>CM057457.1:121822500-123022500 GCA_016271365.2 Neoceratodus forsteri
AAAGGAAGGGAAAAAATAACTTTCTTTTGGGATTTCTGTGACTGTTCATTTTCTTGTGGGCACCCCTGCAGTCTCTTGCTCTCTCCCCTCTGAATGGCACAAGTCAAAGATTTGCTTTGCCAGGCTGTCATTGCCCTGTATACACAGCCGCACTGAAGGCAGGAAAAAAACTTTTGTTTAGGATTTCTGGGACTGTTAAATTTCTTGTTTGCCCCCATAGTCTCTCTCTCTCTCTCTCTCTCCTCTCTCCCCCGGACCTGGAAGGCACAATTCAGAATGTATTTCCCTTGCCTGTACTTTTTGTCACACTGAAGCTAGGAAAAAATCTTTTATCTGGGATTTCTGGGACTGTTAAATTTCTTGTGGGCTCCCCTGCAGCCTCTCTCTCTCTCCTCCCAGAGGGCATAAGTCAAAGATTTATTTTGCCAGCCTATCCTTGCCCTGCACATAGCCACACTGAAGCCAGGAAATAAAAATGTTATTTGGGCTTTCTGGAACAGTTAAATTTCTTGTGGGCCCCTGTAGTCTCCTCACTCTCTCTCTGGATCTGGATGGCACAAGTCAAACCTTTATTTTGCCAGCCTGCACTTGCCCTTACACAGCTACACTGAAGCCAGGAACAAAAAACTTTTATTTGGGATTTCTGGGATGGCTAATTTCTCACCCCCACCCATAGTCTCTCTATCTCTCCCCGGACATCAATGGCACAAGTCAAAGATTTATTTTTCCTGCCTGCCCTTGCCCTGCATAAACAGCCACCCTGAAGCCAGGAAAACACTTTTATTTGGGATTTCTGGGACTTTAAATTTATCTTGTGCAGAGTTAAATTTATCTTGTACCCCTCTGCAGTCTCTCTCTCTCCCTCTAGATGGTACAAGTCAAAGATTTATTTTGTCAGCCTGCCTTGCCCTGCACACACAGCCACACTGAAGCCTGGAAAAACATGTTATTTGTGATTTCTGGGACTGTTAAATTTCTAGTGTGCCCCCCATAGTCAGTCTCTCTCTCTCTCTCTCTCTCTCTCTCTTTCTCTCTCTCTCTCTCTCTCTCTGTCCGTCTTTCTCTATCAGTCTCTCTCTTCCCCTGGATCTGGATGGCACAATTCAAATATTATTTCCCTTGCCCTGTATACACAGCCACACTGAAGCCAGGAAAAAATGTATTTGAGCTTTCTGGGACAGTTAAATTTCTCTTGGGCCACCTTTTAGTCTCTCCCTCTCACTCCTCCTGATCTGGATGGCACAAGTCAAAATGTATTTTGTCAGCCAGCTCTTGCCCTGTACACACAGCCACACTGAAGCCAGGAAAAAAAACACTTTTATTTGGGATTTCTGGGACTTAAACATAGAAACATAGATTTTGGCGGCGAGATGAGGACCACTTGGCCCACCCAGTCTGCCCATTTCCCACACCTAATGGATAAGCTGCAGATCCCAGTTAACCAGCAGCCTACTTCTTCCTACCCCCACCCCTAGAATTGCCTTATGACTGTCCCATGCATGCTTGAATTCTACCACTGTTTTTTGACTCCACAACCTCCTCCGGAAGGCCGTTCCATGCATCCACAACCTCTCTGTGAAAAAATACTTCCTTAAATTACCTCTGAGCCACCCCCTTCTATCTTCAAATTGTGCCCCTTGTTCTTGCACACCTCTTTTTTGAAAGATGCTACCCTCTTGGACTTTGTTGATTCCCTTGAGGTACTTGAAAGTTTCTATCATGTCCCCCCTCTCCTCCTTTCCTCAGAGGCTATACATATTCAGCTCCTTAAGTCTCTCTTCATATGTCTTCCAGTGCAGACCCTGCACATTTAGTTGCCCTCTCTGGACAGCCTCCATCCTGTCTATGTCTTTGTGGAGATTGGGTCTCCAGAACTGCAAGCAGTACTCAGATGTGGTCTCACCAACTGTCTGTACAGAGGCATAATAACTTCATGTTTTCTACTGGATGCCTCTCCTATGCATCCCAGTATCCCCCAGCCCTCCTTGCAGCCCTCTCACATTGCTTTCCCACCTTTAGGTCATCTGATATGACTACCCCAGGTCCCTTTCCATTTTGTTGTTGTTAGTATCTCACCCCACATTGTGTACTCTTCCCTGGGTTTTGTTTCCCAGGTGCATTACCTTGCACTTCTTAGCATTGAATCTAAGCTGCCATACATTTGACCATTCCTCTAACCTTTCCAAGTCCCTTCTCATCCTTTCCACCCCACCTTGTGCATCAACTCTGTTGCAGATCTTTGTATCATCTGCAAAGAGACATACTTTTCCTTCCAGTCCCTCTGCAATGTCACTTATAAAGACATTGAAGAGGACCAGTTCTAATACTGAACCCTGGTACCCCACTGGTAACCCCCTTTCTTCAGAGTGGACTCCATTTACTATTACTCTCTGTGTCCTATTCTCCAGCCAATTCTTTACCCAGGCTGTCATCTTGGGACCCACTTCCAGGCTGGCTAACTTGTATATTAATCTTTTGTGTGGGACTGTGTCAAATGCCTTGCTAAAGTCTAGGTAGGCCATGTCCACAGCCCTCCCTGATCTACTACTTTGGTCCCCAGTCAAAGAAATCTATCAGATTTGTCTGGCATGACCTTCCCACTGTGAATCCATGCTGCCTTGGGTCCTGAGCCCTCTGGCCTCTAGGTACTCAACAATTCTTTCCTTCAGAAGTGATTCCATCATTTTCCCTACCACTGAGGTTAAACTAACAGGTCTGTAGTTTTCTGCTTCTGCCTTGCTCCCACTTGTGTGAAGGGGATCACATCTGCCCTTCTCCAGTCCTCTGGTACCACCCTATCCTCTCATGATTTGTTAAAGAGGGTAGTCAGTGGTGTCACTAGTTCTACCCTTAGTTCTTTTAGAATTCTGGGATGAATCCCATCAGGCCCCATTGCTTTGTCCACCTTCAGTTTAAGAGTTCTTTCAGAACCCTTTCTTCTGTAAATGGGCTGGTATCAACTTCTGTATCCAGAGTGTTTCTACTGTTTGTTTTAGGTACCTCCCTCTTCCTTTGTAAATACTGAGCAAAAATATTTGTTTAGTATCTCTGCCTTTCACAGTCACCCTCTGCCCACCTCCCTCCTCTTTATTAAGCCTCACTAGCCCTCCTTGGTCTTCCTTCGCTCCCTGATGTACCTATAAAAGGTTTATCCCCTTCTTAATGAGTTGGCTATCTTTTCCTCGGTTTGGGCCTTTGCTGTTCTGATTGCCTTCCCAGCTTCTTTTGCTTTAACTGATATGTTAACTTTCTCTTGGGTCCCTCTGCAGTCTCTCTCTCTCTCTCTCCCCTCTAGATGGCACAAGTCAAATACTTATTTTGCCAGCCTGCCCTTGCCCTGTACAGACTGCCACACTGAAGCTAGGAAAAACATTTTATTTGGGCTTTCTGGAACAGTTAAATTTCTTGTGGACCCCTGTAGTCTCTCCTCTCTCTCTCCTCTGGATCTGGATGGCACAAGTCAAAAATTTATTTTGCTAGCCAGCCCTTGCCCATTACACACAGCCACACTGAAGTCAGGAAAAACCTTTTATTTGGGATTTCTGGGACTGCCACATTTCTCATGCCCCTCCGCATAAGTCAAAGATTTATTTTGGTAGCCTGACCTTGCCTGCACAAAGAGTCACACTGAAGCTAGGGAAAAACTATTTGGCATTCCTGGGACTGTTACATTTCTTGTGGGCCCCTCTGCAGTCTTTCTGTCTCTCTATCTCTTCCCTCTGGATGGCATGAGTCAAAGATCTGTTTGCCAGCATGCCCTTGCCTGTACAAAAGCCACATTGAAGCTAGGAAAAACACCTTTTATTTGGGATTTCTAGAGACTGTTAAATGTCTCATGTTCCCCTTCCCCCACCTAGTGGTTTGTCTCTCTCTTCTCTCCTCTGGATCTGTATGGCACGAGTCAAATATTTTCTTTGCTAGCCTGCCCTTGCCCTGTACACACAGCCACACTGAGGCCAGGAAAAGCTTTTATTTGTGATTTCTGGGGCTGTTAACATTTCATGCCCCCATAGTCTCTTATCCCTCTCTCTCCTCTGGATCTGGATGGCACAAGTCAAAGATTTATTTTGTCAGCCTGCTTTGCCCTGTACACACAGCCACACTGAAGCCAGGAAAAAAATATTTGGGATTCCTGGGACTGTTAAATTTCTCATGTGCCCCACCCCATGGTCTCTCTCTCTCTCTCTCTCTCACACACCTTTGGATCTAGATGGCACAAGTCAAAGATTTGTTTTGCCAGCCTGCCCTTGCCCTGTACTACACAGCCATACTGAGACCAAGAAACAAAAAAACTTTTTGGATTTCTGGCACTGTAAAAATTATCTTAGGCCCCAGTAGTCTCTCCTCTCCTCTGAATCTGAAATGGCACAAGGCAAAGATTTTTACCAGCCTGCTCTTGCTCATGTACACACAACCACACTATCTGAGGCCAAGAAAAAAATATTTGGGATCTTCTGGCACTTTAACATTTCTCTAGGGCTCCAGTAGTCTCTTGCACTCTCTTCATCTGAATGATCTTTTCTGGATTGAATTTCTGGATATCACAAGTCAAAGATGTATTTTGCCAGCCTGCCCTTGCCCTGTAGTACACTGCCACACTGCCTGACTTTTATTTGCTTTACCTCCCATCAGAAGCCACCCACTACTGTCTCTCTCCCCAGTCCCTCCACATTCCTCTCCAGTCCTCCCCTCCTCAATGATAACTTGATCTCCCCTTCACCCCAGTAAGTCTCCTTCTCGCTCCTCTGTTTTTCCTCCTCTCCACTTCAAAAATAAGTATTTTTCTATATTTTATTTAGTTTCTTTTCTGCAGTGCTCAACTTCTGGCCTCTGCAGCAGCACAGGCTCCTCTGACCATCCTCCAACTCGTCTGGGCCCACATTGCACACTCACCATGGTTATATACCATGAGTGCATCACGTGACTGTCTGTTGCCTGATTGGATGCCGCCAGCCACCTGTACATGGACTGAACATACTGACAGCATCCCCATGGCAACAATACACTGAATGGCACTTCATGGATTCAGAACCAGACTTCCGTGGTGAAGTCCATATTTTTCTGGGTCCATGGTTTATGGGTCCAATCCGGGGTTCAGATCTCAGGTAGAACACTTTGCCCAGCCCTAATGCTCACAGTCTTTCTCTTTTCCTTCCTCAAATGCATTTCATGCTGGCACTGCCTCTCTACCCTCTCGCTCTTCCTCTTGTTCTTGATCTCACTGGCACTGCTTTTCTCACTCCTCTTGCTCTCACTGGCACTGCCTTTCTTTCTTCTCTCACTCTCTTCTCTCTCATAATCCATCAGCTGGGTCTCCTGCTGGTGCCACTTTTCTTGTACCTCATGCCTCTTCTCTCTTATGCTCCCTCAACTGGATCTTATGCTGGTGCTGCTCTTCTTGTTCCTCAGCTTCCTCTCTCTGCAGATCTGTATCTGCCTTTTGCCTCTCAGTTTCTGCCTTCACCTTAACCAAAGTGAGCACCAGCTCAAACATTTGTACTTGGTCTGCTTGCACAGCTGCTCTAGTGATAGGTCTGGTTCATCTGCATTCTCCCTAGCCTCTGTTTAATGACTTTGGCTAGCAGTAACCACTTTTGCACTGTTTCCTTGGTCATTTTCTTCAAGGATGTCTGTGAGTTCCACCTCTGTTTGTCCTTCCTCATGCCCAATTGTCTCCTTCTGTGTAGCTACTGCAGGTTTGGCAGTGTGCGCTTTCATATGGCCCAGACATAATGTCTTCTATCTACTGGAGTTGCCCAGATGGCTAATACTGGGTAACTTCAACACCTGGGACAATGATGAACTCTTGTCTTTGGGCTAGACTTTCTCCAGTTTATGGAATCACTGGACTTGTCACAGCTAATTATCAGTGTGACCCACTTGCATGGTAATTCCTTGGACCTGGTGGTCACACTGGGCCTTGAGATTGATAATCTCAAAGCTGATCCAGCCATTTGGTCAGATCATTACACAGTGAAGTTCTCATTTGTGGCCCCCTGAGAATCCTCCCCTGTGGAGAACCAATGCCTCCCTTTAAGGGGTTTGAACTCATTCAGATTTCAAGCAGTACTGAACCTATTGGATGTGCTAACTGCTGGTGAAGCAGGACCAGGAAAGCAGTAGTGGCCTATAATAGGCCATTGCCTCAGCCCTTAATTCTGTGGCACCAGTCCATGTACAACCCTTGACCTTACACCTAAGATCCCCATGGTTCAATGGGGAGCTCAAGGAGTTGAAGTCTAAGGGTCAGAGTTTGGAGTGCCATTGCAGAAGATTCCAGGCTGAGGAGGACAAATTGGTTTTGAAATCCCATTACAGGGAATATCAAAAGGCAATCTCCCATAAGAAGGTAGAGTTCCTGTTCAGGAGATTGCCACAGTGAAGAATAGACTAGCTCAGCTCCTCCAGATGGTAGACAGGCTTCTTCATCCTGCCTGTCTCCAACCGGTGAGAGTTTTGCCTTCCACTAGATGTGAGGAGTTTGTTCTATTCTTCACTGACAAAGTGTCCTCCATCAGATCCAGTTTCTCCCTGGACCTTTTAGTTGGCATGTGGTATCAGGCCTGGAACTCACAGAGCCCTCCCATGTCTGGAGTGAGTTTGATACAGTGGAGGTGGAGAGGTTAGCAGGATCGCCTCAAAGCTGAGGCCAATGTTCTGTGATCCATATCCACACCCAACGTGCCTCTTAGTAGGTTGTGTCAGGTCTATTGGACAGGTATTTGCAGAGATAGTCAGGTGTTCCCTTGAGGTCCCCCCGAGTCTCTGAAGGAGGCTCTTGTGAACCCTCTTGAAAAGCCCTTGAACTTGGACTGACTGAGGAAGGTTATTAAGAAGGTGGTGGCTGTACAGCGAAGCACATCCTGCTACCCATGATATCTTCAATCCATTCCAGTCTGGCTTTTAGTCAAGGCATGTACAAAGACCACCCTTGTTAGGTTGCATAATGATCTCCTTAGGGTGAGAGATTGGGCAAACAATCTAGCCTTGTTCTCCTTGATTTCTCTGCTGCATTTGACCCTGTCAATCACAAAGTGTTACTGGGTCACCTTTGGGAATGTTGTGGACTGACCAGTACAGTCATCAACTGATTCAAGTCCTATCTCACAGGCAGGACAAAGATGGGTGGTAATGGGAATGTTTTCTTCCACTCAATTCCCTGTCCTGTGGGGTCCCGTGAGGGTTCAACTCGTCTCCCATTCTGTTCATGGTGTATATGCTACCCTGGGAGACATTTTTAGATGGTATAGCTTTGGTTTTCACTTCTATGCAGATGACACCCAGCTGTACATGTCTTTTGCACCTAGACAGCAGGATGCGGTCCCTATATTAACTCCCACCTAGCCGAGGTCCAGGGCTGGATGTCCACCAGCTGGCTATAGCTCAACCTAGATAAAACAGAGGTATTGGAGAGCAAGCCTGGTTATCAGCAGGGCACTAGCTGTGTTGGAGAAAACCAGCATGGTTAACACTTGGTGATTCTTAGCTACCCTTCTCAGCAAAGGTGAGAAATCTGGATGTTATCCTTGACAGCGATCTGACACTAGAAGCTCAGGTGTCAGTTGGTGCCCAAAGTGGTTTCTACCACTTGAGGAACATCACCCAAGTTACACCTTGTATCCCCCAAAACCTGTCCTCACTAATTCATGCCTTTGTGACATCCACGTTGGATTACTGCAATGTCTTGTCCTTGGGCTTAAAGAAAGTACCTACATCACTTGCAGCTTGACCACAATGTGGATGCTAGGCTGTTGGTAGGACTCCCAGGTCCTGCCATGTAACTCCAGTCTTATGTGGACTTCACTGGCTGTCAGCAAGGTGGTGGATTGCCTTCAGGTCAACTTGCTAACCCATAATGCCCTACATGGCTAGGGGCCTGGCTATCTGCAGGACCTGTTATCTCCTTCCAGTCTCTCCATTCCTCTGAGGAGAGCCTCTTGGTGGTTCCCAGAGTCCAATTGAAATCTTCTGGTGAGCGTGCCATTCCAGTCATTAGCCCAACCCGTGGAACTCTCTTCCCAGGTCCATGAGAGAGTTCCCTTATTGAAGCTCTTTAAAAGGGCCTAAAGTCCCACTTATTTAAGGAGGCATTTTCTTACAAGAAATAGCTGAACTCACCAAATTAAATTAAATTGATTAAATTAAATTAAACTGTACTATATTTTAATTGGTTTTGGAAATAGTTTGCTTTGTAAATTTGAATTAGTTTGTTTTGGATGATTGTACTGTTTTGTACATTTTATCTTTGTACAGTACCTAGAGCCTCCAGGGATGGGAGTTTTATAAATAAAATTTACTTACTACTTATTTACTTACCCTTGCATATACACCAACAAAATAAAACTGGTAGAATATGCAGTTCCCTTTGTATATCTTGTTTTTGTGACTGGACAGATGACATTTATACTTACAAAATGGTTTTAGACCCCAACCGCTGCCTCCAGTTTGTGAGAGATGGGTCTCTCCCAGACTTAGCCTGTACATTGTTACTGGCTTACTCAAACTGTTCAGACACAGGCAGGGATCTTCAGTAGCTGCCACTGCTCAGCAGAGATACTCCCTCAGGGTATCTCTAGGTCTGAATCATACAGAACTACTGCCCACACAGTACAGCACTCCTCACCTGTGGGCAAACAACCCACCTCTCTGTCACAGCTGAAACACCTCACTTTAGAAACAAAATATGGTAACTGTAGCCTCTCTTCAGAAATGAAACACAATTTATGTCATTTATAACCCAGTTACCTGTACTTCAAAGGACTCCATCACAGAAACATGAAGTGCATACAAAAATGATAATATTTCACAATATAAATACATATAATACAGGACACTACAATAAGACTATGGGGACTAGTACTTCTACTGAAAAAAACAAAATATTTTGAACAATAGAAAGTAAAGAAAAATCTTACTACACTTCCTAATGTTCTAAAGTAGAAACTGCTTATCATGCAGGACACATTGGTGAATCAGGACAGACTCGAAACTTAGATGGTAACTCTCAAAGTCCAAAACCTGACTGACTTTTTAGGGTCTGGCAAGTCCTCAAAACCCTTACGTTGTCAGCCTCCTATGACACATCATCGAGAATGTCACTGTGACATCATAGATTCAAACATTTTTGTGTCCTGGGAAACCTCCTTCTGGACAACTGGGCCAAACTGTACTGGTATTCCAGACCCTGGTTTTGTGCATTGCAGGTTCATCCTTTTGTCTTCCCATCTGTTAAAGTCCATGGAATGTTATCCCCTTGCTCTGGCTTTAAACATAAAAACATAGAAATTATCGGAGGTAAGGACTGACAGGCCCATCTAGTCTGTCCATAAGCCCTTGTACTTGATTACTCCTTCTGACCTACCTGCTGCTGTACCTGTATGGTTCCCATGTCTTTCCTAAGAATGCTTGAATCCAGCCACAGTGCTCACTCCTACCACCTCCTGAGGCAGCCCATTCCTTGCATCCACCAGCATCCACCACCCTGTATGTGAAGAAAAACTTCTCACATTCCTCTTAACCTCCCACCTTCCAATTTCATGGTCATACCCCTCATTCTTCTGGTCCTCCTGTATTGGAAAATGTCTTCCCTCTGCACCTTGTTTGTACCCTTGGGGTGCTTAACTATTTCTATCATATTCCCTCTTTAGCTCCTCTCCAATGAGTACATATTGAGGTCTCTTAAACTATCCTCATAAGTCTTGTGTTGTGAGCCCTGTACCATCTTAGTCACTCTTCTCCTGACTGTCTCCAGCCTGTCAATATCTTTATGAAAGAGTGGCCTCCAGAACTTGCACAGTACTCCATGTGAGGCCTGACCATGGTTTTATATAATGACATCATACCTCCCTCCTTCTGCTGGAGACCCCTGCCTATGCAGCCCGGCATGGGACTTGCCTCCCAGACGCATTGGCACTCTGCTTTGATATTTTCAGGTCATCTGAAATAATAACCCCCAGGTCCCTTTCCTCTTTGTGACTGCCAGCAACTCCCCAACTCCCAATCATTTAGCTTTCCCTAGGGTTTCACTATCCCAGGTGCATAATTGTGCACTATTTGAATTAAACTTCAGTTGCTAGTCCTCATACCATTTTTCAAGCATCCTCAGGCCTCTCCTCATTTTCTCCACCCTCTCTGGAGAGTCCACTGTTACAGATCTTGGTGTCATCAGCAAACAGGCAGACCTTTCCCTCCTGTCCTTCTGCAATGTTGCTAATGAAGACATTGAACAGGACTGGCCCCAGGACCAATCTCTGAGGCACCGCACTGGTCACCCCTCACCCCAGACTGCACTCCATTTATCTCCACCCTCTGCCTCCTATTTGTTGGCCAGTTTCTAACCCAGTTTACCACCCTGTCCCCATGCCCAGCCTACAGCTTATCAGCCTCCTATGTGGGACAGTGTCAAAGCTTTGCTGAAGTCAAGGTAGCGATGTCCCCTGCCCCACCCTGATTTGCTTCCTTTGTCATCTAGTCAAAGAAATCAACCAGATTTGTCTAACATGACCTCCTGCTGTGAACCCATGTTGACTATGGTTCTTGGCTCTGGTGGATTCTAGTTCCCATACTATCCTTTCTTTAAGCAATGTCTCCATGATCTTTCCCACTACTGAGGTGAGGCAGACTGGCCTATAGTTCCCCTCATCTTCCCTGCTGATGGATTTGTGTAGAGGACCGCATGTGCCCTCCACCAATACTCTGGCACCATCCCTATTTTGAATGACTCGGTGAACATGGCTGCCAGAGATTCTACCTATCTCCTTCACAGTTCTCTTAATATCATTGGGTGTATGCCATCTGGTCCCATCGCTTTGTCCACCTTCAATTTAGTGAGCTCCTGCAGGACTCTCTTTCCCTTGTGAATGGACTATTGTCCACCTCTTCACCCCCTTGGCAACTGCTGTACTGCTATAGTCCCTGCCCATCCCCTCTTCTGTGAATACTAAGAGAAATATTTATTCAGCATTTCTTCCTTTTCTATGTTATCTTCCTTGCATTCCTCCTCTCTCTCTCCCTTGAGCCTTGCAATCCCCACTTGCTTTTTGCCTTTGCTGATGTACGGAAGAATGTCTTATCCCATTCTTAACTAACTGAGCTATACCTTCCTCATTCTGTGCCTCTGCTCTCCTTACTGCCTTTCACGCTTCCCTTAGACACTCTAGGAACTCCTTCCTGTCCTTCTTCCTTTGGGTCTCCTTATATTTCCTGAACCCTTTCCTTTTTGCCCTCACCGTTACCACCACCTTCTCAAGAACCACAGTGGCTTTCTCCTTCTCTTGCCTTTGGATACCAATCTTATGCATTGGCTTGCTATTTCAGTAATGCTTCCTTTAGATGCTTCTACTATTTTTCCACTCCCCTCCTGCCCTCATTCTCTCCAGGGCCCTTTTGATACCCACTTTGTTTATACTCAGAACAGAGCCTGTGATTCTGAAAGCAATTCAACTCTTTGATTTTGAAAGCAGTTCAACTTTTGAGTTTAAGTATCCTTTAGCTAACAGGGACACTACTGTTTACCCAAGCAACCCCTGTCTTACAGCCTCAGGCCTGGGCACCATTTGCATGAAACTTGAGATCTATAAAACAGTTTTATTTCAGCTGAAATACTTACAAAATGTCTAGCTGATGATAAAATTAAAAATAGAAGCATGAAAAACATTACACAAAGTTGTTACAAACCCACTGCTTCTCCTTGTACCTGGCAAAGGCCTTTTTTGGACCTCACTGCCTACTTGACCTTTTCAGAGAACTGTATTGATCCTTTGTACCTGTTTCTCTTGGTAATCATACTCAGGCATGACTGTTGCCTCAGAAAAGGTCTCATTTATCTCTCTCATGTTTCCTCCAATTCCCTGATGCTCTCCACTCCAGTTAGCATGGGTCAGACTAATTACCTTATCTGGTTGAAGTCTGCATTTCTGAAATCCAGAACAGCAGCCTTTAAGAGGGCTTACTGGTACCAACAGCATGTTTGAATCATATGATGTTAGGGTCACTGGAAACGGGGTTCCCAACCACACTCCACCTACCATTTTCCAGTTGATGAGCAATATGATGAGAATGGCAGCATGCCTTGTAGGTTCTTTGAACAGCAGCACCAGCATGCAGCCCTGCAATGTATCTATCTGGGTCTGACTTCTTGTGCTTCTAGCGGAAAGTTCCAATCAACATCTAACAGGTTGAGATCCCCAACTACTACTACCACTACTTCTACTGCTACGTTGCACCTTCATCTGTAATTCTGCCCTTAGTTTTCATCCATCTGCCTTTGTGATCTACATGTGTGCCTCATATGCAGTTTCTTACCTAATGTTGCTATGAGCTGAAGCCATAGCTATTCTATTCTCAGTTTCCTCCCTGGTGGATCCACCACTTCTGCTTCAGTGTCTACACACTGACATAGAAGGCTTCACCTCTCTCACCCCCATGTCCCTATCCATGGTTGTAGCCTGGGATGATCAGGTCCCATTCATTATTCTCAGTGGTCCAAGTTTCCATAATGGCTACAAGGTCCAGCCCTGCATCTGTTACCATTGCCAGGAGCATACCAATTTTTCTGAGACTCCTGACATTAAGGCAGACTGCTTTTCATCTTGTGCCCAAACCATTTTGTTCTTACAGATCCTCTCATCATTTTCCCTTAGGCGCTTTAGTTTCTTACTTTACCATTTTTTTGCAGGCTTAGTCAGTTGCACTCTCTGTCATTTTTCCCTACCCTTTTATGAACTTGTGTCTTTCTGTATCATTTCCCAATGTTTCTAGGACCCAGTTTGGGAGAGGCTAGCTATGTTCCCTAATTCCTTTCCCTTTCTGTGGTTTCTCCAGACACAGCATCCTTTATAGTCAGTTTACCTGTCCACCAGTGTAAATGTCCAACTTTTGCCCCAGTGCACTGATCCCAACTCTTTTTAGGTGAAAGCCATCACCCATAAAGATCCTCCTGTCCCAGAAGCCCCACGCTCCTGACATCATCCCTTCAACCAACCATTAAACTCCTCAGTCTCCTCCTTCCTCACTCTGTGCTCTCCCTTCCCTATCCCACAGGAGTACCTAAAAATGGCAAAGAAGCTAAACTGGCCTTCAGTCTGCCCCCAGCCTTCAAAAGGTATTTTCACTGCCTTCATAGGTTGGTTTTTCAGATCATTGGTACCAAGTGGAACACTTTAATGATGCAGTGAAGTAGGAAGGTAGTCAGTTGCAGGACTGTAACCACTCTTCTCCAGGGTTTGTTCTGGAGGAGGGCACTGCCCATCTGCAGGACCTTCATGAGCTCCAGGCACAGCTGCTGGGAGCAAGAGGTGATATCTGAGCTGTGGCACCAGCTCATCTAGTGTCCACCCCACATTCACACTCTCCCTGAGGCTCACTGGCCCAGAGGCCTGGAGAGTGGTGAGAAAGAGGGATAGAGAGAGAGGAAGGGAATGGTGGCTGGAGAAGCCACAAAGGGTTTGCCAATCTCTCCCTCCAGAGAGCAAATTGCTTTGCTACTATTCTTGATGTGGTGCTCACCAACTCAGAAGCAGTAGGGAGAGTGAGAGAGGGTAGCCATTAAGATTCAGTGACCAACACTCTAAATGGTTGGGCCTCACCCTCAGGACAAGTAAGCCATCATCTAATGATGCTGAAGTCCTTGATTTCAGAAGGGCAGAATGAGGAGCTGGTCTGTGACAAGTTAGTTGGAGTGGACCGCATCAAGGATGTGGAGGAAAGATAGGAGGCAATCAAGAGGCCATTCTTGAGGCAACAAAGTCTTGCTTGAGAATGGTAAGCATAAGTAACAGGTACAAGAGACCAATGTGGTTGTCTGGAAAGGTCAGGAAGCAGTGAGAACTAAATGAAGGCCTCCACCAGGTTTAAGGAAGAATGTGACAGTACCAAATGAGAAAAAGGGAAACCAAGAGTGTGATTAGAGAAGCAAAGGCAGACAAACAGCTACATATTGGAAGGAGGTCAAGGACAGGGAAGAACAGTTCTTTAGACGTGCAGTCCTCCCTTATTAAAACAAATCTTGTTATAATGAATCCCACTTATAATGAACAGCTGGAGGCTCGCATTGTTTTCAGTTTAAGCTATTAGCACTTGTTATTGAGTTTTAATCTCTTAGCGCTTTGACTGCAAAACAATGGTAGCCACCACAGCTGTCACTCACTACTGTACCAAACTTTATTTACTGCTGCTATAGTTCAGTCCTTCTGTCCCTGTCATATACAAAACTATATAAGCTTGCCACATTTAAACATACCAGATTATGTTATGCAGTAGCTTTTGTTGTGCCAATGAGAGATCTGGTTTTGCTATTCTCTCAGCTGATCAGAACTAAGGATGCTGCAACAGCTCAGTCTGCTTCTGTGCCTGTCCCTCCCCACCGATAACAGTGCATGCTTCCCGTTGGCAACAGCTCAGTCTGCTTTTGTATGTGAGAACCCCTCCCCAATTTGATTATGGTTCATGTTTCACTGTAACTGCTCAGTCATGGCTTCTGCTGTTTTTTCTCATTTTTGCCCCACAGCCCACCATCGGATAGTAACTTGGTCACAGCACTCTGAGCTTCCACCTCTGGCTCTAATTGCTCCCTCCCAGAACCTCTGACTTGCCCCAGATAGTAGGGATGCAGCACTGAATTGCTGAATGACAAGTGACTGTCTAGGAGAGCAGGTCCGGAGGCTAATCAAGGCCAGGGGCAGGCTTCATTGACATGACCAGCTTTGAGTAGCTTTCTTCACTGTTTGCAGGGGTGGGGATGTGCAATGATGTCCAGCATCTGTCCCGCCCCTCTGATGTTGGTGCCAGGAGCTGCACGAACCCCAGTTTCTGCCAGGGTCCATCGCATGTCGGCGCCAGCCTCACCCTCCCCAGAGAAGGAGAGCAGTCCATGGGATGCTCAATTCTACTACCCCCGCTGGCTGTCTAGTGACCCGGTCCGTTCGAACTCAGATTGCTGTCAAAACAAAATTGCTGTCATCCTGTGCATGCAGATTGGTTACAAGCAATCAGATGGAGCTGGAGAAGCCATTAGAAAGTAAATGCGGTATTTGTAAATGGCCTTATTTGTTGTACTACTGTACACTATTTGCTTAACTATGGAACTAACTGTTTATTTTAAAATTTAAGTTTGCTTATTACAAGATCTGTACTCACTACTGAACAATGTATTTGAAGACACTTCCTCTTTATTATGAATCCTCATTGTAATAAACAAATGGGATGGACCACGAGGGGTTGTTATAATGAGGGACTATGGTATTAGGAAAAAATGAAAGAAGGGAGGGATTGTTAGGCTAACATCAGAAACAGGATAGTTGAGGAGGATGGGCAGAAAGCAGTCATTCTTAATTACAATTTCTGCTCTGTATTCTACAAGGAAGACAGTCATCCTCTGCCAGAGATTAGCATTGAAGCAGCTGCAAGGGGATCCCTGAGATGAGGCAGAAAGTATTTACCAGTGTAGGGGTTCAGAAAGGCCAAGCAGTCCTAAAACAGATAAGACCCCAGGGCCATATGGGATGCATCTCAGGGTGCTCAAGGAATTGACAACGGAACTAACCGAGCCCTGGCAGATTATGAAATAGCTCAATTCAGACAGGGACAGTTTCAATAGACTGGAGGGTAGCAGATATAGTCTCATTCCATAAAGAGGGACAAGAAGCAACCGAGTAACTACAGACCTGTTGGTCTTACCACTATTGTGGATAACCTAATGTCAACACTAGTCAAAGAAGACCTCATTGATATATTATAAAGTGATGGGAATGGAAGAAGGAATTTAGATACACTAAAAGAGAGTTGGGAAAAAGAACTTGGATATGGTTTGACTGAAGATAAATTGAAAGGAATAAAAAATCAAACACAAGTTGCTATTAGCAATAGATTGAATCAAATTAAATTTTATATATTCCATAGAGTATATTTCACTCCATATCTCCTGAACAAAATAAATCCAGCCACATCACCATTCTGTAACAAATTCGGAAAATACAGAGAGACTCTAACACATTTAGTAGCCACATGCAAATATATAATACCCTGTGAAAAAGGTATTTGATATACTTAATAAAATCCCTGGAATCCTTTTAAAACACTGTATATAATTATGCATAATAGGTACATCATCAGAACAAACTATAAAAGATGGTCCACTAAGAAAAGTAACAAAATGGATGTAGTGAATGTCAGGAGGTGTATTACTAGACAGTGGAAAGTTGTACATCTACCTGTATATGCACTATGGAAGACCTTATTCCTGGAATGTATGCAACTGGAAAAATCCATTACTTCAGTCAAAATCTAATGCACATATTTGACAAAATATGGACTTCATTCAAACCCTGATAACAGAACAAAAATTTAAAACCTAAAGCTAAAAAGGAAAGCTTTCAAAGGGGATAAGTTAGGAAGAGGATATAATAGGATGTTAGAATCCATTAGGAGGAGGGAAGATGGGTAGGTAACATGAAGGTAAGGATGAAGTTGCCAGATATATGAGAGGGTAATTTCTCTGGACACAGAGTAAGATCCAACCCTAATAAATAATACAGGCAATAACTGAACCATCTATTTTAAGAAAAAGTGAAAAAATAAAATAAAACAAAATGAAAAGAAGACATCATGGAATACCTGGACAGCAGACTCCAGGACTTAAACATGGATTTTGTGCCAGGGAGGTCTTGTCAGACCAACCTGCTAGTATTCTTTGACTGGCTGGCCTGCCAATTAGTTAGTCAGTAGTGGAGACCAAAGAACACATGAACAGGCTGGGAGACAAACTATCATTCAGTTTATCTGGCATCTCCTCTCTGAGGTCCTGCCAGTCTGGGAGATGGGGGCAGATAGGCGAAGGTCAGAGAAGGGAGATAGGAGAGCTAAACATGTGGCTTAGGGGCTGGTGCAAGTAAAAGGGCACAACTTTGTAGGTAACTGGCAACAGTTTTGGGGTGAAAGTTATTTAAATTGATGGACTGCATCTGACTAAGGAGGAAGTCAGTGCATTGGGGCAGAAGTTTGATGTCTTTGCAGAATATTTAAACTAGCAAATGGGAAGAGGGCAGCACCCGATACATCAAACTGAAAGAGCACCCTCCCCATCAACCAGTGATCAAACATGAGTTCAGCATGTTTGTAGTTCATTGCATCACCAGGTGAGGAAAACGGTCCAATTCCCATATATTGCGGAGAGGAAAAGCCAGACCTCGCCCCACAGCTAACACTGAAATCTGGCCACTGGAAAATCATATATATGAATGTCAGCAGTCTGGGAAACAAGATCCCAGATCTGGAGACAACAATGACAGTGGCTAAGCTGAACACAGCAGCCATTAGCAAGACATGGTTCTCAGTAACCAACTTGAAGACTACAGTACCCAGTTTTGTACTGTTCAAAGAGACCAAGGAGGAGAAGAAAGGGGGGTCTTTATGTCAATGAGAATATCAATGCTACAGAATTTCAGAATACACATAAGAAGCCAGAAGAACTGTGGGTCACCCTGAAACAGGCAATGGACAGTCATATGAACTGGGGTGATCTACAGGCCTCCAGACCAGGGAGGACATAGACACATTACCGTTAGAATATATACAAACATGACATCTATAGGGAGGTTCTGCTAATGGGAGACTTCAACATGCCAGACATGGATTGAGCATCTGTCAGAAATAAGCACACAGTGGATTCCATGCTGGGGAGGGCCTCCAACAATTAGTACAACAAGCCTGGATCTAGTACTGACTAACAGGGAAAGAATCACAGATCTCCAGGTTGAAGGTCACCTGGGGTCAGTGACCATCACATGGTATGGTTCAATTTGGCCACTAGAACTAAAACATCCCATTCAAAGGCAAAAATATCGGACTGCAGAAGAGCTGACTTTGAATAGGTTTACAGGTTCATAGGTAATTTACACGATCGAGGACAAGCCCATTGTGATCATGCCACTTAGGCTAAGTGGGTTGCAAACTTAGAGTCCTTCATGTATATATCTAGTTGAGCTTTGAATTGGGTCAAATTTACACAATTCACTATGTCATAAGGCAGAGAATTCCAAATTGGAACTATTCGTTGAGTAAGAAGTTAATTCTTTTCAGAGTCTTACTGATAGATAAGAATAGTTTTAAATTATGCGAAAGCGAGTTTGGACTGTAGTAGTGTTCCATTTCAAGTGTAATATTTCAAACAAATATTCATCTCCGGATGCTTTATAAAGCAAACAGAGATCCCATGAGGGATCAATGGCCAATAAAATTAAGCTAGCCGTGGCAAGAAGAAATACAGATTAGGGGTACAGGCAAAGTTGTCAAGCATTAAGGATACAATACTTGAAGCAACATCCCATTGTGTTAGGGAGAAAAGCAAGGGCAAAAGAAGGAGGAAAACACTTTGGTTCTCAAAAACAGTAGCAGTAAAGGTCAGAGCAAAAGGTTAGCCTTCAGGAAATTTAAGGAATGCAGCGGGATGAAGATAGGGATGATACCAAACTTCCCTAAGGGAAGCAGAGAAGGCAGTAAGGTAGTAAGGCAGGCAAAGGCACAACCCAAGGAAATATTAGCACAGACAGTAAAGAAGGGGACAAGACTTTCTATAGATACATTAGCGAAAGGAGAAATCCAAGGGTGGTATTGCTAAGACCAAAGTGGATAAGGGAGTCTGTGGTGGAGGACCAAGGAAAAGTATCTATCCTAAATAGATACTTCTGCTCAGTATTTACTGAGGAGAAGGTAGGGCAGGGCCCACAGCTCAAGCACCACCATGGACATAAGGGAGAGGGAGTGTGCACAAGTCCCTTCACAAAAGAAAGGGTCCAATAAGAGCTCACTTAGCTCAGGGTGGACAAGGCAATGAGACCTGATGGCATACATCCCAGGGTACTAAAGGAGCTAAGGGTGGAACTAGCAGAGCCAGTAGCAGAACTGTTTAGTGAGTTTCTGTGCACAGGAGAGGTCCCAGAAGACTGGAGAAGGGCTCATGTGATCCTGCTCCACAAGCGTGACAGCAGGGAGGAGGCAGGGAACTACAGACCCAGTCAGTCTTACCTCAGTAGTAGGCAAGATTATGCAGGCACCCTTAAGGAAAAGGATAGTGCAACACCCTGGAATCCATATAGGAGCACAGGATCCAAGACAGCATGGGTTTACAACAGGAAGGTCGTGTCAGACTAATCTCATAGATTTCTTTGACTGAGTAAACAGAGTGGTGGACTAAGAGGGTGCAGCTGATGTCACCTACCATGACTTCAGCAAAGCTTTCAATACTGTTCCACATAGAAGATTTATTAATAAGCTGGGTAGGCTTGTGGTGGGTCAGACATTTGTTAACTGTGTGGCAAACTGGTTGGTGGACAGAAAACAGAGAGTGGTGGTAAACAGTATACAGTCGGAAGAGATGCAAGTTACAAGTGGGGTACTTCAGGAATCAGTCCTGGGGCCAGTCGTCTTCAATAGCTTCATCAGTGACATTGCAGATGGACTGAGGGTAAGGTTTGCCTGTCTGCAAAAGACACCATGATCTGCAAAAGAGTAGATGATCCAGATGGGGTGGACAGAATGAGAAGAGATCTGGAAAACTGACAAAATGATCTGAAGAGTGGCAACTGTGGGTTAATGCAAAGAAGTGCAAAATCATGCATATAGGGAAGCTAAACCCTAAAGCTACCTATAGGTTGGGAGGAGAGTTGCTCCAATCACAAGAGAAGAAAGAGATTTGGGCATCATCATCACAGATAACTTGAAATCATCCAAGCAGACCACTAAGGCAGTAGGTAACGCTAGAGGGATGTCAACAGTGCATGAATTTCATGAAAAAAGCACATACCCACTTAGGCATGTAATAAGAAAATGTACATGCCCAAGAATTATTTATGCCACTCCTTAGTTTAGATAATTTTAAATGTCATCTTCACTGGACCAAGCACTTTTCATTTCATCACATTTACCACTAGTGCTGGCAGAAGTAGCCTAGTGTTGGCAGAAGCAGCAAGCAGTGACTGTGTTCTTGAGCCACACGCTTTGGTAGTGGACCTTCTTTCATCATTTTTCCACCACAGTGATAAGGCACCTTCAAGATTATATTCACTGAGCTGGAGTCCATTGAGAAATATAGACATTAGGCTATGAAGGGTGTCCAGGCATAATCCAACGCTCCAATCATTTTTTATTCTTCCCATTAGAGAGAAGCCTTGTTCTGGCGGCATCAGTGTGAATGGGAATCAGGAGAATGATCCTGTCAATGGTCAACACATTTTGAAACTGTTGATCCTGCACATCTGCAAGAATCACTTTCTGCCACAATTTCAGAGAATTACAATTCTCAACAGACAGCAAGCTGAGAATGTGCTTTTAAGTTTAGCCACCCAGCCGTACTTAAAGTTATATCAAATCCTCATGACTCTAGGATCACCTTATAGTGATCAACAATTGTTTGACTTGCTTGATCTCCACATGTTTCAAGCGCCTAGTGGATGTTGGCCAGAACTAAAATGTAAAGTTCTTGCAGCTTAGTAGCACTTTATTGGTTATGAAAGACTGAAAGCGAGATTCAATGTGCTGTGATGTTTTCTGAAGAATTTCTTGATCTCTGAAATTGTGGCTTCTACAATATTTGAAGGAGAACCTGATCTATGTCTGCTAGGTTCATTAGTTAAGTCAACACTGTTGTAGTGAGTTAGGTTCTCATTTACAGACGAAGTGTTATGCAGTGAAAAGTGTCATTACTCGAGACACCAATAAGTTTCTGAATTGTGCTTTCTACCTGCAGTGAACTTTTTTAAAGTTTTTTTTCAATTATTTAACCAGGAGTAGCACACTAGCTGAAAGCTTGTTTACAGGTGTGACCTGGGAGCATAGTGAAGTTAAGTGACTTGCTCAAAGTGGTATCCTCTTGTTGAAAGCACAGACTAAGAGCAGATAAATAACGAAAAAACACTTTCAGAAAGTTCATGTGCATGACATATTGTTCAGTTTTAAGCACTTTAAGTATTCCCAGTGCTTTTTGGCCATGATCTTGCTTGTTCATCAGTAAAACATGTTCAAGGTGAAGCACTAATGCAGACCAGTTCTTTCAAGGGCAGAAATGGCTCATTGTCTGTGTGTAAGCTAACTAGTGCCACCAGTGTTGACTGGTTTGAGCACATTAATATTTAAAATGGATCCTGTTTCCTTTGGGCCTTTTCAACTTTTTCGTGACCTGTGGTAAAATGAGTAAATCTTCATCAGAAGTTGTTCTACCAATTTAATTTGAAAGAATCTTTACAACAAGCTCTAAAAGATGTGCATAGCAGTGTATGTCAATGAGGTGTGGACATTGGCAATCTTGCTTTATTCAAGTAAAGACACCTGAAATGCTCCCTAACATTACAGTAGCACCATCAGATACTGAATTGATCAGCTTATGTTTCCAGCCACCATCCTTTAAACCACCTTCACTCTCTAAAGCATCAGTAACAGTATTTAAAATGCTTTCTGAGTTAGAAACACCAACTGGTTTCAGTGCAAGAAACCTCATTGCAGGTAAGCCATTTTCAAAATGCATACATAAATGCCCTCCTCCTCAGTCACACTTTTATCTGTGCAGGAATCAACAAGAAAAGAAAAGAAGTCACTACCTTGTAGTAGACTAGCAGTAGGGTTACAAATATCTTGAGCAATATAGTGAATGAAGGCACAGCATTGCTTGTCACTGCTGTAACTGTGACCCATGGCACTAACCCCATGATTTTTCTTTGTAAATCTATCAACACAGGAAAATCCCTGAAAGGCCTTTTGATCCTAGCAACGTAATATGCAGTACAGAACAATTGACAAATTCAGTCCATTTCTTTTTGTTCCATTAATTGTATAGATGTCTCTATTGGTCTTTCTCCAACTTTTGTTTTATTTGTAATGTATGCCCTCTCAGCATTTTTGCATGCTACAGACACTTCATGGAGGTAATGTGTACTCTAAACATACTGCATACAGTTCTGAAATTATTTTGCTTTGCTTAAATTGTACTTCTGACACTATGTACAGAATATTGCACATTTATCTGTGTCACATGTAATCCACTGCCTGCCTTTTTTCCATGCTTCTTGAAATGTTCTAATTTGGGGCCATAACTGGGTTTTTACTACAAGCACTTGAAACTTCAGTGGTCACAACAGTTTGACTGTCTGGACAAGGAGGTGGTGGCGCTTCAGTAGATGAAGTGCTTGTGGTACTGTTAGTGCTTGCTACTGGGGAACCCTCAGTTCCCACTATCTCATCAATACGCTTTCTTAAAACCAAATCTGAAAATACTCTTGGTGTCTGACTCTGGCTGATCATGACTATGGCAGTGGCAACAGACAGTCGTGCAGACTGGTGGCACTAAGTGGTTTGCACTTACATAGACTAATAGAGTAACTCTCCTCCGCTAGGCTTTTAGGCTATGCTATGTAACACATTCAGAGAACTTCTAATATCTGTTGAACTTGTCAGTACAGGGTTTTGATTCTAACAAATAAATGCAACAAGAAAAATGATTGACTGTGTTGTCTTCCTGTCAATAATAAAAGCAACAAGAAAAACGAATTGTGTGTGTGTGTGTGTGTGTGTGTGTGTGTGTGTGTGTGAGTACATGTTGTCTGATTTAATTTTAACTGTTTTGTTTTTTTTTTGCTCACAGAGAGTTGCCTCTTATGGCTTAAAGCCTATAAGCAGTGTTTTATTTAGATTTTAGGTGTAGTTCAATTAGGTTTTAAAAAGTCTTTTCAGACCTTGAGAGAACTGTTTATTTACATTTTAGATAGTCCACACAGAATAGCTTTTCTACCTTGTAAAAAGTTTTTAAGATATATTTTTTCACAGAGCCTTTTTATTTAGATGTTCTGTAGTGTAGTCAACACAGTAGCTTGTTAAAGCTTTTAAGATTTTTTAACAGATCCCATAAATTTTAGGTAATCCACAGATTATTATTTTAGGTGGTCTAAGTCTAACTAGCTTTTGAAAAGCTTTTAGAACCTTAATAAATGATCCCTTTTAATTATATTTTCTTAGTCCGTAGAGCAGATTTTTAACAGATCCCTTCTATTTAGAGTTTAGATAATGCACAGATTATTATTTTAGGTGATCCAAGCCAAGTAGCTTTTAAAAAGCTTTTAGGACCTTAAACCATTCCTTATTAATTAGATTTTCTATAGTACATAGAGTAGCTTGTTAAAGCTTTTAAGAGATTCTTTAACAGATCCACTAAGTTTAGGTAATCCACAGATTATTATTTTAGGTGGTCCAAGTCCAAGTAGCTTTTGAAAAGCAGTTCCTTTGTAATTAGATTTTCTTAGTCCACCGACTAGATTGGTAGGTCAGGTGGTCACAAGTTGTAGCTCTTAAAATGGGATTTTTAACTAGTTTTTATTTTAAGCAACCTCACAGTAGTCCTTATGTACTGTACAGTATGCCTTTGTAAAAGTATAATGAGCTTTTTTCATATGTGTGATTCAATGTGATGGTTTATTACTTATCCTCAATTAGGTAGAGTTTTCTGTTGCCTTACTTTTCTATTTCAGCTCAGCTCCCAGCCAGAAACTGTGCAAATATATAGACACTAATGATGATGAATTAGTTGACTACTGACTCACTAGTCTATTAAAAGGTCTGCTGCAGGCTCTGTTTTAAGACCACGATAATGGCTCCTCCTCATGCAATGTTTAGTAGCTAACCCTCTTCACCTTTATTTTAGGTATTTAGAACAGATAGCAATAACTGTGTGACTCTCCATTCCCAAAACATCTTAAAATAGGCTTAAGCTACCTTCCTCTGCTCCAATAATTATACAGAGACCGGCCTTTTTAATTTTTTTTTTTAGCTTCAGTTAGATTGCTTTTTATTAATATATGTTCATTTTAAATTCAGTTCCCTGCAAGTTCAGCTGACAGCAACTGTGGCTCAATAAAGAAAAGCATGCTGCAGCATACAAAATCAGAGAATGGGCCCCTGACACAGAGTCCTCCTTCTCTGCTGCAGTCAATTATTTTTTAGTGCTATCTTCTCTCTTCCTGTAAATTTATAGTGCCAAATTTATAGAATTAATATCAGAGACTAGCTCTTATGGATGGATTTAATTCAAATAGCTGGGTTGGTATTAAGAACTCCTCACAAGCTCAAATCAGTCTGCAGTGCTTTCCAACAAGTCTCAGTCTTCACCCCCACCCCCGTATCAGAGTAACATGTGTTGCTTTCTGCTGTCACTGAAAACAGCACTGAAGATTTTGATAAGTCCTGTTCTTTATTGTTCTTTCTTTTGCCCCTCTAATCTACCTGTTACATTTATGCTCTTCTACAATGCCATTTTCCTCTTGAGTCTTTAGCGAGACCTTCGCGGCTCACCTTCACCCTCCTCTTTAACTCCCAAGTCCTTTCCTATAAGCTCCCGACTTTAGGAATCAGATTTTGAGAAACAGAGCTCTTAAAAAGATTTTGGTACTTTTGTTGTACAAATAAAAGTTAGATCACAATCCAAGCAGCACACTTGCAGTCTACACAGAGCTACTGCACATACAAGTGACCCTCTCTCTCTCTCTCCCAAAGCAAGTGGCAAAATGGCACTGCTTAGCTGTGTCTTCACATAATGGTGAATTAAGGGGTGGGTGAATGATCCCAACACTGGTGCCAATTGGTGTCTGACTGAATCCTGCCTCCAGCAGTGAGTGAGCAACGGACCCCTAAGCAGATGGCTGGCTGATGACTGTGCCAGTCAAATCAGGGAATTTCCACTACTGTACTGACAGCTGACAGTTACAATACCACACCGCAATTGAGCTTGGCAGTTGGCTTTGTATCTACGCTTCTCAAAAGGCTCCCCACCCTACTGGAAAAAATGGACAAATAATCTGCAAAGACAAAAATGTAGAGTAAAAACAGAGCTCTCCACAAATACCTTAGGTGCCCCAGTGGGCAGGCTGTAAACAGCAGTAGGCATCCAGAGGTAAAAGTGTCACCCTGGGGCACCTAAGGTATAGGAATTTTGCACTCTGGATGTTGGGGTGTATTTGTAGGGTATCACATGTCATAAGAGGAGGTAATAATCCCTCTTTGCAAGACACTTTTAGGCCCCATCTGGAGTACTGTGTGCAGTACTGGAGGTCTCACCTGCACAAGGACATTAACAAAATAGAGGCAGTCCAGAGAAGGGCAACCAAATGGTGCAGTGACTGCATCAGAAAACATATGAAGACAGATTAACAGAGCTCAATACATATACCCTAAAGCAAAGGAGGGATAGAGGTGATATATTTGATGCATTCAAATATCTTAAGGGCATTAACAAGGTGAAAGAGTCAAACATGTTTCAATATAAGAAAATAGCAGGACAAGATGACTCAGCATTGGATTAGATGGAGGCTGATTATGGGGTAATGTGAGGAAGTTCTTTTCACAGAAAGGGTGGTGGATGCATGGAATGGCCTACCTCAGGAAGTGTTGGATATAAATACAGTGCAGGGCTTCAAATAGGCTTGGGATAGTCATAAGGGAGCAATACAGATGAGTATGAATAAATTGGCCATTGACAGAGTAAAGGCCTAAGGCACATTCATAAGGTAGAAAAATGGGCAGACAGGATGGGCCTTGCAGTCCTTATCTGCCACCAACTTCTATGTTTCTACGTAACAAGAATAGTGGATAAGTGCCAACTTTGGAGTTACCCTACTTTGATTTTATCAAGGCTTTCAGCTCAATGCCTCACAGAAGGTTACTGAAGAAGCTAGAGTGGGTTCAGTGAAGGACACATTTTGATGGTGAGAAAGTTGGAGGGAGACATCAGAAGGTTGTGGTTAACAAAGTCAAATCAGAAGAGATGGTTGTCACCAGTAGGGTGCCACAAGAATCACACCTGGGACCAGTCCTTTTCCATATGTTCATCAGCTATATGGGAGAAGGAATTGGGCAAGATGTCTCTTTGCTGGTGGTAGTAAGCTTTACGGCAGAACAGATAGCAAACAGGGGTTAGGAGATGCAAGAAACTTGCAAAGACTACAAAGGTGATCAGAGGTTTGTCAGTTAAATTCAATACCAAAACCTGCAAGGTCATGCACATACCAAACAAGAACCCCAGGACAGGGTACAGGATTGGGAGGTAAAGCTGGCACAACCTCTGAGGAAAGAGACCTGGTGTCACCATCAGAGACTCTCTAAACAATCAAGCCAGAATAACCAGGCCTGTGCTAAGGCAAACAGGATGATGAGGTATATAGGAAGGGGTACTGACAGCAGAAGGAAGGAGGTATTACTACCTCTGTATATTGTAGATCACTGGTGAGGCCTCACCTGGAGTAGTGTGCTCAGTTCTGGAGTCCTCACCTAAGAAAAGTTATGACAGGCTGGAGACAGTGCAGTGTTGGATAACCAAAATGATTGAAGGCCAGCAGGGTAAATCTTACAAGGGTCAGCTCAATCAACTGAAAATATACTCACTGGAGGCCAGAAAGAGAAAGGGAGAGATGAAAAACTTTCAGGTTCCTAAATGGAAAGAGCAAGGTAATCTGTGAGAAACTATTTAGCATAAGTAGAGGATCAAAAACACAAGATCACAAGTGGAGACTGACACGGAGAGGTTCAAGAAGAAAGTGAGAACGTTTTATTTTTACAAAAGGGCAGAGGAACCAGGAACAATCTGCCATTTGATGTGGTGGGCACCAAAACCATCAGGAGGTTTCAGACATGGCTGGGACAGATTGAAGAGCTTTGTGGTTGCTCTGGGTGGTAGCGGTAGGATTGGGAGCATGAGGTACATAGTGTAGGTTAGGACACTGTATGTACAATAGGTTCTGAGTTCATTAGGGTTTTATAGGAAAACTGGATGGACCAATGCTCTTTTTGTCTTCACTGTCCATATTTTATGTTTCGATGTAACACCACCATCTCTAACACACCCTCCTCTCACCATCCTCCCTCTCCATCCTTATCCTAGATAACTGATGCTCCAGAAAGGTATCTTATCATCCCCTTCCTTTCACCCTCTGTCCAAAACCTTCTCCACCCCTCTAATCATTGAATCTCCACTGAGTAAGATACTCCTTGCTAACTTTCTCCTGCTCTTACCTCTGATGCCATCAAGTCATACTGACCTCTTCCTGACTGACTCAGGACCCCCAAACAGTCAGGTACCTGTGCCTCCTTTAGCAATGTGCTGTTGGATTTTACTAGCTTGATTGCCAACCTTGTACCCACCTCTGCTTCTCTTTCACTTTCTACTCCCCTACCACTATCCAGCCTCCCCAGTCAGCATGCCTTTGGGGAGAGGTGGTGTGTGATGAGGGCATCAGCTCAGCTGGTGTTCTTGTTGAGATGTCTCTTCTCTTTCTGCTACCAGTTGAGCATGGTACTCTCCAAAGATTCTACAATAGGGCAGTATCCCTCCTCAAAAGAACAACCTTAGAAATGAGCTCCCCAAGTCTCTGCAGCTGTCCATCTCCGACTGTAACTATGATCCATACAAATTGTCCTACTCTACGTAGAAAGTTTTGTCAACAGCACTGCTTTACACAGTTAACTGCATGACATGCCTTTGTATGCTTCCTTTTAACCCTTACCCTAGATACGTAGTTAGCTAGACTTGGGTAGTTAGATAGGTGTTTGTCCTTTACCTTTAATACAGATTCACCTACACAGTATACTATGTCGAGCTATACCAGATACGGAATTTGTAGACTCCTTACAGGATCTGCCTAATGCCTATCAGGTTCTGTTCTGAGCTCTAGCTTCACCTATGGTCCTGCAGATTTCATGCTGACACCCTACAGATTCCCATAGGTCTAATTCCACTCCTTCTCTGCCACTCACTGAATGGTACACAATCATGAGGAAATGCTCAGGCAAATTTGAATTGAAAGTCTTAACTCTTACTTCCCTCTGCTCCCTCCTCTAATTATTACAGTACCAAGGGTCCCAGGCCAGACAACTGTCACCCAGTCCCCCAAATAACAGGTAATATGGCCCTCAAAGTGTGTTACTGTGGTTGTTCTCAATTGACCCACAGACTGTTTCAAAAAAAAAGCCTTTTCAGTTCCTGTCTGTGACCAAAACAGGCAGACTCTGCTGGGAAAGTTGTTTGTGTCTTAATAAGTTCAATTTGGGAGCAAAGTTCCTTGTGGAGGTACCAAATTCAGGTTCACAGACTTCAAAGTGAGCTACACTCTGCAGAGATTCAGTGAAGGTGGGAACCACAGGCACTAGGCCTCCTGTGGGGGGCAGGGTTTTCCAGATTAGTAAAAGGAAATTGGAGGACTGTGGGCAGGGATGAACTAATGAGATGGGTGGCAAACTGGTTAGGAGGAATTAGAGGGCGGTATTGGGGAGGGGCTCTCTGTTTGAGGGATGACACCAGCAGGCTTCAATAGGTTTTGGTATTTGGCCCATGTTGTTTAATGTGTTTGTAAGGGCACTTGAGACAGTATAAAGGGTGAGATTTGTCTGTTTTATGGATGACGCAACCTCTGTGGAAGGATAGATATGGCTGAGGGACACAGGACTTTAAGGAGGACCTGGCCAGGCTAGAAAGGTGGTCTGGAATTTAGCAACTCAGGTTTAATGCAAAGAAGTGCAAACTCATGCACATACTGTAGGAGATAGAAGCCAATGGCCCAATACAGACTAGGTGTGGTCCGGCCACCGGATCTGAAAAGGAAAAAGATTAAGGGTAGCCATCCTGGTGACATGAAACAATCAAAGCACTGTAGGAAGGCAGCAAACAAAGCAAACAAAATGCTGGACTGTACTGAGGGGGGATCACAAGCAAGTGGGAAGAGGTCATTTTGCTACTACATAAGTCTTTGGTGCAGCCGCATTGCATATGGTGTATAATACTGGAGACCTTACCTGAAAAAGGATATAAACCACTTGGAAAGTTCAGAGGAGAGCAACAAAAATGTTTCAGGAATAGCAGGGCAAGGCATGAGGACAGACTTAAGGACCTCAAGATGCACTCCTTTACAAGAGGAGGGAGAGAGGAATATAATTGAAATCTTCAAATACCTCAAAGGTATCAACAAGGTGAATATGGGAGATCTCTTTAGCCTTAGTGGAAATAGGACCACAAGAACTGCCATATGCTTCTGCAGGGAAAGGTTCAGAGGGAGACTGGAAGACACTTCTTCACAGAACAAGTGGTGACAGGGTGGAACACACACTTCCAGAGGAGGTTGTTTCCTAGTGATGGCAGATGGATCCATGAGGGTTTGGGACAGGGTGAAAGGAAATGTCTGTGGGAGGGCCAGAAAGGACTGAAGGGGTGGTCAGGTTTGATGGGGGAGTGGAGCCCTCAGTAGCTGCTGAGAAGGGACTCACAATTCAAGCAGACTTGATGGACCAGTAGACCTTCTTTGCTGGCAGTTTTTATATGTTTGCATGTTCACAATTCAGATTAGAAAGAAGAAACAGTGTTTTCTAAGTTGAGGGAGTTCAAGGACACAGTAGGCAGGTTTTGAAACACATAGGCCTTTTGTCTTCGAGTTGTTTTACTGTCTGTTTTGCTGTTAGAACTTCCTGATGTTGCATGTGATCAAAAGCAAATTGTGTTCTAGGGCTCTATGCCTATAAAGAAGCAAATAAATTCCAATAACAACTAAAACCAAAACATTTTATGTCAATCATTCTGAACTTCCTTGTACAGTATGTAATGTGACCAAGCTAAAAACATGACTTACGTGACTATCTTTGCTTAAGTAAACATTCCAGCATAACTATAAAACCAAAATACTACTTTCTGAATTGCACAAAATACCACCATTGTCATAACTCTTCACTGACTAGCTGGAATCTGCTTTATCCTGTCCTTGAGGATTGGTAATTTGGTCCTTCACCTGTTAGTCTTGAAGTAAGAATGTTAACACTTTTTCTCCAGCCCTAGTTTTCCCTGTATTTACTTTAGCACTAGCCCCAGTTTTTCTGCAAAAGGGCTGCATCCTGGGCACCTAATGTCAGCCCAGAGAGATGCAGGAAAGCATTTTCCTCTTCAGCAGATGCCAGCAGCTGCCTGTGTATTAACTGCATGGGGTGTGATAGAGCAGTACCAGCTAGATCCCTCCTGAAAATAAGCACATTCCTTATATGGCATGGCAACTCTCTGGTTAGCAGGAGATGTAGAGGCACCACTGAGTGGGGTCTCAATGCTGTATCACCAAGTTACTGTACCAGGCCAACTTTTAACAACATTGATTTCCAGTGCTATAAACTCAGCCCAGGTGGACAGTCAATTGTTGGGAGTGACCCTGAGACAGTTCTTCACTGAACCAATGGAGGGTGGTATGTTGTGGAAGATATGTTTTCCTGGGTGGATGGGCTGTAGTACACCAGTACACCCAACTGCTGAGTAGGAAAAGTTATGTACAGCACAGGCTTCAGTCTATGTAGCATGCAGTCATGTTGTGGTGTACAGCATACTCAAGGAGCACCCAATGAGCTACACTGGCTGTCAAAATGGTGGTGGGCTGATTTCAAAGTGATGGTACAAGGTCCAATGTAGACTGTAGGGTACCCACCTATCTGCTGTCTCAGAGTTCTTCTCTTCCACTACTGGGTCCTCCTCCAATTTGGAAGGTTATTTCTTGTCTGTAGCTACATCAAGACTGAGATAAGTGGATGTTTTAGTATGTTGAGAGGTCCCTGTTTGTTAACTACCCTGCCAGATTATATAGTGCTTTTCTCTCCCCACACATAAGTTGACATTGCTCTTGCACATTACTGCAACTAAACTTTTGTGATAGAAGAAGAATGTTGTACAGTGCATCATATATATTTTTTTCTCTGAAGTACTTTAGAGGCAATCATAAGAGTGATGTATAAAAGTGAAAATAAATTAAAATGGACTTCCTCCTATGACTGCCCTCCAATCGTAAGCACACCATAATGGAGGGGAAGACAGGGGTATGAAAGGGGAAGGAGAGCCTTCTACTAAAAACAGGTGATTTTTTATGTGTATTAATGGAAAGCTATCCAATACTTTCCCTTTAGCTTCAAGAAATATGTTGCTAAATATAATTAGGTATTTGAGTGCCACCTGGTGGACCTTCTCTGAATGTGCAGATTTACATTTATGATAACAGGAGCAACTGTTCATTTTATTTGCAGTTTTATTCATTTAGTATTTATTTACCAGGTAGGTACAAGGCAAACAGCTGTCTATCCTTAGGCACAAGTGGATCAGATTTCCAGAACCACCCACCCAAAAGTGGGTCTCTATAGACTGAAATGCCTCCTCACCTCAGAATCTAGACTATCTATTCGAATAGTATCCTGCTTCCAAAACTCACATATGCTGCCACTGTCTTGAAGTCCCTAAGTAGGTCAGAGACAAACAGGCTAGAGAGACTGTATAACAAAACTAGAACTTTGCAACAATGTCCCCTCCCAGGAGGCACCATTGCAATGACCTGGTCTCTTTAACTTGTCCTTCGCTTGATAGTTGGATCCAGTACCCCTACTATCCATGGTATACAAACTGATATATAAACTGCCCCCCAGTCCCAATGGTCTCCTTGTCCCTAAGCTCATTCAGGCTGCTCTGTACCTCTAGCAAAAAATTGCTTGAGGAGCCCAGGATCAGATCTGTTATGGTGAACAAATCTTTGCATACATATCCCCATATGTCTGGAATGCCCTACTGGAGACCTTGAAATGTCAAGCCCTTTAGAAAGGGTCTAACAGCTCATCTACTTGAGCAGTGTCTATCCTCCTGCTTTCACTGACAGCCCTACTTATACTTAAGTAAGGTCTCCATGGATGAACAATGTAGCTTATAGTCTGGTCCTATGACCTACCAGTATATCTGTATATTGTATATATTTGTTTTCTTGTCTGATCAGATATTGTGTACCCAAAGGGCTCTTTCGATCTAAAATTTTCATATCGTGTTGTCCTGTATGTTAAGTGCTCCTCATGTCTAGGTTATACAGGAAAACATAAATTGCACATACCCCAATAATGCAAAGCATCTTGGGAAGCATATGCAATGCCCATGAATTAATTTTGACTGGCTCAACTTAAAGCAAAATTGCATGGTGCCAGAAATCCTCACAATACATCAGCAAAGGCTGAGAACAGCAGACATAGACACATGCTTCATCCTCATTTAGACTCATCAGTGTGCCATATCTGTATCTCAGCCCAGGGAGAGGGAGCCACTCTATAGGGGATCCTATTTATTTGGGTCATGAGCAGACCAAAGTAGAGAGAGAAGAGAACTATAAAACAACCCCAGAGCAAATGCACTGGGGCATGGGTTATCCTGGAGGATATTGGCCATGCAGCCAAATTAGGTTATACAGGGTTCTGTCTCCTATAGGGCTGGGAGAACTTGGTGAAGTTCTGACCTTTATTAAATAAAAATTTGATTTATTCTGATTAGTTCTGATTTATTGACCAATATTTGAAAATGTATAAAAGTGGCCAAAGCCACTCACATGTGACACTGGGGACCAAAGGAAATAATTTAATGGATTATATGTATAAAAATTAAAATAAAATTACTAAATAAAAAGCAATCAGCCACTACTAGCCTCTCTTCATGGCTGGCCTGTAATGGTGGCATATCCTGCTTGGGTCCATGACATGAGTGTGCTGGAAGAGATGGAGACAGAGAGACAGACTGATGCAAATCCTGTATCATACCACCACCAAGCACTGCAAGCACTGCCAGGCAGCAAAGATTTTATTTCATTAATGTGCTGTGTGGGTATTATTTTGCTGGTTTCAGCCAGAGCAAAACAGGTCAAAGAAATGGATATGAATGATCAAATGAGCAGCTAAGAGAGCCCACCCACCCTACCCATGTGAATGATGCAACTTCTGTGCATGACCCAGTGTACTGTGATATATGGTACACTACCTGGTCAAAGAGGTGGTAATGTTTTCTAGTACTATGACTACTTCAATTAAACTGACAACATGCGAATCCTTAAAGAAGAAAAACAAAAGACATAGTGAACATCACCCAGGCAAGCAGCCAGTCACAAATTGCATTGGTCAAGTCTAGTGCAGTCAGAAAAAGTTTGCCACGGCCACTTGAAGACCTGATGACACACAACATAACACAATTACATCCTTCCTAGTTCCACAATTGCAGTCAGCCACTGCCAAGTAATTTATGTATCAAAAATAAAATATAGTAATAATCTTAGCCCAGTTACTGTAAGTAAGATGTAAACCAGACTAGCTTACCACGACACACAAAACAATAAAGAAATTATATGAATTTAGTAGCATTGTTTTTGTGGAATAATTGCAACCAAATATGGGGACATGAGAAATATACAAAGAGTACTTAGTTTAGGGTTTCAGGCATCCGCTAAGCTATGCATGCACTGTACAAAAATTAAAACAGTACAGTCAGGGTTAGTTTGAGTGCAAAAAAGTGACAAGTAGTAATAGTAAGGAGAACTGGAGTAAGGACAAAAATGACAAGTAGTTGCCGTGACTCATGAGCGTGACTCGTGATGACAAAAATGATAGTAGTAGTAGTAGCAGACAACAGTACCTTACTTTCCAGATCAGACAGTGGTACCTGGTACCACCAAGTAAGTTTGTGACATGACATGCAGTTGCTTACAGTATCTGGACTCTGTATCCACTGATGTTATTATTTTTTCTATTATGTGCTGCTTATGTGATCATTCAACTAAGATTGGCCTGGCCTAATCCATTCTGACCTGACTAGATGCAATGAATTGTTATCTCAGATAGCAGACCCTATTCACAAACGATTTTCACCACAGGCACAAATTCTTGAACCTGTTTTGTGGATAGGCCTGCTCAGAGCAGTCAGTGTACATTTTATTCAGGTATCATATTTGAAATTAAAGTAAGGAATGCTGAATTTGAGAAATGTGAGGCACTCAGCATTTTCTGGTGTCAAACAGAATTGTGTGTGTGTATGACATTACCAGCTGAACTAAATCATTCTGAACACAGGCTAGTCAGGGACAGTTCATGTGCTTCATTGCAATGTTTACTAAAGCAGGCCACATATTTTGTTTGGATTTCAAGTATTTCAAAGGATCAGCATTCCAGCTGATATTGGGCTTTTCATGTGCATTTCAACAATAGTCTGTGCTGAGGCTGTGTTACAAGAGGCAGATGAAGAAGGTGCATTTCAACAATGGTCTCAACTGAGGCTGTGTTACAGGAAGAAGACGAAGAAATGTTATGATTACATCTTCTAAGTGACTCCAGTGATATGAAGCTGAATCAAGTGGCTGTGGGACAGTGTTATGCTTGGCTGGAGGTGAAGAAGAAGATTCAGCTGCAGTGGCTGATGAGGAGGAGGGAGAACATGCTACAACACTACAGGATGGGCCACCTGATGCTGTGCTGTGTCATGAAGAAGATTCAGAATGTGGTGCTGCTGTTTTACTCTGTTCCATGACAGCATGTACCTCATCAATTATTTCTTGTTTATTTCAAAACAAGTGTCATCATCATCACTCAATAGTTGCTTGATTTGTATCATGGGTCAAGACTGTTTTCTTTAATGTAGTACTCAGAATGAAGCATTTACATAGTTTGTCATCTTTACATAGTTTGTCATCTTCTTCAACTTTTTGATCATACATCTCGTTAGATCTTGTATTCTGGGGGCAACCTGCTTTTGTCAGCAGCACCACTGGCAGCCTGCGTGATCATGGAACTGTCTTGCTTCTCTAACTTTTTCCTAATCAAATTCAATCTGAATTTTAAAATTTTTATTAGTGGTATGACCTGGCTGGGAGTTATTGTGTTTGCACTAACCTTCCTGGTGATTTCCTGACTGAAGCAGGAAAATTAGAAACACCAGCATGGCTCACTGTAGTGGAATAATATAGACGTCTGCATCACTAATTGTATTTTCCAAAGTGTACTGCCTGACAGCTTCTCTTGTTCCAGCTGCCTTTGGAACATATAAAAGGTTGAGTTCCATCAAGTAGAAATGTCTTAGATCAATCTGCACAAAGGTAAACTGTGCTCCCGCCGTATTTTTCAACAAGTGACAGGCTTTGCCTGAGTGACTGAAATGAGTGCATATTCTTTAGCAGTGCTAACGAAAGCCTTAAACCCCTGTCATAATCAAGAAAACAGTGAATAATTAAATTTAATAATGCATATGTAAACAAAGCCATCCTCCTCCAAGGCCTTCCTTATGTTGGACCCATTATCTGCAACTATAAAGCTAACTGACAGTCCTTGTGAAGTGAGTCATTGCTGTATTGGTTTTTGGAGCTCTTCACTGATGTTGTATGAGGTATGTTCAGATGGAAAATAAACCATTAGAGAACAACAAACTGCGATGCTTCACTGTCCCCAGTCCCACATGACTTATCAAAACATACTCAATGTGCCATGACAGACATGAGGGGTTTAGGTTGACAGCTTGTCCAGATATCTGTTGTGAGATGCACCACCTCCCAACAGCATTGCACAAGAAACATCTTAATTTTTACATATGACGTTGTAAAATCTGGAATCCCTGTTGTTAAGAAGTATTTCAGATGGTATACTATATCGAGATTCGAGGCACTCAAGCAGGCACCTGAATCCTCTATGTCCAACCATGTTATATGGTAGTAGATCAACAGTTGTCATTTCTGGAATATTTTTAGTTATTAAAACAGCAACAAAGTGAGTCAAGGCATATTTGGCTTTACATTTCTATGTTTCTGAAATGGTTAGCTGTCTCCTTGAAGGAGGAGGGCTTTTGAACACATGGTCACTTTCAGTAACAGTCAGAGGAGTCCTTCCGATGGGAGGAATGGTGGTGGAGGTGGTTTCAGCAGTGCTGCAGGGGCTGCCACTGCTTTCATCTATGGAGTTGCCCCTGAGTGCAGTGAACTATCACTTTACTTTCTCCGAGACTCACAACTGAACTTCTCAGTAATGTTATGACATCTGTCTAGGTGCCTTTTCATTGCTGAAGTTCCAATGTCCCTTTTACCCCCGCTGATTGGCCATTTACAAATAGTGCATATTGCTACCAACCCATTGAAGTATTATTGGAGAAATATGACCAAACAAAAGGTGATATTTCTTTATTTTTACCCCAGGGAGGCACAACACCTCAGTCACCTTTCAGGCCCCCGGAGTTTTCTGGAGCTTGTTCCACTTGTGATTTATTCCCATTGCTCTCCTCCAAAACCAAACCATTTTTGCCTGTTTTCTCTCACATCTGCAATTTATATCCTGTCTAGTAAACCTTGTGTTGTCTGGTCATTCTCTTCATCTTTATTGTTACCCCTCACTGGGTTCAACCTCAGAAGAATCAGAGGATGGACTGGCAAGCATAGTATACAATAGTTCCATACTGTTGCGCCTCATGGGTGGTTCCCAGCACCCCTTTAGTTCTTTAGCTACATAACTTTTTTTTCACTTGGAACTGATGATGATCCGAAACATTTACATTTTTGATTCAAGCATTTGCTTGAAGACAAAACCTTTGATGTGAAAACACACTTTGGGGTTTGATTTTGATTTTGTTTTTGCTTTTCAGGCTGAGTGCTGTCTTTTGCAGTGCCACTGTATACCTGAGAAATAGAATGCACCTCATCAACACTTTGATCCATTTTGTTAAGTATTTGAACCTGTAAAAAGATCCCGCTTAACTAATGGGATGTCCTTCTGGTGACTCCCACCCACTACCACAGGCCAGGGACAAATTTTTGGTTGTGATTTGTTACTGCACACAGCACACTGACAGCACAGCAGTCCACCACCACTTCCTTCCAAGATTACCATACTGACTCCTACAACACCATTTTTTACTGTTAAGTGACCAAATTCAGCAACTGTTAAGTGTGCCTCAGAATTTTAAGTGGAGATGCAGACATATCTGGTGCATAGACATATACACAGCACAGTCCCACACTGGGGATGGTTAATGCTTATATGTAATGTAAAGACATATACTATAAAACTTATGATGACAAGGAAGAATAATGGGAATGAGTATGATGATGATGACACTTGTGTGCACAGTGCTTATGCTTTACTTGTGTTGTACTGTAAATAGCCTGCTACAAGTCACAAAGTCAGATTATCCCTGGGCCCATACAGACAAGCACAGGTGCATCAACTTGTATGTTGTTTTAGCAGTATTTATTTTTAATACACAAAATTGTGAATGAACGTTAACAAGTGATCTTGATTCGTGATTGGATGGCACAAGCCAAAGATTTATTTTGCCACCCTGGTGCCCTTGCCCTGTACACACAACCACACTAAAGTCAGGAAAAAATGTATTTGGGATTTTTGGGACTGTTACATTTATCATGAGTCACCCTGCAGCTCTCTCTCTTCCCTCTGGACATTACAAGTCAAATATTTATTTTGCTACCCTGTTGCTTCTTGCGCTGTATACACAGCCACATTGAAACCAGGAAAATAAATTTTATTTGGGATTTCTGAGACTGTTACATTTATCATGGGCCCTCCTGCAGTCTCCCTCTCTCCCTATGGAAGTCACAAGTCAAAGATTTATTTTGCCACCCTGCTGCCATTGCCCTTCACCCACAGCCACACTGAAGCCAGGGGAAAAAATGATTTAGGATTTCTGGACTGTTACATTTATCATGGCCCCCTGCTCTCTCTCTCTCTCTCTCTCTCTCTCTCTCTCTCCTTTCTCCCCCAGATGTCAAAATCAAAGATTTATTTTGCCACCCTGCTGCCCTTGCCCTTTACACACAGCCATGTTGAAGCCAGCAAAATAAATTTTATTTGGGATTTCTGGAACTGTTACATTTATTGTGGGCCACCCTGCAGTTTCTCTCTCATCCCCCTCTGGATATCACTAGTCAAAGATTTATATTGTCACCCTGCTGCCCTTGTCCTGTGACACACAGCCACATTAAAGCCAGGAATTGAAATTTTATTTGGGATTTCTGGGACTGTTACATTTATTGTCAGCCCCCATGCAGTCTCTCTCTCTCTCTCTCCCACCTGGATGAGATTGTGAATGAATGTTAACACATGATTGTGATTCATGATTGGATGGCACAAGTCAAAGATTTATTTTACCACCCTGCTGCCCTTGCCCTGTACACACATCCACACTGAAGCCAGGAAAACAAATGTTATTTGGTATTTTGGGACTGTTACATTTATTGTGGGCCACCCTGCAGTTCTCTCTCTCTCCCTCTAGATGCTACAAGTCAAAGATTTATTTTGCCACCTTGGCTGCCCTTGCCTGTACACATAGCCACACTGGAAGCCAGGAAAAGAAATTTGATTTGGGATTTCTGGGACTGTTACATTTATCATAATCCCCTGGTCTCTCTCTCCCTCTGGATGAGATTGTGAATGAATGTTAACAAGTGATCATGATTTGTGATGCATACGGCACATGTCTAAGACTTATTTGCCACCCTGCTGCCCTTGCTCTGTACACAGCTACATTGAAGCCAGGAATAAAAAACTGAGGATTTTACGTAACTATACAATTTCTTTTGGACCCCAGTAGTCCTCCCCCTCTCTCTGATCAGGCATGGCAAGTCAAAGATTTTGCCATCCTACCTTTTCTAATATACATTGTCATCTACACAGCTTGAGGCCAAGAAAAGACAACAACTTTCATTTGTGATTTTCTGTAACTGTAAAATCTCTCTTGAGCCCTCAGTGTCTCTCACTCTCCCTCTGGATCTGGAATGGCACAAGTCAACAATTTCACCTACTTCCCTTTCTCATGTATACAGCTACACTATTTGAGGCCAAGAAAAGAAAAAGCTTTCATTTGGGATTTTCTGTAACTGTAAATCTCTCTTGGGCCCCAGTAGTCTCTCCTCTCTCTCTCTCTCCTCTGGATCTGGAATAGCACAAGTCAAAGATTGTGCCTGCCTGCCCTTTCTCATGTCACAGCTACACCTACTGAGGCCAAGAAAAGGAAACAAACTTACATTTGGGATTTCTGTAACTGTAACATCTCTCTTGAGCCCCAGTAGTCTCTCTCTCTCTCTTTTTCTCTCTCTCTCTCCTCCTCTGGATCTGGAATGGCACAAGTCAAAGATTTTGCCAGTCTGCCCTTTCTCATGTACACACTGCTGCACTGTCTGAGTCCAAGAAAAAAAAACAAACAACTTTTATTTGGGAATTTCTGTACCTGTAAAATATCTCTTGTACCCCAATACAGTAGTCACTCCTCTCTCCTCTGGATCTGGAATGGTATAAGACAAAGATTTTGCCTGCCTCCCTTCCTCATGCACACACAGCTACACTGTCTGAGGCCAAGAAGAGAAAACAACTTTCATTTGGGATTTCCTATAACTGTAAAACTCTCTTGGGCCCCAATAGTCTCTCCTCTCTCCTCCAAATCTGGAATGGCACAAGTCAAAAATGTTGCCATGTTGTCCTTGTTCACGCAAATAGTCACACAGTACTGCCACACTGCCTTAGCTTGCATTCTGCCTCCATGTAATTAATCCAGGGTTGCCCCTGAAAGGGACCCCTGGTTCTGGTAGGCTTACCCAGTTATCAAAATGAAATAAATAAATATTTTCAGGCCTAACCTGGTTTTTACAACAGGGAAAACAGTACAATAAATGACAGCAGTGTTACATACATACTTTTGGCATATATAATATCCAAGGTACAGAATACAATATAACGTGGATATTTGTATTCATTTATAGGCAAGCACTGCTGAGGAGAGAGCCATCTAGGTTTAGAGTACAACCTTTAGTGAAGGGCTACAACAATTTGAAGCCAGGACAAATAGGCAGACATTGTTGTACGCCATATCCCACTTCTGTAAAACGGTTTGTGTAGCTGCTGAGGAAACAGACATCCATGGAGAAGTTATGGAAGCACGCCATGACTGCAAAGGTCATGCTGAGCCAAGTTTCATTTCTGCAATAGGTGCAAACCTGGAGAAGAGAAACTGTAGAGGGTGCTTTAAAACCATCACACAATAAAGTCAGTACATACCGAAAGAGGTCAAATCAAAAGAAATTCAACAGAACACCAAAAGCACTCTACATTTGTCAATGTCAGTGGCTCATCAAGTTGCTCTCTCTCAACTCAGAGCTGGAAGATCAAAAGTTGTGGTTCTAGCCCCATGCCAGGCACTTGGGGTAAATCCCAATTCTGACACTGTAGTGCATTATGAGGAGAATGCAGCACTACTGAGGTGCCATCTTTCAGATGAGACATTAAACCAAGGTCCCATCTGCCGTTCTGTGGTTGTTCAGGCAGATGTTAAAGATCGCATGGCACTTCTCAAAAGAGTAGGGAATTTTATTGAAAACACATCAAGGCAAATCATACAAACATAAATATACATAGTCACAGATTTATATATACAAAAGGAAAATCATAAACAAATGTCTCCATATCCTAGGGTCGTATGTTACTTCACATATTAGATTTAAATAACTGTTAACCATTTTATTCCCCAGGATGGAATTTTATAGTGATAAGCCCCTAGTTTCGTAATCTTAAAGAGCTACTGATGTCTGAAAGAAAACTTTGAAAAACATAATAATTAGGTACAATTCTGCTTGTATTCCATATATATATTCTAGATTTCTCCTCCCATTATTTATTACTGAGGAAATTAGCACAAATACATGATTTTTATCCCTTACAGTTACTGTAAAGTTAATTTGCCTCTATAGCTTACTTCCTACTTTAAGTTATAATGCTCTGTCGTGACATCACAGTCTGTTGCCAGAGGAGTAACTGTGATGTCACAAGCAGTGCATTATCACCTCAGGTAGGAGACAGCAACAGAAATAGATGAACTCTTCAGGAGCAGAAATCCTGCTTTCATGCAATTGACCTCAGCAATAAATAATGGGAGGAGGAAGAAAGAACTAATGTAAAATACAAGCTGAGCTTTATCTAAATATTATATTTTGTTAAAGTTCTCCTGAAGTTGTCAGCTGCTCTTTAATGGTTTTCATCTAAGTTACATGTTGGGTTCCATGGTATAATGAAGGACACAATCTGATCTGACCATGGTATTTGTGACAGCTTTTACCTCCATTTATAGTTTTACAGTGTCAATTATATTTAATAAAAATGGAGAAACCTATCTACCACATTTTAACTTTAGCCAAGGGATGAAGAGAAAGAGCATAATGATATATAGTGATTAATGCTGAGTCACATAGATTACTAAATGTTTCATGTGACATATACTGCTGTAGAACCCATTGGCATCTAGCCTGCCATAGACAGAATTTTAAACAACAGAAAAATACCGCTATGGTATCTCTATGGTATTTATTAGTAATGGAAGAGTAATCACCTAACACTAACATGTCATAGGAAAGTCTTATCAGCCATAGGAGGTTCCATTTGTTTGCTAGATATTTCCATAAAGATAACACATGGGAGCAGCTTAACAGAAAATGGTCTATTGTTTGCTCCTGGGCAAAGCAGGAACCATAAGGGCAATATTGTTCTTCCTGGGCCTTATGTTTACTATTACCACAAATGTTTAACCTTCCATATGAGCATAACCATAAATTTCCACATATGTTGGGGCTCCTTTTATTATTTAATTGTGCAAGAACTCCTTCCCTTTTAGAAGCGGGCCATTTTTGAACTGTGACTCTGAAGGGTTAATTTGCAACATACTATAGTAAGTCTATATAAAGTGGCCTTCAATGTTGTGTAATCTGAGATTTTGAGATGTCCCACTTGTACTGTATAGTTTCTGAGTTGCAGGTTTTAAATACTCAGAACCAAGATAATGTGTCACTTTTGGGGAGACCCTCCCATTTCTGGAAATACTGTGAAAGATTGTTCTATATCCATTTATGAGGTAAATTGTCTGAGGGGATGAAACCTAACTTAAGTGTTTGGGGAAAAGAGTCTGAAAAATTAATTGGGTCCACCATCCCTAAACCGCCCTTGTCTTTAGGTAGATATGTATATGCCTCTTTATGGGATTCAGTTTGCTGCCCCACAGAAATTTGAAAAACAGCTGTACAACTGCATCTCTAAAGCAACTGGTGGTGGAAAAATCATTCCACTATATAACAAACAGGGACTTAAAACTGCTTTATAACTTGCACTTTTTTTTTTTTTTGCAAATAACTGTGTTTTATTGAAAAAAATACAATATACAAAACACGCACCACAAACAATACATTACAGACAGGTATTTGTCCCTTAAATATAACTAAATCGCAATAATAAAACAATAACCCCTTATCCTACCCCCAACACCCCCACAGCTATCCTGATGGTTAACTGTTAATCCATAGCAAAGAATTAAAAACGGTATAAATTAGTACTATATGCTAACACCCTACACTTTAAGGGAGAGAAGAGACACACAGAAAGGAAAAATAGCCAAATTACATCAGGCTAGCGCAATAAAGTGCAGAAAGGAAGGAAAGACAAAAGGTATCAAGAAGAAGAGGGCAAAAGACATAGTAAAAGAAATAATTACAGGAGGAAAAATAATAGAAGGAAGGAACAAAATCAAAAATAAACAGTGAAGAAGAACCACAGGAGTACCTTCCTTAAAAACCATATTTATCCTTAAGACTCTGACAAAACCGCCTCAACACTTATAGAACTTGGTCGACGATTAAAAGCTTAAAAAGCTAACCTTTCTGCATATAATGCTCAAAATTCCTCCCACCATTCTCTAAATGAAGGGGTCCAATCGTCTCGCCAATGACGCAGAATTAACAACTTGGTGACTGATGCAATCAATGCCATTTGGTACTTTTGGATGTTGTGTGGGATGTGGGCATACATCCCAAGTATGCAAATTTTAAAATTAAAGAAAGCCGATAAGTCACTGTATGGACTTATCCAATGTTTAACCGAGCTCCATAACCCATATATTTTGGGGCAAGACCAGATTTTATGGAAAGTAGTTGCTAAAGGGTCATAATCCTTGCATATAGGGGAACACAGGCAATTTAATCGATGTAATTTTGCTGGGACAGATACAGGTTATGTAACAGTTTAAATTGAATATCTCTTAACCTGTCTTGCTTGACATAAGAGTAAATGTCAATCCAGATTTTCTCCCATACCATCTCTGACCAATCTAAGGACATATTAATTTTCCAATAAGGAGGGGCGGAGATAAAGTAGAATCTAGTCTCGCTAAGATATATTTATAGATTTTTGAGACGGTCTTGCCAGATAAACTAAGTTCACACAACTTACTGAATAAAACCCTGCCCCATCGGAGCATTTGCCTTTGTTCAGGAAAGACCTTACGCTACTTTGAATTTGAATCATTAGTGAGTGAAAACTGAAATTGACCCCAGATTTTGCAAACAGGATCGATAGTGGGAGCATTGAGCTACCTGAGTAAAATCCAATAATGGATCTTGAAAGGAGGGGTTGAAAAAATCTTGTAATGGGTTGATTAACAATTAAAAGTTAAGATTCCTTAGTAAGGGTTGGGATAAATCATAAAATTGGGATAATTTTAATCTCGAGCAGAGTTGGTGCATGGCTTTAATGTCCCATCCTAGTGGGGTATTTCTGGCCACCTTGGGAACCTTGGCCCATGAAATGTATAAAAAGGATTCCAAATCCAGCTTAAGTACCTTGGAGAAGGCGCGATCTAGGGCAAGTCCGGGAAAAGAGACTTCAGGGTCACAAGCCCACAGAGCTGCTCTGGCTGCATGAACCGCTAAATAATAAGTATAAAAATCAGGCAACTGAAGACCACCTGATTTGCGTTGCTGACAAAGTTTGAGATAGGCCCTACGTGGAGGGTTACCTCCCCACAAAAATCCGAACAATGTTTATAGAAGGGTTTGAAAAAGATTTAGGGAGGTATATATTCAAATTCAAGAGAGGGTAGAAGATTTTGGTAAAATCACCATTTAACCGTATTAATTCTCCCTGAAAAGTCAACAGGAGTTTCGACCATCTCTCCAAATCTTCCTTAATGGACTTAAGTAGGGTTTAAAGTTTAAATAGGCCAAATCCTCCAAGTTCTTTGAGATATGGATACCCAAATACAATAAAGACTTTGTTTGCCACTGTAATCCCAAGGAAAGGCACCAACTCTTCTGGAGATATGGGAGAGTGAATACACCATTGTTTTAGCCAAATTTAATTTATATGCAGAAAATTCACTAAAATCAGCAATTAGTTTTAACACTTGTGGGAGCGAAGAAGTCGATTTCGACATGCAGTAATAAATAGTCTGCAAATGCCGACAATTTGAAATCTAAATCACCTATACCAATCCCTTGGATTAATTGGTCCATCTTAATAGTTCTTATTAGGGTTCAATGTACAAATTAAATAGATAAGGTGATAGGGACAACCTTGACGAGTTCCTCTCAGCAAGGAAAGACCGCCAAAATTAAGTTATTGCACTGAATTTTAGCAGATGGACAAGAATAAAGAATCCGAATCAAGTGTATAAATCTTTCAGGAATACCAAATTTAGCTAGGGTTGCAAACATAAAAGTCCATTCGACTAGATCGAATGCTTTTTCTGTGCCTAGTGAAACCAAGGATGCTTCCATACCTGGATTCACAGACGCAGAAATTAAATAAAACAATTTTCTAAAGTGGTCAGTCAGAACGGCCTCCACAAAGCTGAAGCTTGTTCCGGCTTAGCAAATCGAGCCACACCCGTTTTAGCCTATAGACCAAAATCTTGGCAAAGATTTTACATCAAGGTTTATTAAAGATATTGGCCTAAAATTACCCACCAATTCTGGGATTTACCAGGTTTAGGTAGAAGAGTTATCCTGGCTTCAAAAGGGTTTTGTCTTTAATCCCTTGTTCAACCCAAAAGGTAGAAAGTTGATTCAATAATGGTACAACATTCTGTTTAAACAGTTTGAAAAAAGAGGTGTAAATCCATCTGGACCTGGTGCTTTGTCTGTTTTGAGTGAATCAATAGGTTGCCCTATTTCTTCATCAGAAATGGGAGCTGTTAATATTTGTCCAGAATCTTCTGATAATTGAGGAGGAAATATTAGCTAAGAATTCTCTCATTTTATTCATTCCTTGCAGGGAAAGTGGTTGACTTGAATATAAGTTTTGTAAAAATCAACAAAAATCCCAATATACCTTCAGTGTCTGTAATCAACTTATCTGATACCGGTGCCTTTAGGCTGCCACCCACTTAGCAGAGGTTTTGTTTTAGTTGCCAGGCCAACAGTTTCCCAGCTTTACTACCTTGACCCAGATATAAAGCCTTAGTTCTGGAGGCTGAATTCACTACTCTCTCTCAACGTATTAGCGTACCATGCCCTTAAACTAACTAATTCCTGTTCTTGATTCTCTGATCTGAAGTTCTTGTGTACAGCCTCCAACGCCCTAAATTTTCTTCAGGCAAATATCCAATAGTGCAATGTTTTTGGTCTTACGTTTGGTTGCTATTCGTATTAACTCCCCCTCCATACTGATTTAAGTGCTGCCATGTTTGATCTACAGCCTTAATAGAACCCCAGTTAGCTTCAATTGAGTTAACCAAGAACCCCCAAAAGTGAGTTAAAATGTGGGAATCTTTTAATAAACTATTGTTTAATGACCATGAGTAGGACCTCAAGGGACTAGACGATGGAGACCAACAAATTTTTATAGGGGAGTGGTCAGAAATTACTCTAGGTAAGAATACTGTCTCTAGAACACCAGATAAACATTGTTGGCTTATGAAAAAATAATCGATCCTAGTATGATTTGTGAACCGTGAAAAGAAAGTGTAATCCCAGTGGTGGGGTTATATGTCCTCCATGGATCTACCAATCCTAATGATGATATAAATTCGCCAACGCATTTTGGGCTGGAGAAAATTGACGCCCTCTATACCAGGAACAGTCCAACCTATTGGACTGAACTAAGTTCCAGTCTCCCCAATATTATTGGCACCTCCTTAAAGGAGGCCAAACCATTGTCAAATGGACAAAAAGGATGGTGTCTCCAGATTAGGACCATATATTGATCCCAACACTAAATTCAACCCTCTAAGTCTGCCCAAAACAAAATGTACCTACCATTCGGATCAGAAATTATGTCCGAATGAATAAACGGGACCCCAGCGCTATCAGAATGGTCACCCCTGACTACTTGAGGAGAACCCAGCTCCAAAGACCTGACCAACCCACTTTTTCCTAAAGTGAGATAAACGATTAGGGAGGACATGGGTTTCTTGCAGAAAACAACTGCTGGTTATAGTGGGCCAAGTGATTTAGTATAACAAATTTTTGCAGTTGTCTCTTCCCCTTTGATATTCCATGAAAGAATATTCAGTCCGTTAGCTATAGATAATAAATCCTCTTGTAAAGAGAATTTGGATAGCTGCCCCTTCTAACCAAAACCCTAACGAAACTAACAAAATAATCCCTATATACCCCCTATCTAGAAAAAAAACACCCCTCCAACAATCTTCCTAAAGCTAACTCCCCAGGCCGAAGCCAACTCCACAACCACTGGTTCATGGTGCGCCATAGAGGTGGGGCATCCCCTCCTTACCAAAATTAGAGAAAAATCTACATAATTATAAATACGAACCTGCATAAACTAGCTTCTATAGGTAAAGAATAAAAAGGCCATATAGGGGATAGATTGCTATACCTGTAGCCAAAATGTGTAAATTCCTAGAGAAAAGAGGAGAAGGAAGAAATCGCTTGCTACTAAACAAAATAGGCTAGGTAACCATTATAGTGCTAAGAGCGCTCCTGATAAAACGAGACCAAAAACATGCGAGTAGTGGTAAAGTATAAAGAGAGACAGAACATATAACCGCCCTACAAAACACTTCTCCCTTCCCAAATTGAAAGAGGAAAGGGCCATGCCTAAGGTAAATAGAACCTATATAGGCAGAATAGCAATAAAGGCATGAGAAGAGAGTCGGATACCAGAGAATAAGTGAAAGGGAGAAACATACACTATCTTAACTCCTTTCTATAACACATACAATAACTACAGAGCTAACTTCTTACGGTTTACAAACTGTGTTTCCAATAGGACTACACTGATCCAACACTCTAAACCTTATAACATTTAAGACTATGCAGCATACATGAGTTACAACAAACTAAAATATGTTGGGGCATCATACTAATAATATAATTAAATTATACAAGGATTGAATAAAATATGCAAACTGAAAGTTCCCTCTTGTGGACAGCTTCATAAACTGCCCATCTATAACTTGCACTCTTTTTAATTTAGAAATGTTCATTCACTTCCACCTCTGGAATTTGTTTTCACATGTGTTTAGAACTGATTCCCAGTTAAGACAGGGTAAATTGTGAGGCTGTCAAAGATACCAAGTATTTTAATTGGCTCAGTAGAGAGGGTAATACCTCCTATATGAGATTGAAAGGGGCTGAAATCCCAATTTGTAGGCCTGTACATTTTCCAACATTTAATCATGCTTTAGAAACAGTTACATATGTCTGCATCTCTTGCAGGAAAATAAGTACCTTGTTGGGATCCTCTAAAATAGACAGGCATCATCTGCATATGCTAGAACCATTACTCCATCTCGTCTACTACCCTGAGAGACCTTGCAATTGTTGGTTTTGAGTCAGTCACCTAATAAATGGGTCAAGGAAAAATGTATTAAAGAGGACATCCTTGTCTGACTCCTTCTGAAATTTTTAGCTCTGAGGTAATTTTACCATTAATAATGGGTCTACAGTGGCACACATACAATATATAGTAATTGTAACCAATGAATGAACTTTACTGGTATTCCATAAGCTTTTAGGAGAGAAATAGAAATTAATGATGTATGCACGGGTCATAATGCTCAAGACATTATGCTGCAAGGATAAATTGCATTGCCAATACAGTCTGATTTATGCATAAGTCTTTTTCGGTGGGGCTCCACCTCCACACCCCCACACACACCCACTAAAGAGTCTCAACTCTGGAGGGGTCCAACTCAGGGAGCATACCAAAGTGGTAAAAATAAAAGATTCTGGAACTAGGAATCAAACCCAGTCCCAGGCCGCAGCACCTGGGTTCCGGCTGCTATGGCTCAGTCCTGTGAGCCATGGCAGCTGCTCAGTGGAACCCACTCACCTGAGAGGAGTGCTACTGGTGCAATACCATGTACAGCGGATACACAGTATTGCACCAGTAGCAGTAGCGTACTGCACTGTAAAGGTTAGCCATAATGTTGTACGCTATTAAGAGTGCAACATTATGACCCAGTATGTTGATTTACTTGGTCAAAGGCCTTGCTTTGATCCAATGACAGAAGAACCCTGATTTTTGATAACGTGTAAAATTTATCATGTCTCTTATTATCATTAGTGAATGTTGTATTTTCCGATCAGGGAGGCCACAAGACTGGGAAGGGTGAATCAGAAATTTAGCTACTGTTCTTAAACACCTATTTAATAAAGTATCTGTGACAAAATCTTGAAATCAGCGTTTAAAAGGCTGATGGGTCTTCAGTTTGGGATATTGAATCTGTCCCCGATTTAAATAAAAATATAATAAGTCCTGTGCTAAAATATTCAGGAACAAAATTTTTTGGAAAAAAAAATAGGAAAACCTTTTCTAGACAGGCAGCATCCTCCTTTGTGTAGGTCTTGTAAAATTCATAGGGTTGACCATCCACCCCTAGTGATGCTACTACTTTTGAGATCCAATGATGAATTCTATTTCAGAGGCTAGAATGGGTTTTATTAGATCCTGTGCTACACTTGGGGTTGTTGATTGTTGAGATGTAGATAAGTAAGAATTGATTTCTGAGTCTGAAGGTGGCTATTCAATTTTAAATGATTTTAAGTGGTTTGTAATAATATGTAGCTTAACCTCTGAGCATACTAACTGTCCTTTCTCATTTCTTATACAGGAAAAGGAAGATGCTTCCTTCTGAGTTTTGTAAGCTTCGAATGGGTCCCCCATAAGGGACTTTTGGAGTACCATATTGCATTTCTGCTCTAATAGTGCTAGTATATTCATATCACAACTTTTTCTTTCTTGTTTCAGATTATTTATCTGGAAAGAAAGTTCTTGTCTAGATGTAAGAACAAGGAGAATAGGTACTGCAACTGTGATTGGAGTTTGAGTATGTAAAGAATTTATTCCATTCTTTATTCCTTCCAAACCTATGGAACCACTGTTTAACATCTTCTTTAGTATCCACCCACCATGAAACTGTATCATCATATAAATCAAAAACTGATGCACTAGCCCATAAAAGTCCTGAAATACTGCCATGTCCTGTGGGGTCAGAAAGTATTGAAGTATTTAATTTCCACTTATTTTGTTGGATATTTGTACCTGAATTTACCTGAGTTGAGATTTTAATTATCATATGGTCAGTGAATTCTGATGGAAATACTTCTAATTTGACCAACTGAACATCTTTGGATGAAAAAAATATCTATAGTAGTACTAAATTTCCCTTTTTATAAGTGAAGGTGGGCCCTGATACCTGATATCCAGCACAGTTTAATAGGTCTGGTATTTTAATGCATTTTTCTAGAGCATAGGATTCACAATATTTTTTCTTCCAGCTGACTGCTGCTCTTTATTTCGGATGCCACAATTAAAATCCCTCCTAAGAAAATGGTTCCTGATGTAACTAAGAAGGGTTGTAGGAAAATAAAAGAGACACCCTGTCAGCTTTTGACTGGGGACCATATACCATAATAAATCTGCAGTACATGGTATGGATCCTGAGGCTCTGTCTAAAATTAGAAGTCTTCCTGGGATCAGATCTATCAGTTTGGATCGGTGGAAAGAGTTACCTTGAAATAATATACCCACCCCATCAGCCCTATCTAAACTAAAAGACCAGTAAGAGTGTCCCCAGTACCTCTGCATGAAAAAGTCTAATTTGAGCTGATGATGTCATACATGTCTCCTGAAGAAAGCAACAGTTACATTTTGGTCATGCAAGTATTGAAAAACTGCTTGCCTCTTTTTGTAATTTAGTAAACTACAAATATTTACTGAGGCAAGGCAGTGCATTACAAATGTGTGACTGTGTTGAAAAGTGTCAACTCATTTTCTTCCTTTTCTTTTTCACTTCATACCTGTCATCATCCTTTTTGTATTCAGGTTTTTGGAAGTCTGGGAGGTGATATCAGACCCCCTTCTTCCATGTCAGTCACCTCAATTTGAATTTGCCAGCATGGAAAAGCTGTGTCAGCCTCTACCACAGGTGGGTCAGAATTGGTTTTAAGTTTTGCAGTGCACCACCCACTGATTAAAGATGCAGACCAGGGTTTGTGGGGCATGCCAGATGGGCCCTCCAGTGGGTCTTCTGCCTGGGGATCCACATAGCAAACCAGTTGTAGAAGTATAGCAGATTGTGCTATGGATGTGTTTTCCTCTGACCTAGGTTTACTATCCAAGTCCTGGATAGTGTTGTCTGAATTTTTCCCTGCATGGCATCCAGAATAGTAAAATTATCTGGTGTATTATGCCCAGCCAAGTTCTGCTCAAGTGATGTTGCTGCAGCTTGTACTTTCTGAATTAGTAAGTCAGGGTTGATTGTATTGGTTTTATTTTTCACTGCCAAGGGCACTCTGAAAATATGTGACTATATTCCTCATATAAATCACATTTCATGTGATTGGCACATTGCATGCTTATATGGCCTATTTCCTGCAATTGTCCCATCTGGGCTTGTCACCCATGCTTGATAAGTGTGTTCTGTCTCCACATTTGTAGCAGGCCTGAGGTTGCCCTGCATAGAAGCAGACCCTCTGTCTTGGCCCAGCAGAGAGGAATTAGGAATGTGACATATCCTTCCTCATCTTGTCTCAACTTGACTTTAAATTTCCACCCCACCTGACCAAAATAATTCAGCATCGAAGATAGCCTCCAGGAACTGAGGACTTTGCAATTTTTGGAGCCAGTATGCAATGTCTTCGATGTGAACCCCCTCATTTTGAAAGATAACTAACAAACTTGATTAGTGGCTTAGTCAGGGGATTACTAAAAGGAGTCCAGAGGGAGAAAACTTCACTTGATTATACCTTAACCAAAATTTCTCAAGCACATGAGGTGTCCTGAGGCTGTCATTGAAGTTGTCCTCTCTGGACACATGAATAAAACAAACACATCAGCTGGGGAAAAATGTAGTGATTCCTTCAAAAGTTTTTACCTGCATACTGTCTGTTAGGTCTGATTTCAAGACTTCTTGTAACGATCCATACATGTTTTTCCTAGGAGCTGCTTCTTTTTATGAAAAGGTCTGATAATAATGGATGCTGTGGGGGGGCAATGGACCTGAAGACTACTCTGGGCCACCTTGCTCCAAGACTGGAGATATAGAACCAGATGAGGCCTGTTCTATCTCAGCAATGAAGTATGGGTTGCAGTACAGGAATATCTTGTGCAGGAGGCACCGTGTCTATTTGCTCAGAGTCCTGGGTAGTCACCATTTTCAAGGTTGCTAGGAACCCTCTTTGGGTGAAACTTTAGTGTCATTTGTTTATTTTGCATTTTGAGACAGTTTGTCAGCTTCAACTGCAATATTATGAGTTGGTAAAGATGCAGGTACCTGGTTTAGGTCTGGTGGGCACAATTCCGATGAAGATTGTGACAAAATATTTTTATCCCAATCAGGATCAGGAATCCATTTTCCGACGTAGGTCAGTGTCCAACCGCTTGATAAAAGCTTTCTCTGGTGCCCATTATGAATCTACCAGAGTAGCATGCCACACAGAAAGAGTAGTTTAATAGCTGCCACAGCTGGCTGCTGCTGAAGGAGTTCCTCTGAAGGATTTGGACTCTTTTCATCAGCAGATTCCTAACTTGATGTGGGGAGATCCACAGAGATATTTCTTCATGTTGCGTAAGTGCTTTCTTCTTTGTTTTAAATATGCTTTCCATTTTTATACATTGCTTCATCCTTGGCAAGTATTTGGAGAAGTTTAGCTTTCTTTTCAGCTAATTCTTTATCAAGTGTCACATCGTTGATCTCCTCCTCATTTACCATTGGGTGGCTGATCTCCTCAAGATCCATACTTTCCACAGTAGAAAAAGTAACATTCTATGATTTACTGTAGAAGACCCATTCATTGGCTTGTCCTCTGAAACACCACCGGCCAGGGTGGAGGGCTGTTCCCAGCCTGCTGCAGGTCAAAATGATCTGCTGTCTTCTGGTCTGCCATTCCTTCTAACAGCAGCTCCCCTACTGAAGAGAAGGGAATTTCCTGGAGTCCTGGCACATTTCCGCTATTCACTTAATAAAATACCACCAACAGCTTAATCTGGTTCAATTTTAGTTGGTTATCATCTATATGTCAACCCTGAAAAGGGGACCTCCAGCCTCAGTGAGCCTACCCAGTTAACATAATTCAATAAATAAATAAATGGGAGGGTAAAGTATCCAGGGTTTAACAATCTTCCCATAATAATGTCATTCTGTGATTCCCATATTAGGGATTGTATATTGTTTCACATGGCTATTTGGTAAAATACATTGGTGATTATCTGTGATAATTTCTGTTTCATGTAGCCCAGGAGCCAGGTGCATTTATTTATGTGTTTAGGTCTGAACAGTTTGATGACTATTTCTTATGTAAAAAGGTGTAGAATCCAGATTTATAACTCTTATTCACTCAAAGTTGAGCGTTTTCTTGGAAAATGCACTTCTTCTATGAAAAAATGAACTGTCGGTGAAAATTGTGTATATTTTAATTAATGGTTCTTCTTTCATTTCAATTCTATAAGCTTTTATTGAAATACTACAGACATTGTAACACACAGCAACATACGTATCAAAGGCTTAATATTAATGTTATTTATTTTATTCTATATTTAACTTGAAACAATCAACTTTTATGATGTTTTATGAACCTAAGTACAACAATTAGTATTCTTGTTCACTGTCTTCATTATCTGACATGTTAGGCAAATATGTCTCATCAATACCATCATCAGTCACTGTCTTCATCTTCTTCATTTGGATTGTTGTCATATTCATTCAATTGTTCATTTAAGGCTGGCAGTACAACTTCACATGTGAACCATGTTAGTTTGTATTTGCCATCCTCATAGGCCAGCCATTGTCCTCTGGCTTTAGTAGTGTCATTTCTGGTTTGTCTGCATTTTTCATAACAATGAAATGTAATTTGCATTGCAGATGTGTTGTGTCAGAATTGATTTGCATGGTGGCAGTGAGCTTGCGTCTGCTTCTTTGATCTTTTCAAAGGGTGCATCTGTCACCGGTCAATACTTGACATTGAACATACTGTAGTGGGATGTGCTGACACTTTACTTTCTGTCCATACAAGGTACTGTACACACAAAGCTCTCAACTGCATCCTCAGTTTCTTTAGACAAGTACTGACATCCAAGTTTTCCAAATGCCTGTGTGTACTCTGTATTCTTTTCCAGAATTGTAAGAGGTCGACCTTCCTCCTTCCTTTGAATGCTGATGAATAGTCACACCCTGTCAGTGCATGGAGACCCGGTAGAGCTACACATACAGGTCTGCCTAACTCTGCTGCCAAGAGGAATACATCTATGAATCTTCTTGTGTTATTCCCTGAATGGCCAACATCCATGTGCAGTTTCAGATTATTGTTTAGACTTGCTTGATACAGCAAAATGACCAGAATATTAGTGTCATCTGCCCTGATCTCTACATGCAAATCTTCACCCTCATTTTGACTGCAGATGTAGCATATGTGTTGCATGATTCTTGTGTCTGCTTCTATGTGTTTGCTTTTTAGGCCTTGCACCTAGTCTGAGCATATGTCCAGCTTCCATCTGTATGAGCAACACATTTCTCCTACAGCATACATGAGCTTTTTATCACCTAGAACTTCACAGTACACATCAGAATTCCATGCTGTAGCTAGAAAACCTAGAGTGCCATCTTGAATGAAAACAAAGATAGAGATCCAACAAAGTCTTTTGGTCAGCTTTGGTCAGGACCAGTTATGAAATAGGAGAGTGGAGAGATGCTGCTTTCCTCTTTTCTCTTGTTCAAGACCTTTGATCGATGGTGATGTGTAACAGTCACTACGAGATGGACTTCATTTGCAGAAGTACAACAAACAAGAGGCAGGATGTTTTGCCACAGCATGAAATGTTGGTGGCAGGTTTGTAAGATTTTGATTAAGAACATGGCATCAACCACAGTGGCATGTACAGTATCAGAGTGGCTACATTAGACTCTGGTCTCAAATTTCTTCAGCAGTGTTGATTCCATTGTTGTGTTCATTGATCCATCAACGCTTCCTAAGGAGAGAGGTACTGGGGTTAGCATGTAGGCAAACATCATCATAAGTTCAACTGTTGAAGTCACAGATAGATATAGCAAGTGTCCAAAGAGGTCTCAGGTCCTTTCAACTCAGCAATTTTTTGTCTTTGTTCTTAATCTTCACCTTCATTGCATCATGTGCAAAGTTCTTTAACTTGTATATTTTGGTGGGTTCCTCAAACCTACTGCCTTTGGTAATGCATTCATCTTTAAACACAAGATACATCTGAGTACCTATCTTAGTAACATGTAACACTTTGTTTACTACCTCTTGTGATACTGCTTTTCCACTATCTATTGAATAAAGATTGCTATCCTCACACTCATCCTGGAATGGATTAATGGAGGAGTCTATTGTGTTCAACAGCTTGTTTAGATCCTTCAGATCTTGTTTAACTCTAAAACTCTTCAGCTCTTGGCTGGCTTCTTCATGGCTGACAAGACCAACTTTTTCCATGAGACTTCCAACAATTTTACTTTGAGCTGACTGCAGAATGTTCCACCTCTTCCTTACATTGATGTTCCATGTCAAAGAAGAAATCCTGGTTAGTCTTGATGCAGCATCAGCATTAATTGTCTTTTTCAAGATCAAGTCTACATTATTTCTGCTAAACCTTCTCTTTGAATTTTGCAATGGTTAATGCTCCATTCTCAAATTTGTTCCTTAGTCCAGGGTGGGTCATTCATGTTTAGCAAATTCATAGGTACAGGGTCATCCACATGGCATAGTTGTGATGTCCAGTTGTGAAGTGAAAAGGTATCATCTTCTCCAAGCTCTATGCAAAGAGAGGCAAGTCATTGTCCTGATGGAATGGCAGAAGAGTTGGTACAACTCTACCAAACTGCAGTACTACAGCCAAAATTGGGCAGTTGTACCATGCTCACCACAGTTTGTGGAATCTGAGAATGTTTCATATGCTTCCATGAATGTCTTGAGCTCAGCTGCATTCTCTAGGTCCACCACTGAGGAAGGCAATGGGTCATTAAGTAGCTGCTGCAGATGCTTTTAAATTGGAAAGTCTGACATACCTTTATATTGTATAAGCACTGCAAATGTTTAATTCTGAATGCTGCTTGATAGCATTGGGTGAAGCTTCTTTGCCCGTTTGAAAAATGTTCCTTGAAGAAGTCCATTCAGGATCCCAATGCCAATACACCACTTTCAACAAGAATGTGACCTCCACCATAACCATTCAGGAGGTATCCAAGACCTTTGAAATATGCTGATTTTATATGGAATGGTCCAAAACATATGAAAATTCTGTTATGTTCTGGGGACTTTGTGGATTGAATTTAGCACGGTTTTGTTATCGCCAAGTCATAAGTAATAGGCATATAGTCCTCTGGCATTCATCCATAACCTTGATAGCAGTATTCATGGTGTCTTGCACTACATCAAGTCTTGTAGGAGGCATTCCTATAGGGTCCATGTATAATAAGATCTGCTGTGGCAGGTCATCTACAGAAACAAGGGCATTCCATCCATGCCACATTGAGTAGCATTTACACTTGCACAAGATATCATCCAGGCAACATCCCTACTCTTAGCTTGCATGAGATTTTTGGTTCAGAACATTCTGTCACCTTATATACATGCTGTCTTATGTTTTGGTTTTCCAGATGTATATGGTTGAATATCTTTCTCAACACTATCTAGAGCTCTTTTCCACTGAGACGTTTGAATGCACCTGGGAACAGTGTCTTATTTGTCGTGCCATTGGCTACAATATCTGCTTCTTTACACTTGGCAAATAATCTACATCAACATTTTCAGCCTTTGTCATTGATATTCTGTATCATTTACTCTTTGGTGTTAAATATGGCCCTGCCTGGTCATGAGGCATCAACTTCTGATCTTTGCTTATCTGTGTTTGTTTCTACTGTGTGTGTTTCATTTCTTGCTGGCACATTGTCATCCATGTGTGTTCTTGTCATAGCTTCTTCAGACCTTTCTCTGGGTACAGCTGTCTCCTCAATACTGGATGGTATGTTTGGTATGTTATACCCACAGTGTCATGCAAACTGTCATGACTGTCAAGCATCTCTGTCATCTCATCATAATTGTTGAAAGCCAAAGCAGTGGCTAAACCTGGCTGCATGAGCAATCCATCTGATGTAGCCATATTCTTCTCCGCTATTTTGGTTGTGACTGCAGTTTCGAGTTCCTCCACAACAGGGTAGCTGACACAGAGGCCAGACCTGTTTAAAATAGTTAAAATTTTCTACTGCCTGACATGGATTTAATACCCATGCCTAACAAGAGGTGTTTTGTAGTTTGATTATTCCCTTGACACTGCAAACATTATGTCATCTGCAATAAATTTCATTACCCTCTCCTGTCGTTCACTGACCACTTCTGATGAACCCATGAGTACAGTACATAGGAATGCCTGAAGAACAGGTGGCAATTTACATTTCTTCTATTATGCCTTCAACTTTAACTTTGGTTTTATTATAAGGCTGTACCTTTAGGAGTTCCAACAACTGTTCTCTTATGTGTTAAGCTGCTGTGGTGCTTGTGCTTCCTCCAGTCATCCTGTTTCTTAGCAGACCTGATGATTGTATCAGCTTTTCTACTTTTGGTATCAAATATGGTACCATCTTTGAAGTGATCCGAAGTTCTGACTGCAAGCTCTGTGGGTCATAATTTGTTTCACGCCCACTACACTCGATAAGAATGTCCATGTACCTTTTGTGTAGAAATAGCAATGATTCTTTTAGCATTCCATTAACAGTGGTGCACTGTGCATACTTAACAAGTCTGAAAAGACAACCTGGTGACTGTTCCTCAACTGACTGTATTCCCATTATGTACCTGTGCCTTTATTCGTTCTGACTTTTTACATACTTGTTCTTACAGCTGTTGTGGTACTTCACTTCTTTGGCTATGAGATCAATACTGCCTACCATCATATCCATTTGTCGATTGTCCATTTCTTTTGCTGTGTTTTTTATGCTGTCTACTACCCCATAAGTTACACATGTTGTAAGATATTTAAAAGTCTCCTTTGATCCCTTAGGATTCCTTTTCTTGTATGATTTGCAAAATATACATTCATTTCGGAATATGCCTGATGTAGATGCTGCAGATTCAGACGGAGCACTTTGAACTTGGGAGTGAAGCAGTTTTGCTGAATAACTCTTTACAATGTATTTTTTAACGTTTCATCAGCTGCAAGAGTACTGGAACTCTTATAGATTGATAGGTGTATACAAGTTTGAGGGCAAGCACATAACAAACTCACCACCATTATTTACTTTAATGGCAGAAAAATAATTTTTATCACCCATATACTGATTGTCTAATTTTGAATTGTTTAATATTTTCACTAATACGGCTGACAAGGGTAGGGAATTCCATACTGGTGGTAGTCTTTAAGAAATGTAATTACTTCTTTTAACCATTTTCTTAAGGCTGACATAAAGTTTTAGTTTGTGTGATCTTGTATTATTTGCTGATTCGTGCCTCTCGAGGCAGATAGTTTCAAACAATGCAGGATCTTGAAAAGCCCTATATGCCAAGCATAGATTACCCCTCAGTGCTCTATATTCAAGGGAGTATAGTCCCAGAGTCTTAAGTTTTTCTCCATGCTCCATATTAGTCAGACTATTGCTATTCCTAGTAATTTTCCTCTGAACTTTCTCTACAATGGCTTTCCCCTAGTGAGGTGGGTGCGCAGAAGGGGCACAGTATTCAATATGTGATCTCACTAAGCTGGTGTATAATGGAATGATTACCTCAGGTTTCCTGCTCTTAACATGTTTAAGAATACATCCGATTATGCCATGGCACTTTTTAACAGTCTTGTTGATGTGAGTACCACATTTCAAATTATTTCAAATTATTTGTAATAATAACACCTAGGTCTCTTTCAGATGTCACAACCTGCAGCTGAGTATATTCAGTGAAGTTCTTGTAGCAGATATAATGATACCCATGGCTGGTGAAGTAACATTCAGGCAATTCAAGACACACTGTGTTGTACTTGACAGTGTTTGACTAGAATGCCTTTCCTTTGCATCAACTTCTTTCTCTCAATGAGCATCATCAAAATATAGCGGGTCTCCATGGTCTGTACTCACTCCTGGATCAGTGTGTAGGATGCATCTCCTCTGTAGTTTATGAGAAGTCTTGCCAGCCATATCTGAAACATTAAATAAATTGCATTAATAACTAAGTAAACAGAGCCTATTAAATAAATTAGATTAAATAAATAACTAAGTAAAACAAGTCTATTACATAAATGTTCAACTTTTAGTTACTCTTAAGAAAGTGCATTTTCCAAGCAAAAGTACAGCTATGGATGAATAAGAGTTGCAAATCTGAATTGTACACACTTTTTACATGAGAAACAGTCATCAAACCTTTTGGATCCAAATACATAGCTAAATGCACCTGGCTCCTTCTCTAATACGGTAAGATTAGAAATGCCAAACCAGAATTAAAATAAAAATGAAACCAAGGTCCACCAACATGCCCCCCATCTAAAATGTATCAGGGCTCTGCTCTGGGGTGTCAGGCTTCATTCTAGCAATTTGAAGACCCTGCCTATTGTAATGCACAATACAATAAGACCTACAGCAAGGCACTCAGAATGTATGAATTAGCAGGGACTTTGATAGCAGAAAGGAGGAGGTTATTATGTCCTTGTACATGGTAAGTCACTTGTAAGAACACATCTTGAGTTCTGTTCCTATTTCTGGGGTTCACACCTGAAAAAAAGGACTGAGATAAGCTGGTGGTGATGCAGAGAACCTCTAAAATGATCCAAAGGCAACAAGATAAGACATACAAGGAGAGACTCAGGAACCTCCGTATGTTGACACTGTAAGATGGTAGGGAGAGGGAGACATGATAGAACATAAGAGTTTCTGAGAAAGACAAATAGGGTAGCTAGAGAGAAACAGCTCACCAAGAATGAAAACACAATTTCTAGGAGATATGAGTGGAAATGGTGAGGGGTAAGAATATGTCAGAAACTTCTTCTTTATGGAAAGAGTGGTGAAGCAGTGGGATAGGTTACCCAGGGAGGTAGTGGAGGCAGGTACAGTCAGTGGATTCAAAGCCAGGTGAGACAGATACAGGAAGACAATAAGGATGAGATATACAGTACAAGGAGATGAGTGTTAGTCCAGTAAGGTTGAAGTATGTCACTTAGCTGATAGCCAGTGTAGGGTAGAATTTGATAAACAATTTCTTTCTGCCATCGCTTTTATGGATCTATGTAATATGTTACGAGGAGAGGGGTACCTAGAAATATCTGATTTTTATTATTATGTACATTTTAAGGTATGTACTGTTATATAGCAAGATAATTCTGGGTTCTGCTATACCTTGCTAATTGTGCACTGTTTGTATTTTTGCCCTTTTCAGCACCAGTTTAGTTTTACAACAGAGGATAAGTAGCACCTATTTTAAACAGGATGGCAATGATGCCACCTCTGAAATTAGTTGTTTTATGTTTGCTTGCATGCATGTCAAGAAACATAGTGCCACCATACGAGTTTTGTGGGTGTGCCACCCCCACTTCCAATGATCTGCTCCTTTTTGCAGGCATGGCCACTGGTTCAATGAATGTCTGAGCTGTCTATGACAGCTGTTCAGATCATGCCATACAGTTCTGAGAAACCACTGCTACAATCAGCGGTGGTAACGTGTAGGTAATTTGCATACTGCCGTCGGCAGGCAGGCCATCGGCAGTATGTAAATTGCCTACACATCAGCACTGCATCTGAACTGTCATAGACAGTTCATTTCTGATCCCGTCTGACCCAGTTCCCCAGACACCTAGATAGCATGCTGGGAGCCCACCCCAGCATGCTCATATTCTCACCTCCACCCCCACACACTGTATGACCGATGGGGTGCCCAATCCCCATCAGTTTCACTGCCTCCCCAAATGCAAACTTCCAGGTGTCACACTGGGAGCCCACCACAGCATGGCAAAGAGTCTGTGGCTGATGGGGTGCCCAATCCCCATCGGCTCCACTGCCCCCAACAAACTTTCAGGTGCCATGCTGGGAGATCACCCCAGTGTGGCAAAAGTTCCAAGTCGTCTTTATAAAAAAAACACACCTAGAACAAAAGAAAATGGTCCCTCATTGACTGTCTCTCCCCTCCCAATCCACACCCACCCTCTGCGTACCCCACCTCCCCACCCCTCACCCCATACTTACCTCTGGAGGCTGGCACGACGATCTCTGGTGAACTGAGAACATGTCTGCACTCTTCAAAGCCGACCACGAACTAAAGAAATGCTGGTAAGCTGTATAATGACATAAATGGGTTTGTTTTCAACTTTTTTGCATATCTCAGCCATTTTGGGAATTTGTTCACTAAATTTTCAACATAGGGTTCTTGGATTCCACTTCATTAACTCAGCCACTATCATTTTGTTATTCAGTCCTGAAAGGTGATTTTGTGGTCACTGTGCAGAACCACCTTTGGGAGTGAGTAACTAAATGACAGTGTCACAGTTCATGAGGTAGGCCCCCAAAACCCTATGTTGAAAATTTGGTGAAAATTCTCAAAAATGACTGTTTTACAAGGTACATTGCACAGTTCCTATGAACGTCAGAATTTCAAGAATTTTTACTATTTTCACTCCAGATTTTCAACATTGCCATTTTACCACACCTCCTTGAGCTGTATAGCTGTTATTTTTCACATCTTGCCCAAAATGTGTTTTCATGCATATAGCGCACAATGGCGTGATCAGTGTGTGAAATCAATGTTTGGGACAGATTAAGAAAATCACAGTGACACTGTTCATGAGCAAAGGTCTTAAAATGGCTATGTTGAAATTTACGAGAAAAAGTCCATAAAATGACTGTGTTATGATTGTGGATTGCGTAGTTTCCATGCACCCTCATAACTTCACAAATTTGTAATATTTTCAGTCCAGATTTTCCAACACTGGCGAATTTTCCAAACCTCCTTATGAATAAGTACAGCTGTCATTTTTTCACACCTGGCGAAATGTGTTTCGTACTTCCAGCGCAGAAATGTGCTGTTGCTGTGGGAAATCAATGTTGGGACAGATTAAGAAAATTACAGTGATACTGTTCATGCGGAGGTCCCAAAATGCCTGTGTTGACAAACTGCTGTAAAATTCCTCAAACTAATTACATTACGGGTGTGCATTGTGCAGTTTCTACCACACTCGTGACTTCACAAGTATTTTATATTTTCACTCCAGATTTTCAACATTGCCATTTTCACACCTCCCCATGAACAGTACACCTGCCATTTTCACATCCTGTTCAAAATGTGTTTTCACACCTGTAGTACCAAATGGCGTGAGTCGATGTGTAAAATCAGCTTTTGGCTAATGAACTGATATTGCCACTGTTCATGAGGTGGGGTCACAAAACCCATGTTGAAAATTTGGAGTGAAAATACCAGTGAATGCCTAGGAATTAGGGTTTCCAACCATAACGCCCCACCCCATGTGAACTGATAGCATCAGGGGTGTGACTTGGGATTGTTGCCTGTAATGCTCATGCCATTCCACCCACACCCACATCCTGCAGCCAGTGACAGGCATTGAAGTGTGCCTTGGACTCTTTGGCCCCAAAGTTCACCCCATTCTCCTATACTGCACTCATCTCACCATATTTCCTTATGGAATGGGGTGAGCATAAAGACAAAGACCCAAGGCACACTGTGACACTTGTCAGTCTCTGCAGGTGAGGGTGTGATGAAATGGTATGTGCATTATGGCCGATGACCCAAAGGCACACCCCAGTGCCTGTCAGTCTTGGCAGGGTGGTGGTGGGGTTTGCTTCAGTTCAATACTTCACTGGCATTTCTATTATGCATCTCTCTAACTTTTACACCACCAATGCCAATGCCAGCAAGCAAACATTCAGCATTGACAAATGCTTGTTGTACTTGTTATACTCTGTTTAGTTGTTTGTCACACTGCCTTAAGTATGTACTACACTGTTTGCACTTTGTGGTGGTGGATTACATGTCCTTTGGCTCCACCTAGTGAACCTAACTAGTTATTGCACTTATTGTAAAAGTTTAAAATTCAATTGGGGAATGTGGCCAGCCACCAGCGGTGGCACACTCTGAAATGCTTGTCTACAGATTTTTGAAATTACCCTTTCCTTGTTTTTCTGGCCAAAAATGGACCCTTTATTACAAAAACATGGAGTTGGCTATGGCCTCCACCCCACTTTTCAGCTTGAAGTGAGGAATGTGATTATCAGTTTGCATCAGATGCGCACATAATGTTGTTAAACAGTAATCAACTGTATGTGAAAGCTTGTTTACATGTTTTGAATGCATGCTTTCTTAAATATGTTTACAGTGCTTTATGGTAATTTAAATAAGCCTGGTTATCAGTCATGTAGTAGACAATATACCCAGGTTAATACTTTCTATTTAGGGGTCCATGTTTAGAGTCCATGCTAGCTTATATACGCTTTGTGTAAACCCCATAATAAGTGTATACCCCTACATTGACAGTATGATATAATTTTCCTGAATTTTACTGCAGTACATACACTAAGTTAATGTATTATGCAGTAGTGGAATAGCCTGTAGTAAAGTATCTGGTAAAAGTATCTAATCAATAATAAATAAAATCCAGAGACCAAATAAGTTGTTGAGTGTTTTATTGAAAATATAATGCCTGAACCAGATTAAAAGTAGGCCTGGACAGTAGGGCACTGTGACTGGGAATGTGTGCAATTGTACAGTAGCTGTAGCCCTAGTTTATAGCATGCACATCATCTGATCATTACTATAGCTAGTCCACCAGATTACACGTTATTCTGTCATAGCATATACCAAAAGGAGAAATATGCATAAATGATTTGAGAAATGTGACCTGCTTTAGAATATAATCACAGCTACACATTGAAAACATATGGAGTTGTTCCATGCAGGTAATTGAGGATCTCCTGAGTTTTTCTACTGTAGTTTGCCTGTAAGCGCCAAGAAATGCGATCTTTTAGTATTGGAAGGTGCTGCACTAGGTCTACATGAACCCAGTGGCAAAATACATGGCAACAAGATCACTATACCTTCAAAACTATAACTTAGGTGCTGACACCTGAGATTGATAGTAATTATTTTTGGAAGAGTTAGATCAGAAATGTCATGGTTTAATGTTCCAAGTCCTTACATTGTATCGTACACTATAACTTTTCTAGTTCAACATGATTTACACAAGTCACTTGTAGAGGCACTTCCATTAGTTTCTTTATGTTCCACAGGATGCTGAACCAAGACACGTCTCCTTCACCAGACACAGCATTGCCAGTATCGTTTGATCATTTCTTCTTACCACTAGTATTGCCACAGGCCTTTGTAATGTCTTGTAAAATGTATTTAAATGTTCATGTTCCTTTTCTGTAGTGAAAAAAATCTTTCACCGGATGAATCTACTGTGTATATTTTAGTAATTTTCATTACAGTATTACATTACTCAAGCTGAATTCTGATAGATGTCCCTGTTCATATTTATAGACTTCACCTTGCCCAGTGTACTTGTTAACAAGAAGGTGAATGGAAATTTGCCAATGTTCTCCAAATTAATAGGACCCTTGTATTCAGGTGTTGCCTTATCCTTGTTTCATATTCATGTAATTCTTCCCAATTTATGCTGTCAGATCGTCCTTTCTCTTTAATATACAAAGCAACGTCATCAAAAGCCTTACTTCTGTTCCCAGCTCAGAACTGCTATTTTCACTTCTTCACTTCATTCCACTTTTATTTTCCCTCAGTCTATCAGTGGATATTTTTCTGGATTTGAATTGAGCATTGACACAATGGTTTACTTGTGAACCTCTGATACCTGGTACAGTCATTGTGTTGGTCACTTTGGATTTGAATTTACATCCATATTTTAATCTATATTATCCATGTCATCAGAGATATGGGGTAGATATACTAAAAGTCCAAGACCAATGTTGTTGCTAAGATCATGGTTGTAGGAATGGTTGTCATCTGCCAGTCTGGGACTGTCAAGTAAAGGAATGTCACACAAGTAAATGTTAAAGTTAGGACTGGTGTCCACTTCAGGTCACTGTCATCTTCAGGTATATCTTTTGTTGAAATTGGTAGTGACTGTGTATCTGCAATGTGAGGGGAAAACATGCATTTGTTGGATCATGCTTGTTGTTGGATTCTGGCTTTATGTTCAGCTCCATCAGGTCAGCCCATGCTTCTGTGAGTCCATCTTCCCAAGATGTAACCATCTCATCATCTGGAACATCTTCAAGATTTGGCACAAAATGGGATTCTGCATCAATCAATCAAATCTTTATTTATTCAGGCGGGCATCATTGAGCAAAGCTCATTTACAAGATGGACCTGATAAGGTCAAGGTTCAATGGTTGGTACATTAGCAGATATATAAAAAACACTTGTAATTAAACAGATACAGTAATATAAACATATATACAATAATCCAAGGACAGAGGTTGATTAAACCTAACAGGACAAGGTAGGAAACAAGAAAAATACACTAGAAGAATCCAGTATGTACAAATCCAGTAGAGGAGCCAAAGCAAGCACGCAACATAAGGTACCCAGAATTACAAGCTCCAGGGCAAACTAGAGCAGACAAACAGATATAATGATTGACTGACTGCAAAAAGTGGTGATTACAGCCTCTGACAAATGACATGGAAGGGCTTCATAACCTTTATACCATAGGTTTTCACCTTTTCAATGTTTTCTGATATTATCTGGCCCATGTTCATTAGAACAGATTTTTTGAAGTCAGTTCATACTTCCCAGGTTCCTGAACATATCTGTAATACTGTAGTTATGCTTGCTCATCACAAATGATCCATTTGCAGAGAAGTACTCCTCACACACGTCAGTTCATGATCTGTCTAAGCAAACTGCATGATTTCCAGCAAAGTTCTGCCCAGCTTTTATCAACAAGACACTCTGATGACTTGAAAGTAATACATCCACATATGTTTCTCAAGAGACAAAATTATTGTGAATGGAGAGAGCCTTTTGTTAGATACCCACAGTCTCCATATTCTTAGAAAGTTGGCCACATGGGAAGCATTTTAACTCGAATTGCAAGAGTAGCTGTCACAGAGTAGTATATTTCAATGTATGTCAAAATCATCTTCAGGTATGCAATAGTTCCAGACACATTTTATGGAGCATGAAACTCTTCATCCTTTATTCTCTAGAGACATGCTCTCACCTTTGGAAACAGCAGGTGCTGTGTATTTTCACAGTTCATTCTGTCAGTCCTGTCTATGTTTACCTGTTGTAAGACATGTTGCAGTGAATCAAATGTATTAATAACAAGTTGTAAGTGATTCATGTGACAAATGTTACCACCCAGATTAAGGATTCAAGAGGGATGTGTTAAGTGATTTACTAGCTGTTTTTCCATTATGAATGAAATCTTGATCTGCCAAATTTTGCAATGTTTTTTCCCATCTGTTCTGATCATTTCTCCACTGAATGAAATTGTCATGGTCAACTTTGTATCGGGTGCCTTCACTTGATAAAGCTTAGATAAGGTGCAGTTTCCTTCTTCTTGTATCACACTCTGAGACATAGCCAACAAGTCGTTCCAGCCCAGGGAGAAGATATTTGTTGCTGGCTCTGAATTTCATTCCATTGCTCTTTTACCATTGAATGAGAAAATGTGTTACATGTTGCTTGAAGCAAAGCTACTAGTGATGGAAGGCTGTGATGGAGTGAATTTATCTTGATGACCCTAGCAAAGTTTGTAATTCTATTTCCTTGAATGAATCAACAAAAACGTCATAGGATCTGTTTTAATTACCCACAACATGAGTAAATGCAGGATCACAAGCATGATCCATTTTTCAGGCCATACCACCCCACAGCTCATCACTTTTGCATCACACTGAACTATTCTGAGTATGACTGTTTCATCTTCTGCAGTTTGAACCAACATATCACCTTGATTGTTTTAGCCTTTTGATGGCGGTATAGCTTTCTGAAAGATGTTTAAACATATTGTCTTAAATTCCTTCTTGTTTGAAGTGACAATTATGTTTTGATCTGCATCACTACTGAGTGCGATCACTGGGACCACATATGTTGCTGGACAGAAATCTAGTTGTCCTCAGACCACCAATTATCATAATTGCTTCAAACAGTTCAGAAGTGAAATGATTATATCTTTTGCCCCTGTTGTCTCTTGTCAGGTTCTGAACTATATTGAGCACAAACTGAAGAAGCTTTGTTCTCGCTTGCAAACATCATTTGTCAATTGTCATAGGCCCAATGTAGACCTTCACAAATGGCAGAAATATCTCATCTTCTTGCATGTTCAGAAATCTTCTTGTGTAACTTTTTCTTGGTAGCTTTTGCCAACATCAGCCTTAAGGAAATCCTTTTTATAATAAGTTGCTGCAGCTTGCAAGTACTTTGCATTTCTGTAAGCTTTGTTAGTCTTTTGGGAGGTCTTAGACACTTGTTATTGGTTTTTCCAGTTCTACACTGCGTGTACCATCTGTGCTGTCTTGTTGTGTGTCCACCTCTGTGACAGAGCATATTACTCTTTTTTGAATGCATCTGAACTGCATAAAGCTTTGCACTGACAACTACCATCTGTGAATTGTCCAAGATGTGTACATGTTGCACTATATGTTTACCAGTAATATTTTGCTTTTCAAAATGGTATAGTACCGTGGCACTGAGTACCACATCACCTGATGTTTGTGATATAACCCTTCATTATATGACAAATTTAGTCTATCCAAACTGTAAACATTATCCCCTATTCATATTTGGTTTTAAAGAAACCGTGATATAAAGTCATTTGGTTCTGCAATTGTCAGTCTTGCATTTTGGGCGATCTTGCAGGACGGCCAAAAAGCATCCGTTGATAACTGTTTTGCATTACATGTTGCATTCTTCCTTTCATGACTATTTGCATGTTCTTTTTGCATTGTGTACTGCTGTGCCCTCAAAGGAAATACAGCCAAAGTGACATTACAGACATGACATCTCATTTCAGTCTTAGATAAGTTGGCACTGCATAATAGTGTATACTTACTGTAACAGGACATGCATTCTCAATTTCTAACATGGCCATTTTTACCATTGCAATAGTGTCAGTGGCTCAGCAGGTAGCACACTCACCTCTGAGGCTGGGAGATCAGAAAGCTGTGGGTTCTATCCTACACCAGGCACTTGGGTTAATATCCCAATACTGACACTGCAGTGCAGCTGAGGGATGCTGCACTCCTGAGGTGCTGTCTTTTGGATGAGACGTTAAACCGAGGTCCCATCTGCTTGTTCTGGTGGTAGTTCAGGTGGATGTTAAAGATCCCATGGCACTTCTTGGAAAGAGTAGGGAATTTTTATAGAAGAGTAATATAACAAAACAAAAACAGTACAGGAATATCAAGACAAGGCCTATACACAATATCCTAAAAGCTCAACACAACCATAATAATTAAGAAAAGAAAACAAACATATGAAATCAGATGGAAATCACTTATTGCTATACAAAAAAATACAGCATAAGAAGTACAAGCAGTCACATAGTCCCATAGAAAAGATGCTCCCATAACATCCAAATAGGTAAGGATTGATATCAGAAACCTCAAGTAACACCTTCAAAAGTATCAGGGAAGAGCTCTCCACCAAGAAGCTACTAAGGGGAAGACAATGTTTGTTTTCTTTAACATATATCATAGCTACTTCCTATTAATTGTGTCCAGTAAATCTTCTAACAAGAGATGTTTTTGCTGAAGTACAAAAATACACCTGTGTTGCCAAATGCACCATTTAAATATGGCACAAATAACTCTAAGCATTCCAGGATATAATAACCCCCAGTCAGTGTTATACTTCCCATATACCAACTCAGTATAAGACATGGTAGAGAATATAGGCAAGAATCATTTGTGAGCTAACCGAGCCCACAGCAGTGCAATATAGGGACAATCAAAAAACAAGTGTTGCATAGTTTCAACCTGACAAATACAAGATTCTCTAATACAAAATCTGTCCTCCAGTTCTTTATGTGCATGATTCCTTTAACATTCAGTCTCCCATGGCAGCACATCCATAGCATATCCCATATCTTTGTGGAATTCTACTGTCCAGCAATTGTTTTGTCAAATGATGTTCTTCTATGGTCGAAGGATACTTGAAGCAAGGTTCTGTTAAAATTGCTGATTAAGAACAGAAGAATAAACGAGCTTTCTGTTTTGCAAAAATGATAGATGAGAGGAAATATGCCATTGTTTTATTTTTCATAAACCTCAATGAGGTACACAGAAGTCCCTTAAGGATATTGGTAAAGGGCTTCCATTGTGTCTCCTCCATTTATCAGAAAAATACTTAGTCCTGGTGGAAAAGTGAAAACCCAAGCATCTGGATGACCTGCCATACTGGGAAAAATATTAGCATGAACGAACAATGAAAAGAAAAAAATAAGACTGGTTCAACATATTCAACCTCCCTCTTTAAGTGACCAGTAAGTAGTTGATCTTTTAACTGGGTTCAAACAACTGCCTCACAAAAGCTGGAAACATAAGTTATACATTCATGCTTCCAACTGAAGAGGAGGGAAAGACATAACAAACTGTTAAAAAATAGGAACAATAAATGTTTTTAACATATGAACCCTTTTCAGTCTGGACATAGGATATCATTTCCACTTATTAACTTTTTCTTCTGCTATAGAAAGATACTCTGTCCAATTTGCTTCTGCAGCCTGTGAGTTACCAAAAGAAAGACCTAAAACCCGAATATTACTAGGCTGCATTTTAATACCACCCAGTTCTGTTGTCTCAAGATGTGCATGTACATTAACAACTGTTCCTATACTTTTTTTTATTTAAAACAGACCCTGAAAGAAGAAAAAAGATTGAGCGATACAAATAGTCTGTAGCCCCTACTCATGATCTGCCACCAATAGACAAAGGTTATCTGCATGCCATAGCACTAGAATTCCTGTGACCATATGTCTAATAGTAGAATCATAATTTAATCTCGAAGAGAGGTCTATACAAAAACATATAAAAAGGGCTTAAGGGACAACCCCGTCTTACTCCTCGTCTAATCAGAACATGAGAACCCTTAATCCCATTAACCACAGGAGTCATTGAAGCATTTTTATACAGATTCTTAATCCATGACATAAATTCTTGTGGGATACCATACTGCTCAGGACGCAAAAGATAACTGTGAGGAACTCAGTCAAAGCTTTGGACTGATCTAAGTTATTGACATACCCCAGATGTATTGCCATTAAATACTTCTCTTATCAATTCTAAATTATTTAACATGGATCTGTGTGGGATAGCACACATTTGGGTGTGAAAAGTTAGAGACTGAACAACTCTTGCCAGTCTATTATTTACAATTTTACAGAGAATCTTCCAATCCGAATTAATAAGACTAATAGGCGCAATTATCCAAATTATCATTTTCTTTGTTTTATGTAAATAAATCAAGTTACTATCAGCAAGAGTAGCAGGCACTGGTAATAAACCTTGAACAATAACATTAAATACAGCAGTTAAATACAGTAAGGAAGTAACATCTCTTTGGCCTTCTTATGAAATTCATTGGGAATCCCATCTGGCCCTGGCGTTACATTATTATTTAACTGATCAATGACAAAACTCACCTCTTCTGCAGTAATAGGTTGTACCAAAGCTGCTTTACTGTTGCTTGATAACTGGGATATCTAAATGATGGAAAAATTCTCCCATGCATGTGGTCTAGAGTCCTGACCATATAAGGTTTTGTATGGGTGGAAACTAAATTTAAAATACCATGATTCTCTGAAACCCTGGTTACATCAAGTGACAGCAAAGAAGACATATATTTTGAATTAACCTGCTGTCCACAATTGTCAAATGGGTTAATCACTTTAGCCAACCCTTTCCTCCCATATTTTTTCCAGGAATAAAGAAGTGAATCTATTGTACTGACAAGCATACATTTCTTTTTAACTGACCAGTCTGGGAGGAATAATTCAAACTAAATTCTGCTTTCCATGAAAGTATTTTTGTAACTGTCATCTTTTATCTAAATATTTTAAATATCGAGTTTTGGAACAGGATTTAGCACCCTCCTACAATGTTTTGTATTTTCAATTTGTATCCTGCCACCAAAAGGCTGGGTTATCAAACAGGTCATACACAGAAAGTTCATCCTGCAGAACCGTGGACAATTCCTTCTGCCCAGAATCATCCTCCAGGACTGAAGTATTCAGTTTCTAACTGTGATGCATTTCAGGCTTACTCAGAGAGTTCCTAAATACAAAACAACCATACAATGATCTGATGCCTCACTAAGGAATCACCCTATGTTGTAAACCAGGTAACAAGTTAGAAATAAAAAATAATCAATCCTAGTAGAAAGTCTCCCTCAATGAAAGTTATGCCTGGGAGGTTGAAGCCCAAAACAGCACGATCAATTAAGTTTGCTGTTTTATATATGGAAATAAGAACATTAGAATCAGTATATAATTTTGAGTAACACCAGTTTTGTCTGTAAGAGCCAGAATACAATTAGAGTCCCTCCCCCAAAAATGATAGGCTTAGAGGAATGGAGAAAGGGTTGAACAGCCTTCATGGTCTCAGTTCTTAGATTTTACCTGAGGATTATGAATATTAATTAATCTCCATTCCTGATTCCGTAAACCGATATCCAATATAAGTACCCAACCCTGTATCAAATCAATTAACCAAATGACCTGACTATCTAAATTATTAAAAGGATAGCCACCCCAGCACATACCTTTTCTGAAAGGGATCAATACAACACCCCTCCTCCAGTCCTGCATTGCCTGACTAGTGTCCCTGAAGGAATAAAGTCTGGTATCCTGCAAAACAATTATATGAACATTAGTGTCTGCTAGCAGAGAAAAGATAATCGTCTCCTTTTAGAATTCCTTAAACTATTGGCATTTAAGGTACCAAAAGCCAACACATCAGACATTTAGCAGTAAAAGTCAAGATTTATTTTCCCTTTCCCTGGAGACTTCATTTTACATCTCTCTTTCCTAGAAGCCCATGAATCACTGGACAATTGATCTGTGTCAGTAAAAAATCAGGCTGTGAAGATGCCACAGAAGAGGCATCAGATTCATCCTGTTTCAGTCACCTGTTTTCTCTTGTTCAAAGCTGCAAATTTATTCCTGGAAACAAACTCAGGCTCTAAGGGGACAAGGAGGACTTGGAACCTTTAGTAGAACTGCTTCATGTTGCCTTCAGTACCAACCTGTACCCAATCTGATTCTTCTGGTGGAGGCATGATATCTTTTGACCAGACCCACGAGTCAGGGTAGGAGTACTAGGAATACAGTTACGAACATCATTGAATGTACCTTCCAAGGGATCAGTCAGGTCATCATGAGGAGGGATATCCACTCCTATGCGAGAGGATCAGTATGCTCTAGGGTTCTGACTGAGGGAGATCAGGGGCTAGAGCTGGTATTGCAGATGTCACCAAACTTAAAGGCTGAGAGGGTTGTTCACCAGGATGAGGTCGAAACTGAGGCCTGGCCTGGGAATTTGTTGGGCCCTGGAGACTGTTTCCTCCTGATTGTCCTGTGGTGCACCTGGATTATTATGGGAGGCCCAGGGTAGCCACAATAGGAATTGGATGTTTCCTCACACAGGTTACAGTAAACCAGTCTCAGGCAATTTATACTAGTATGCCCTGAACCAGAGCACAGTGAGCATTTCAATTAGTCACAAACATTGCTCAAACGTTTCTGTGCCCAACAACAAAAACAGGACTTGGGTTGACGGGATAAAACACAAAACCCTGTCCCTCCCCAAGTGAAAACAGCTGGGTAGATGTTGAATAGATCCATTGACCTGTGGAAGCCTCACCTGTAGTTTCCATCCTCCAGTCCAAAGTTGCTCTGAGCCTATAATAGGCTCTAGTAGACCAAAACAGTGCATTTGGAAGATAACCAACAAACAATATCAGTCACAGCAACTCCTTCATTTTTAAACAATACCGTGATTGTTTTAATCGCAGGTTTTGTAAGGGGATGGCAAGAAAGGGATACCATAAAGGTGTATGCCTAACTTGCTGATAATGATACCAGAAAGCCTCTAGGCCGAAGATGTTTTAAAACTAAGGTCAAAATTACAGTCTCCTGAAGTATGGATAAGCACATATATCTCAGAAGGAGAAAACTGCAAACTGTCTTTTACTAGCATTTTCTGACATAAAGTCAATCAGGAAAATATCAAGACCACCCTGTATCACAACCTGACAGTATTTCACCACCTGGCCTGTTCTGGAAGAGTATGGAACAGGTCAGCATAAGGTTCATCCACCCTGATTTCAGAGTTTGCTTCCTTTTCCATGCTTGTGATTCTCTCCTGACATGTGATTCTTTCCTGAATCTCGGTGCTCTCCTGAGTGAGGAGCAGGAATTACAGGGTTAACAATAGAAAGGGAACTAGAGCCTCACCTGTCTTCTCTCTGAAAGTGATTCCTCCACCATAACAAAAGCGGTCCAGGTCAGGCCGGGCTCCTCCGTGTCTCCATAGCAGTGCATACAGCAAATTTAGAGCTAACAGTAGGCCAAACAGGATTTTGAGTCAACCAAACTCTGGCAGAACGTCCAACAGATAAGTAATATCTATCAAGTGTCCCCAGGCTTCCACACCATCATGCGTTGGAGAGGACCAAGTTTTATCAACATTGGACTGTTCCCATCTAGCCCCCTTTAATGCACCAGCAATAGTAAGTCCAGTAACAGCAATATTACTATCATAGGTTGGGTGGCATTGACCTGACTCAGAGGCCAAAGAAACAGAAGCACATAGTGGTTCTTTAACAGTAACAGACAACTGAGGCATTTAAGGTCAGCACAAACAGACAAAACACTAGAAATTTCAGGATGGCAAACAGTATGCTGCTGTAGAAAAGTCAAATCAGTGTTGAGAATTAAATCAGTACCTGTTGCAGATCAGTTGGCTCAAGGTCAATTAATAATTCCAGGTTGCTCATCATGGGGCGGGACTGCTCGCCGAACCCTCCATAAAGGGAAGTACTACAGGTATCTGTTCAAGAAGAAGGTCTACAGGTGCAGGTTGTACCGCCAAACAGTGGAAATTTATGGCAATGTCCCGAGACTCAAGGCACTCACTAGACTTTGTGAGCGAACTGCCAGTCTGAACAGAGACATCCGAAAGTGGAGCTGCAGAGGCAGTGCGACCAGCCGCCGAAGCCTTTGATAATCCTCGTCATCTCACAGCTGAGGCCTGTCAGGAGATGACTCCCACTCTTGACAGAACAAAATGAAGTCTGAATAGCTGTAAGCAGAGCATTGAGAAGAACTTGCCTTTTACCAGGTTGTAGAACTGCAGATCGAAGGCTGCCAGTGGTCATCTGATGAATTTAACTGCATCGAGGTATCCATATAAAGATCTGTACTGCGTCGGTTCTCAAGGTAGGAATAACTGAAGTCACTGAATCAACCAAATGTCATTCTAACACTTGGCCACTAGAAAATGAGAGATAGAGAAGAGACCGACTCCTCCACCTCCAGCGCATCTGCACTGTCTGGCGCCGAACTCCAGTGGCCATTACACTGAACAGCCAAGCCCTCTACAGGAAGAGTAGGGAAAATTTTTTGACAAAGAAACTACAAACCAAAATCACATTGACAAAAATAAATACAAAAGACTCATGTAACAGGAAAATCAGAATCAGTCACCCATGGAAAGCATTTCCATAAAGCAAACAATGATCCAGATGACAAACTTCTTAGTTCAGAAAAATAAACATCTTTTAAATACTGTTCAATACTTTGGACCACCAGTAGGTGGGACATACATTTTGCTGCAAGGTGAAAAGACAGTGAGCAGTCCATAAATGCCATTTAATGATGGTAAACAATAAGTTTAGAGTGTCAATATTCCACTTTTTCCAAGTCGCTGGAAACCTACCATACAATAACATCTCATAAGTAACAGAAGTAAATAAGGTTTCTTCCATCTGTTCTCTAAAAATAACCAAAACCAGTGATATAGGAACAAAGAAAAACAGGTGTTGTATTGTTTAATCCTGATTTACACATAAGGTCTGGAACACAATCTTTCATTCAGCTGTTTATGTTTATGATTTTCCTTAATATTGATCCGTTCATGACAACTAAGCCAATGTAGATCCCACATCTTCTGGTGGATGTGAGGATTCCTTAACAGTGTGTATAAAGAAGGTAAGGAAGTAGGGACATTTGGGAAAAATTACAAGGTCTGCACAAGTGGTATCTATCAAAAATTATAAATGGCTTTCCTATTTTGAGTCATAATCATATGGCTAGTAATCTTCCATTGTTTTAAACAGCAAAAGGTATCGCGAAGATAAGAAGGGTAGACGATACATGTTTAATCTGTTTCAAAGTGTTAAGGTCCCAAAGATGAAACCAGGGTTAACAGGATTGAAGAAATAAAATTCCTATCCCACATCATAATTAACTAAAAGTGGTTTAAGATTAGTCACAAAAATAAACTATTATAAAAAATAATGGGTGCATCATATTAAGACCACCTTCCTTGAAAGGTAAGCAGGTAATGAAATGCTTAATGGGATTCAGGCGACTGCCCCATAAGGCCTGAAAAATATACTCAGAAGTTTGGTTTCCAAAACACAGGGAGGGAAAAACATAAGCCAAAACAAAAAATCGGGAGCAAGTGAGACTTTATCAAGTAAACCCTCTTTTTTTTACTGAGTTTCCAGGTGTTCCAAAGAGAAACTTTGGCTCGCTAGAGTCCAGTCTGGGAGTCCAGTTGAGAATGTCTAAAGGACCTGAGCCAAATAGAATGCCCAAAATCTTAACAGGGATGTCACAAAGTGTAATACTGGAAACTATTACATCATTCGACTGCTGAGATCCAAGCCACTGACCGACACATTTCTCCAAGGTCAGGGATGCTCCTAAAACAAGACCAAAGGACTTACAGAGATGGAGAGATGCATCTGCTGAAGGAACATCAACTACTATTAAACTCATGTCATCAGCATAGGCTAAAACAGAAAGTGGTAAGGAACAAATAGGCCTAACATTGTGCGCTGTATTAATGATGCAAAGTAAGGGATCCAAAAAAGAATATACAAAGGGGACGAGTGGACACCTTGTCAACACCTCTCTTAAAGGTATCAAAGAACCCTTCCAGACATTAACAAGAGGGATAAAGTGGCTGTAGAATATAATAAGCGTAACCAGAGAGAGTAGTCACAGGAACCCTATAATGTCTCAAAACCTGACATAAAAGTCATGACTCACTGAATCAAATGCCTGTCTTTGATCCAATGAATACAGGAGGCCTGTTAACCTATTTGGATTGCCATGTTCCACCAATTCCCATAATAAAAGGACATGATTATGTATACTTCTGCCTGGAACATTACTAGATTGAGCTTCCGAAATAACAAGAGAGCCAGCTTTGCTAGGCGAAGAGCAATAATTTTAGTTAAAATTTTAAAGTCTGTATTCAATAGGCTAAGAGGCCTCCAATTAGTCAGTAATTTTCTGTCTCCTTTCTTATGGATATAGAAGGTACTACCCATATTAAATTCTAATGGTAAAGTATCAGCTTTTAAGAGGAAGTTATAAACTGCTGCCAATTTCACGCTCAACTCAATATTAAGCAATTTATAAAAGCTCATTCGGAAGGCCATCCAAGCCTGGAGATACTCCAGATCACAGAGTTGTGATGACCTCAACTACTTCTCATGCCTGAATATCACAAGCAAGCATATCAGATACTGATTGTTGCACATCAGGAACAGAAATGGGACTAAGGAAGGCCAATATATCATGTAGAAATATAGAGAATGGACTGAATAAGTTTTGAGTATACTCAGCCACAAAATTTTGGATAAGCCTAGAATCAGTAATTGTATGACCAGCTTCAGTCACAATAGTATCAATGGTTCTCCCGTAATCTATTTAGAAAAATGTGCAAACTGGCAGATCACATCATAGGCACCTTTACACTAAAACATTGATGTTGTTGCATTGAAGCATATTTTTGGAGTGATATTCCATTAAAGATTTTTTCAGGGTACTAATTTGTGAAGAAAAATCCTGGCCAGTGGTATACTGAAAGGGTAAGGAGTTTTGCAGCTGATGTCATGTCTATGGTATGTGAAATAACAAATCTTCATGATGGGTTTTGCTAAAAGTTTCAGTAATTTCATCAAATCATTCTTTGTATCTAACCACCACCACCAAGGATCATTGTAAAGAAAAAACACAGATTTTCTGTTTTGAAAAAGATTTAAGAAGTATTAACAACAGAGAATTCTCCAATAAGGAAACATTAAATTTCCAAGTGCCAGGACCAAAAGTAGCAACATTCTTAGGAGCAAGAAAAATGGTAAGCAAATCATGATCTGAAAATTCAGCCACCTGTACTTCAGCAGCGGAAGTTTGTAAAATGAGGCATCAAAAAATAAAAATACCTGGGTAGCTAAAGAGCCTTTATGAAAGGTAGGGTATGTGTCTGGGTGAGAGAAAGATAAGCATCCTTCAGTTTTGCAGAAAATAAAAGATTTTGAGAAAGTGGTATCACAAAATAATTTTGTGTTTTGGAGACTGAGGACCTGTCCTTAGTGGACAACCCACAATTGAAATCACCACCAAAATGACATGCATAGAGGTGTAAAGATAAGGTTGAACCACTTTCAAGAGTTCAATCCTAAGCGACTTGGCTTGTGGGGCATAAATATTGATAATCCGAAAAGGGATAGAAAGGAACCTAAAGTCTATCAATGGTACTCTGCCAGGGCATAAATCTAGAATCTTAATAATAGAGACATTAGGAAGATGAAACAAAATACCCACCCAGAACATGTCTCTTGTCCAAATGACCAGTAGGAGGGGCCTAAATGGCAGGATTTTGGGCCTAGAAATTTCAGGCAAAGAATGGAATCTAACATCTTGTAGAAGTATGAGACCGGCAGTAAGGGAGACAAAAGCAAAAACTGAATCCCTCTTATGTTTTTTATACTGTTAATATTAACATTATGTATTGCAAAAGAAGTAGGCATATGCATAGCAATCACATCTGTCTACCCTTCCTCCAGTACATTCTTTATGTTTTGTCTTGGCTTCCCTTTTTGGGACCCCACATTGTCGATAGGGACTTCAGTATCTGTAGTAAGTTCAGGGTGAGAGGACTGGACAGAAGAGTCAGAGTCTGTGTTTTCAGAAGTATGTCGCAGCAATTCATATTTATTTGTCAAAGGGAGTCTCTACCATCTGAGCCTTAGAGGCAGGTGAACCAAACTTTCTTGAACCCCTTGTAATTCTAGAAGGTGTAGTAAAAGGGTCAGAAGGGAAGGTTCCATTGTTTCTAATGGAGCGGGGGGTCCCATAGAAGAGCCACCTGAAGTAGAACAGCTAGGAAGAACTGGGGAAGAAGGAGGGTGGGAGGTAGAGAAAATGTAACAGGTTGTGGGACAGGCTTAGTCAAATCCTCCTCAGCAGTTACTATAGTGGCAGTGGAAACAACACTATGTGATTCAACTAAAGTAGTGGGGGGCAACTGTAGAAGTAAAAGAGAGGACCATAATGTTGAAGCGTTGGGCCACTGTAATAATAAGCCATTGCTCCTCTCCATCAGCTAAAGTAGGAGAATTATGGGCAGCCCAGGAACATTGCTGAAAAGTATGCCCCAGGTCTTCACATAAAACACAGAGAGGTTCTTCAGTGCACTGTGAGCCTGCATGACCAAACCACCACAAACAGTACATTTAATAGTGTCACAAATGCTGCTGAGATGAGAAGTGGAACCGCACTTATAACAGGCTTTTGGTTGTCCAGAATAGAACAAAACTCCCTATCCTGCCTAACAGAAAACTATTGGGTAGGTGTTGAATACCAGTATCAGTAGTCCAGAGCATAACCTAACCTTCCACCCTCCGTCCACAAATTTTCCGAATCAAAAATAGCTTCAGGGTCAGAGAGCACTGTACATCTTTGTTTCAGCCAAACTGTAATATCGTTCAAACTAACACCTTCATTTCTAAACAGAATAGTGACAGTCTTTTGTGCAGGTTTCGTTAAAGAATTGCACTGAAAGGTGACCATAAAGGGGTATTTTCAACAGACGAAATTGGGACCAAAATTTCTCTAAACCTTTTAAGGTTTTAAAACTTATATCAAAATGGGACTCATTAGAAACATGTATTAATGCGTGGATATCATAAGCAGCAAATTTCATGGAGTCTTTAAGCAAAGTGTGCCCAACAAAAACCGTATCAGGCATTTCAGGTAAACCCCACCAAATACTGTAATCTGACAGCATTGTGTCTCTTAGCCTGTTGGGTGGGAACAGAAAAACAAGATGCATACATTTTAGTAGATGTAGAAGCAAGAGAAGTCAGTCATTCAGTCTGTTGAGGTGGTAGACCAGGGCCCTGGGGTGGTAAACTTCGTGTGAAGAGGTGGGAGTCGAAAATGGAGCTGCAGGAGAAGTGGAAACCAGTAAATTGAGAATTGGATTCTGTGTTAAGCGCAAAGCAGGCATAAGAGTGAAGTCCAACTGGTCTTGCACAGGAGAAATAGCTGGGGTGTCTGCAGGGCGATCCGAATGGGGGAAGGACCAGAGCACCAGGTACCAACAACTGAATCCCTCTCACCCTGCCACAACAAGAGCAGAGTCAACTGACCAGTCTCCTGAGGAACAACCTCTGCAGGGGCAAGTCAGATGCAGAGGTTCATGGAGAGTTTCAGCAGCAGGAGCAGAAGAAATCGTTGAACAGACCGCATTGGAATATGGAAATGTCAAGGCTGTCTTTCGGGCATCTGGCCAGCAGTCTGCAACAGTGAGTCCAGAATCAGTAGGCAGCTGCAAAGCTGAGTTCTTAAGTGCTAAAGCTCCTGTTTCTTTGTAAGATAGCGTGTTTCCTCAAGTAATAACAAAGCGTCCACATCTGTAGGTTTAAGCATTCAGTATTATGTAGGGACTCTTTAGCAGATGCTAGCTGTTGCAGGATAGGAACAGACTGGGAAGAAACAATTGTTTGCTTACTTTGATTCATAGAGGTTTCTGAGGAAGGAAATGAACTGGGAGATGCATGCAACTTAGATCCATTAAAGAAGCTTGAGGAAGAACTGATGAGGTCTCTGGTAATCCAGAGACAGGGAGGAGACCAGCTCCCCTGCCTCCAACACCTCCATGTCCACCACAGCAAGTCCAGAGGCAGCCATCTTGGTCCCACAGGAAAATGGGTCCCCCTGCTCACAGGAAGCAGAGCAGGGAATTTCCCCTAGAGTCCTAGCCAAATTCCCCATTCACTAAAATACCACCAACAGCTTAATTTGGTTCAGTTTCAGTTGGTTACCATCTGCATTCCCCAGGTCGCCCCTGAAAAGGGACTTCTAGTTTCAGTGGGCCTACTGGGTCAACACAATTAAATAAATAAATAATATAACCCTGACTGTCCTCAAGATTTCCAATTTCAGTTTCACATTTCTTGGTCTGTTATTGTAAATAGCTTTGCACTTTAGATTTATGGCTCTTCCAGAGTATAAGTGCTTTTAGATTAATTAAACATTTTCTTTTATGCCCTGTAGTGATTAACTTTTCCTTTCTGGCACTGCATGGTTTACACTTTATCTGTAATTTCCCTTTTTAGTACATATTTCAAATGAATCTTCATGACATATATCTGTTTATTTTAATGTACATGTAACCCTAGTTGGTGTGCTATCCCAGGCTACTACCCCTGCCTGCCTGCGGCTAGTAGCAGGTTAAAGGGCCTAGGTTCAATAGCGGTGCCTCCACCCAGAATTCAGGGTTGGAAATGGTCAAACTAACCAGGGCACAGCCAGCAGGACACTGTGACCCCCTCTGTTCCTGCTAGTGGCCCACACCATACACAATAATCACTTTCACAATACCCCTGATATGCTTTGCAGATATCCATACAGTTTGCACTTACCACCAGGGTTGGCTTCTCCAGTTTGACCCTAGGGACCCCCTGTAAAACAAGGTTAGCCAGCACAAATAGCAACAGTACAATACTGAGCACAAACTGGAACCACAGTCTGGTTAGACTGCAAAAAAAGTAGATCTGATTTATTTGGGAGGGATTGAACAAGGGTGAGGGTAATCAGGTTAATTAGCTTAAATACTCTATAGTTCACACTACTGTGCATGCATTTAGAGTCCCTACTACAGTCACACTCTCTGGGTACCCAGGTGGAGGGAAGGTGGGCTAGCCAGGACCGTTGCCCTGGGTAGGCGGCGTTACAGCTGGTCAGGGCCCTGTGAGGAAAAAACAAACATGCACCACTAATTGTAATCCAGAGCTGGAGGGCTCAGTTCGTGAAGGAAAAATAACAAGGCAATCAGGTGACACACTTTTGATTTAGCTATATGTTGCAGGAGCTACCCTGGTGACTACTCACGATACAGGACTGAACACAGGCTGGGCGAGGATGGAGACAGCAGATGAATTCTCTGGATGGCCAGGAGAAGCAGGGCCCACATGATTGCCAAGGTGTTGTTACCATTCAGGCATGGAGCAGGGGCTGATCCCAGGCAGGTCTCTCATCGATGGCTCTTCTCTGTGCAGCAGGGTGGGATGGTGTGGCCCTCGTGGCAGGCCCAGCCACATGGAGCGATTGGTGGAGTCAATCCATTGGTGCTGGACACACTTCCAGCAACTAGCACACAATTAACCCAAAAGGGAACTAAATCGTGACCCCCTTCTGTATACAGCACATTTATATGTACAGAAAATTACCGTACCAGGCAAACTGCTCCCGATCATGATCCAAAGTCACTGCTCAAACAGGGAGCTCAGAAGTAGCTGAAGTTCCTGACAGGTGGTCACATTGCAAAATCTTGGTCCTCTACAGAGTGGAGCCTGATTTACACTTGGTGGCTTCTTTGCACTCTCAAAATTGGATTTAGTCTGAAAATAATCATCTTCTCCCTCTCAGGGCAGAAAACAGGCAAGCAGGCCAGAAGTCAGGTCTTCACAGTTCTCGCGTGAACTACTGTGCAAGCGACTGCTCGGGGTATTCAAGCTGTTACTCTCGCAGCTTCCCACTTAGATCTGGCTTGCCAGCAGACAGCTCAGAGTTTCCCTTAGATCCAAAGGTTCAGTTGGTCAGTTCAGCTGTCAGTCACAGTAAGAGCTCCCCTTCTGTTGCAAAAGGCACCAACAGTCCAAATTACACATCCCAAGCATGTAATCCACAGTCCCATTTCAGCAGGCTCCATTTTAGAATCCCCAAGTACTGATTGGTCCAATTCAGCAGTTTGGAACCAAAATGGTGAAGACAGACAGAAACCCCTCACTGCAAAGGCAGGTTAGAACAAACTACATTATCATTATTGCTCTAAGCGATTTCAGCAAATAGTTACCTCTTTCCACAGGGCTCCCTGTGCGCAATTAGCGATGGTAGAAACAGAGCAATTAGCAGGCAACCCGGGCAGGATAACATGGAAACACTCAGTCCCCTCCCAGATTAATTATTACTGTAAACTGGCAGCCCTTAAAGCAACAGTACGCGGACCACACAGGCACTCACTGATGATACATTTAAATGGCTATAGCGCTGAACACCAGCCGGACAGCAAGCATTTAGGCAAGCTCTTGGAAGACTTTTCTGGAACCCTCATTTGTAGGGGTTACATACAACATTGCATATTTTCCTTATAGTACTCATCTAGATCTGGGTGTGCACTTGAAGAGTCTAGTTCTGTTGCCAGCCTGTTGACTGTGTTGATGTGTGTACTCCACAGTGCTCACTGGATTGAAAAATGTATCTTCAGTAATGCCAGATTCACCGACACCCTAAAATTAAAAATTAATAAAATTTTAGTACTTTTGTAAATAGTGTAGGAATGCTATCTATCTTCCAGGTCACCCTACATTGAAAACTGCATGAGGACACTAGCGACCCAGATTCAGAAGCAAGCCCAGCTGCAAGTTATGGGGGGTGAGAGTCCCAGTGGATGCTGCCCTCAAGGGAGGATGATATGCTGCATGGATTCCAATAGAGGCATATAATGCACAATGTATCCATGATTATGATTGAATGCTGTGTATGTATGTATGGGTCTGTGCTCAGACATCAAGACCCGTAAAAGTCCTTTGTGCTGGCACTTTCGGCATTGGGGGGACACCACAAACATTGTCCCTGTTTCCCCATACTTCTCCACCAGTTCTTCATGGGATCTGCATTACAAACATTGTGGGGCCAGGATGTAACAGGGTCTTGCTGCCTCTGGACCCAGGTATGAATCTATATTGGATAGTCTCACTCCTGAGCTTCACCCTAGTGGATGCTGGCACACAGGGTTCAGAGCCATCACCCCAGGTAATCACACATGCAGTGTGCATTACACAAGTCTACTGGCATCCAAGCCTTAGCCTGAATGATCACCTAGGTATCTGCACTGCAGTGAATATAGCAATTTGGGGCAGCATCACCCTCCCTGGTGGACAGTATCCCTCAGCCACTCCATCCTGTCCCACCCACCAGCAGACAACCTGGCTTACTTCTGAACCTGGGTCACTAGTATCACAGGGGAGCCCCTACCACTGTGCCAATGAGCTGGCCCATTTCTGACTGAAATGTGCACTTTATAAAAACACATCCACACTCAGCACTTAGCACATGCACTAGTCAGATGTGTGTGTCCTTCTTAAGTTGCACATTGCTATCAGAAACAGGTCCGCACATAAGGCCTCTATGGTTGTTAACAATGGGTCTCTCTTCAGCGACAGCTGACATCATGATGTCAGCACCATTTTATGGCTGGATGGCAGCACGGCTTTCAAAGCAAAGGAAAGTTTGTTTTACTTTCTTAAAATGGGACAAAACACTTATAATTACATAGGACAAAATAAGGGCCACTAAGGTTTACAACGTCAGGTCTTGCTGTCAGTCTAGTACGATTTAAGTGTTTTAAGATAGTGATCCCAACAAAGGAAAAAGGATGTAATCTCAGGAACACAAAAAAACCAGTTGTTGATGTACTGTAAATGTTTATGATGAATTACACCTCGGGATTACACCCTTCCATTACAGTGCAGTTATTAGAGGTACCAGTTTTCTGTTTTAAATAACCCTGACTAACTACTGAATCTAAATCCATTTCTAAGCTGAAATTGGCCAAAGTACTGGGATTTTGAATGTCACAGGTCTCAGATGTTGATTTCAACTCTGGCTTCAACTGTAGGTTCTTCTTCAACTGATGAGTGACATGGGTATGGTCAAGAGTCTTCTGTTTAACAATGACATGGTCGACTTGTTGATGTTCACAATATTCACATGCAATAGATGTGGTGGCAGTTATTTCATATTCAATACAGTCACAGCAGCAGCATGGTCCTCTTTCCACATCTCTTTTGTCTTTACCCATATTTCCTATATACCAAACATTAGGAACTGGATGCTGTCATTCTGGTATGGATGGGGCACTAAACATACACCATTGTAATAACCTTGATATAAATGATACAAACATATGAACATATGAAAAATGACAGCAGATGCAGGCCCTAGAGGTGTATTGAGGCTGCTTTAGTATGCAGCTATCCAGTTTTACTCTGCAGCAACCTCTCCAACACAGTAGTGACCTTCCCCAGACCCTGTCTCACCCCCTCTTAAAACTGACTACCAACTTTAATGCTACCACCTCCCTGGCAGTGCATTATGCCCATCCACCACTCTTTCTGTGAGTAGTGTCTTCTTATTTCCTTCTACATCCCCCTCCAATTTCAGACTGTCCCCTAGTGTCTCTCCCTCCTGTAATGTCATGGTTGATCCTTGTATAGTCCACATATGAGATAACCTTGTGCCATCACATATATCTATGTGGTTCTCCTCAGTGCTACATCAATCTATCGATGGGGAGACAGTATAGGCGCCAGTGGTTTAAAGCTCTGAGCTGCAAATCTGGTGAAATCCAGCAGACCAGACCTGGGTTTGAATCCCAGCTTCCACTCATACTGTGTGACCCTGAGCAGGTCCTAACTTCCCTGTGCTCCCAGGTTGCACCTGTAAAAACTTTCAGCTTAGTGTGTTACTCCTGGTTAAACTAAAAGGAAAAAAACTATAATGTCAAAACAAATGACCTTGGGCAAACAATGCAGACAAGGCATGCAATGATAGAATCATACCAGCATACCAGCATGATAACCTAAAATGTTATGGATAGTTGCGTCATTAATTGCATCAAATTAGTCACACTGGAATACAAAGAACATCACTGCAACAAAGAAGTGTAAATCACTCTCTTTCTCTCTTCTACAGTATGCAAGCAAAAGGAAAAATATGGTAATTAGTGATCAGCGACAAGAAATGAAGATGGAGCACAGCAGAAGGATGCACTGAACACAACCATGGTTATGAAGATGTGAGAATAAATTCAGTAGGAAAGAGATTAACCAGATCCAGATTGGTTATTAAAACATATAAAAGGGAAAAGCAAGATTGGGAGGAACCTAGTGAGAAATACCCAGTGAAATACAATATCATTGCAAGCATGAAGGTACCGTTACCTTCACTTTTAATTGAGCTTGCACCTAACCTGCACCTAACACATGCACCCTGAAGGCTGAAGCTGCTTGAATGTAATATCATGAACAGTACTTCTTTCCAGTAGACAGAGAGCTGGTTGCCTGGGCTGGTTGGATGACTAACTCTTTTTGTAGTGTTGTGTTAAAGAATCTCCCTCCTGTGTAATTTGCATGAAAGTCTCACTTCCACTTCTGACAAAGTTCAACAATCATTTTGTCCAATCAGCAATTCATACATTCATGAATGTTTGAATAGGAACACTCTCCTTATCCCCAAATGCCTATAAATTTATTTCCCTGGTGTCTAGTGGACTACCATCTCTATCCCCACTAGTGCACATACAGTATATTAATTTCCCTATTTTCTACTAGGTCCCCACTCTCTATCCCCAAGCATCCATATAGTATTTTAAATCAAATACCTTTTCCTGGTGTCTAGTCGACCCCCACTCTGACATGTAACACCACATCACCCTGTTCACACCTCCCTTGCCTAAGCCGGTGACTGGCACAGCTCTCTCCTCTCACCTACAGCTGGCCACTGAGTGAGCTGTCAATGAGAGTATACTGTACAATCAACTGTTACAGCACGTGCTCATTGATAGTTCAGTTGGACATCAGCCATGGTGGAGAGCAGAGGGCTGTGCAGTTCACTGGCTATGGGATAGGGAGGGGCTGAGATGGCATCCATGCCTTAATTCTATCTACATACAAGTGAGCATAGGGAGTCTGCTAGATACCAGGGAAAAGCAAGCTGATTTTAATTCAATACAGGTGCTCTGGGATGGGTGGGTCTGCTACACACCAGGGAAATGAATAAATGTGCTCTCAGGAATAGAGAGGAGGGTATGCTAGAACAACAGGGAAATTCAAGTTATATATATATATATATATATATATATATATAGAAACATGATAGTGCTACTATAGTTAGGGTTGAGTAGTACTTTTAAGATAAAGGGTGACATTTTGCATTAATAACTTTGCCACCGTTCAATGGATTTGCCTGAAATTTGGTATGCCCGATTGGGCAGGGTAGGTCATAGGATCTGCCAACTTCTGTACTGGTCAGATGTATGGCTGTGGAGATATTAAGCAACAACCAAATGCACAATTACAGTTTTTTGTGAGCGGTTTGCCCTCGCCTACAGGTCACAAGGTTCTTGCGACTGGTCACAGAAAACTTCAGAAATGTGCAGCCAGCGTCCCGATGTGCCTCTTGAAGATTTCGTGAAAAAATATTAAACCGTTCAAAGTTATTCAAAAACAAGTTCCCATTATCGTCAATGGGAAAAATTAACAAAAAGTTAGAAAGTGTTGCAAATGCACTTTTAGTGTCAAATAGCCCTAGTAGTGTCGCAAATCTGCCATTTTGTTTTCAGTTAGTGATCAGAAAAGTGCTTTGTTATTTGAAATTGAGACCCTCTAGGGACACAATTCTTTCTGTGTTCAACTAGTCGGACACTGAGGATGCTAGCCATGTCTTTATTTTGGGGTTAAACACCTCAGAAATATGTTTTACAAATTTCTGGAACAGTAGTGTCGCCGCATACGACACTTTCTAGAAGTCCTGAAAAGGGTTGCAAATTGCGACATTACTTTTCAGACTATAGCCAAAATGACAGGAGTTCTTTGTCACCCTGCTGCGAAAGAACAGTTTGGTCTTTTGGGCTGAAATTTGGAGGAAAGGCAGCCAACATCTCACAGATGTGGTGGTTTGGTGAAAAATATTGCACGGCTGTCAAGTTATGGTACTCCAAAGTTGGCATTTTTCCCATAGACTAACATGGTGGCATACGCTGCGCCTCTCAGGGTTCATATCTCAAAAAATGGTGCGAGATAAGGAATTTTCATTGCACAAAAGCGTAAACAGAAAAATCATGAATCATGTGAATTTTTGTTTTCCTACCTTGTACAGTTACTGAGATATAAGCAATTTAATATTCCAACAGCTCATTTTCTGCTCTGAGGCCCATTATTATGCATACATTCTTTGTGCACACTGTGTTTCTCTATGCAGCTGTTGAGGCAAAACCAGGGTGTGTTCTTCTGTTACTGTTACAGTACCGTTACCACTTGTGTTTCCATATGCGTTTGCGTTACCGTTACCGTATGCCACCGTGTGAATTACCCTTTGCGTTCTTGTTTTGCGTGATGCACTTGCATTCACGTTTCCATTTCTCTTTACTTTGCCATTATTTCTGCTGTTAACGTTACCATTTGCACTTCCAATTGCCGTGTGTGATTGCGCATGTCACGGTTTTGCGTTCCATCTGGCGCTTGCATTTCCTTTGTGTTTCTATTTCCTTTGGTGTCATTGTTGCTGTTACCATTGCCATTCACATTTACAATTGTGATAGCGTGACCGTGCGCATTATGGTTTGCATTTCTGTATGTGCTTGCATACCGTTTCGTTCTGTTTCCTTTGGCGTTATTCTTCATGCTAACTTTACCAGTTGTGTTTACAATTGCAGTACCATGCCCGTGCACATTACGGTTTGCGTTCCGTGCATGCTTGCTTCGCATTTCCATTTCTGTTTCCTTTGTCATTATTGTTGTTTATCATTAACATTTGCATTTACAATTGCAGTAACATGACCGTGCGGCGTTACAGTTTGCGTTTCTGTACGCTTCTGTTCCGTTCCATTTCTGTTTCCTTTGGCATTATTCTTCACGTTAACTTTACCAATTGCATTTACAATTGCAGTACTGTGCCTGTGCGCATTATGGTTTGCATTTAGAATAATACGCTTGCATTTGCGTTCCGTTCTGTTCCCTTTGGCTTTCTTTTTGCTGTAACACTTCACATTTGCATTTAAAATACTGGTGCCATCACTGTGCATGTTAACAGTTGCGTTTTGTACTGCGCTTGCGTGTTCGTTTGCGTCACTGTTCGCCAGGCGTCACTTTGCACTTGCGTTTCTATTAATGTTTGCTTTACCATTTACGTTTGTGTTACCATGTGCATAACTGTTGACACTTGCATTTGCGTTGCTGTTCCTGTTACTATGTGACAAGACATCACGTGGGGGCGGAGCCCCGCCACCACATTCCATTCACTATTTATCGTTCTCATTCTCAAAAGAAGGAAAATTAGAAGCAAAAACTCCATTTAATGCATCAGTTAGGGTTGTTCCTGGCGACAAAGTGAGGAAATTGGTGTTAGGGTTAAAAGCCTTGGACCCCACCCCAACCAGCATCAGGAGTGCGCGATGGAGTGCGTCGGTCCTAACTCTCACCCCATTCTCCTTTATCTCAGCTTCTTTACACACATGATGGGGTGAGAGTTAGGGCCGATGACCCTACGTGCGCACTGATGCCGGTTGGGGGTGATGGGGGGGTCCAAGGTGGCTTTCAACCCTACACAGCAATTTCCTCACTTTTTGTCGCTGTGGAAACAACCCTAACTGATGCATTAAATAGAGTTTTTGTCTCATATATATATATATATATATATATATATATATGTGTGTGTATATATAGTATGGATAATACGATAGTGCTACCATAAGTTAGGCTGAGTACCCAATTTAAGGATAAATGGTGATATTTTGCACCTTAATAACTTTGCCACTGTTCAACAGATTTGCCTGAAGTTTGGCAGCTATGGGGCATAATAATAGATCTTGGGATCTGCTGACTTTTGTACCAGTTGGCTATACGGCTGCAGGTTATAAAGCAACATCCGTCTCGCTTAATTCGTTTTTTGTGCATTTTTGCTCACACCTACAGGTCACATGGTTTGCGTGACTGGTCTGAAAACTTCAGGAAACATGTGGCAGAGTTCCCAATGTACCTTTTGAAGATTTCATGAAAAAATATTAAATGGTTCCAGAGTTATTCAAAAACAATTTTCCCATTATAGTCAACGGAAAGAATTAACAAAAAGTTCAACAATGTCTCAAACACAGTTTTTAGTGTTGCAGATTACCCTGTAGTGTCTTAAGTCAGCCATTTTTTTATGTTTGTGGCCACTGAAATGCTTGGCATTTAAATTTGGGACCCTCTAGGGACACAATTCTTTTGTCTTCACCTAGTCAGACCCTGAGGATGCTAGTCATGTACTTTTGGGGTTAAACACCCAGAAATATGTTTTGAAATTTTTGGAAAAAGTAGTGTTGCAAAGTAATGTCGCACTCCGACACTTTCATGATTTCATTTGCTAAAGTGTTGTGATTTGCAGCACTATTTTGCAACACTATGCCCAAAATAACAAGAATTCTTTGCCACCCTGCTACAAAACAATGGTTTGGTCTTTTGGGCTGAAATTCAGAGGAAAAAGCCAACATCCCACAGATGTGCCTTTTGGTGGTTTGGTGGGGTGTGCTTTGGGGTTGTTAGTCCTAACCCTCACCCCATTCTCCTATACCTCAGCTTGTTTACATGTGATGGGGTGAGAGTTGGGGCCAATGACCCCATGCACACCCTGATGCCAGTTGGGGGTGGGCTGGGGGGGTGCAAGGGGCTTTCAATCCTAACACTGAATTTCCTCACTTTTGTCACTGTGGAACAACCTAACTGATACATTAAACAGAGTTTTTGTCATGAATATACACACACACATATATATATATATTATGGTAGCAGTAGTGCTACTACATAGTTAAGATTGAGTGCCATTTACATATTAAACCCAAAATATTGCACCTTAATAACTTTGCAACCGTTTGGATTGCCAAAAATTTGGAATACACAATCAAGACCCATACACCTTGGTAACTGCCAAGTTTTGTACTAGTCAGATACATGGCTGCGGAGTTAGCAAAAGCATGATTCTGCGCATGCGTTTATGCTTTCTGGAATTCTACGGTCGCACCTACAGGTCGCACGGTTTGTGCGACTGGCCTGAAAATCTTCAGGGGCGTGCGGCCGGGGTCCCTGATGTGTCTTTCAAAGATTTCATGAAAAATATTAAACAGTTTAAAAGTTATTCAAAAACAATTTCCCATTATAAGTCAATGGGAAAAGTTAACAAAAAGTTTGACAGTGTGCAAATGCATTTTTACTTTATACAATGGCCCTCTTACTTTCACAAATCCGCCATCTTGTTTTCAGTTAGTGATCAGAAAATGCTTGGTATTTAAATTTGGGACCCTCTAGCAACCTCATTCTTTTGTATTCACCTAGTCGGACCCTGAGGATGCTATCCATGTCTTTATTTTGAGGTAAAACACCCCAGAAATATGTTTTTCAAATTTCTGGAAAAAGTACTTTCACAAAGTACTTTCATGCACATGAAAGTGTCAGCAAATTTTGTGAAAGCTTTCACAGATTGCGACAATACTTTTCTAATATGTGGGAAAATGACAGCAATTCTTTGGGACTCCGCTGTAAAGAACAGTTGGGAGTTTTGAGCTGAAATTTGGAGGAACGCAGCCGACATCTCACAGATGTGTCTTCCAGTGTTTCGTTAAAAAATATTACCGGTGGCAACTACGGTACAAAGTTGACACTTTCTATAGGATAACATTATAGTGTATGATGCATTGCAGCAATCGTTTGGTGCCCTGCTGCATAATAATTATTTGGTCTTTTGGACTGAAATTTGCAGGGTACACAGGCAACATCCACAGATGAGACTTTCAGTGGTTTGGTGAAAAATATTACAGGGACGCAAAGTTATGGCAGTCGAACTTCTGTTTTTCCCATAAGATAGCAATGCAGGCGTTTGCCGCGCCTTTTCAGGGCCGTATCTAAACGGTGCGAGATCGGACTTTTGTCGAAAAATTTCTTCCCCTATGAGGGCTAAGTACAAAACTAGCCAGGAAAGTGGTACTTCATATGACTTTTAAATTTTTTCTGTGTCATACAGTTACTGAGATATAAGCAATTTACTATTCCAAGCCCTCATTTTTGTGTTCCGAGAGTCATTATTTTGCATACATTCTTTGTACTCACTGTCTTTCTCTATACAGCTCTTGGGTAAAACCAGCCTGTGCACTTACATTACTGTTACCATTACCATTTCTGCTTGCAGTTCCATACCGTTTCACTTACCGTTCATGTTTCGCCACCATATGCGTTACCCTTTAAATTTTCATTGCGTTTGCGTTTCCGTTGTTTTAGCATTTCTGTCTACAGTACTGTTTCTCTTTCTGTTTTGCTTTGTGTCACCATCGCATTGTGATTTGCATTTGCGGGCATAATGTTACTATGTGACAAGACATCCTGCGTGCGGGCCAGGACCCTGCGGTCCCGCCACGCTGTATTCACTATTTCTCATTATCATTCTCAAAAAAGAAGGAAAATTAGAGGCAAAAACTCTGTTTAATGCATCAGTTAGGGTTGTTCCACAGTGACAAAAGCGAGGAAATTCGATGTTAGGTTGAAACCCCTTTGCACCTCTCCAGCCCACCCCCAAAGTGGAATCGGGGTGTGCATTGGGGTCATCGGTCCTAACTGTCACCCCATTCTTCTATTCCTCAGCTTCTTTCCACATGTGATGGGGTGACACTTAGGGCCGATATCCAATCGCACTAATCCATTGGGGGTGGGCTGGAGGGAATGCAAAGGATTTAACCCTAACATCGAATTTCCTCGCTTTTGTCGCTGTGGAACAACCCTAACTGATGCATTAAATGGAGTTTTGCCTCTAATATGCGTGTATATATATATATATATATATATATATATATATATATATATATATATAAAAGACAAAGAACCTCTGTGCACAAGCACTGAGGCAATAGATTACCCAAAGGGCATTTGGCGGAAGCCAAGTTTCAAAGAAATACAAATACACATGTCCCCACAATGCAAAACATCATATGCTGCATATGCAAATCATCACAGAATATGCTGCTGGTTCAACTTTAGCTGAAATGCATGGTGCCGTTTGCTTAAAGCTGAACCAGCATAATATTCTTGTGGTGATTTGCATATGCAGCCTTGATGCTTTTGCATTGTGGGGCATGTGTATTTTATATCTATATATATATATATATATATATATATATAGATAGATAGATAGATATATAAAGGGGATACATGTAGAGCACGAGTGTGATATGGAAAATATTTTCACTCCTGCACAGTGACTGCTGGATACTCACTCATCGCTGTGCCACTTGTGAATATCAAAGGTCACTCTAAGGTGAAATATTTTCCATATTACACTGAGTGCACATCATGTATCCGTTTTATACATAAGGCGTGATAAGTAGAGAACTCCATTTATCACACTGTGATGATGTCATCACAATGTGATAACTGGAGAAACTCAATTATCATACTCTGGTGATGTCAGCAGAGTATGATATCTCATAGTGGTGATTTTATGCTGAAATAGAGAATGGCATATCACCTCACCCCTATGTATAAACATATATATGTCATTTAATTCAATCACTATTACCATATCATGTATAGGCTGGATAATCATTTTTATCTTATATTTATGTAACATCTAAATGTTGAGTGCTCTGAGTTAAAAAAAGTTGTGGGCCCCCACCCCACCCGGTTTTCATGAGCAACTTGGACCACTGTGTTGGTAAAATAATTTGACCAGTGACATAGTATGCAAGTGGAGGTTGTAAGAATCAGACTCAGGGCTGCTGAATGTACCATGCTGACTTTCAGCTCATTAATCTAACCTCTAGGCTACACTGCCAGCCTATTCAAAATAGCATTCCTACTCCCCAAATGCCCTACCTGGCCAGCATGACAACCCAAATGTTGAGGACACAACCCCTACCTCCTTCCAGCTGCATGTTTCAGGCCTTTCCACAGAAAGGAAGATTTGTCAAACTGAATTTATGTGTTGGAGACTGTGAGCCCTACGCCCGGCCCAACTGATTTGTTTGATGCCACTGGACAAACACTGAGAGCTAATTACTGCATAACAGTGTCAATATAAGAATATTCTCAGTTTGTTACCTGTTGAAGAAGCTGGTACAGAATGCCACAGATGTAGGTCTGCATCTGGTTTCAGGGTCCTGCATTCATTCTAGTCTTTATTTATCTAGGTATCTAGTCCTTTCGATTCACTCATAGGATTAGCTGCTTGGTGGTGTGTGTGTGTGTGTGTGTGTGTGTGTGTGTGTGTTTTACTGTTCTTTACACCTGTATCCTGTATGTATTCATATAGTGGAGAATGTGGGAATTTCACGAGTTCATGTACGCTGCCCAGGACACCACTGTTCCTCTACTCTGCACTAGGCTGGACCTCCTAGCAACTAGCACATATTACACATTGGCTAATGGACATCAAAGCCTGACCTCAAAATTACTCTCAGGGAAGTTAACATACTAACATGCTAACATACTAAAAAGCCAGCAGATTAGGCCTTATGGTCTCTCGATCTGCTCAGGATCAGTGCCTAACCAGGGCATCATTATAGCCCCCACCCTCCCTACAAGGTCCCCACTCCAACCCTAGTGGGGCTCTGAGATGTATCCTCCCCTATTCCTATCACAGCCTTTCTTGAACCCTTCCACAGTTGTAACAGCCACCAGCTCCATGGGAAGTGCATTCTAGAGCTCTACCACCCTTTCTCAGTGAAGTAGCATCTCCTTGTTTCCCCTTTAGTTCACCCCAACTAGTCTCATTGAGTGTCCCTGGTGGCTTCAACCTCCCTTAAGCTAAAGCACCCCCTCAAAGCTTACCCTATTCATCCCTTGAGATATTTGAGGGCCTCGATCATATCCCTCTGTTCTTACTCTCCTCCAGTCTTTCCCCATATGGCTTTTCCCAAGACTTGTATCATCCTGGTCACCCTTCTCTGGACCCTCTCCAGAAGAGCAATATCCCTCTTTAAGTAAGGACACCAAAACTGCACACAGTATTCAAGGTGTGGTCTAACCAGGCAATTATACAACAGGAGCATCTCTCGACTCCTTGAGATCATCCCCTTGGCTATATACGCCAGCATTTTATTTGCATGGGCAGCCCTTCTACACTTCTCCAAGTTATTCATTTTGGCATCCACCACAATAACAAGGTCTTTCTCCCCTAGAAACCAGCAGTGCCTCCTCCCTCCAAGGTGTATACATGAGCTGAGTTTTGACCACCAGCTGAAGAATCCTGCATTTCCCAGGGTTAAACTTTAGTTTCCAGGCACGTGACCATCTCCCAGAATCTTCAGGTCCTCCTGGAGAGCCAGCTTCCCTCTTCCCCATCCACCACCACCCACAGCTTTGAGTCATTGGCAAAGGGCTCATCCACTCCTGATACCACTTCTGATGTCTGAGACATAGGCATTAAATAGGAGTGGGCCCCAGCACCGATCTCTGTGGGACCCTACTAATGACTCTCCTAGGATGAGACCTCCCCAACCATTGCCTTCTGTACATGCCCAACTAGCCAGTTTCCTAGCCACCTGACCATCTGCCCCCACCCCATATCCCCAGCTTCTCCAGTAGCCCAGGATGTGACACTGAGTCAAATGCCCTGCTGAAGTCTAGAAAGAGGACATCCACTGGCCTACCCTGATCCAGCGCCCTCGTCACCCCTTCATAGAACTCCACCAGGTTGGTCTGCCATAATCTGTCTTTAACAAAGCCATGCTGGTGATCATCTAGGTGGACCCGTGCCTTCAGAACTCCCTCCAGCCTCTCCTTCAAGATGACCTCCACATCCGCTCTATGTGCATACAACATATAATATATACTCCCGTGTAGCTTGGACCTTCTTCTCCTGGTTGTCCTCAGGACATGCACCAGGCAGGGCAAAGGTCCAGGGCAGAGATGCTGTTAGTTACACGCTCCCATCAATATGGAACCAGCTCAAAACACATTTAGGTTAACCAAGCTTGTGTCACTAAGCAATATCAAGACTATGGCCAAAAATGTGTTTAGGATAGTATGCCACTGCTAAATAATTAACCAGAATTTTACCTCTTACTTAACCACTATCAAGCTACTTGTCATAACCATCCTCCACCTACTCTGCCCCCCCTCTGTTTGCTCAACCTAGCACAAGCATCACCACCCTGTTACCACACTCCAACTCTCCATCCTCCTGCCAATTGTTCTCAATAGATATATAACATTTATGTAAACAGGGTAAAATTGCTCCATCATTAAACAGTTGGAATAGGAAACATCAGCAGAGCCAGTAAAATACCTGGAGGTACAAAGAGTTTAACAGTAACACTTACACATAAAATAAAGCCATATTACATGAGGTGTGTACCTCAGGACTGGAGGATGGCTCATGGTGCCCCTCCACAAGAGTGGCCCAGGATGAACCGGAAACTACAGACCAGTGAGCCTCACATCCATTGTGGGTAAGCTAATGGAGACTATCCTAATGGAGGCTGGTGGCCCTCCTAGAGGCCAAGGACTACAGGGACAGCAGACAGCATGGCTCCATGCCGATCCTGCCAAACTAACCTGGTTGAGTTCTATGACTGGGTAACTAGGCAACTGGACAGGGGACATGCAGTGGATGTCCTGTATCTGGACTTCAGTAAGGCATTCGACTCAGTGCCACATGGAAGGCTGGGAAGGAAGTTAGTAGGCACAGGGGCAGGTGCAATGCTGGTGAGATGGGTAGGAAACTGGCTGCAGGAAGGCAACAGAGGGTGGTGGTGGGTGGGAGCTCTCACACAAGGGCAGTGACGAGCGGTGTCCCACAGGGCTCGGTGTTGGGACCAGTGTTGTTTGGATATTCATAGCAGACATATCATGGGACATCAAGAGCAAGATCAGTCTGTTTGCTGATGATACCACGTTTGGCAGCGGTGGTGGATGACCTGGGGGGTGGCAGGGTTGCAGGATGATCTGGCAAAGCTTGAAACCTGGTCAGACATCTGGCAACTGGGCTTTAATGCCAAAAGTGCAAGGTGATGCATTTTGGGATGAAGAACCCAAGGAGGACTTACCAGCTAGGGGAGTGCAGCTAGCCCAGACAGAGAAGGAGAAGGATCTGGGTGTGCTCATCACAGGGTCAATGAACAACTCGGCACAGTGTAGGAAGGCAGCTGCAAGGGCCAACAAAATGCTGGGTTGTATTGCAGAAGTATATCCTCGAGGAGGGAGGAGGTGATTCTGCCACCGTATAGGTCTAGTTAGACTAGTTAGACCACACCTGAGTACTGCGTGCAGTACTGCGTCCATCGAAGAGAGGACATTAAGTTACTGGAGGGAGTGCAGCGCAGGGGCGATAAAGATGATCAAGGGTCTGGGGACTTATCATACGAGAGGAGGTTGAAGGAGTTGAACATGTACTCACTGGAGGAGAGGAGAGACAGGGGAACATGATTGAAACCTTTAAATACATGAAAGGAATAAACAAGACAGGTACAGAGGGCTGTTCAAAGTAAGGGAGGGAGGCCACCAGGGCCATGATATGAGACTGGAGGCGAGGAAGGTTCAGGAGGAGATGAGGAGACACTTTTTACAGAGAGGGTGGTGGCTGGGTGGAATGCGTTACCTGCAGAAGTGGTATGCAGTAGAACAGTGGACTGCCTCAAGCGAGGATGGGACAGGACAAGGGGAGGGTTAATGAAGGGGAAAGGTGGAAGGGAGGGGCAGCTGCAGAGATAAGGGTGCTAGCTGCACATTCGAGCAGACTTGATAGACTCTAGGCCTTTTATCTGCTGGCAAATTTCAGTATGTTCAGATATATCAGATTCTATGAACCAGTATCTGGGCCAATATTCCGGGCCGAGGATTTCATGAAACAATACAAAACTGGTTCTAAATATGAAAGTTCTCTGACTTCACAGTCTGTTGCATGAATGTGTTTTTCCATGTTGTTTGAGATGACTGCAAGGCCATCACCAAGGGACTGCAAGAAATGCAGCTGCAGTAGGGCCCACAATGTCAAGGGGGTCCAGTGTCTCAGAGGTCCTCATAAAACAAACCTTTGCTGTCACAAACTTGCAGTTTTTGTGTTTGTTTTCTACATTGCTCATGCATTTAAAATTAGGGCTGTCAGCACTGACATCTGTGCTGCAGATTACAAATCCAGTTTCACGTGTGTGGTAGTGGAGAGGATTTAGAACAAAGATGCAATAAGGCCTGTTACTCAAAACATGTGCAGTTGGTGTTGGTGTCCCCAGGATGGGCCCCAGGAGGACCAGGGACAAATTACACTCTTCGGTTCCTTCATTACAGTGCCAGCAAGGGGACAGGGGTAGCATGGAAAAAATAAGGATGCTTTGCAGGACTGCTACAAAAGAATCTACACTATTAATGTTATAAATACATGAACCTGGTGGTGTCCTGATGCCTGGCTACTTCTCTCACCCACTCACAAGTTACTACTCTGGAAAAGAGACTCTACACCTTCTCATCCTCCTTTCTGCTTCAAAACCCTCTCAACCCATGAATCCAGGAATTACCTACTCAAGGTATTAGGAAATCAAGATTTAGTGGTGACACCCTGGATCTTAGGTTTGTAGCCCTTACGCTGGATGAAATTCTGTCATCTCTAACACATATTATTAACATGTCACTTAGATACTCTCAATTTCCTCAGAAATGGAAATCTGCCACTGTGACACCAGTTCATAAGACTGAGGATCGCACAATTACTGGGAACTACAGGCCTTTCTCTATCCTGTCCCCACTCTTGAAAGCTCTTGAGCATATAGTGGCTGACCAACTGGTTGAATACTTAGAAAAATATCAGCTACAATGCCTGCAACAACACAGGTTGAGAAATTGTCATAGTACCACTACTGCCCTTCTGGAGTTCACAGGCTTTATTCATCACTCCTTAGATCAAGGACACCTGGTTGGTGCTGCTCTCATTGATTTAACAAAGCTTTTGACACAGTGAATCATGCTGTCCTGGTCAAACAGCTTACGACCATGAGCCTAGCTTGTGACAGCGTAGCCTGGTTTGAAAGTTACCTGTACAACCGTACACAGCAGGTGAAGATTGGTAACACCTCTTGGATTGCAGACCTGTCCTATCTAGAGTTCCTCAAGGGTCCATCTTGGGCCCTCTTTTTATTAGCATTTTCCTCAACAACCTTCCTTACTCCTGTCAGGGTCAAATCCTTTTATATGCTGACAGTGCTGTCCTGTTTACTAGTAATCCAGACCCTAAGGTTCTTGAATCTAGGCTACAGAGTAATTTCATAGTCGTAGAAAGATGGTTCCATAAGCACAAGTTAGTTATGAATTACAAGACTAAAACTATGCTGTTCTCCAGCTCCCAAAATAGGCACAGAACTTACCCTCTTTCTATTACCAATGCAGAGGGCTCTCCCTGGAGCTAGTTCAGCTCTTTAAATATCTATACTAGGCCCCTCCTATTCTCCCTATTTACCAACGAATTAAGTACCTACTGTGGGGAGAGCTCGGTTGTACAATACGTTGATGACACTGTCATCTACTGACCCTTGGGCGATGTGGCTGCTCTTGGTCCGCTCCTCCAAAAGGACCTCACATCCCTAGAGACATGACTGTGTGAGAACAGAATGGTACTTAATGCAGACAAAACCAAGGCAATGCTATTCGGACCAAGAAAACTGGGACTTGACAGGTCCTCATCCCTCCGACTAACCACACTCTCTGGCAAAAGCATTAATGTAGTTCCCTCCCTAAAATACTTAGGCCTAACTCTGGATCAGTCTATCACCTACAAGGACCACGTGGACCAGGTCACCAGGACCTCATCCATGACTTTCCGGTACCTTGTGCCGACTCAGGGACCAGCTCATCCTGAGCCAGGCTCTCCATTGCGACCAGTGTCCTGCTCCCTACCCTGACCTAAAGCGGCCCCAATTATACAGGGCATGGCAAAGCAAGTGGTATCCAGGATGCAAATCCTATACAACAAAATAGCTCGGTTCACTACCCAAGACCACCCTCGACATCACTACTGTGACACTCTGGCCCAGCTCCAGTGGCCCACATTGGCTGCTTGCCTCCAATACCCATTGCTTGACCAGGCCTACAAGCTACTCAAACCCCCGCTCCACCAAGCATAGCTGGAACCATAGCCATTAAACACAACCCTAGGAATTTAAGGATATCAGAATGAATACTACTAGAAGTCCCAGAGTAAGAACCAATGCTGATGGCAGATCCTTTTCTTGCCAAGCCCCAGCTTATGGAACAAGCTCCCCCGCTGGTCCAGGAGCCTCCTCACTCACGAATTTCTGCACCAGGCTCAAGTCCCATATACTAGCCACAAGTTCATGCCACTGCCAGGGCTCTTAAGGTATCCCCTTTTTCTGCATCAAACCTTCCCAAAGGTGAGCTGACCATGTATTTCCCTCTAGTATCTGGACACCTAGGGACCAATGCTACCTCATGTATATCACTATGCCAAGTAGTACCAAGGCAAAACTGTGTCATGATGATAACCATGTCTCTAATCACTGTCTGTAACCACCTTATGCTTGAACAACCTATGTAATCAAAAGTTTTCTCCACTTTATTTTATTTTATGTTATCCGGGTTGCTCCTGAAAAAGGGACCTTAGGGGCTCAGTGGGCCTACCGGTCACCAAAATTAATAAATAAATAAATAAATAAATAAATAAATCTATGGATTACTACTGACAGTACGATGACCTATGCCTATCACATTGACAACATTGCTAAGGCTGTTAACACCAGCATTGGGCTACTTTATATGCATAAGCAATGTTTGACCCCAGAGGCTCTTAACCTGGACATTCAAAGCTCTCTTGTCTCGCTTATTGATTACAGCTTACCAATCTATGGATCAGCTACTGAAACAACTCTTCACAGCATCATAGTTGCACTCAACAAAGCATGCTGGCTCATTATTAGCTCAGCCCGTCTGTCCCATACCTGCGACATATACGCTCAGGCTAACTGGCTCCAATTCAAAGGTAGACTCATGTGCCAAACATTTTACTGTCCAAGAAAGTAAGTTTAGGTAAATGCCCCAGGAGTGCAAAAGCTTTTACCCTACTATCAACCGTTGTTACATCAAAGCTCTACTAGCCAGATTTTAATATACCCGCTGTCACACTTCTCTGGGACAAAGGCCCTTTGCCTACCGTGACCTGCTATGGATGAAGTCGCTGCACCATGACATCACTTCAGCATCCACCCTGGGCTCCTTCAAAGTTAAACTTAAGCAACAGCTAGTTGCTAATGCCAGTTGTGACTGCTTCCAATAACCTTCCTTCTTGGGACCAGCACTTATTCTAACCTTATGCTATCCTGACCTTATGCATAACTGTTCTCCAGCATGTAAATAACTATTCTAAGTTGCTAACCATTCTCCTTCTCATTTTCTCTTGATCCCTTCCACTCTTCCCTCACCCCTCTATGGCTTTCCCCATCCCCCTCCCCTCCTCCCTGTTATATCTCCTGAGCTCCCTTGCTCACTTTAGAATGCCTTGTCCTGTACCTTCTCACCTCTGACGAGGCCCCTGGGCTGATGCCATCCTTACCTTGTTGATTATTAGATATTAGACTGAGTCTGTTCTCATTTTCCTGCAAAGGGTCATTTCACAAGACCCCACCCTCTAATATGACCCTTTGAATTCCAGGTTTTAATCAAATATGCACCATGGCATACATTGTACAATGCCACATGTATGGAACTTCTCTAGTTATACACTCCTGTAATGTCTTGTATAATTTCTTGTTTTGTTTGTTGTCTGTCTCATACTTTCCCAACATGTATTGTTAGTCTGATGTGGAACCTATGAAATGAGTTTGTTCTCAAAGGTGTTATCCAAAATTTCAATAAATAAATAACTAAAAAACAATTGCCAGAGGATAAGGACCATCATGGCTTACCTAGACTGCCCCACGATACTCCTTATGCACTGATTATACCCTTCCCCCTTCCAGTTTTTCTTAATTTTCCTTTTACCCCTCAAGTCAGCTCCTCCCCTCTGCACTCTTAGGATTTCCTTGTGCCTGTCCCATGCATGCTTAAAACCATCTACCATTTCAGCCTCCACTACCTCATCTGGCTGCCCTTCTTGGCATCCACCAGCCTCTCTGTAAAAATACTTTCTTGTATTCCCACTAAATTTTCCTCCTCCAGCTTCATGCCATGACCCTAGTTGTTGAACCCTTTTGCCTTTGAAATAAGCTTTCCTCAGCCAGTCCAGTGGTGCTGAGGGTTGAGGTGCTGGTCACTCCTTGTACCATGCCTGTGTTACAGGTCCAGAAACAAGCCCAGACCACCAGGGGTTGGCAGGAGGACAGAGAATATAGTGTCTGGAGGACTGCTCTCCTCTCTTGGGGAAGAGACACCTTTCATCCAGCTCTAGCTAGATAACTAGGGGTGGGATGATATGTGAACATGGGGACCAGAGTCGTCCCACCATGAGAAGCCATATCTAGATCCCTCAGTCTATTCTAGTATGCCTCCTGCAGCCCATGAATAATTCTGGTGGCCCTCCTTGGACAGCCTCCAGCCTCTCTATGTCCTTTTTCAGACACGATCTCCAGCACAGGATGCAGTACTTAAGATGAGGCCTGACCAACATCTTATACAGGGCCACAATGACCTCCTAGCTTCTGCTAGCAATACCACTCCCTATGCATCCCAGCATCCTGTTTGCCTAGCCCTAGCATCTTTTGACATTGTTTCATCACTTTGAGATCATCTCGAAGATGACACCGAGGTCCCTAACCTGTTCTGTGTCTGTTATTTCTTCCCTCTTCAAATATTTTTCCCTAGGGTTCATATGCCCCAAGTGTGTAATTTTAAATTTCCCACATTGAAACCCAATCTCACACCTTGGACCAGTGCTAAAGGTTATTATGCTTACTGGTGGGGCCCCACAAAATATTTTGCAGGTGAACCACTTACAGTCATTGGCACAGCCTGGATGACTGCCCTCATTCTCTAAACATATAAAAAGCTTATTTTGGGGCGTGGCTTTGCTCTAACGTGATGGCCACCTGAATCAAGTGCTCCACCAACCCAGGGTTTAATTTATGTTATTACACCAGCCATCATACCTTTTAAGTGGTATGGCAGAGATACTCATTCTGGGTCCATCAGTGATCAAATTGATCCAACCTTAGATACCAATTGCCCACTACAAGGATTACTGGAGCCATGTATGTTTTCATTTCTCATCATAGTGCACAAGGAATCAATTACTCCCATCGTCCTCAATGCACAGCAGATCAGTGAGATGCTTGAGGCCCTGATGCAACGTATGTCTGAGGTCACCCTGGCATCAAACAATATCACTACTGCTATACAACAAAAGGATGCCAGGGTAGCCAGGGTATGTAAGACCAAAACACAACTAAGCCGTTACACTGCTGCTCTTGAGTCATTAATGTCCATGGTCCATGAGCAGGAAAAAACTATTCACATGCTGCAAAACAAAATCGATGACATAGAAAATAGGAGCCATGGCAACAATTTACAACTCCTGGGTTTCCCGAAGGTGCCAAGCAGGAGGAACCTTTTGGACTTCCTATTTGATGTTTGCCTGAAATCCTGCACCATGACTTGCCTCCAGGCCTAGTGATAGAAAGACACACAGGACACTACACCCTCCACCTAAGCTAGGGAAGGGTCTAGACCTCACATGGCCCAAACTTTGAACTTTGCAGACAAGGAAAGGATCACAACCAGGGCCAGGAGCTTGGTGCCCTATCCTGGCAAGGCCATAAAATCCTGATATTTCAGGACAAGCTCTTGAGAACTGGCGGCCAGGAGAAAGGAATATACAGAGGCCCGCTGCCTGATGCACTCATTAGACATTTGGTTCTCTCTCCTTTACCCCTCCACAATGCGCCTGAAAGTGAATGGTGCTCCAGTCTCTTTCTCCACCCTCCAGGCTCTTATGGAGTATCTCAGGCGAACTGGCCTCCTCATCACGAGGGCAGATCCTCCGATGCACCAAAACAATGACTTTGGCCACACGGGCACAACACACAATGCCGATGCACTGAATACAGGAGGAGAGTCCCAGCATTTCTACAACTTCAGAGGCACGGCTCCGGGCCTCCAGCCAGATCCCGTAAGCAGCAGCAATCCCGCAGACATGCCAGATGGAGCCACCCACAGGACCAAGAGATAGGGCAAGAATGACACCAGGAAGAATCAACTCAGACCCCCGATACCAGCATTATCAGACTTTCAACTCCAAACTGCTACACAGCACTGGCTCCCAAGGAACTGACAGAATCCATGGAGATTTCCTGATTACCCAGAGAAGGAGATGGTGCTGGAGGCCTCTGCTTCTGAAGCAGAACAATGGACAATAGAAGCCCTCTGGCACAGCCTCCACTCTGCTGTGCAGTTCACTGACTCCTGTGGACCTTGGCCTAGACAAGCGGGCACCTCATGTTCCAACCCAGCAAAGAGAACCCCAAATGAAGACATCACAGGACAATATTTAGATAAGTGTCTTTTTCTTTTTTCTTGAAGTCAGGGCATGGTATGGGCTTGGGATAGGCACCCAAATAATATCTCAAGGGTGGCTAGTGGCTAACCTGGGCAGTTTAATTGTCCCCTATCGGCCCACTCTGGGAATATTGTCCCTAGACCTATGCCCTGCAGACTAGAATATTGCCTCTGGGACACTTACAGTTCATAATCTCTATGTACAATTGTTGTCTGGTCTCAGGCAATGTTTATTTTCTTTCTTGTTCACTATATCTGTCAATTTCTTACTTAAAACCTCATCGGGGAGGGCCTGATGATTGACACAGGCAGGAGGCTAAATACTCATTTAATCCACTTCAATGGCGTGAATACCCCAAAGTAGGGTATCCCATACACCACGGCAGTATTTATGCCCTCCCAAGCAGGAGGCATGGTGTGTTAATTTTAAATACTTTATACATGAAAAGATGGTGCCTAATCCACTGAGGCCCCCCCTTCATTCCACTGCAGGGTGAACCAATGCGGGCAAGGCACACTGAACAATGATGGGTCATTGCTACAGGGTCAAGAATGGTCTCATACCATATACACCACAGCATCTATGCTGCAACATGATCAAACCCAGTGGCGCCTGGCTCGAGGGACATACATTTTATGATATATGTACCAGATTCTGTTCTACTCCTTGTGGGGCGAGGCTCGGACATTCTGGCCCTCACGTCCTCTTCACTGCCAACAGCCTCACAGGTTTGGGATCCCTGGCTCCCAGTGGGTCCCCTATCTGTAACACCCCCAATGGAAAGGTGGGTTAGGCCTGAGAGGATCCCGTGTCCTCGGACTACTAAACTGACCTGTACCAATGTTCACCCATGTGCACTACCTATAAGTAGTTTTTTGTGTTTCTGTTTTCTTTTTAATACTGTTTTGGCTGTGTGATACTGTCTGCTTACGGATTAATAGGTAATTACCTGTTTGCTACTATTCAATGTTATGCCCAGCCATGGACTGGAGCTGAGTACAATCAACAGAGGTGCACAGTACTAACCCTGGCTCCACGGTTGAGCCCATGCTCTTGCCAGCTGTTTGCAATTTTCACTTCAACATATTCCCTGTACCCTTGACTGTGGCTGATACCTCATTTGTCACCTGAAATGTCTGGGGATTAAAACTCCGATAAAATGGAAAAAGGTACTATCACAGCTGAAGAAAACGAGGGCTCAGGTTGCCTTCCTGCAAGAAACAAAGCTAACCAGATTAGACCATGCCCATCTGGTGAGAGACTGGGTGGGGAAGGAGATTCATGCCAGTGCCTCTACAAGGAAGAGGTGTAGCTATTTTGTTGCACAAATCCTTGCCCTGGTCCATCCTGAAGAGTAAATCAGATCCTCAGAGCAGGTGGGTATTAGCCCTGCTTGATACCCCTAACGGACATGTCCTTCTGGTAAACATATATACTCAACAAGGACTACCCCACCTTCTTCTTAGACCTAATGATCAGAACAGAAGCCTTGAGTGAGCCAGATACACCCATTGTAGTAGGGGATGGATTTTAATCTTTTGCTGGGTCCAGTATTGGACAGAAGCAATCAGGGTAAAGAAACTCACACAGAGGGTGCAGACCACATTGAGGCTGAGCTCCAATTCCAGCTAGTGGATATCTTGCGTCTCACACACCGAAGGAATGCAATTACTCTTGTCAATCTGGGTCCATTGTACCTTCAGCAGACTGGATTTCTGGCTGATCTCAGAACCTCTCACCCAATCAGTCCTCGATTCTAGAATTCTCCTACAACTATTTCAGACCATGCACGGCTCAGTCAGTACTATCCTGGGGTGCTCCCTCTCCCCAGTTCCCATGTGGAGAATTGACCTCTCCTCATGCATGACCAAAAATGCATAGACTGGGCTAAGTCTGAAACCAGACTGTTCCTCCAAGAAAACCCTATTTCTGATACCTCTGCCAAAACAGCTGGGAATCAGCATAGCGCTGTGGTTTAAGGCTCTGAGCTGCAGACCTGGAGATCTGTGTTTGAATCCCACAGCTCCCAGTTCCATACTGTGTGAGCCTGAGCAAGTCAGTTGACTTCCTTGTGCTCCCAGGTCGCACCTGTAAACAAACTTTCAGCTTAGTGTGTCTCTCCTGGTAAAAAATATGTATGTATATATATATATATATATATATATATATATATATATATATATATATACATACATATATATATATATATATATATATATATATATATACAAGCCACCATGAGCGAGAAGATTATAGGATTTGCTGCACACAGGAGGAAGGACAGAGAGTGGGAGTTGACCAAGCTGGATGGGGACCTTACCATTGCTGAACAAGCTCTCAAGGCCATGTCTCACCCCACCTCACTCCCTTATACAGGTCCTTATACTTCACATGAGAATAAATGAGCTCCTGTCCCAGAAGGCGTACCTGGCTCTGCTCTGAGTATGCTATATATACTGGGAGGGAGGAGATAAAAGTGGGAAAACACTGGCATACCATCTCCAGAAGCAGCAAGCAAACAGGTACATCACTGGGCTCAAGGACCCACAACGGAAGGGTAAGAACTAAACCACAGGAGGTGGATGATACCATGACAGCCTTTTATTCCTAGCTTTACACCTCATCCCAGGCCGAAACCAGATCTGACAATTGTAAATTTCTGGATTCCATAACCCTGCCCAAGCTATCATCAGCCCAATGCGCAGCCCTCAAAGAACCCTAATTACAAAAGAGTTCTCTGCAGCCCTGCTATCCCTTAAAATGGGAAAGCCCCAGGGGATGGCTTTTCTGTGGATTTTCTCCAGGCTATGACACCTATGATCACCCCATTGCTCTTACAGGTGTTCACTGAATCTGAGGACAAAGGCATACTGCCTCACACTCTTTGGGAGACCATAATACTGTTCTCCCCAAGAAGGAAAAGATCCACTGAGGCAGCTAGCTACCATCCCATATCACTGCTAAACTCTGACAGTAAAGTTTATGCAAAAGCCCTAGCCACCAGACTGAACCCACTTTACCCTCCTGATCACCCATCCCAAGTTGGATTCATACAAGGAAGATATAGTATGACTATATACGGACACTTCTCAATCTCATCCATCTAGCCAAACAGGTGAACACTCCAGCAGCTGCTTTGGCAACTGATTCTGAAAAGGCATTGATTTGGTTGAATGGGATTACCCTTACTGTCCTGGAACATTTTGGATTCGGACCCCACTTTCGGGCATATCTTACTGCTCTTACACCTCCCTCAAGCCTGGGTGTTAACCAGTTCAGTACTTTCTGACCCCTTTCAACTCCACAGGGGAACCAGACAAGGTTGCCCCTCTCTTCCTGCTATTTGTACTGGCAGTTGAACCCTGGCATCCTCAATATGGCAGGAACCACACATCAGAGGGATACAGCTAAGGAAGTCTCAATACTCCACCCTGATGTATGCAGATGACCTATTGGTCCCATTAGAGGATGCACAGTCATCAATCCCTCCCTTACTGGCCTTTTTAAAAAATGTACACACATCTCTGGCCTCAAAGTCAACAAAAACAAGAATGAGATACTCCCCTAAATCCAAAATGCTACCCTCAAGTATCCCCCAACTTGGTCTTAAATGGACTCCTCACACCATCACATATTTAGGTATAAAAGTTGGGACCAATATTGACAAAATGGTGGCACAACAACATTACCATCCTGATGGGAGCATGTAAAGAAGAGCTGGAATAATGGAACCAGTTACACCTCACTATAGGCGGCAAGATTGCTGCCATCAAAATGTCAATGGCACCTAAATTCATTCATTTAATATCACACATTCCCTTGTTCCTGCCCTCTCAGTGGTACCATAAGCTGGATGGGATGATTGGCTCCTTTCTATTGGGTGCTAGCCAGCCTCTGTTACAGCAAAACATGCTTAAGGCCCACTGGACTCATTGGGGATGGGGACTGCCATGGATGGAAGGATACTGTATAAGTTAGCTTATTAATGTTCTCAAACTCTGAAATGGTTTCAACCCCATTCTCACTGCTCCCCAGTGGTTAGAGATAGAATAAATACTGGGAGACACTCCTATGTTAGCATCTCTACTATGGGCAGATACATCTCGTGCACTTCAAACACATCCTACCCTAGGAACATCTATCTGATATTGAAAGCTATTACACACAGAATTGGGGTACCCCTCATCTCCTTTCCCTCACCCTCTGTGGTATAACTCCCTCATTAAGATAGGGGTCACCCTTGTGTCATAGCTGAAATGGAGGGATAAGGGCATTCTTTTCTTAGAGATCTGTTGACTCCTAATACCAGAGTGGTGGACTCCTTCAAAACATGCAACTTCAATGGTCCTTACCACATCTGACTTTTGGAGATGCCTATAGCTAAGGTATACAGTTAAGCCCCTCCTTCTCCTGACATATGCCCACTCAGAGCCCTTCTAAACTCAGTAGTTTGCTTCACCTACAGAAAGGGACAGCAGGGGCTATATATGCTTCATTCAGGGACTTCCTGCTGAATCGAGTACTTCAAAGAGAAAATGGGAGCAGGGCTTTAAACATATAGATCTCGGACACCCAGAAGGCAGAGTGCTGGAAAACAAGACACCACACAGGGATGTCGAGCAGGCTAATACATAATAAAATACTACACTCATGGTATAGGATGCTGACAGTGCTAAAGAAGGCTAAGGTATTGACAAATGATAACTGCTGGCACTGTCAACAGCCCAGAGGAGATTTATTACATATTCTGGGGCTTTGCCCTTAATATCCCATATGGTTACTAGTCACATAGGAGGCTAGCATGATCCTTCAGCACCCTACACCACCCTTAGCCTATCTGCTACTGCTTGGCATGAGATCAGAAGCTCATTCCTTACTTCTCACCAGTTCAGATGGCTCACGCTGCTCTGTATGCAGGTGAAACGTATCAATCTTAGAAATTGAAAAGTCCTACTGCACCCACCATCACAGAAATTTTCTCAACTCTTGCAGCACTGCACAAATTGGATAGGCAGTCCCTTGTAGCCCTAGGTCAGGTAGGAAGTTTCAGCAATGCTGGGCACCCTATGGCATACCTAGCCCCAAGGCTGGCATTGGCTGAGGCTACCTAGCCATAACTATTGGATTTTACCTTAACAGGAACTAAGCAGATGGATATTGACTTCTCTATGTAGCAGATATATAAGGAACAGTTATTTCTGATTTTCTTATAGACTGTCTTACATATAGTTTGATGCATGTTGTTTTACTAGCTGGATAACTCTCAGCCTTTTATGGTTTTAAGATAGATGTTTAGGGGCTGAATTTACTCTGTGGGGACCTTCATGCTTTTCAGACCCCACAGCAAGACTCACAACTGGAAGGTACATTTTGTGAACATCATAAGCATTGACTACAAATCAGCAGCAGTACCTCCTACCTGGTTGTGGTTATACTCTACAAAACTAGATAGGTGCCTTTTCCTGGACTACTCTGGGAATCTCATACTCTATAACTTGCTTTTACTCTCACATGCTGTTTTATACTTGGTGACCTCACTCTATGATATCCGACTCTGTGGTAATACCAGCCTGCATAACATGTGTAGCTGTGTGTTTTCCTTCCATTTTTGTAGTTATGTTATTTTTGAAAAACAATAAAAATGTTTAACTGAAAAAGCTTATTTTGTATACATTTTTAAATATTCTGCAAGTGCAGATCATGTAATATTAAAATATGTATTTTCTCCTAGTTATTTTGTGCAATACAGAAAACAGATATCTGGATAAGTAACTTATAGCAAAGACAGGAGCAAATATCTCCACCAAGTAAAATGTTCTGTTTACAGATGGTCTTACTTCTGTGCATACATCCAACAAGATAAACAACGAGAGCATTAACGAGACCTGACAGCAAAACAGCACATAGCCTTGAGTTATGCCATGAGGTACATTGAGTAAACTGAAAACCTCCTTAGCATCCAAATCCTAAACTCATAAGTGGGTCAGATTAAAATGGATCACAGTTAAGGTCAGAAATCAAAAGGCTCAATTCTCACTAAAACGCACAAAAGTAAATAAACCGGGTAAATAAATATTGGGATGTCACCTTATGGTAAACACACACACTATTTCACAAATCGCTGGTTCATTTGAATATATATCGCTCAATGCGACCAAGCGTATAGTAACATCATCAAGTGGACCTAGTATATAGTAAAAACACAAAACACTTCTCATGGAGTCTTGGTGTTTTCTGCCTTTTGTTTTTATTGGAAGGGCACTATGACCCTTACTGATGCATGAGTGCTGGTGTGAATGGACCTCTGTTAGGCTGGCTACCTTGATGTGGTACAGAGGCTTATCACAATTGTAACTGAAAGCCGGTCTGTTATTGTAACACTGTTGGTGATGGTAAGGCTAGTGGCGTGTGACTGGACCTCTGTGGGACTGGCTACATTTATGTGGTACAGAGGCTTATCACAATACCTGGTCACAGTGTTTCTTAAACACTGTAACCCAGGACTGTAACTAAAAGCCAGACAACGTGTGTGTGTATGTGTGTGTGTGTGATAACATAAAATGTAACTGTATAAAATAGTAATCCCATATTGGGATTATTGTCTTAAATAATTTTATGTAAAACTCCACATTTTATGATTGCTTACCTTCTCTAAAATTCAGTAATGTTGCTTCGGTGTTTTTGCTGCTTCTTTGCTTATTAGAACTGAAATGCATGGGAATGTATAGCTGTACCCACCCCTAGGGCAGCCCCAGGACCGGCCTTGTTTTGCTTCAAATCATTGAAATACTCTTATTGCACACTTCCTGAACATTAGAAACACCATTAGAACAGTGCAGCCACTCATGATTCAATAGTCTCATCAATTCCCATTGTGTAATGAGTGACTAGACTATGTAGGGAGTGTTGCTGAGTCCAGGAAAGATGCAATGGAGTTGTTCAAGAAACAAAAGAATGTTTTGGTGTGGTAACACCATAGAAACATAGACTTTGACAGCAGACCTGGACATCAGATAAGGACCCACGTAAGGACCGCTTGGCTCACCCAGTTTGCGATTTCCTACCTATTGGATAAGCTGCAGATCCTAGCTAACCAGCCAACAACCTACTTCCTCCTACCCCCACTAGAATGGCCTTATGTCTGTCCGCATTCTTGAATTCCCCACTCTTTTGACCCCATGACCTCCTCCAGAAGGCCATTCCATGCTTCCACCATCCTCTCCATGACAAAATACTTCCTCACATTACCCCAGAGTCATCCCCCAATATCTTCAAATTATGCCCCATTATTAAGTATCATGTTTCTTTTTTATTGTTTTGTAACTGGGTAACACCCACCAGTCACAGGTGCCTGTTTTCAGGAGTGACCGGGAGCACTGGGAGGTTAAATGATTGGATCGAGTCACACAGTATGCAAGTGGAGGTTGGAGGAATCAAACCCAGGTCCTTCTACTGGATGTACCAAGCTCACTAACAGCTCAATATCCTAAACTCTAGGCCTGGGGTGTCCAACCTTTTGGGATTGTGAACCACATTTAAATTTCTGAGTAAGATGTCAGCCACAACAATGTGCGGCCCTTACCATATCCATATATACTTGTATTTAGCCATATTTAGGAGTTAAAATAATAACATAGTCATAGTCAAGAATCATATTTTATTAAGCTACAGTATATTTTAAAGACAGTTGTAGTTTAAAATAATTATTCAGAGCAGCTCTAGAGCTTTAGATGTGCTTGCAGGCTTAGTAAAGTAGCTTGTTGAGCACTCAGGCACTTTTCAGCTCCTGTACTTCGACTTTTTCTAATTTAAAAGACTATGAAGTGTACTTGTCATATAACTGACAACCCTCCTGAGAGCCACATCAAACTGCTTTGAGAGCAACATGTGACTTACGAGCTACAGGTTGTCCACCCTGCTCTAGGTTATACTGCCAGCCCTAATGGTGGGCACTCAGTTTTAAAAGAAAAAAAAAGGATTGGTAGCAAACTACAAGCTGCATCATCAGTCTCTATAGAACATGAACAATATGTCAGCTCGCTAGCACAGAGGCACGTGTGTCCGTCTTTGGCACTAACGACCTGGGTCCAGGAGCGGACCGGGAAGTTGGAGGGCTGGCTGGGGGAACAAAATTGAGCATCCGGTGGACTGCTATCCTTCTCAGGGCATAGGGGTAGAGTGTCTGGTGCATTATGGACCCCTGGGGAGACTGGGATCTGTGACAGGCACCATAATGTACAGGTGCGGGCAGACACTGGTCATCATTGCTTGTCCCGCCCACAGGGTCACAGCACTAAGCAAAAAATGCTGGCGCTTTAATGATGCTGGCTCTGCTGCTCCCTAGGCTACCAGTGTTCACTTTGGTGGCCCCACTCAGGAGTAAGCCTGAGCTTGGGGGCAGTGTTGGAGCGAGCAGAGCTCATACAGAGACTTAGGGCATCACCCCCAAAAAAATGAACAATTATAAAATGTGTTATTTAAACTAGGGTCACTTTGATGCCTAATGGGGTCAACAGTGTCCCTTTAATACATATTTGACTGAAATGGGGGTTATTTTGTGTGGTGTGGCACTGCATATTTTGTTTGTGTTAGCTAATGGGGAGGCAACAGTTCCATCACTTGTTCCAAATACAAGTTTAAAATTCCTGGCTACAACCCTGCACAAATTCACAATTCAAACATCCAATCACACTTAGACTTTACTGTTATTTTAGAAGTTTTAGAACCTGGATTAAAAACCAGGGTTTAAAACTTCTACAAATTGTAACAACTGAAAAATACTCATAATTCGAATGTCTATTTCAGACACACGTACGAACTCACAGCGCACACACACACACGTTATTAGTTTGCCTCCATCACTAAGGAAGATCTGGGGCTCCCCAGTGGGCTAATACAGCTTCAAAGAGAACTTTATTGGCCTGCCCAGTTGGCATGGCTTATTGGATTACATTTCCTATGCAATAATGTCTGTTCGTGCAATAGCCCTGACAATAGCACTACCTCCCTGGCCTGGCTCCCTGTACTACCTCCTGAACCACAAGAGCAACACCAAGGCCAAAACTACAGGAGATGTCTAGGGAGTATTGGTGTGGATGGGGAGGGTGGATGACCAGGTTCCCCAACCTGGTCATATTCACCAAATCTTCACACATCTGTCATGTTTGTTTAAAGTGAGGTTTAAACTCACAGTTTAAAACTAAGGAAGACATCCTGGCCAGCATCCCCAAAGGCAAATCTCCCTGGAGCCACATTTAAACTATAGGGGTAGGAGGTGGCAGGATCAACTAGAAGGCAAAAAGTGAAAGCCAGAAAACTAAGCAATTTTGGGAGAGACTAAAGTGCATTGTAAACAAGAAAGTGGATGTTACACTTTTAATTAACAGTCAGTTCTGAAAGGAAACCATCACATCATTAAAGCAGAAACCTGCAATGAAGGTTTTAGTCTATAATTCTACTACACTGATGTCACTGGGTTCTTGGACTCATAGATAATTATAAAATTGATGAATAACAAGATGGCCCAGTAGCGTGGAGGGCTGAGGCATCACTTACCTCCTGCCATGCCGGGCACCCGTGCTGTGTGGGCAGGCCACCAGGGTCAGCTGGGGAGGGAGAGTTGAGCATCAGAGGAAGCTGTCCTCTCCTGGGAAGGGTGGGGACATAGTCCACTGCTTGCCTGACCCCTAGCAGTGGCTGGGGGCTGGTGCAATGGACCCACATGTGGGGGCAGATGCCCAGCAGGATAGCTATTGGCATCATTGTATGTCTCTGCGGTACACTTGGGGATGGGTAAGAAACTGGAGGAGAAACAATTCACCATCTGGCAGGATGAAGCCATCCCTTGCAGATGATGTACCTGGCTAGCTGGCACCTCACTGGCACCTCGGTAGCCCAAGAGTTGCCAGGATGACAGGGCTGGGAGACCAGAATGAAGAGGCCAGGAGGGAAGGAGCAGAAATAAATATGAAGAGAATTGGTGAATAACAGGCAGAAAAACAGTGGCAATAAGGGGCCATAAAAAATGGAAACAACGTTATTTTACAGTAAGCACAGTAAGTACTGCAATACTCTACAGACATTAATGAGGCTACACATGCCCAAATGTCCAGTCATATTAAAAAATAGAGTGTAATTTAGGGTCTGTTTAACTAACAATTTCTTTGCTGACATCACGCACTATATATTGTTTTGCAAATTCACTAGTATATCCCAGGAAGACCCAGGTTTTACTCACAGATAATTAAAGACAGCTGACACCTTCAGGATAACTTAAGCAAAACATAATATTTAGTTCAGCTTATATTTCACATCAGTTCTGTATTTTACACCCATTATTTATTACTAAGGCCATTTGCATGAAAACAGGATCTTTGCTCATGAAGAGTTCATCTAGTCCTGTTGCTTCCTCCCCACCTGAGGTCCTAATGCATGGCTTGTGACACCACAGTTACTCCCATGACAACAGACTGTGATGTCACAACAAAGGATTATGAGTGGAAGTATTGAGTAAGCTAGAGAGGCAGATGAACTCTAACAGATAAAGATCATGTATATGTGCAAATGTCCTCTGTAATAAAAGGTGTGGAGGAGAAATCTGTAGAATATATTTGGAACACAAGCTGAATTGTACCCCTCCGCCCCTTCCATCTATGGCTAAAAGGCTCCCTGCCCCACCCTAGGGACCCCATGATAAACCTGATGATAAATATAATATTATTAAATGGGTAGAAAGAATGCTGGCTCCTGATTGGCCAAGAACAGCTTTCAGGTGGGCGGTTAGCCAAAGTAAAGTAATATGTTTAAAAAGTGTAAAATTTACTAAAAATGACCAATTTCATAATCGTAATAAGTCACTCCAGGGGTGCGTTATGGTAGGCTGATGGCCTTCTCAGGAAGTGGAAGCACTCCATATGCCTGGTGCTTCAACCCACCCAAGGTGGGCCATTATCCCACTATACTGCACCCCATCATGATTTATTGCTTAATTGCAGAACAAAATATAAGTATTGTGGTCCCGGATTGTGGTTCTTTTGTCTTCTCTGCACAGGAAAAGACATTTGGAAATCATGGAAAAATTACTGCCCAGGGACTGTAATACTGGTACTAGAGCCCACACCCAGGCCTACACCTGTTGCCTACAACTCTGGGCCACAACTGTTTCTCAGAAGCAGGTGTGCAAATCCCAGGAAATCCCTGGGCAAATCCATCAATTCAGGTCACCAAATGCATTCCCAATTGTATTACTCCCAGCATTACTACTTTCAAATGGGGCCCCCAGTGGCCCCCACACAATGTCATCCACAGCAGGGACCTCAGTGGATACCCCAGGTGGAACCTTTAGACAGCACCGGGACAGCACATAATACTATAGGCCACAAGCAGAAATATCTGCTATAATCCTGGCCCACAACTTTGTGTATGACACCTGAGCTCTCAGAATTTTCCCCAGGGTTTTTTTTCCTCTGAAAAACACAGCTGTTTGTTATGCCCTTTACTGCCCAGTTGTACTGTTACAACACAAAATTCACAAAGAGATCACACAGTTGCAATCCCAAAATTCCCCAGAAATGTTAGCCAACAAATGTCTTCACGGAGGTGATGAACAGCTGGTGGAACAGCAGGCAGGGGACTTTTAATGGCGTTTTCTACTGCTTTTGTAGCCCCTATGATTGCTCTCTCCACAGCAGTTATACAAGGTATAACTTTAAAAGGTAAAAGGTTCAGCTCGTTGTACGAGTTTATAAACTCTGAACAGTTGCTGCCAGTACATAATTACAAAAGTATGACAGTCGGTGCTTCCTAGGCATCACCAGGAATTCTTTTTATTTTCGTGATGTGTTTTTTTTGGGCTGTGAACTATAAGCTTGGGACAGGTTGTATTTAGGTGACACTGCAGACTAGCAAACAGTTGCCAAACTGTTGTGTTTATTCTACTCTACCCACTTCATAATACTTTCACAACAGTTCAACTGGCAGTGCCAGGTGGCAGTGTTAAAACTGAATTTTCACCAAGTTATTTCCAGACCTAAATTAAAAGAACCCAAAAGAAACTGGTTACTCTATAGTTTCTTCATCCCTGGCTTACCGCCTTCCAATCCCACATGTAATTCTCATTCAGATTCCCATTCCATGAATGGTGACCAGCCTGGTGCAGTTGCTCATACAGTTTTATAAAGGAGGCTTAGTGCAAGTAAATTGGACAAGGCTATCCCCAAACATGCACAGTACCATAAACTTGCAAATGTAATGAGTTACACCAGATCCGGGCACCAGATTTGGCTTGTATTAGCTTGGATTACTGAAAATAATGTAACATCACTTTCCATGAACCACACATACAGGAAAAGTTTTGATCATCGCATAAAGCTACAAGTCTCATAATAATCAGAATCTATATGAGCATGTTTGAAAAATGTTAAGCAAGTGTCAAATGTTCTCATTGCAGCTGCTTACTGGTATACTGCATGCTAGTAGGATTCCTGGAATGAAATGTAATTTAGGACACTAACATACTAAGAATCCAACCTATCTCTGCATATAGTTAGGGTTAGTATGTTGAAATATGCATTTCCATTTCTTAGATGCAATTTATTTAATGAAAGGTGTGACCTCGATTCCACACAGCATACTAAAACTGCAACATACTGGTGCTTGAATGAATACTCCTTCTCTTTGGAAAGGCAGTATCTACACTGTTAATACATTTTAACTTCAACAACAGCAATGTTATTCTGCATGAATTTAAGAATTCACCAACATAGAATCTTGGCAGGGAGACGTCCTAAACTTCCCAGTGACCCAAGATCCCAGGGCTGCTCTTACCTGTAGTGAGGTTGTCACCCGGGGGCAGAGGTCAATCCAGGAGGTAAATCAGGGTCCCCGGTTGGGTCACACCCCAATCTGGATAAAGACCCCATAAAGACATCAAGAAAGACATTTAATCCTGACCCCAGGCCAGCCCCCGATCCCAGCATTTAATTTGAAAGTTTACATTGCAGCCTCGGATTGTAGCACAAGCCCAGACACCCAAAAGCCAAGTGCGGATCAAGTTATTGTATATTAAAACAAGCATTTGTCAATGCCGAATGTTGTTGCACTGGCATTGGCTTTGGTAGTGCAGTGTGGAAACACATTTTGGGCAGGATGTGAAAATGACAGCTTTACTGTTCATAAGGAGGTGTAAAAAATGGCAGTGTTGGAAAATGTGGCGTGTAAATATTGCAAAGTTGCAAAGTTACAGAGGTGCGTAGAAATCACGCCTTGCTGCGTTTAACACAGTCATTTATGGACTTTCGCACCAAATTTTCAATATAGGCATTTTAGCACCTCTGCTCATGTACAGTGTCATTGTAATTTCCTCAAACTGTCCCAAAAGTGATTTTGCACTGCGACAGCGCTTATTCTGTGCCGACATGCGTAAAACACATTTCGGACAACGTATGTAAAATGACAGCTATATTGTTCATCAAGAGATGTAGAAAAATGCTAATGTTGAAAATCTGGCGTGAAAATATTGTGAATTAGGAATTTCGAGCTTAGTAAGTAACCGCGCAACGCTGACGCTCTGAAAACAGCCATTTTGGATTTTTTCCACTGAATTTGCAAAATAGGCTTTTGAGAGACCACCTCATGAACATTGCCACAGTCCTTGTGTTAATCAGTCTGGAAAGGTGATTCCATGCAGTGAATGCAGAATCATCTTTCAAAACCCCATGTTGAAAATTTGGTGCAAAAATTCCAAAAATGCCTGAGATATGCATCAAAGTTGAAAAACCCTATTTATTCCATCATACAGCTTACTAGCATTTTCCTCAGTTTGCAATCGGCCTTGAAGAGTGCAGATGTGTTTCTCAGTCCGCGAAGATATTCGCGCCTAGCTCCAGTAAGTATAGGGTGAGGGGGTGTGGGGAGGCAGGGTGTACAGGGTGGGTGCGGTGGTGGAGGGGGTTAGGAGACTGCGAGGGACTGTTTTCTGTTTACAGGTGTAAAAAAACATCGTGGATGGTTTTCTTTTTTACAGGTGTATTTTTTGGGGGATACAGTAACCTACGGGGATTGGGCACCCCATCAGCACATAGGAGTGGGGACACTAGCTGAGGGGCATTGTTGCTGGCTTCACTAGCTGCAAAGTTTTGAGTGGGGAAGGGTGCTAATTGTCTTACTAGAGGCCTCAGCTACCTGATTGTTTCCGGGAAGACTTGGGCTGGTCCCACTCCACCCAAACCCCTCACCTCACCCACCCCTGGTCAATTATTCCCTTTGTACTAGGGTTCTGACATCACTCTCAAACAGGCAAAGGATTTGCACCTGTCATAACAGAAGCAGACATCCAGGAAAGGAACTGCAGCAAGTGAAGAGGTGACTGCTCTCTCAGTGGAAGGAAGTAAATGCAAATCTAGGCTTTCATTATTACTACTTCACATAGTTATTGCATTGGGTAAAGGAGGAGTAGGAGTTGAAGAAGGTTGTGCAATGGCTACTTAAAGTATTTTTGAGTGTGGATAGAATATAAAAGCAGTTGCTCAACATATCTAAACGTGTGCAACAAAGGAGGTAAGGGACATAAAGAATGTTTTGCACTGATAGAGGAAGTGGGGACTTGGGGAGTGTTTGGTATCCTGCATCTGGAAGGGTGGGGGTCGCTGGTGGGCAACGACAGCAATGGGTAGGTGGTAGGCTGCAACAACTAGTGTGCACCAATCTTTCTAAACATTGCCTGGAGAGTGGGAGGATGTTTAGTGTGCAACCACATAGAAAAAACTTAGAAAGGAGATTGAGGGTCTGCAGGAGGAACTAAGACAGGCAAGGCAGATTGGGGTGGGTTTAGCCCAATACTGGAGGGAGGAAGAAGGGCAGATGAGGGAGGGCAATTTAAGCCAACAGTGGTGAGGAGAGGCTCAGAAGAAGGGAAGCAGAGACAAAGGGCCCAGGCCAGGAAGAACGATTGCCGGGAAACCAGGTCAGGAGACAAAAGTCAAATGGAAGGAGGCAATAGGGACTTGTGAGGGAGGCGTAAGAAGTGGCAAAAGTCATGGAGTGGAAAGGAGAGAACAGGTTACTATGAAGAGAGAGGAGCGGGCATTTGTGAAGGTCTTCAGAAAATAGTTTTGCACTGCTAGAGAGGAAGAAGGTGGAGGAGGGAAGTTATGAAATTAGAGGAGAAATTGATAAATGCCTGGACCAAACTGGAGCGGGGAAGTTCTGCTGGGAGAACTGCAACAGGGTAAAAGGGCATAATAATGTGCAGGAGGAAGAAGAGGAGCTGGAAATGAGGGAGGGAGATGAAAGGAAGCAAGCAGGGAGTAAGAGGGTGGAATCTTAGTGCTGGGGACTCAATACTAAGAGGAGTTAGGTGGGGTAGCAAGGCGGAGAGGCATAGTCGCATTTGGGTGGAGGCCATGCCAGGAATGACAGCGGAAAGGGTGGGACAGTCTGTTCTGAAATATGCTAGAAGGGGTAGGGACAAGCCTCATTTAATTATACATCTTGGGACAAATGACCTGGCTGACAAGACAGTGGATATAGTCCAGAGGAGGTTTGAGGAACTAGCACAATTATGTGAGGGGCAGGAAGATCAGTAACTTTCCGAGATATCTTGGTGCCAAAGGCAAGCACAACAAAAGCTGAGAATAGAGGAATTTAACAGATGGCTAAGAACCTGGTGTTGTGCTAAAGGGTATGGGCTGTTGGGGGGTGGGAGGGACCTGGGAGGACAGTAGTCTCTATGCCAAGGACAGACTACACTTGAGTGAGGAAGGAAAGAAAGTGTTGAAGCAGAGGATGGAAGAATATATAGAGGAAGTTGGGAGTTTAAACTAGGAGTGGGGGTGGCAGTTGGGGAAGAGATTGCAGAGACCACAGGTTGGGAAATCATATGAGCTTACCCCCATAACAGTGACAAAGGACAAATGGCAAGTACTGTTGGTGATGCTAGGAAAGGAGGGCAGGATGGGAGGGGAAAAGGGTGGAAGGTGGTTACCCTTAATGCTAAGGCCTTGGGAGGAAAACTGCCGAGTTGCAGGTTCTCATGAGAGGAGAGGAGGTGGACATTGCAGCCGTCCGCGAAACATGGGCCACAATATAATGACTGGACCTGTCTGTACCAGGGTACAGGTTATTTCGTAGGGACAGGGTGACTGGGAAAGGGGGTGGCACTATATGTGAAGGAAGGACTGAAGTGTGTAAGGGAGGAAGGGAGGAGGGTAGTACAGAGTCACTTTGGGTGCAAATCCAGGATTCCAAGAATAGGAGTCTTAGAATGGGAGTGGTGTACAGGCCACCATCTCAGATGGAGGAGTTAGACAGGGAACTAGTGGGACAGATCAGGAGGACCTGCGAGAAGGGTGTAGTGTGGTGATTGTGGGGGACTTCAACATGCCAGGAGTGGACTGGAGCACCCCAACAACCAGGAACAGAAGGGAGCAGGTACTGCTGGATGCCTTCCAAGACAGCTTCCTGCTGCAAATGGTCAGTGAACCAACCAGGTTAGGGAATACCTTGACCTTGTGCTGGCAAATGGGGACTTTGTGAGAAGAACTTACAGTGGAGGAACCGCTGTCAGGAGTGACCACCACCAGTATGGCTCACATTGGATATGGGCAAGGAAGGAGTGGAATCTGGCACAAGAGTGCTGGACTTCAGGAGGGCTGACTTTGGGAGGATGGGGAAGTGGTAAAGGGTACCTGGCCAGAATTCAATCTAGTATGGATACTAACCAGAGATGGGAGCTCATAAAGTTGGGAATAGTGGAGGCAACCAAAACCTGCTGCAAAGCCCAGAGCAAGAAGGCTAGGCTAAGAAACCGAGCTGGTTGAGCAAGGAGGTCATGGAAAAGGTAAGGAAGAAAAGAGCTGCCTTTAGGAAATACAAGAAAACAGGAGGGGGAGGACAGAGGAGTACTTGACAGAATCGAAGGAGGTGACAAGGGCAGTAAGGGAGCCAAAGACCACGTGAACTCAGGCTGGCACAAGGCATTAAGAAGGGGAGAAGGACTTCTTTAAGTACATCAGAGAGAAAAGGAGCTGTAAGGACCACATAGTAAGGATTAGGAAGGAGGAGGGTTGGGTGGAAGCAGGGTACAATAAAGTGGAAGCACTAAATGAGTACTTCTGCTCAGTATTTACTAAAGAGAAGGGGTGACACCCAAGATGGGAGAAATGGCAGGCAGGGGAAGTGGTGACAGATGGGGAAATCATGGAGGACAGAGTTCGAGAGGTTTGAAGGCACTGAGAGTGGACAAGGCACCAGGCCCAGATGGCATCCACCCAGGGTACCGAAGGAGCTGGCAGAGGTCCTTGCAGGACCTTTGGCAGACCTATTTAATGCCTCACTACATTCGGGTGTGTACCTCAGGACTGGAGGATGGCTCATGTGGTGCCCTCCACAAGAGTGGCCCCAAGGATGAACCGGAAACTACAGACCAGTGAGCCTCACATCCATCGTGGGTAAGCTAATGGAGACTATCCTGAAGGAGAGGCTGGTGGCCTCTTAGAGGCCAAAGGACTACAGGACAGCAGACAGCATGGCTTCATACGTGGCCGATCCTGCCAAACCAACCTGGTCAGGTTCTATGACTGGGTAACTAGGCAACTGGACAGGGGACATGCAGTGGATGTCCTGTATCTGGACTTCAATAAGGCATTCGACTCAGTGCCACATGGAAGGCTGGGAAGGAAGTTAGTAGGCACAGGGGCAGGTGCAATGCTGGTGAGATGGGTAGGAAACTGGCTGCAGGGAAGGCAACAGAGAGTGGTGGTGGGTGGGAGCTCTCACACCCAAGGGCAGTGACGACGGTGTCCCACAGAGGCTCGGTGTTGGGACCAGTGTTGTTTGGGATATTCATTGCAGACATATCATGGGACATCAAGAGCAAGATCAGTCTGTTTGCTGATGATACCAAGGTTGGTGTGGTGGTGGATGACCTAGGGGATGGCAGGGGTTGCAGGATGATCTGGCAAAGCTTGAAACCTGGTCAGACACCTGGCAACTGGGCTTTAATGCCAAAAGTGCAAGGTGATGCATTTTGGGATGAAGAACCCAAGGAGGACTTACCAGCTAGGGGAGTGCAGCTAGCCCAGACAGAGGAGGAGAAGGATCTGAGTGTGCTCATCACAGGGTCAATGAACAACTCGGCACAGTGTAGGAAGGCAGCTGCAAAGACCAACAAATGCTGGGTTGTATTGCAAGGTATATCCTCAAGGAGGAGGAGGTGATTCTGCCACTGTATAGGTCATTAGTTAGACCACACCTGAGTACTGGTGCAGTTCTGGCATCCGTATCTGAAGAGGACATTAAGTTACTGGAGGAGTGCAGCGCAGGCGATAAAGATGATCAAGGGTCTGGGGACTTATCATATGAGAGAAGGTTGAAGGAGTTGAACACGTACTCACTGGAGGAGAGGAGAGACAGGGGGACATGATTGAAACCTTTAAATACATGAAAGGAATAAACAAGACAGGTACAGAGGCTGTTCAAGTAAGGAGGGAGAGCCACCAGGGCCATGATATGAGACTGGAGCGAGGAAGGTTCAGGAGGAGATGAGAGACACTTTTTACAGAGAGGGTGGTGGCTGGGTGGAATGCATTACCTGCTGAAGTGGTATGCAGTAGAACAGTGGACTGCCTCAAACGAGGATGGGACAGGACAAGGGGAGGTTAATGAAGGGAAGGGTGGAAGGAGGGCAGCTGCAGAGATAAGGGTGCTAGCTGCACATTCGACGAGACTGATAGACCTCCTAGGATTTTATCTGCTGGCAAAATTTAGTATGTTCGTATGTGTTCATATTGGACACCTCTCAGCACAGAAGAAGGAGGACATCATGCCAGCAGGGTGGGCTCCCCGTCGGCACAGTAAAGTGGGAAAGAGGGGACAGATGCACGAGTTAGAGCACCACGTTGTAAACAACAAAAGCTGGGTGGCGCGATGAGCCGAGGGGGATTGGGCACCCTTTGGCAAGCAAAAAGGAGGGGGAACATTATGCCGACTGGGATGGGATCCTGTCGGCACATACATGAGGGGCAGGGCAAGTCGATTGGTGGTTTGCCCTGAAGTCGCAGTTTAGCGGCCACTGTGCCACCATGTTTGTAACTGGTGAAGCATGTAGGAAGGTCCTCTGTGTGTGACGAGCTTTGCTCACATTTCAGCCGGACCTTTCCTTAGATGTGCTCACCTGGGTGGTGTGCATTGGCATGCAGACTGATTGGGGAATGAGGGACGCACCTACTGGTGCATACCCTGCATTAAGCCAACAGTGACCGCGCTCCAAGTCTCCACTACCGCAAGATGTTGGCTGCGAAGTGCACCAACATAAAATGAAAGATAGACTTACTGTCACTTTTGAAGCCCAGTTTTCCAGGCTGGTTTTGAAGGCTCTGTGCCACACTGGGGTGCTGTAGATGCTTAGGGGAGTCGGGTCGGGTGGCCAGATTGGATGTCACTCACACCACAGGTCACATGACAGGACCCCACGCCGGACCACATGGAACTTTTCAATGATGATCCAGCCTGTGGTCCAGGATGATATCAGGGTTGATGGTCTTCTTGACTATCAGTGGGTCTCGGTCCCTGTCTGGGTCTCAGCTCTTCTCTCGGCTCTTCTCTTCCAGCTCCTGCCCTGGGCTCCTGCCCAAATAAACTAAAAGTGAAGCACCCGTGAATCACTAACCTGAGCACTAAGCAGAATACTCCAAGATTAGTGGACCCCGACTAGACCTGAAATTGAAAGGCATGCTGAAAAGGTAAGCAAGAGGAAGGCATGATAGGGGCATGGCTGAGGGCATGACAGTGTTTGGTTTGCTGAGGGAGGTGCAATGGGGCTGTGTCTTTCCTGTAATCCATGCCTTCATGCTTCTGTATAGCACTCCCAGGAGCACTCTCATAGCACTTAAGTGGTGCTGGCACCCTGCAATGAATATCAAAGGGATGAACAGGGAGAGGAGAACAGCAAACACAACACATCCAGAATTATCACGTCTTCCTTTTCCCATTCCTCTCCCAGCTCTTCACAGTCCACCCTAATGATTAGAAGTTGAGAAGCCACATCACAGGAAAATGCAAAAACAGAACAGAACCCTATTAAAGAAATGCACGAAGGCAAGCATCCGCATTGGCAATTTTAAACATACTCCTTTTCCTCGATGTTTGCAGCATGGATGTGTACATTAGTGTCAAGAGAGTGCTACCTCCTGGGTGACCAGCCACCAAACAAGGAGCAGCAACTCCACAAGGCATTGCATTCTTCAAGGACATTTATTGCATATTATTCTTCTTACAGTGTTTCAATCCTCTTTTCATTATCAGCATTTAAAACAGGAAGTCTCACTGATGTGTGGGCTGGCAGTATAGCCTAGAGGTTTGAGTAATGAGTTGTGAATGAACTTCATACATTCAGAAGACCTGGGTTTGAGTTCCTCAGCCTCCACTTGCATACTGTGTGGCTCTGAGCAAGTCAGTTAACCACCCCATTGCTCCCGGATCACCTCTGAAAACAGGTACTTAGCCTAGTGGGCCTTACCTGGTTACCAAAGAATAAAATAAAAAAATAAATACAATTTCTATACCATATTTACTGTAGTTCTGGTCACTATTCATCAACATGATAAGATCAAACAAACGAGCGGGTGCAGGCAGAGAGGAGCACGTCCAATAGACCAATGACCAGGAACTAGTAAAGAAGATTCACAGCTCACTCCAGAGGAATAATAATAATAATCTTTATTTATATTGTGCCTTTCTAAAATAAGGCACATTACAATAAAATAACATCATGTTAAAACATCATAAAACATTAAAATCAATAATAAAATAAACAGCATCAGTCCATGTCGATACCATCTCCGAATGCCTTTTTCCATAGAATGGATTTTAGTCCTTGTTTAAACCCCCACCGTCTATGCACTCTCTAATCCAGCAGGGGTAGAGAATTCCAGAGAAGTCGGCACTGCGAACATAAAGCTGCGAGCGGAAGATTTTAAAGCTACTCGAATCTCTAGCAACCTCGCTGGCTGAGCGGAGTGTCGCTCCCGGAAGGTAAGGAACCAGAAGATCTTTCAGGTAGTCAGGGTCCAAACAGTGTAGGGCTTTATATGTCAGTAAACCAACTTTAAAGGTGATCCACCACTGAACCGGCTGCCAGGTGCAGATCCCACAGCACCGGGTAATGTGGGAAGAATGAGAATCCCATTAACAGCTGGGCTGCTGAGTTCTGCACTAGCTGCAAGCGTGCATATCAACCCCAGGAAGCCCAAAGCAACTGGAGTTTCAGTAGTCCAAATGCGAGGTCACAAAGGCATCAATCAGCATGGTCAGGTCTCTATATGGAACAAGGTGCTTGATCCTAGCCATGTTCCTCAGATGGTAAGGATACCTTAACAACGCCGACACCGCGCGCACGCAATGTCAACTGATCGTCAAGGATCACCCCAAGGTCACGCACTGCTCGGAGATAGGGAGCTTAACATCCCAAGAATAATCCTGAGGGATGGCTTGCCCCACCTCTCAATCCAGTGGCCTGGATCCACAACCATCACCTCCGTCTTCCCAGAATTCAACTTAAACCAGCTGGACCTCATCCAACCCTGGATCTCACCGAGACAGTTGTTAAACACTGAGAGTGCTCTGTTCTTGTCAGGTGAAAAGATAGATAGAGCTGGGTATCATTGGCATAGCAATGAAACTCCAGCCCATATCATCTTACAATGTCTCCGAGGAGAAGCATGTACACCACAAACAACATGGGGACAGCACAGAGCCTGAGGCACCTCACAGGACAGAGAGGTAGGATTGGAGGAGAATACCCTGACGCCACCCTCTGAGTTCTACCTGTGAGGAAGGAGGTAAACCATCTGTGAACCAAACCTGAAAGCCCACAGATGCATCTCAGGTGCTCAAGCAACACCCATGGTCTACAGTGTCAAATGCTGCTGACAAATCCAATAGGACAAAATGGACCATTTTTCTGGTCTCTCACCATCAAGAGATCATTGAGCACCGAATCAGTACAGTCTTGGTGCTATGCCTCTTTCGAAAACCTGACTGAAGAGGGTCGTGGATGTTATGGATGGACAAATGGTTGTCTAGCTGGACAGCCACCACTTTCTCAATTACCTTCCCCACAAAGGAGAGGTCTGAGGTGGGTCTGTAGTTGGCTAGGAGTCTGGGTCCAGAGAAGCCTTCTTCAAAACTGGCATCACCACCGCTTTCCTTCAGGAGCAGGGATATTCACCGGAGTCTAAGGAGCACCAAACTATCCTAGCTAGAACCGGGATGATAACCTCCCACAGCCCATAATCAGGGCCATGGGGCCTGGATCTAAACTACAGCATGTGGTGCACATACCCTGGACAATCCTTATAACATCTTCGATTTCCGGCCTTTTGAAGGAACTCCAGGAAAACTGGGGGCTTGTAATCTGCAGGCTGGTCCACTGCGATCTCCCATAGAGTGCCATGGGTCTCGCCCTGATGTCAGCCACCTTATCTGCAAAGAACTGAGCAAGCTCCTCACACTGCATTTGTGAAAGGTTGCACAGCCTGTCTACGATTCGAAAGAGCTGGCCTGGTCAGTTCAGTGCAGCAGCAATTTCTCCGGACAGGAATACTGCCTTCTTATGAGTAATTGCTGACTGATAGAATTGATAATGCTCTAGGAGTCTAAGATGGTCAGCATCTAAGCCAGATTTCTGCCAGCACCCTCCAACCTGTGTCCTAATTGCAGCATCTCCCTCAGGTCCCCATCAAACCATGGGGACCGAGGCTAAGGAGAGGATGCACAAGGGTGGGAGCAATAGAATCCAGTGCAGTGGTAATGGCCTTATTATAGGCCAGAACCAAAACTTCAGGATTCAAGCTCATCCCAGGAAATTCTGATAGATCCAGTACAGCAGTTAGGCCATCGGAGTCACATCCCGTAAAGGCGGGTCTTGACCATCTCCACAGGGGTTGGCCTACGCGGAGAGGTGAAAATTGAATCTCACAGTGTGTTGGTCAGACCATCTGATGGGTTCCACACCCACATCGAGGCCTCCATCCCCAGGAGGAAGACCAGGTCAAGGGAATGGCCGTGTTTATGAGTGGCAGAGGTAACCACCTGTGAGAGGCCCAATGAACACATCAATTGGAGGAAGTGCTGTCCAAATTGCAAGAGTCCGTCATCAATCCAGGCATTAAAGTCACCCAGCACCATCAACCTGGGCGACTCAAACACCAGGTCGATGACGAATTCCGCCACTTGCTTAAGGAATAGCTTCTCGTCACCAGGTGGATGATAGACGAGCGCCATCCTATAGCCCCCACCTGCCACTATGACACATTCGAATGATCTGGTCTCCTCAACTGGGACACTAGTGAGATCCAATTCAGTCTTGAAACAGACCACAACCCCCACCCTGCGATCCAATCTCAGGCAGTGTATCACCGAATACACAGCTGGAACTGCTGCCTCAAGTATGGGGCCAGCATTGCCATTCAGCCAGGTTTAGGTGATTCAAGTCAGAGTCCGCTGTATCCACCAAGTCTGCTACAATAGCAGTCTTGTTCAACGGACCTGGCATTGCATAACACCGCCCAGGTTGGATAGAACTCCTTGGATGTCCCAACCACCTGCCCACCATTTACAGAGGTGGTGCCCTTAGGTATGGAGACTAAACAGGAAGGCCCACGTTCAGCACTCCATTTCGCCTAAGGCGTCTTCTAGACTTAACCACTCTGATGAAGCACCCCTCATCCATGCTCCACTGTTCATATCCCCACCCTCCACAACCGCCTATGAGCAATTCCCAAGGCCCTACAGTGTTGGTAAATGGAGAAAAGCAATGGGGGGAGAAAAGGGTGGAGGGCATGAAGAGTGGAGGATGAATAGTGCATGACCGGGGTAGGATAGCAATATATATTATGATCCACTGACATGGAAACAATGACACTAATTTCTAATCTCCTGTAGTAGAAATAAATTCAAATTTCCTGTAGTAGAAATAAATTCAAATCAAAATACAAACCTAAAGAATAAATTAAAATAACTCAGAGAAAAAGCTAAACAATAAGTAAACAAACATCAACAAACTCAGATCTAATTAACACAAATTAATCATCATACATCAAAAACCTAAGTAGAAACAATAATTAACTAATCACAGTTATCTCTAAATCAATGCCTCAGTAACAAACTTAACAGCTTATAAAACAACTAAAAATAAAAATAAATAAGCAATAACAACATCCAGTCCATATGAGTTTGGATAATAAATTTTAGGACATGAGCTCCCACCTTCCACGGCCAAATTGTCCATATGTAGACCCACGGACTCTAACTCCTAGGGTCCAGCAGCTGAAATGACACAGTTTAAAATTAAACCAAATTTACAGGGCGCTACCAAAATTCAATCCTCCCAAAAACAGGCAGGTGACTCTCCAAAGCAAAATAATAGGCTGCAGTAGGTAGATCCAAGTACAGTTTGATAAGGATACAGTACCAGGGTTCACAACCTTTCGTGGGCTCTCACCACCGTGAAAGATCAAACACTAGATGGTACCCTTCAAAAACCCACGGGATCGTCTCCACCACCAGTCAGTTTGGGCAACAAGCAGCATAAAAGGTTTTGGTAAAAGCAGAGGTCTTACTTTAGTGCAGTCATCCAAGGGTAGATAGAAAGAGGATTCCAGCCAGGGGATCTGACACCTGCTCCAGAGACTCACCCCAGAACACCGCCTCACCTTGGACCTTACTGCAACCAGACCAGCTCTCCAGCTGTCATGGTGTAGGTCAGAAGTGCCAGGGGCCCGCCGCCAAATAGCAGCAGCCTCCCGACCCACCACCAGCAAAAGGACAGGTGCCGGTAAAGCCCTCCAGCCACAGATGGAAGTTCTCTGGGACTGTCTCAGTCCTTACTCTGCAATATTCTCCAACTCTCCAATGGAAAGGGAACTGGCGTGCATCAGCACCCCATCAGTTCAGTTCCCCACACTCACAGGCAAAAGAATCTGGGGAGGCACCGAGACCTCAAGCAAACAGTTCCACAATGCTCCTATGGCCACACTCCTCCGCTGCACAGTGCCAGGACACAAACATTAATGACTTTGGCACCAACTCCAGAAGCCAGTCCTCTCCAGACCAAATGGGACCCCACTGTCGCAGGTAAATGCATAGGCTAAAGATGTTATTGAAAACCAGATGCGAATTACGATACTTTTGTCATTAAACGGTCTATCCACTGCCCCGGACAGACCGAATCAGGTATGCAATAAGCGAAAGTAAAATAAACACGAACACAGCAGAATCAAAAATTTGTAAAAATAACTAAAACATGATTACACTGCGCTACTACGAGGGATAAAGTGCTAAAAATAAAACTTCCGAGCAGCAGAAAACGCTTAGAGACAGCAGCTCAGCACAGCCGCCATCTTGCTCATGATCTCCTTGATTCCACACAGCCTATTAATGCTGTCCTGTTATGAGCAATACAATCTATCAACAAGCGTGGGAGCAGATTTTCAGGAGCAACCTAATTTGATGGACTCTAAAATCAGTTCTCTTTCGGCCACCACACAGAAAGCTTTCCAGACGGCTGACAGAGCACTCACAGTCTCTACTGGCCTTACAAAAGAAAATGTTCTCCACAGAAAGCAGCTGGAGAACCTGGAAAACTATCAGAGAAACCAATGTTCGAGTCCTAGGGCTACCAGAAGGTGTAGATGGGGATGATCTTAAAGAATGTATACAACCTGGTTGTCTAACCACTACCAGTTGCCCACGCAACATCAGTGTTAAAAACTTATTAAATCACCCCAACAGGAGCCGAAGGCATCGACTGACCAACAAGCCATCAACTACACACCATCTTGGTCAAATTGGGGTCAGTAATGCAGCATAATGAGCTCCTGCTTAAAGATAACAGAATGGCCCATCAGAATGGGAGGAGAATCAAGTAATTTATTTCCAGACCTTACAATGAAACCCAGCAGCGACCCAAAAGCTTCTATGGGATACATACTAGATAACGGCGACTGGGGTCCAACATCTTTTACTTATGCCTGCCAGCCTCAAAGTTTTCTTTGGGAATAAGACCTATTAATTTTCAGACCCCAAAGATGCTCCCAAGGTCTTGGAGTGAATAGAGAGAACTTCCAAAATGTAACTAGACTTCCAATGAGGAGATCAAGGATGCTTAAATCTGTTTTCCTTCACAGCATATACAGACAGAAGGAGGTATGACTGATGGTGCTTACTTTGTTAGACCATTTACTTATTGTGAGGTTCTTGTTGGTGCAGTCGACGTTGGGATCGAGGTCTTCATTTATTGCCATTAAACAAAACGTATGGTGGGTTACAATAGCCCTTGTGGCATATGCCATAAACAAAGTGGTGATGCAGCATGGCATCGGATAGTATTTGTGGGTGCAACGCCTTCTTCCTTCTCTCAGAGGAGTCATTTTTGTGCCAGAGAGACTCTTCTCAGTAAAGGAGCACAGAATAAACTTCTTCCTTACCACTGGAGGAGGACTGAATAATTCCAGCTTTGTTACTTACCTCCAGAGATTATGAGACTCTTGCTTATTGTTTTCTTTTTATTGTTACTATTGCTTGTGGTTATCAGAACTTTAATCTTTCTTCCACTGCTGGACTTGATTGATGTACTACTGTACATTCAGTACTGCGACATTCCCCTACTTCTGAGTGCTCCTACATTTGTTTGAATTCTGCATTCCCAGATCATATACTTATACTGGCTGTAGGATGCTTACTGTATATAGGGGTAATAGGTTATTTAAATTTATTAGTGATATGCTGAATGTGTGGGTTTCTTAAGGGGTTGCCAATTATTCTTTTTAGTATGCTGGTTATGGGAGCCAACTTTACAGTTCTAATAAAGTTGCCTATGTTTTGTGAGATATGTCTGACATATCCCTGCATGGCAGCATAGGCTGTTTAGCATTTATCATCAGAATGTATTATTTGGAACAGCCCTCAGTGAAGTAACAGAGTTTGGAAAGCAGCAGTTACCTTACTATTAAAATGCAGTATGCTCCTGATGTAATGTTAAGAGTCCACCCATTGTGATTGTGCTTACCTATGGATTTTATTTACTGTACTGTAATGCAGTTACATTTTATAAATAAAGTTAAAAGAAAACATTTAGGTTTACCTTTGATGTGAGCCACTTCTGACAAAGCCTCATAATGTAGGAGGCAAATTGTTAGGTCTGATATATAGCAAAACATCCACCAGCAGGGGTCTCTGCAGTTTGTTGTTTGGCACAAACTCATTTAATGGCAATAAAAGAAACACAATGACCAATTCCTGAAATAAATACCTGTTATTATTTGGATGTTCTGAATTCTGTCATCTGTCCATATGAATACTGCATTTGCTTTGAGGGTTAGCCCCAGAGTCCTGAGCACACTCCTTGTTTCACAGTTTGCTTGCAGTGACATTGGTTCTGGATAGCACTGTTTCCTTTATTACTTGCAGGTGTTAAGTCTGCAAGTGAACTGAAAGCATTGTAGGACCTATCAGGTTTCCATGGCAGATTTTTTGGGCATTGTGGGGATTCAAACCCTTTCTTAAACACAACAGTAGTGAGTGTGGATGACAGCATTGAAGTGGCCAAATTGATAAACTGAATGACATGTTCCAAGATCTGGAAAAAAGTCACAAGGAGGCATTACTGGCAGGAGGCCATTTAGAAGGTCACCTGCAGCTACAAAGGACCCATGTGGTCTCCAGTGGCTGAAGCAGTCCATTTCTGGCAGGGATCAACCTGAAGTTATGCATAAGTGAGAAGTCATTTTACAGGAGGCTTCACTCAGTTTTATACAGGCCATCCTAGACTGCTCTGGGATAGTACAAAAAGTGATCACAGCAAGTCTAGCATGGGAAGAGCTTGTAATAGCTGTACTACCATGGTTCAATGAATTCAATCATTTGCACAATGAATTAAAATCACTTTGACCAAATCTGATTAAAAGATCAGTCATATCACAAAAGTACCTTACATATGAAGATGCCAACAGAAAAAGGCCTTACAATCTATTTAGTCTGCTCAAGTATGCAGGTCCACTCTGTGTCTACAGAGGACCTGCCCCAATCAGATCCCACCGATGCCCATCAAGTTCCCTCTCCTCCCCCACACAGCCTCCCTTCATTCTGTCCCAGCCATCCTCTCTTGAAGCTATCCACCATTTTCAGGAAACCACTTCCTCTGGATACTCCTTACAATTGGCCACCACCCTCTTATCTCTCCTTGAATCTTCCCGCTACCAGCTGTAAGCTGTGCCTATAGTGGACTTGTTCCCACTAAGACTGAAGAGCCCTCCATATTCACCCTGTTAATACCTTTTAGGTATTTGAAGGTCTCAATCATATCCCCCATCTTTCCATCCCTTAGGGTTTACATGTTGAGCTACTTGAGCCTCTCTTCATAGGTGTTGCCCTATTGGCACTGGATCATCTTGGTTGTCCCTCCTTGGACTGTCTCCAGTAAGTTAAAATCCTTCTTTAGATAAGGACACCAATACTGTACATTGTACTCAATGTGACCTTACCAGTGGCCTGTATATAGTGGCAGTATAACTTCCATATTCCTGCTGGTAACCTCCTGGCTATACAACCCAGCATCCATTATGCTGTTGCTACTGCTCTCCTGCAGCGTGCAGAGTGCTTCAGGTCACTTGTGATGATAACATCTACCAGATGTGTCAAGCCAGGATGAAGTGCAGAAATACTGCAGAATAACACAGATTACTGCAGTTTACTGCAGGGGCCATCACAAGTCAATGGCAATTAAGCCCTTTTGTCTTGCAAGATTTTGTGGCATGTCATTACTGTAAGTTACTGCACTTCATTGTGGCTGACACATCTTATGTCCTTTTCTTCCTCTGGCTTGGTGACCTGCACACCACCCAACCAGAATTTGATTTCTGGGTTTCACCCCAAAGTGCATAACTTTGCACTTTTCATGTTGAACCCCCAATTGCCATATACCAGACCACTTTTCTAACCTAGCCAGGTCTTCCATAAGTTCCTGTCTCCCCTATTCTGTGTCCACCTCCCTCAGAGCTTTGTGTCATTCACAAACTGGCAGATTTTGCCCTTGATCCCATCTGCTATGTTACTAATGAAGATGTTAAACAGCACCAGACTGAGCACCAAGTCTTGTGGGGCCCCACTGGTCATTGGTCTAGTTTCTGAGAATCCCCCAACCACCAACTTTGGCTTCTGTCCGGCAACCAGTTTGTGACCCAGCTAGCAAGCCTTGCCTCCATTCTAAGGTCCTCCAGTTTCCTGACCAGTCTCCTGTATGGCACAGAGACAAAGGCCTTGCAGAAGTCCAAATACAGAACATTAACTGCTTGGCACCTGTCCGTTGTCCTGGTCACCCAGTGGAAACCGTCAGTCATATTAGTCTGGTAGGACCTCTCTGGCGCTAAACTTGTGCTGCCTCTCATTTTGCAGCCTGTTTTCCTCAGAAGCTTGCCAGTCTTTCCTTCAGTAAAGTCTCCAACAGTTTCCCACTGTTGAGGTCAGGCTGACCAGCCTATAATTCCCGGATCATCCCTTGGAGCACTATTTGCAAGAGGCATGGCATGTAAAGTTCTCCTGTCCCAGGGCACACTGCCAGACTCCAGACAGTTGTTAAACAGGTGTGGCAGGAAGCCCACAAACACCTCTGCCAGTTCCCTTAGGACCCTTGAATGCACACCATCTGGTCCTGGGGGCCTGTCAACCTTCGGACCTTTAGGCCTCATGCACCCTGTCTACCTCTATTACACCATAACTAACTCCCCTTCCACATCCCCACCCCTATTCCCTTGTGGCACTGGGCCATCCTTCTCACTAGTGAGGAGGAAGCAGAAATATGTGTTAAGCACCTCCACTTTCTCTTCACTTCCTTCTGCCCAACCCCTCTTCTTCAATCTGGCAATATCATCTTTAACATCTCTTTTCTTCCTTAGAATTTTGAAGAAGGCCTTCTCATCAGATTTTGCTCCTGTGCCAGACACATTTCCTTTATTTGCCTTACCTGTCTAACTATTATGCTTGCCACCATGGATTTAGCACAACAGGCCTTCCTATCCTCCTCCTTGTTAGTACATTTATACTTCCTTTCTGAACCAGATGTTTTTTTAGCCTTAGTTTTCTTGCTTTTGATTTTGTCACACACTTTAGTAGTCTGCATCATTCCTCTCTAATTATGACCCATTTAGTTTCCACATCCATCAAACTCCTCATCCTGTGAAGGAGATCTGTAAATCACTCCTTTCTACCTTTCTCTCTGACCCCTCCTCTCTGGTACATATCCCTTCATTCACATACAGAGCCACTACCCCTTCCTCTTTCCCTATCCTCCTATCTGGTTTATATGATAATAGCGATCGCCCGATGGCGACCACCATTCTGGCTTAGTCACATTACCGAGTTTCTTTCAGCGATGCACTCGGTAGCACAGCAGCAACACGGTAGCGGGGACCATACATTGTGTTGTTTTGCGGGGCGTGCACCACACACCCACACGGGGCTTCTCCCCAGCACCCCTACTTAAAGATTTTCAAATCCAGGGGGTGCATGTTTGGGTAACCGGACTAAAAATTTGTCCAGGCGAACAAAGGCACCCACTTCCGGACCCAAACCCGGTACCACACCAGCTGCAGCCATCGACTGACCACTGATGCCACAGCGCGGCTTGGCAGCCCACCACAGCACCACCCCTACAGCTCCCTCGTCCTCTCAGCCCACGCTCAGTGTGCTTCCCTCCCGCGTGCAGACATATAGCAACATCCAGTTGCTATTTCCACACACCACTATCCAGTCGCCCAGTTCCCCAATCGCCCCATCTACAGGTGCCGCAATCATGACGCCATTCTGGACATCACCATCGGCGATCGCCAGCATCATGGGATACCCTCCCATACACTTTATAACCATAGACTGTGAGGTCCTAGTCATAGTTCGATGTGGCCCATGTCTCTCTGATGGCTGCTATGTACACGTGTACACATCTTCATTGAGACATCAGTGCCTGCATCTCAACCATTTTGTTTCCCAGACTTCTGGCACTCAGAGACACCATCCTCCACCATGACTCAGGAACCCTTTACCACTGTGCCTCCTCCCCAGTCCTTCCTTCCTTTCTTCTCCACAAGTTCATCACTAGTTTGTCCTTTATGGTGGTGAGGCCTATCAGCCTCCTTTATGAAGTGCCTGAGGGTACTATGCACCCTGCTGTCCCCCACCGTCCAGCTAAAAATTGAGTTATTTTCCATGAATTCCTCCAGCTTTCCTTTCAGGACCTTTGTACCCTGTTTATATATGTAACTTGTCAGGTGCATAACCGTCCTTGTTCTCTCAGGTTCCTTCCAATCACAAACTATCCATACCCTCAAAATCCACCACCCTCTGAACCACACATTGAATTCCTCAATTCTAAATTTCATTGCAGTGCTAGCCTTTGGGACCAGTAGCACCTCCAAGAAGGTTACCAAACTACCTACCTCACTACGAGGTTTCCCTGCCTCCCAGAATCTCTCTTGCACCACCTGATCTCACATTCTACAAGGTCATTCACACCCAGGTGCACTATGATGTGAGGCTTCCCACCCACCTGCCCCAAGTGCTTGGTTATCCGAGATCCCACTTTCCCCACTGTCATCCCTGGCATATATTCTCCCCTCCTATGGTCTGTTCTGGACCGTGCCCCACCCCAATTCTTTCCATGTCCTATTGAATCCTCAAGATCACCACCCTCCCCACCTTCCTGGGTCCATCCCCCATCTCTGCTGCAGTCCACACCTGCCTACCCCCTCAAAGCTGTGTGGCTCCGCCTTTACCGTCACCTTCTCCTGCTGCCAGCCCAGGAAGCTCTGCAACAAGGCTGTATAAGCCCTTGATCGGGCACTCTCACTAAAGCTGTGCAGCTCCACATTTGCTGCCACTGGCTTCTCCTGATGCCAGCCAGGAAGCTCTGCAACAAGTACGGAACCTGATTCAAGTTGAATTTCCAAAATTGAACTTCTGGCACGCTCTCAATGTTGGTCTGCGATTGTCCGTTCTCTCTGCCTGCTGTAAGCTGATTGGCTCTCAGCATCCAAGCAGTGGACTCCAATATTTTTCTACCTAATTTTTGCTATCTTTTTCTTACTCACAACTGTGATTTAGCTGAAGAATTTAATTAGAAAATATTCTCAGAAAATATGCTAGTGTCGAACTGCTGATGACAGAATATTAAGTTAGTAGTGTTCTAATTGTTACAGTTTATGCCGTTAGCGTCTGTAGTGCTGTGTTTTATTTATTTATTTTCTTTTTTAAGAAGCTGCATGCATCTGTTAGCCCCTGAAGTTTAATTTCATTTCAAACCATTTCCTGCTTGCTCATTATCTCTGCCTCCCCATCTATCCCTCCCCATCAGAGCTCGGAGCTGATCTGCCCGGCCCTTGCTCTCACTCAGGTGTCTCTCCCAGAGTGACCCTGGCCCCGATTAAGTGCTTCTTTTGTCTTTCTTGGTTCTGCTACTGTCTCAGGCCCCTGTCGTCTCTCTGTCTGCAGCCCATCCTTTTGTCTACCCCCATTTACTGGTTTAAATGAATCCCTCTTTTTCTCTTCTAGCAGTAAACCCTTGATTGGGTACACTCACTAAAGTTGTGTTTGCTCCCACCTTTGCTGCTACCCACTTCTCCTGCTGCCAGCCCTGGAAGCTCTGCAACAAAAGTACAGTCCCTGATTCAAGCCAATTTCCAAAATTACACTTCTGGTACTCTCCACTGTTGGTCTGTGGATTGGCCATTCTCTCAGCCTGCTGCAAGCTTATTGGTCTCAGCATCCAAGCCGTATTTCATCTACCTATTTTTGCTATCTTTTTCTTACTTGTAACTGTGATTCAGCTGAAGAATTTTCTCCCTTCCCAGGCCTCCTTTAAATACACTTGTGCTCCTTCCTCTCCTTTGCACCACTACTATTGGCTGCAATCTACTCTACTACTCCCCTCATGTCAATTTGAACTGGCAGCTTCCTCCACTGACTGCACACACCTCTCTTCACTGAATAGCCTTAAACACGGCACTAGCGGGCTCATCATACTGAAGAACTTCTCCTTACACTAGTTCTGACCTCTAACTCTATACTGTTGAACTGCCCACCAGTGTATTTCCATCTCAGGTGCTGCACCTGCTTGAATAGGAAGTCTAAACATACCACCATGCTGCTTCGTGCTCCTTACTTTCTTTCCCTCTATATCTGGCTACTCATCTTTTGTTCTTGCATTCCTTTCACCTACAGCCCTCTCCACCATGATCTGCCCTCAAACCCAACCTACACAGGCCCTAAGTTCCCCATCATAACAGTCACGTCGGGGCCACACCTTAGTGCCCTCTACCTCTCTTAACAATCTTTAATCACTCTGGGACTATAATACTTACAAGCCTGCAATACTACTTTCTACCACTTGTCACATATCCTATCGGGCATCTCTGTTATACTATGCCTTATTTCCTTCATACCACTCTACTACGGTGCTCAGTCACCTCACAGCTACCCACCACACAGACACACAAGTGCGTTCAATATGAAGTTGTTATGCAGATGGCTTACGAACAAAATTTTCCTGTCACTAATCTGCAAAAGAATTTTAAATTAAGCCAGGCCCACCACAGACTATAACCTCACCAGCCAATGTAGCATCCTTAAAGGGCTAAAGTAATTGAGCGTCAGTGTTTGCAGCCTTTCAAAGAGCTTGATCTCATCCAAACCTGGATCTCCCACAGACCCAGATATCTTGGTTTTATCTGAGACCTGTTTGAAAAAAAACACACCTGAATGTCATATGCAAACACCAAAAGCAGAGCACTCACCACTTCAAATAACATGGACACTGGAGATTTGAGCAAAAAATCACTTTATTCCATAAAAATGCCTGACTCATTTCGGATTATCTAAATCCTTTATCAAAGGCTGTTATATCCATCCCTTCCTTTAACGTCTTCCATTGTGAAAGACCAACTAGAGGTGGGGTGTGGCAATCCCTATTGATCCTGTCAGTGTACCTAAAGAGTTTGAAGCCTTAACATTAAATCTGTCATTATCCCTTAGAGAAACCATTACAGTAATAGGTTACTACAGGCCGCCGTCAGTGAGTCTGGAGCTTCTGAGACATCTGCGGATGGTATCTGATGCTAGACAGAATGAAATCACTATCCTTGGTGACTTAAATCTGGGCTGGCTAAAAAACTGTAACTCCTGCCTAAAACTAAGAGTTCTGCAATGAAACCAGTTTCTCTCAACTAGTCCCGATATCACATCCAAATCCCAAAACCCCTCAAATGGAACCCTAATAAACCTAATTCTTTCAAACAGACCCGATAAATTTAACCACATTGCTGTCTTCCACAATGATGTCAGAGACCACTGCGCCATTGCATGTATTAGAGGACAGCCCACCCAGGCCGGCAAGTAGGTTCACCTGGAAAAGGAGCTTCAGTAATTTCAGAGTCTCCCAATACCTATCAGACCTCAGAGACACTGATTGGAAGAACTTCTACCTGACCCCATGCATTAATACCGCTGCTTCCATCTTCAGTAACATGCTAAATATCATTATCAAGAGACATGCTGCTATGATTAAAAGCAGGGTCCAAGTATTCCTGCCCCTGGTTTATACCTGAGCTAAAAGTGGCACTGAACAAGAGGGACCACATCTGGGTGATAGCCAGATGAACCAAACTACCTGCAGGCTGGGTTGCCTTCAAAACCTGCTGTAATGAATAGACAGTACCAATATGATGAGATCGACAAAAGCAAGCTACTATTTAACTGCCTTCAACTCAGCCAAGGGTAACCCTCCAAATTCTGGCAAACCATTAAATCAGCAGCAGGCCACAAATCGCCCTCCTTTTGCCTAGCAAAATCTCCTCCAAGGAAACACCCTTTCCAATAAGTCAGATATTCTATACTTTTCAAATGTGGGCCTGGCATTCGATTCCTCCAATGCAGCCACACTCATTTCAGCTTACCAAAAATTCCATCAGCCCCAGTCAACCACAACTTCTCCTTTGCCACATTTTAATACAAAGAAGTTGAAGACCTCCTTCTCCAGCTATACACTTAAAAGGTGCAAGTTCTGATGGAATAGGACTAATCTTCCTAAAACTGGCTTCTACTACCTTACAGCCCCTCATACTGCACTTGTTTAATCTGTCCATCAGCTGCAGTTCTGTTTCTGATGCTTGGAAGGTGGCCCAGGTCATACCATTGTTCAAATCTGGCGATCATATGGATCTGAACAACTACTGTCCAGTATCCATTTACCCCTACTCTCCAAACTTCTCAAAAAATTAGTAAATTCCCAGTTAAGAGACTATCTTGAATCCAACTAACCTAATAAACCCTGCCCAGTCTGGATTTAGACAGTCCCATAGTACTACCACAGCGCTAGCCTCAGTCACAAATGGCTGGCTACTCACCGTGGATAAGAAACATGTGACAGGCACAGTTTTTCTGGACCTCAGTAAAGTCTTTGATACCATCTATCATGCTTTACTACTTGACACTTGACACTACCACGGCATCTCTGGTACTCCACGATCTTGTTTCAAGAGTTACCTGACTGACAGACAGCAACAGCTGAAAGCAGATGGCTCACTCTCTCCCCTCCTTCCTATTACAAGAGGCATTCCACAAGGCTTGATCCTTGGATCTCTTCTTTTCATGCTCTACAGTACATCAACACTATTGGTAGTTGTCTTTCGGATGAGACGTTAAACCAAGGTCCCATCTGCCTGGACTGGTGGTAGTTCAGGTGGATGTTAAAGATCCCATGGCACTTATCGAAGAGTAGGGAAATTTCCCAGTGTCCTGGCCAAATTTCCCTCGTTCACTAAAAATATCACCAACAGCTTAATCTGGTTCAAGGTCAGTTGGCATTCATCTGTATTCCCTCCACGGGTCGTGCCTGAAAATAGGCAGGATTTGTCTAGTGCACTTACCGGTCAACAGAAAAAAAAAAAACATCACAATGCAAAACTTCACCTGTTCGCAGATGATACAGTGATTTATCTATCCAGACCCCAGTTACTGAAGTCCAAATGGAGCTTCAATCTCAGTTCAATCTCCTCCAGATCAGTCTGGTGTAATCCAATCTTCTCTTAAGCGCCAAAAAAAAAAGTCTGCTTCTACTCTAACCAGCTCACCTCCGGCACAAATGCCTATCATCTTTGCCCCATCAGAACTCTCCTAGATGATCACCTAGAGGTAGTTAACAACTGCAAATATCTGGGCTGTGACTTAGACCAACACCTAACCTTCTCTGTCACGTTGCTTCTCTTGCAAAAACTCTGCCAATGTATTGGCATCTTCTTTAGGAAAAATCCTATTCACAGCTGAGGCCAGACTACAATTAGTCCAGTCGACATTCATGCCACTCCTAGACTATACTGACATAGTTTATGGTCGATGCTCGGACTCCCTGCTTCACAATTGGATACACTCTTCCACAGAGTGATTCATTTCATATCTAATGCACACATCAGTGTAAGCTATACACCCTGTTAGGCTGGACCTCCTTATCGACTAGGTGCCTTATCCACTCTCTCACCTGGTTATACAAAGCCCTTCGTCTAAGTTTCCCTTATATATTTCCACTCACTTCTGTCATGCTGCCTACCTATATACATTATGTAGAACTAACTACATTATGCTAGAAGTCCTGTGCACCTGTACTAGGTTCGGTAATATGGCTCTCAGTCGTGCCCTACCGGCTAACTGGAATAAAGTACAAACTAGTCTTAAACTATGTAAACCTCATACCCTTATGCACGTTTAAAAGTTGGTCTCCAACAAAACTGGTGACTCCTGTACATGCAGCTGAGCTCATGCATTCTTCTCTCCTCTCTCCACCCTCCCTATTCCTCCCTCCTCCCTCCCTCCTCCACCCACCTCCTACCCCACCACCCTCCCTTCTCCCCTCTTTTACCTAGTTCTTAATGTTGAAAGTACACTTTGTGAGCTAGGAAGCCCATGAAAGGCCCTATTTTTAAATTGAGCAGTGATGTGTGAGCTACCAGGACTACTTCAGAGCCACCTGGGCCAAGCCTTGGCAAGCCTCCCTGTAGTTCCAACACTGGTAGTTCTGCTTCTGCCCACACTCACATGCACTCCACTATTTTCCAGCTTTGCTTTTTCTCTCCCCTGCCCACACTTACACCCTCCACTATCCTTCTAGGCATCCTCCTTCTCCCCTTCTCACCCTCCCCACTGCTGTCTCCTGCCCACCCCTCTCCCCACCTCCTCTTCTCTCCTGACCTCTTCTATGTTCCTTGGCACACCCCTTACCTCCCTTACCCTCTCTTCAGTCTACTCTCCCATCAAAATCTCTGCAGGTCCCATGGTTTACTTCCCTGTTTGCAATATGTTCCTAATGCCTAACCAAAGGTTCTCTCTATACTATAACCTCACTGCCCCATACACCCATGACCTGTATGTATGCATGCATATTCTGTATATATCCTTGCATACATTTTTATCCTGTTCATGTGAATTCAGTGTTTGATCTTTACCCTGTACATTGAATAGTTGCTGATTTTTTTCTCTTTTCTTTTGTGCTTATAAATGTTTACTCAGGACCTCCTTGTAAATGAGCCTGCTCATTGGATTCTTTCCTGCCAATAAAATTTGACTTTCACTTGACCTGACTCCTTCCCCTCCTAGCCATCTTGCACTCCCCACTTGACCACCACATCAGCTACCCCCAACCCAGCCCTTTCCACCTGACCCTCAGCACCCTGGCACTTCCCACATCCCCTGCTGCTATCTCCCCAACCCCAGCCTGACACCTGTCTCACCCTCCCCACTGCCCTCTTCACTACTTCAGCCACCCACCACCCACCCTCACCTGAACATTTGTCTCCGCCCCTCTTCTTACCATCTCTGAAGTCTTCCCACATGCCATCTTTCTTCACCCATCTCTGTCCATATCCTTCCCATCAAGTTCTCCCTCTTCCTCTCTCCAGTGAGAGGAACCTGTTATGTACTGGCACCTCTGGAGGTATTGACACCCTCCCACCCTGTCTTGCATGTTATCCTCACCATATCAGCCCCACACCTTGGACCTTCTTCCCTGCTGGGAGATACTTTCAAGGGACTGGGAGATACTCCCTGGGGACCTCGTACTCCCTCTCTTCTTCCTTCCCCCAGCATGGCCCCTCCCCACCATAGCCCTCTCTTGTTGTCTCCCCATGCCTGCCTCCCTCCAGGACATGCAGCCCCTCTGCCCCTCCATCATTACCTGCCACCTTGGCTTCCTTCTTGTTCTCTTCCCACTGGCTGCCTCCAGGTTCTGTGGCCCCTCTGCCCCTTCTATCAATACCTTAGGAATCCCTCAGTGCACTTATCTCCTGCCTCCAGCTGGACACCTCTGCCCTCAGCTGTCTAATATGCCTGCAAGCAGGCATCCCCCATCTCCCAGCTATCTCACAAAAACACTGCTGTTGAAGTAAGGTAAAGTCCAGGAAGGTGTGTGATGGGGCCAGAGAGAGCAGGACTTCAGGGGCAGATCAGGATCCCAGTGGAGAAAAGAGTACAAGGATAATAAAAGAGTGGATATTTTGAGGAATAACTCAGAAGGAGATAACAATACTGAATATACACCCTGGATAAGTAGAAGTATCTAGTTCTCAATGATCTTTAGTTATTTAGTTAGTTATCATATTTTATTGTTCACCAGGTACAGTAGGTGAACTGCTCCAAGGACCATTTTCGAAGCGTGAACCTAGGCTAACATGAAAACAAAACAGTAGCCGAAAATCTATAGAAACCTACAGGACAAGAAGTACTGCATATCAGAACTGTTGACAGCAGAGAATAAACTAGACAAGCAATAAATATCCAAATTAGAATACATTTAATAGTTATAATAGATGAACATGCACCAAAGACATCGATGACAGATAAAGTGATCAGAGAAACATTACAGGCTGAGCCATCTAGAAAGGAAATATTAAAAGTGGTTTGAATAAATGAACATCGTCAATAACTTTGTTACAAATAATGTGCTCAGCGGCAACATTTGCATGCAGAGTTAACAAAAATGAAATTTATACTTAGCTATGATAGGAATTAGATGCTAGAGGGTGAATGGAGATCATAAGTTATTCCAGTAGCATGGTACTGTAAAAGAGAATACCTATTTGTCCCATGCAAAGCTGTGTGAAATTTAAAAGTTCTGAATCTGCAGAATTCTGATGAAATTTTATTAAATGTTGAGAAACTGTTGTAATTTTGTCATTTGTGGTAACTCAGCTGTCTGTTGGGCTAGAGTCTTGTACTTTGGAATTATTACTTGCCTGTAGGTGCCTTGAAGACATGCCAAATATCATTACATTTAGCTAGTTCATGCCAATATGTATACCCTAGAGCACAGAGCCCAATAGAGCAAAGGAGAGAGAGAAAGGTGATATGATGAAACATTCAAACACCTTATGACATTAACAAGATGAAAGAGTCTAACATATTTTAATATAAGAAAACAGCAGGACAAGTGGACACAGCATGAGATTAGAGGGAGGCCGATTAAGGGGGATGTGAGGAAGTTCTTTTATCAAAAGGGTGGTAGATGTGTGGGCGCCTACCTCAGGAAGTGCAGGGCTTCAAAAGGCATAGGATAGGCATAAAGGAGCAATACAGATGAGTATGAATAGATAGGCCATTGACTGAGTAAAGGCCTATGGCACATTCATAAGGTGGAAAATTTCAAATTTAAATTTGAGGCAATAGTCCTTGTTTTGGGTATGAGCATTTGGATGAGAAAGAAGGGATAGATCAGAAGTGTGGGACATTTTGTCTTGAGATGTCTGGGACTTGAGAAGAGGATTGAAGACTATAACAAATAACTAAGGTGGATGCCTTGGAACAAAGTATAGTATGGAAGCCTTCAGTGAAGCCTGACAGAATACATTAAATGACATTCAGGTGCATAGAAACATAGACTTTGACGACAAAAGGACCACTTGGCCCACCAGTCTGCCCATTTCCTACCTGCTGGATAAGCTGCAGATTCTAGTTAACCAACAGCCTGCTTCCTGCAACCCCCACTATAATTGCTTTGTGTCTGTCCCATGCATGTTTGAATTCCCCACTGTTTTAGACCCAATGACCTCCTCAGGAAGGCTGTTCCATGTATCCACCACTCTCTCCGTGAAAAAGAATTTCTCACATACCCTGGCAAGTCCCCCCTCTATCTTTAAACTGTGCCCCTTGTTCTTACACATCTTTTTCTGAAAGATGCTACCCTCCTGGACTTTGTTGATTCCTTGAGGTACTTGAACGTTTCTATCATGTCCCCCGTCCCTTCTTTCATCAAGGGTATACATATTAAGCTCTCTCAGTCTCTCTTCATATGGTTTCTGATGTAGACCCTGCACCATTTAGTTGCCCTCCTCTGGACTGCTTCCATCCTGTCTATGTCCTTGCGTAGATGAGGTCTCCAAAACTGCACACAGTACTCCAGATGGGGTCTCACCAACTGTCTGTATAGAGGATAATCACTTCCTTTTCTCTTGTGATACCCTTCCTATGCATCCCAGTATCCCCTGGCTCTCCTTACTGACTTTTCACATTGCTTACCCACCTTTAGGTCATCTGATATGACTACTCCCAGGTCCCTTTCCATTTTGTTGTTGTTAGTATCTCCCTGCTATTGAGTACTCTTCTCCTGGGTTTTTGTTTCCCAGGTGCATTACTTGCACTTCTTTGCATTGAATCTAAGTTGCCATATGTCTGACCATTCCTCCAACCTTGCCAAGTCCCTTCTCATCTTTTCTACCCCCTCTTGTGTATCAACTCTGTTACAGATCTTTGTGTCATCTGCAAAGAGGCATACCTTTCCCTCAGACCCTCTGCAATGTCACTTATAAAGATGTTAAAGAGGATTGGACCCAGTACTGAGCCCTGAGGTACTCCACTAGTAACCCCTTTCTTGGAATGTGTTCCATTCACTATTACCTTCTGTTGTCCTGTTGTGCAGCCAGTTCGCTACCCAGGCTACCACCCTGGGACCCCTCCCAGGCTGGCTCTTGATTATTAATCTTTTGTGCGGGACTGTGTCAAATGCCTTGCTAAAGTCTAGGTAGGCCATATCCACAGCCCCTCCCTGGTCTATTACTTTGGTCACCCAGTCAAAGAAATCAATTAGATTAGTCTGACTGACCTTCCTGCTGTAAATCCATGTTGCTTTGGGTCCTGTGCCCGCTGCCTCTAGGTGCTCAACAATTCTTTCTTTCAAGTGATTCCATCATTTTCCCTACCACTGAGGTCAAACTTACAGGTCTGTAGTTTCCTGCTTCTGCCTTACTCCCACTTTTGTAAAGGGGAATCACATCTGCCCTCCTCCAGTCCTCAGGTACCACCCCATCCTGCCATGATTTGTTAAAAGTGTGGTCAGTGGTATCACTAGGTCCCCTTAGTTCTTTTAAGGATTCTGGGGTGAATCCTGTCAGGCCCCATTGCTTTGTCCACCTTGAGTTTTAGGAGTTCTTTCAGGACTCTTTCTTCTGTGAATGGACTGGTATCAACCCCCTACCCAGAGTGCTTCTATTGTCTGGTTTAGGTAACTGCCCTCATCTTCTTTTGTGAATACTGAGCAAAAGTATTCATTCAGTATCTCTGCCTTTTCACTGTCTCCCTCTGCCCACCTCCCTCTCCTTTATTAATCTTCACTATCCCTCCCTTAACCTTTCTATGCTCCCTAATGTACCTATAAAGGTTTTATCCCCTTTTGACCGAGTTGGTTATTTTTCTCGGTTTGTGCCTTTGCTATTCTGACTGCCTTTCCTGCTTCTTTCTGCTTTAATTGATACAGTTCCTGTCGTGCTCCCTCTGTGATTCCTTATACTTTTGAATGCAGCCTTTTCTCCTTAACCTTTCCTGCCACCTCTTTTGAGAACCATAGTGTTTTTTACTCCGCTTTGTTTTCTTTATTTGTTTTACAAAGACTTGTTGCCTCTATGATGGCAGTTTTGATTTTCTCCATTGTTCTTCCACCCCTCCTATCTGGCCATTTGCTAGTGCATTCTTCAGGTGTTCACCCATTTTGCCAAAGTCAGCCCTTCTAAAGTCCAGTATCCTTGTTTTGTATGACTTATCTCCATGGTTGTGCTCATTAAAGCACACTGTGCAGTGGTAGCTTGTTCCCAGATGTCTACTGACTTCTAAATTTGTGATCCTCTCTCCATTTGAGGAGTACCAGGTCTAGTATTGCTCCCTCCCAAGTGGGTTCCAGCACTAGCTGTCTAAGGTCCACTTCGCAGGGCATCGAGAATGACCCTGCTCTTGGATGTGGCTGCAGTACATGTCCTCCAGTTAACATCTGGCATATTCAGGTCCCCATCAACAGTATCTCCCTTTTCAGCCATTTGAGAATGTCCTCTATCATTTTCTTGTCCATTTCCTCCCTTGAGATGGGGGTCTGTATACAACCCCTGATGGATTCGATGCCATTCCCCATCTCCAAGGTAACCCAAAGTGCCTCTTGTCCTCCCCTTTACTTTTTTAGTTCTGTAGCTTTGATCCCTTCCCTTATGTATGAAGCTACTCCACCTCCTCTTTGCCTTCCCTGTCCCTTCTGTAGATTGTGTACCCTGGTATGTTGACATCCCATTCATGGTTCTCGGTGTACCATGTTTCTGTGACTGCCACAATATCCAATTGTTCATCTTCCATCAAAGCTACTAGCTCAGAAAGCTTGTTTCCCAGACTACGGGCATTAGTAGTCATTGCCTGCATTTAATGTTGGCTTGATCCTTTTTCCCCCATCCTGCTCTTATTGCTCTTATCTATTTTACCATTTACCCCGTCCTGCCTGTGTTGAGCTCTGTACCTCAGTGTTTACCTACTACCTGCCATGTTTTGTGGGGAGGCTTGACTTTCCTGCCTTTTATCAGTACCTCCCCTTATCTAGTTTTAAAAGCTTGCCAAGAAAGCATTTAAACCTGTCACCTAGGAGCTTGGTCCCTTTGTGGACAAATGCAGACTGTCACACCAGTATAGACCTTTATCTCTCCAGGTGGACCCCCAGTCCCCAATGAAGCAAAGCCCTGTGCTCTGCACCAGGTTTGCAACCATTCATTAAACTGCATGGTGTGCAGTACCCTAGCCTCACTCCTGCCATGGACTGGTAGCACCTCTGAGAAGGTTACTGTGCTTGCTACCCGTCTGAGGCCCTCCCCAACTCCACAAATTCATTCTGCACTGCACTGATCCCATGCCTAGCTAGGTCATTTGTCCCAAGGTGGACAATGATATCTAGTTCTCTCTCCTGTGATGCTGCTTCTACAATTGTGAGGATTCGCTTCTTGTCCCTCAAGCCACGGCACCAGGCAGGCAGCTTACTTCCTTCTCTCCTTCCCCAGTTCTACCCCCTAACAATTGAGTCCCTATCAGTAGCTGTTTCCTTCCCTGTGGTGTCCCTTGCCACCCTTTTGTGGGTCTCCCTTGTGGATGTCCTCAGCATTATTCTGGGTCTGCACTGAGGGTGCCATCATAGAGGAACCTTGCTCTGCCAGAATGGCATCTGATCTGTGTAGAGGTACAACTGGGGGCTTCGCCTCTGGTCCACCACCGCACCCTCCCAGAACCCACTGTGGTCCTACTGCTCTTCATACTCCGAAACCTCTGACTCAGTGGTTGTGGCAGTGGTGCTCTTTGGGAGGGAGGCCTCCTTGGTCCTTGCTAGTTCAGCCTGGAGGTGGGCAACCTCCTCTCTCAGAACTGACAGTTGCCTACAAATAGGACAGCAATGCAGTTTCCAGAATGTTTCCGGAAAACTGCTGCCCACAGCCAGTGCATTGCACCACTCCCATGTCCGCTCCTTATTATATACAATATGTAATTATATATGTATGATTATTTGTTTTGTGTAACTACTCTTTATACACGTTGCAGGTTATTAGGAATATGACAGTTCTGCCCCAAGACCTGTTGAGGAAGTGATGTCAGAACTGTGGCTATAAAGGAAATGCCACGCCTGGGGGTGGGGTGGGAAGGGGTGGGTAGTGCACAGCCACTGGTGACTGTTAGAAACAATCAAATACACAACTGCTCCACCACCCTGGTGAGTACTGTCCTTTGTAGTAATACAACTAACACCACAATTTACTAGACCACGGCTCCAACACAAACCACTCTACTGAGTCCAGGGATAAAAATGAACTCACGCCTCAGCCAGCAGGACACTTAAAATGTTACAAAAATATCCTTCCAAATGCTAGGTCTCAACCCCGCACTCAAGCAAATTCAGTTGTATCTCACTCACTCTGGTTATAAAATTACTACCCTTTAAAGGAATCCTGCAATTCTCTGCTTAATGCCAATAAGGAAAAATAAAAATAAAACTTTTTGTAGAAAGTGTATCTCCCTTCTTACCCAGTGCTCTGCAGTATTATGCCTTAATCAGGTTTCCAGGTCCTAAATGAAGTTGCAGTTTGTTCTTTGCAGTAAGTTTGAGCTTCCAACAGACACTTTAAAGTCAGTGTGACTGGCTTCTAACTGTGAAAGATGTCTAAGATAAGCACAGTGATGAAACCCCACCCAGAGCCAATTGATTGACTAGTGACACCTGTGATGTAAGCAGGCCTTTCAATGCAGGCAGACTGCTATGTCTGATTCCAATACACAAAACCTTTCAGTGAAACCAGGGATAAAAACTAAATTCTCAGCCAGCAGGACACTTAAAATGTTACAAAATATCCTTCCAAATGCTGGGTCTCAACCCCGCACTCAAGCAAATTCAGTTGTATCTCACTCACTCTGGTTATAAAATTACTACCCTTTTAAAGGAATCCTGCAATTCTCTGCATAATGCCAATAAGGAAAAATAAAGTAAAACTTTTGTAGAAAGTGTATCTCCCCTTCTTACCCAGTGCTCTGCAGTATTATGCCTTAATCAGGTTTCCAGGTCCTAAATGAAGTTGCAGTTTGTTCTTTGCAGTAAGTTTGAGCTTCCAACAGACACTTTAAAGACAGTGTGACATAGGTAGAGAACAACTGCTAGAGATGAGGAATACTAAGTCAAAACATAGGCAAAATGTGAGCTGTGACTTTGGTAAGAAACAGGTGCGAATACAATGACAGATCAGTTTAGAGTCGATTTCTCTGCAGTAGTTGTAGCTATTTAGTAAAGTGCATGGTGGAATGAAGCAAGCAGATTGGCTGAAGCTGATGCACTCACTAGACTGGAATAAAATACAATCTTCCACCCTTTTGTCTGAAACATTCTTTGGTGTGAAATACTAGACTTGTTCGGACACTGAAGTATGGGATGAATGGGAATCTGGAGATGGATGTGAGTTATAAACTGAGAGGACCTAAAACTGCAAAATGGCCCCCATGTGGAACAGGTAAGGCATGTTGGCTAGGGCTGTGCTTGCAATGTAAATCATTATCTAGAGCCACCCAGGACACCCATGAGTTAACTCTCAACAGATAAGCAGTGGTTTGGGCAGAAATTGACCTGTGCCAATCAGTGATGAAAGTGAACTAGGAACGTACAGGAACTTAGTTCCTGTACCTTTTACAACAGGAATGGAGTTCCTGTACTTCTTCCACTGACACTGGAACTAAAATTCTTAAACTAGCAACATAATGGCAGTTTCTGGGCCTGTGACCTGAAATCAGGGTTTGCATAACAACATTTGACTTGTACAACAGTGCTATTTTCCTAGAAATACTTCAATATCTCTGACTGAATCTACTAGTGTCTAAACAGATAGACATGTCTTCACACAGCTATCCTTTAGATTGAAGATCTTTATTCCGCATTTCACATTTGCCAGTGCCTGAGTTCCTGTGCTTCTTGTCTGCCACTTGTACCACTGGTGCTAATTTATAGAAGTACCACCATATCTGACATTAAGATCAAGCTGAGAAATCATAGACAATTCAGTGTGTCTGTTCTGGACTACAATATTACCATCTTGCTAGCTAATGGACTATCCAGCGTGTATATAGAGAATACATGATGGGCAGGAGTGTGATAAATATCTCACTCCTGCAGAGTGAGCTCTGGATACTCACGCAAGCCGAATGCATGAGTGAGGGAATCCAGAGCTCATGATGCAGGAGTGAAGATATTTTCCATAGCACATGATCTGCCCATCATGTGTTCTATGTATACAATAAGGTACAAGTTTCAGAAGTATTGTTATGACTTTTTGTGTTCTGTTGCTGTTGCTTGTGTGAGATTTTCTGAATGGGCTGGCAGTGTTTCAAACTGTGGGAAAAGCTGAGTGTGTTTTGCAATGCTAAGTAAGTTAGCTTCAGGCAGCAGTGAGAAAGACTGTTTTTGAAGCTGTGTGTTTTAAAGTTCAGGATGCAGTCAAGCTGAGAACATCAGAGCAATGGGTTGGGAGTGAGAGAGTATAGGAAACACATGACAATGTTTTGCAATGGTAACTGAGTTAGCTGTAGGCAGCAGTGAGAATGAAATTGTTTTGTGAAGCTGTCTGCTTTAAATTCTTGCTGCAGTGAAGCTGAGCTTCACAGCAATGAGTTGGGAGGAGACAGAGTATAGGAAACACCTGAGAATGTTTTGCCATGGTAACTCAGTTGGCTGCAGGCAGCAGTGAAATCTCTCTCACAGTGGTGATGTCACGACATGATTTATCACTAGTCGTGATGTCATGACATGATTTATCACTTGTGGTGATGTCACCACAGTGAGAATACATGTTTTATCACACTCATTTATCACTCACCCCTATTGTATACATACATATATCAAATTAAAATTTCACAGGGGAAAGAGACAGTTGACCAAAAGAGTAAAGCAGGAAGTTGGTAACTAGAATGAAAGTGAACTGAAGGAAACACCAGCAATATGACGCCATAAAAACACCAGAGAGGGACAGATGGGTGACAGGAAGCCACAGACAACAGCCAGAAGGTGCAGGAGGCAGAACAGAACAGTGAACTATGGGTAAGAAATGTACAAAGAACAAAGGGAGCAGAGTGCTGCAGCATGAACAAAGCTCAACAGGTAGAAAGAGACAGAGCAGGAGAGCAGCATGTAAATGAAAGGAAACCACAGCAAACGGAGAAGGGATGAGAACAAAAAGAAACAAAACATAAGGGGATAGCAGCAAGGGAAACATGCAGGCAACAGAAAGCAGCAAGAAGATCTCAAACAGCAGAGTATGAAGCAAATAGCAAACAGAGGCAAACCATACAAGAACAAGGAGACACATGGAGAGAAACAACAGAAGATGGTAGAGGAAGCACAGAAACAGAGGTAGCATTCCAACAAGCACGTGAAAAACTCTAGGTAACAGAGGTGTTTGAGTGTGTGGCTTCTGTAGGGCAGGGTGTGGTTTGGCAGGCCCCATCAAACTACAGCTGAACCTTTAAAATATGTGTGTAACCTCTATTCAATTGCGTGTAGACATGACATTTGTCATGCATATCTAATGTCAACATATCCTCGTATCCTGCAAAACTGGAAAACTGGTTTACCAATTTTAAATTTACAGTGGATATACCAAAATTATTTACTGACATTTTTCAAATACTTATGGTAGCGTAATAAGTAATACCTCTAGATTTCCACTAGTGGTCTTAAACAGCCTCAAAGCACATACAATATCATTACTTCAGTTGTTAAGCTGAGTGGAGCTGTTTGTAGTGCAGTGGTTCTTCTGTGGTTGACTATTTTAACCCCCCATTTCTGTCTTAACTTGACCAGATTGACTCAGTAGAACTGCTGGTCCCCGATATTCTATTTATTCTTTAAAGTGACACCAACCTTATGAGAGTCACCTACTCCTTACCTTATCAGACTAATCCCATTAGAAAGAGAGTTCCTCCTTCTTGGTGCAGAAATTTTTATTATTTTTAATTCTTTGGTAAACCAGTAAGGCCTACAGGGCACAATGGCCTGTTTTCAGGGGCAGCACAGGAGCACTGTGGAGGTTAATTGACTTGTTCAGTGTCAAAATGCATCCAAGCAGAGGTAGTGGAATTAAACCTATAGTAGGTCTGCTGGATGTAACAGCTCATTACCCTAACCTATAGGCAATACTTCCCAACAAATCTTTCTGATTGACACTAAGTCCTTGACTTTTAAGTACATCAGGCTCCCTGAATGGTACATTTACTGGGTGTGACTCTTATATAACCTACTTTCAAGTTGGAGAACTTGCCCTGCATCTTAGCAGCTATAACACAAAATCACTCTCCCAAAACCACTTTTCCCTTGTATAACAGCATGTAATTTTATGGGTTTTATTGGATACTTTTGGAAACAAGAATTTGAAATTTCATGTTGAAGCAAGTAGAAATGTTAAAGTTGTGAGCCATTTAGGTGTGATGTCTGCCAAATAAATGTTAGCTCTGAGATTTGACAATTCACTCTTGTTTTGGCTACCATCACATAATATTGCCCCAAGGACCACTTTTTCCTTTGTGTCAGCACCGTGTGCTTTATTTTACCTTTGTCTAGAAGCTTGTGCCTTGATGGGTATTTAGGGACGTTGAGGAACATAAATCTGGAATTTCATGGTAATGTAAGCAGATATTCCAAAGTTTGAGCCATTGTATGTGAATTCTGCCAAATGAATACTGGCTATGGGATCTGACAACTCATCCTGCATTTTGGCAGGCATCAAATAATATCACCCCCACACACACCGAAAACCACATTTCATTTGTGCAGCAGCTTGATCATGGAGAGGTATATAGGGGACACCTTGGTGAACATAAATCTGGATTGTTTGTTAAAGTAAGCAGAAATGGCAAAGTAATGAGCCATTTTGTGTTATGTCTATGAAATGAGGGTTGCCTATGAGACTGAGAACTCCCCTGCATTTGGCAGCCATTATATAAAATCACCCCTGAAAACCACTTGACTTTGTATGGCAGCTTAAGCAGAAATGCTAATGTTATGAGCCATTTGAGTAAAGTCTGCCAAATGAGTTACAGGTTATAAGACCAATCAATTCACCGTGCATTTTGGCAGCCATCACATAATATCACTTCATCCCCCAAACCATGTTCTTTTTGTGGAAGCAGTTTGTGCTTCAAGAGGTATTAGGGGACACCTTTGGGAACATGAATCTGGAGCGTCACATTAGGGTAAGCAGAAATGCCATGATTAAAGCCATTTTATGTGATGTCTGCCAAATTAACACTGGCCATGTGACCTGAGAACTCACCCGCATCTTGGCAGCCATTGTATAAAATCACCCCTGAAAACCATGTTTCCTACGTAACAGTTTGTGATTTTCATAAGACACCTTGGGGAACATGAATCTTTAAATTCCTGTTAAAGTAAGCAGAAATGCTGAAGTTATGAGCCATTTTATGTGACTTCTGCCAAATGATTGCAAATGAATTTGCCCGCATTTGGCAGCCATCAAATAATACCATCACTTGAAAATCACTTTTGCCTTTGTGTAGCAGCTTGTGCTTTGAAGTGCATTTAGTGACACATTGGGAACATGAGTCTGGAACTACTTGTTAAAGTAAGCAGAAATGCCAACATAATGAGTCATTTTGTGTTATGTCTGCCAAATGAATGCTGGATTTGAGACCTGAGAACGTGCCCTACATCTTGGCAACCATCACATAAAATCATCCCAAAAAGCCACTTTTCCCTTAGAAAATATATAAGTGCTTTTATTGTTAAAGCCACTACAGAAATATGAGACTGCACCTCACAGTAAGTGAACTGGAAAACAGCTTCTTATTGTAACCACAATGCCTTGCTATGTATATCTACATATTAGGTGCAGTCACCATCACAAAATAAGGGACTGTTCTAACTAACATTTACATCAACATTATAATTTACCCAGAATTCCTTGGTGCTGTATGTAAAACATTGACAGTTACCTTGCATGACATCATTCTGAGGGGTGGCCGCACACAGAAAACTGGAGGACAAAGTGCTGATAAATCATAATATAAATTACTATGACAGATTTTGTACAAAACAAATTGCAGCTTCAACATCTGAAGCATGGGACAATGGCATACTATGTGAAAAGGCATCTGCGAGAACCTAACAAAATCACTTTAAGCTGAAATGCCAGTTATGTGACAGAAATGCCAAAGTTATGACCCATTTGTGTGCTGTCTGACAAATAAATGCTGTCTATGAGATCTGAGAACTCACCCTGCATCTTGGCAGCCATCACATAAAATCACACACTAAAACAGACGTTTCTTTATGTTTTGCAGCTTCTGCTTCCAGAAATATTTAGGGACATGAATCTGGAATGTCATGTTAAAGTAAACAGAAATGCTAAAGTTGCAAGTAATTTTGTGCAAAGTCTACCAAATGAATGCTAGTTATGAGACCAATCAATTTACCCTGCATTTTGGCAGCCATCAAATGTATTTATTTATTTAATAGTTTTACCAGGAAGGCATGCTGAGCAGACTACTGCTGGATTCCACATGCACCCTGGGGTAAGGGTAGTGCAAAAGTACAGCACAGTATTACAAAATCAGAAAACATCACAACTGAATTTAGGACATAGTACAGTCAGGTAACACATTCCAGGATGCAGCCCAGTACTGTATGTGTAGTACAATACACGACAAGCAAATGCATGAGCAATACTTAATGACAATAAATAGTATAAATAAACAAGAGATATGCCCTGTAAAATCAGAGATTAGTTGCATGTGCAAGTGGGGAGAAGTGTGCTTGGAGGAGGAAATTGAGGTGTAATGAGGAGGGGCGAGCTGAGTACTCACGGGAAGTTGAGTTCCATAGTTTGGGCATGTGGCACCTGAAGGCTGCCTGGCCAACACCAATAGACATGTGAGGAATGGACAAGACACAGGAGCCATTGTTTCTGAGTGAGTACACTGTGAGGTTAGAGGCTATTAGGGCAGAGAGAGGAGGGGGGCAGGGACTGAGTTCAAAATTTGACCATGATCCTGATAGAGTGAGACTGCCTGCAGTCTTTTAGTGGGAAGGGGGTTCAAGGTCTGGTAGAGGATGCAATGGTGGCTGGAGCTTGGATAGTCAGGGCAGAGACAGAAGGAGTGAAAGAGGAGAACAGTCTGGCTAAGGTGGACTTGGGAATATCCTAACCCCCAAAAAAAACATTTTATGGGACACCTTTGAAACATAGAAACATAGAATTTGATGGCAGATAAGGACCGCTTGGCCCACCTAGTCTGCCCATTTTCCTACCTAACAGATAAGCTGCAGATCCTGGTTAACTAACAGCTTACTTCCTCCTACCCCCACTAGGACTGCCTTTATGTCTGTCCCATGAATTCTTGAATTCTCCACTGTTCTTGACTCCACGACCTCCTCAGGGAGGCTGTTCCATGCATCCACAACCCTCTCTGTGAAAATTACTCTCACATTACCTCTGAGCTGTCCCCCTCTATCTTCAAATTGTGCCCCTTGTTGTTGCACATCTCTTTTCTGAAAGATGCTACCTTCTTGGACTTTGTTGATTCCCTTGAGGTACTTGAAAGTTTATATTATGTCCACTCTCTCCTTCTTTCCTCAAGGGTATACATATTAAGCTCCTATAGTCTTTCTTAGTGTCTTCTGGTGCAGACCGTGCACCATTTAGTTGCCCTCCTCTGGACAGCCTCCACTCTGTCTATGTCTTTGCAGAGATGGGGTCTCCAGAACTGCACACAGTACTCCAGATGGGGTCTCACCAACTGTCTGTACAGAGGGATAACAACTTCCTGTTTTCTACTGTTGATGCCTCTTCCTATGCATCCCAGTATCCCCAGCATTCCTTACTGCCTTCTCACATTGCTTGCCCACCTTTAGGTCATCTGATATATTACCCCAGGTCCTTTCCATTTTTACTGTTGTCAGTATCTCACCCCCATTGTACGCTTCCCTGGGTTTTTGTTTCCATGTGCATTACCTTGCAGCATGCATATGGCAAATAACATGGGGGGCCAAGATTGAGCACAGCACTGCTTGATTTAAAAGAGCCAGGGCAACCTGCTGGATTCTGCTATTTATGAGGAATAGGAACTCCACCACAAATCACTTTGACATGTTGGCTGTCCTGCTTCAGACATTTTAAAGCACATGTTCAGTGCAGTGAGTTTTCATGATTGTCATTTCTGTGATTTACATTTCCTAGTGGGGATCAGATTGTGTTCACTTCAGTAATGGCCATATTAATAGCTCTAATCTTCACTCTTTGCCAATTTTTGCATTGAACTATTGACTGCATGAAATTATTTGTTCTCATATTCATATCACTTTTGTGAATATACATTTAAGAGTACAGGTACAGTATTTCAACTAGTTATAACTTGACCCCTTACCTCCAATGTCACCTGTTATGTACAATGGCCCAGATATTCAAACTGCACCCAAAAAGTGTGCAATAGCAGGAGCAAGCACAAGTCTATAGCACCCATGTGCAAGAGACGCGATATTCAAAAACAGAGCAGGCCAAATTGCGTCTACAGCTGACGACTGAATATCGCACCACCTGCACCATAGTGCAACTAGGGAGGGAAGGTGAGCAGATCTGATTCACCATAGCGCAACAAGGGATGTTCAGCTGAGCAGTCCAGAGGCGCAATAGCACAACCAGAGAGCCCCCAGCTGCACAGCAATGTAACAGCACAATCAGGAGGTAGGGGCCCACCACCCATGCCACAGATGGGCACAGGAACACACAGCAGAACAGACATCGTCCCCACACCCAAGCACAGCACAACTGGGGAGGGCTGGAATAACCAGTGGCCCATGGAGACCAGCAACCAACCCACAGCCTGGCCATGGTGCCCCATCACACCTACCAGCAAGCTGTGACTGGCACACAAGAAGGCAGACCACCCGTGCCACACCATCCCCCAGTGCAGAGCACACCCTGCAACATGACCCCCAGACACCCCCCATAGCAGCGACCACCACTGCAGGAAACCCCATGCATGCCACCACCCCACTGTGTCAATGCAACCTGTGCACCACAGAACCATGCAAGCCAGCCCCACCATGAGCACCATCAGTGGGTTGCAGCACACGGCAATGCAACAACAGCAGACAGGTTGCCATCTTGCACAGTTCCCCTGAGGTACTGCTGAGAGATGGACCATGCATTGGCACAAGAGGTACCCTACATGGGACAGGGCGTGCCTTGACACCACCACCAGTGGTACAGCACCCTGCACAGTATTCCAGTGACACACCCTGACCCACCACTGACCAACAGCCAGCACAGACACCACACCGAATGCCACACAGTGTATGGACAGACACCCACCCATACCCTAGGGCACACCAACACAGGGATGCAATGGTGGGGCAACCAAAGCCCCAGTGTGGGCCCATGTAAGCTGTGTACACACAACCCACAGTCCTCCATGGCACTGGGTGCCAGCCACCCTGAGCAGGCACTGTGGACCCGTACACCACCAGTAGTCACCCGAGCACAAGTCACAGACAGTGGGGCACATCCCTGCAACACACACAAGGCACAGCATGGAGGTGGGACAATGACTGTGGTGCCCACAGTGCCACCCAAGCCAGGTATGCACCACACTAGTGACAGGCAACCCAGCAAAGTGATGGGTACAGTGGCCGCCCTGCAGGGACTGCCACCACTGACATGCCAGTGGACCGTGCAGGTCACAGACATGCATGAGTGTCAGCTGCACAGGCCATGGACGGGCTGATGGGTGCACCATGGACACAGACCACGCGCCATGGACCACTGCACACAGTCATCCAGTGCACAGGGAACAACACACACACCACAGACACTGACTGATAGCTACCCGGACACCACAGTCACCTCCACATGGACACACACATACCATGACTGCACCACTCCTGACGCCATGCACACCACTGCAGCTGAGCACCTATAGCCCATTGCAAAATCAGAGACCACCACAGTATTCATATCAAAATCAAATGTATTAAAAAATATAATAGTCAACTATGTACAAGAATACAAAACTATACACAAGCTTGGGGGCAAAAACAAGGGGGGGGTGGGTAGGGGCAGGGTGGACAAATGGGATGGGATAGGAGGGTGTGAGGGTGGATCCAGGGAGTAGAGGAAGTCAGGGACTGAGGGATCTCTAGCGGACCGCCGCTCAGCACTTTGTGACCTCCGGCCTCTGTGTCTCCCTCAGTACCCAATCATGTCCAGTCTCCAGAGTATGTCCAGGGATTCCTGGGCCAGCTGTAGAATCTCCCACATGGCATCCCATATGTCCCTTAGATGGCGGGTACCTAGGACAAGGGAGCACAATCAATAGGTGTGAATGCACAACCACATACAGCCCTCCCACTGTGAATGGCATACAGCCAAGGGATATACCACTGTGATGGTGTGTGACCACCGCAGTGATCACATCCACAGGACCTGCCCACCCAGGTGCAAACTGCCATGTGGGCGCTGCACACACCCACCGGCCAAGTCCACACAGCACCACCGTGGCGTTTAGTGACATGACTATGCTGTGCAAAGGCAGTGGCACAGCCATGCACCTGGTGCATGCATGGACCACCATTTGATGCACTCCCAGACATGCATTGCCACTGGACAGTGTTGACTGTAACAAGTTGCGTGCATGGCAGTGGTGTTGATGAATGGTGGCCATGCCGCTGCCCACCCTGTCACACAGCATGCAATAGTAATCATGGATGTATGGCACTCACCCTCATTGGGCAGGTCAGGTGGGTGGTGATGGCTCTCGCCCGCCTGGCTGCACTGTCCTGCTCCCTCCGCCCACTCTTCCCACAACCTGGGGCATTGGTCCTGGCCTGTGGGGAAAACAAGGAGAGAAGAACATCAGTACAATCCTGAAGCAAAGTCCCCTGCCCCAAGGTGTGTGCCCTCCACCCAGCCAGACTCACCCACCCCACACCCTGTGAACACCGCCACAGCCCACCCCAGATGGTCCCTCCCTATGTGCTGGACACATACAACACTGTGACCCATATAGATGATAAAGTGTGTTGACAGAACCCCTACCTGGACATGGCACCATGCCCCTCCTGGCATGTGCCCGCAGTCATGCCAGTAGCTCCGGCTCCTCCTCCGCAGGTCCCCATAGCGGTGCCTGCACTGCTCCGTGCTCCTCCCCATCTGGTGGCCTCTTCAGGGCAGTGGCCACCTCCTGTCACACCTGGGTTCTGGCCCTGTCCAGGGAGCTACTCGAAGAGAGGCCCATGGTGTGGCTCAACCATTGCCACCAGATTGACAAGCTCAATGGCTGTCCACTGTGCTGCCCGTCTGCGTGCCATCCTTGCAGCTATAGTAGGCAATATGGCGCTCTGCAGCATGGCTCCCCACGTGCAGATGCTGCGGTTACAGCACTGCCATTCCCTATCGGCTGTTACCGAACAGCGCGATGAAAACTCACCATGCCTGGCGCATGCGCCTAGGGGCAAGGTTGGGCACAGAGTCAAGGGTCTCTGGTGCTTGGCCATGCACAGCGCCATTGGAAGACAATGCATGTAAGCGCAATTGGCTGCCTGTGTGCCAGCGCCATAGCGACTACCGAGCAGTTGGGCCATTGCGCCTATGATGGCCCAGTGCCACAGCGCCATGCAGTGACCATCGCTATAGCACCACTGGCACAATGGTGGCTGAGCCCTGCATTGCCTACCGCACACAGCACATCATCAGCATGGCAGATGCCTGCATCAGCAACCCGGCATGCGCAGTGAAGTGTACTACACATGTCACAGAACTGCACCATTGGCTCAGCACGTTCAACACAATTGCACAAAGCGCAACAGCGATATTCACCATCATATGCAAATCATCTAATCAGCCATTCAATGGCGCAGCACTGCAATTGCATCTACTTAAAGTTGCTCCGCCTCATTTGCATGGATTGCGCTATAAAAGTGTGACAATGTGCGCGGTGGCCATAGTTGGTTACTGCAGTTTATTGGTGAGTTGCATGCTGTTTGGAGTGTGGACTGTGGATTCAGGGACATGCATGGACTGCACAGTCACAGGTAACAACTGCCATTCTTACAGGCTACATAATGACTGAGCAGGTTGTTGGAGAGGAGGAAAACAGTGGTGGGAGGAGGAGGAGGCCAAACTTTACAAAGGCTGAAACCGAGGCCCTGTTCGGGGCCTACCTGGATCAGGAGCCACTTCTCAGTGGATGGCGGGAACACCTCAAGCCCATGCTACTGCATGGGAGGAGGTGGCATGCTGTGAACCTGCATGGCAGCCACCAGCGCCCGTGCAGGAGCATAAGAAGAAGATGGGCATGGACAGAAGGAGGGTAAAGGAGAAGGTGGCTGCCATCAGGGCAGCATATTGCTGCAACAGGTGGGGAGCAGCTGGAGATGGTACAGCTGACCCCAGCAGAGGAGAGGCTTGCTGGAAGCATGCAGCGCAGTGCCATTGAGGGTGTTCCAGGTGGTGGCTTCCAGACGGGTGGTGGCCCATCACTGCATGGTAAGTCATGGTCTGTCTATGGGGGCAGGGTGGGTCACATGCAGTAACGCGACTCTGCTTTCCCTTACAGATCCTGAGTATCTGCATGGGTCAGCAGTAGTGGCCTGTCCACTGCGGACACTCGGATGGAGTCGGAGGTGGGACCATCCACCTCTACAGGTATATGTGGATCATTGCGACAGTGGGGCCACCTGGCTGTCCACACTGATGTCATTGTAAGGTGTGCAGGAAGCCCTGCCTGTGTCCCAGCATGCTGGCATCCACGGATGCCAGCATGCTGTGGCTGTGGCCAGGGCAGAGTCCGCACCAGTGATGATGACACAACCGCATGGGCAGTGACACATGTGTGCCACGGGATGGCCACACAGGAGGGTAATTGCACCCATGGCTGTGGGTGGTGCGCCGTGGAGGCCTGCATGTCAGCCACAGTCCCAGACTGTGCCTATCAGCCACCAGTGGGGCAGCACTGGTGTCTCTTCAGGATAGTGGGACTGTTGCGGCCACTGCGGTGGCACCACTGAGCCCTGGGGAGTGGCAGCCGGAGGGCAGCATCAGCAGTCACCCAATGGGCTTGGGGTACAGGGCTCAGCGGTGGTGTCTGGGCACCACCTGTGGACATGCCCAAACCTGGTCCTGGTGCACAGCACCCACCCTCAAGGGGGCTAAACATTGGGGCCTTGCACACCCTGAGGACAGGATGCTGAGGAGGATGATGACCTCTTGACGAGCATACCCGCCTACCGCGAGCATCGGTCCAGCAGCAGATGCGACTTGCGACATCTGTGGATGCACTGCGTGTGGCTCTGGGTGGGTAGAGAGCATCGCAGCGGGACACTGCACTGATCCTGGCAGAGATGGACCATTTGTGGGAGGATGTGACCGCTGCCATTGACAGGCATGCACAGGCATTCATTGCTGTCATGGCCACAATGGGCACACAGTCAGGTGCCCATGCATCGCAGACACCATGCAGTGCACTATCCACTCCCCATTCCTGGCATTGTGCGACTCTCACCCTGTCGACACCGGGTTCAGCTGTGGGCATCCTGAGCACTCCTGGTGCAGGCATGTCTTGCGTGTGTGCAGACCTCTGCATGAGCACGGTCGCAATCATGCAGTGGAACCCCTGGGGACCATTGGTGCCACCCCATGAGGCCAGTAGTCAGTCTGCCAGTGCTGGCGGGTCTCGGTGGGCCGCCCACACATCTGTGGCAGCCGTGTCACTGTGTCACATGACTGACCTGTCTCCACAGCGTGGCTGCTGTCTGGTGCTGCCTTGTGTGCATTGTGTTTTTCAGTGGGCAGTGCACGGGTGGGTACCTGGCCCTGCACGTGGACACACAGTCCATCTGCACACCCCCAGCTGCTGTCCGCAGTTGCATGTGCATGATGATACCTGCATTGCACTTTACACCAATGTGCAATGGTGCTCAGCATCTGCACACACAGACATGGACAGGCAGTGGGCATGGTGGCCTGTGGACATGTGTGTTGCTTGAGTGTGCGTTCTGGGTCAGTGTGCCTCCTGCCTCTGTGCACATTTGTTGCGTTGTGTGTGAGCATGTGTGTGTGTGTGGTGTGTGTGTGTGTGTGTGTGTGTCCCTTCAGCATGGCATGTTAATCTCGCCATCCCTGATTGTGTGTGTGCTTCTGTGCCTGCCACTTTGATGGCATGAACCCCTGGTGTGTGTCCATGTGTGTTTGTGGGTTGTGCCTTAGCCACTGGTGTTTGTGCATGGCCCCATGACTTATCTGGGTTGGCTGAAGTGCTCCTCGTGATGGTGTCCCGGTGCAGCTGTGCCAGCCGGAGCAGTCAGGGGTCCCGTCCAGCCAAGGGGCTTCCCATCACCATCATCACCAGTGTCCCCATCACTGTCCCTTTTTCAACCTGTACGGCTATCCACAGCCATTGGCCATGTTGTACAGGATGCAACAGGCCAGGAATAGCTCACAGGCCTTTGAGGGCCTTATTGTAGGGCACCGCCAGAGGTGTCCAGGCAATGGAAATGTGCCTTCAGCATCCCAAACACCCACTCAATGACATTACAAGTGGTGGAGTGTGCCTCATTGTAGCATTGCTGCAATGGGGTAGCGGGCCGGGTAGGGTGGGAGCAGCCAGGGATGGAGTGGGTATCCACTCACCGTGTGTAGAGGGTGGAGGTTAGTTTTGATCAGCATCACCCTGCCCCAGGCCATGTAGGCCACTACCCATGCCACCTCTGGCCATGCCCCCCAGGCCCTGATTGTCCATGTGGTTTGCATACACGCACTAGGTGTCCAGTGGGATGTCCCCACTCTTGAATCTGTGGCACAGTGCCAATGGTGCCAGATGAAAGAATCGTGTGCTCCCCGGTGTGTGGCACAGACATTGATGATGCACCCCTGGCATCGCACACCACCTGGCAGTTGATGCTGGCATAGCCCTGCGATGAGTGTTTGTGGCCCCTAGGGCCAGGTGGTGCGTATGGCCTCATGGGTGCAGTCTATTGCCCCTAGCACGTCAGGCATACATGCTATCCTGTGGAACTCCTGTATGTTTGCTGTGCACTCGCCGCTGTGCTGGGGAAATGGATGTTCTCCACAGCATGTGGCAGCATGCGCTGAGGATGGGTGAGGTGGCGTGGCGTGGCTGACTGGGTTATGCCTGTGGTGTCCCCAGTTGGTCTCTGGAAGGTACCTGTGGTAAGCAAGCACATGCAGGCTGTTATCTTAGTCTCCACTGACAGGGCATGGCTCTGTCGTGTGGGTGCCTGCATCACATCACTGCACAGCTCACAGAGCCACCTCAGAATTGCCCTATTCAGGTGGTACCAACCCACAATCTCAGTATCAGTGTATAGCTCAAAGTTGGTGTGGGCTCGGTACTGCCTGTTGGGGGCATGCCACCAATGGTCCCTTCCACGGCCATGCCCCCTGCCACCCTCCTTCTCACCCCCATTATGGCCTCCATGTGGAAGGTGGCACTAGCCATATCCCTGGCTTATGTTCACTCCCCTGGCAGCTGTTGCTGTATTCCCCTGCTGTCCTTGCTGTTATCTCCCTGCACTGAGTACACCTGCCTGTGCTGGCCTCTGTGATGTGTAGCTCCCCACACCTTCCCTGTGCATGGCTGTTCAGACTGCCCTTTCCCTGGCCTGCCCTGTTTGTGCCTCCTGCCCTGTCTGTCTACCTCTGCTTCTGGCACATGTGGCTTCCTGTAGCGTTCTTGCACCTCTCCCTTGCTCCTTTTATTTTGGCTCATTTCTGCTATGGCGCCATCTTCCGCTTTGCTCCCTATTGTGCATGGCGTAAGTCATTGAATATCGTGACTGCGCCATTTATGTATGGTTCCTCCTCTTCGGGTTACGCATGCCTTCATTATCTTTGTGCTGTTGTTCAGCATGATTTGAGACGAACTGCCTCCTGCTGAATATCGCAGAATGGCGCACTTCAGACTTGTGCAGGTGCAACCCTATTGTGCATGGCTCAACTCTTTTGAATATCTGGGCCAATGTGTTTTATTATTTTCATTTCTAGGATTTACCCATCCTAGAGGGGGATCAAAGAGCGTTCATTACTGTAATGTTCATATTAATAGTTTCAGTCTACACTTTTGTCTATTTTACGACTGCATGGAAGGAGCCATATTGACATATTGCTCTCAGAAGAAAGGGTTTGAATTCTAATGCAACAAATCTTTTGTTGTTATGAGGAAGTGGAACCAAAGCACTACTTCCTGAAAATCTCATGTGTCCTCCATTCACTACAATGTGTTTCTCCCCTCTGCACTATTTGTTAAGTACAGCAGTGTGATGCTGCTATTTATTTATTTATTTATTTATTTATTCAAGAGTTTAACCAGGCAGGCATACTGAGCGGAAGACCACTCATTTCCAGATGCGACCTGGGGAAACAGGGTGGGGTACATGAGGGAAGGAGCAGTAATTATACAGACATTCAATTACAAATGAGGAGGCAGTGTTGTGGGCCTATACAGTAGGTAGCTAAGGTAGGCTTGTTCTTATATCCAGATAAGTGCAACAGGAAGATAGAGCTTTGGTGTAAGGGAGCAGAGTGCCATCAATAGCTTATTGAGCTGGATTGGAGGAAGGATTGGAAGAGAGGGAGGAGCCCTGGTGGAAGTGTAGCTAACTAGCCGGTTAGATTTAAGGTGTAATTTTAGGCTGGTTGGTAGGCCATCAGGAAGTTAAGGTAGGCAGTTGAAGCCTCTTGGGGGCAGGGTGGGAGCAAGAGCAGACCGAGTGGAAGTGCTCTGAGAGGCGAGTATTGAGGTGTCTGAGATTGTAGTAATGGCGGATATCTGCTGGTAAGTCATTCCAGAGTTTTGTATATGGTAGCTTAGTGCTGCTTGGCCCATGGAGGTGCGCATAAGAGGGATGTGGAATAGTCTAGCATCTGAGTGCGAGGCGAGTACGCTGGGGGAGCTGAGAAGTTAAGGATGCAGCCAGGTATGGGGAGAGTGTGGGACCAGAATTTAGCGGCAATTTTGGAGCCGTGGATTAGCCGCGGTCAGCAAGTGAGGGAGGACAGGGCACTATAAAGGTCGCAGTGGTGTGTTGGTTTTGGGCAGTCCAGTATGAACCAGAAGGGTGGAAAGGGTGTCCAGGCTGGACAGAGTGGATGGTCTTGGTGGTGCCATAGATCACATCCCGTAGTCAAAGATCGGCAGAATCATTTTTGTACGAGTTCCTGCCTGACCGTGGTGGACAGGCAGCCTTTGTTGCGGTAGAGGCCCCCAGTTTGGGATTAAGTTTTTGTGCAAGGATTCCACGTGGGTAGAAATCTAGGTTTTGGTTGAGCCAAACTCCTAGATAACGGAAGGAGGTACAGGATTCTAAGGAGAGTGGTCAAGGTTACGAAGAGTTGCTCAGCGAGCGGAGGCGAGGCTTGGGCGAAGTTAGCGAGACAGTCTTTTTGCATTTAGGAACAGCTGGTTTGTAGAGAGCCAGAGTTGTACAGCATTGAAGTCATGTTGAAGGTGGCCATGTACTGTTGCTATGGAGGACCAGTGTTGTATATTATTGTATCGTCTGCGTACATTTGGATAGATGAGTGGGAGCAGGCTAGTGGGAGTTCGTTAAGGAAAACCGAGGATAGGATTGGGCCCAGGACTGACCTTGAGGGACACCTGTGGTGATTGGGAGAGGGGCCGATAGATGGAACCAATTTTCACCGCTTGATGTCTGTCGCTCAAGTAAGCTCGAAACCAGTTTGTGGCATGGGTGGAAGGCGGAGGCCATTAGCTTGTCTATAAGGAGAGAGTGTGAGATGGTATCAAAGGCTTTGGCCAGATCAATAAATATAGCCGTCGTGATATGCCCTTTATCCATACCTGAGAGGATGTCGTTTGTTACTCTTAGTAGGGAGGTAGTGGTGGAATGAGATTTACGGAATCCAGATTGGTAAGGGTGAAGAAAGCAGTATCAGCTAGGTACTGGTAGAATTGGGCCAGGGCAAGTTGTTCATGTATCTTAGCCAGAGTTGGGAGGAGGGAGATGGGCGGTAATTCCCAGGCAGTTTGAGGTCACCCCCTTCGGCAGAGGGATGATAGTAGCCATTTTCCAGGCGGAGGAATTGTGGAGTCGAGAAGGAGAGGTTGAACAAGTCGGCTAGAGGAACGTCTATTGCAGGCACTGTAGCTGGAGTAGTCTGGAGTTCAAGCCATTGGAGCAAGAGCCCTTCTTTGGGTTAAGGTTGTACAGAGCTTGGTAGACTTGGCCGAGTGACAGGTTGGAAGGAGAAAGAGGTGGGAGGAGGGAGGCTGTGGGCTGGGAGGGAGTTCTCGGGGTGGGAGGGGAGACTATTACCAGGGAAGCTGCACTATTGGTAAAGTGAATGTTGAAGGCTGTGGCTACATCAAGTGGGTCAGTGATGGCCCGGCACTGATTGTCAGGACAGGGGCAGGTGGTTGGGTTGGCAGGGTTAGAAGAGATTTTATGGTTTTCCAGAAGAGGGGGTGAATCTGATTTGCCATAGGGCCGATGCAAAGTAATTCTGTTTGGCTAGTCAAATTGCCTTGGTACAGGAGTTACGTGGGCACGGTAAGTTTGTAGGTCTTGGAGGTGCTGGTAATTTTGTGTTTTTCCAGCATGTCCCTGGAGCGGCTTTGACATATGATTTCGGAGGATATCCAGGGTAGGTGGGAACCCCTGACTCTGGTTTTTATTAGTGGCATGTTGATCCCAGACCCTCAGGAACATGTTTGTGAAGCTTTCTAGTGCAGCATCGATTGAGGGAGCCTGAGGGATGAGGGACCAGTCAGCCATAGACAGATCCAGCAGGAGTGGTGTGAGTGCTAGTGACTTGAAGGATCTGGCTAGCAGGGTCCGTGAGGGAGGTTTGGGGGCTTGTGCACTTTCCGGACCACATAGACCATGTGGTGATCACTTAGGGAGTCAGGAGAAGTCCTGCTCCTATCGCTCTATGGGGGTGAGTGGTCAGGGCCCAGTCCAGGAAGGAGTGGTTGAGGGTTTTAGGTTTGTTCTGGTGGGTTGGGAATTTGTTGTGTGAAGTTCAGGGCATTAACATTGGTGCGTAGCTGGCGCAAGCTGTAGCAAGCCAGTTGTGATTGAAGTCACCTAGACATATAGCTCCCTGTGGCGGTGGTGGATTTTAATTTGGGCAGGTGGTCTAAAATACTAGGTGCAGGGGTATTAGGGGCACAGTAGATACCGGCTATGAAGATTGGGCGGTGTAAGGCAGTGAGAGTTTAACAGTGAGGACTCAATTAATGTGGAGGGTGGGGGAGGTGAACAGGGGTGAATCGGTGTTTGGAAATGAACATGGCTATGCCTCCAACCCTTTTTTTCCCATGCGGTCCTGCCGAGTTAGGAGTACCGGCGATAGCAACAGAGAGTCAGAGTGGTGGGGTTTGAGCCAGGTTTCCGAGGTATCAGGATATCTGGGCAGAGTGTTTGGAGTGAGAAATGGAGCATATGGGTTTTGTTAAGTATGCTGCAAATGTTTTGGTGAAGATTTTCAGTCCCTTTGGAAGGAGCCAGGGTGCTGGGGTCAAGGAGGGGCGGACGGGGTTGGATTCAACGTCCGGCTAGAAGTAGTAGGAGAGTAAAGAGATGGACAAGCATGTGGTGGGTAGCCCAGGCTCTACGTTTGGAGTTGTGATAGCTAGGGGTTGTACTAAGGGCGTCAAGCCTTGAGGCTGCTCAGAGCAGATAGACCAGGGTGTGAGAAGGGGGAAGAATGGTCGCCCTGATAGCCCAGTTGAGGGGCTGGAAATGGGTAACATAGGGAGAGTGGAAGAGCGAGTTAGTTCAGCATTTGCGACCATGTAGTGATGCAGGGGCAGTGGTTGCCTGAGCGGCGAGAGGCAGGGGGAGGGAGGCTAGTGGGAAAGTAAACAGGCACAGAGTGAGGCGAGAGCATCATTTACTTCAGTTTTGTATATAGCAGTATATACAGTGTATGTAGATGCTCAGGTTAAGTGTACCTGTGTTTGCAGTGTAAATAGACAAGCTGTTTATAGCGGCCACTAATGGCGAGAGGAGATAACCTGCTAGTGGGAAAGTGAGCTGATTGTTTTTCGTCCCTATCACGTGATTAGGACTATAAAAGTAGCAGTCGAGCAAGGGTGGTGGTGGGGAGCTGGGCATAGCGCCCAGCGGGCAAAGACCTCACGCCCGACTGAGCTCAGCGGGCTCAGCAATCCTTGCTCAGTGATCCCGTACCTTGCTGCTCTGAGTTACGGTTTCGGGGCGTCGATGTGTGCAGTCCAGCGACCCCGACACAGGCTTCTCTTGCTGGGAGGGCAGGCGACACTCGTGGCCCTCGTGGCTACCAGCTGTGGACAAAGGAAGAGAGCATGAGTTAAATAAGGACTGGGAGGGAAGGCGTGGCGATGAGCAAAGCAGGTAAATAGAATGAGGCACAGGCAGATTAAACAATTGCAAGCTTTAAGCAGTAAAACAGAGGATGGCAAGAGCAGTACACGATCTAATTGCTAGAAGCTGTAGTGTAAAATAACAGTTAAAGAGCAGTACACTATCAAATACTGTGGCTGAATTTGCTAGTAGCTCTGGTCTAGTTTTGCAGGTAATAACAGAACTCATTTAATACTACGATAGATATTGTTTGCAGTTCAGGTCTGAAAGTAGGTAAAATGTTTTAGTAACACTGCAGCAGGAGTAAAAACTAGAGATACTAGCCCTGCAACTAGCAATCTGGGTCAATTAGGCTGTGCTGTAGGCACATGGCCTTTGAGTTTGGGCGCAAAATTCAAAATAGGGCGCCAGCGCCAATGAGCCAAGACCTCACGCCGACTGAGCTCAGCGGGCTCAGCAATCCTTGCTCCAGTGATCCATGCACTGCTCTGAGTTGCGGTTCGAGATGCGTCGATGTGTGCAGTCAGTGACCCGCGACACAGGCTTCTCTTGCTGGGAGGGCAGGCGACTGGTGGCCCACCGCGGCTACCAGCTTGCTGCTCTGAGTTGCGGTTTCGGGGGTCGTCGATGTGTGCAGTCCAGCGACCCGCGACACAGGCTTCTCTTGCTGGGAGGCAGGTGACTCGTGGCCCCTCGCGGCTGCAACTTGCTGCTCTGAGTTGCGGTTTGAGATCGCCGTCGATGTGTGCAGTCCAGCGACCGCGACACAGGCTTCTCTTGCTGGGGAGCAGGCGACTCGTAGCCCTCACGGCTACCAGCTTGCTGCTCTGAGTTGCGGTTTCGGGGGTGTCGGCGATGTGTGCAGTCCAGCAACCCGCAACAGGCTTCTCTTGCTGGGAGGGCAGGCGACTCGTAGCCCTCATGGCTACCAGCTTGCTGCTCCGAGTTGCGGTTTCTGGAGTCGTCGATGTGTGCAGTCCAGCGACCCGACTGACAGGCTTCTCTTGCTGGAGGGCAGGCGACTCGTATCCTCGGGCTACCAGCTTGCTGCTCTGAGTTGCCGGTTCCGGGGTCGTCGATGTGTGCAGTCCAGCGACCCGCGACACAGGCTTCTCTTGCTGGGAGGGCAGGCGACTTGTGGCCCTCGCGCTACCAGCTGCTGCCTGAGTTGCGGTTCGGGGGGTCGCTGATGTGCAGTCCAGCGACCCGACACAGGCTTCTCTTGCTGGGAGGGCAGGCCTCGTGGCCCTCGCTGGCTACCAGCTGTTAATATGCAGAGGAGGAGCTGTGAATGTCCCAGCATCATGTGTTTTCATCACTGTCCCACTCACTCTCAGTTCCTGATCGAAACACAGCAGGGGTGTCAAGTGTTGGAGTTAGGTTACATATGCTGTGTGTCCGCATAAACACCGAGGGTGTAACTATAAGAATGTATGTCATATTAACAAGAAAATGTCTCAGTTTTCTAATAACGCTGAAATGCAGCTAATAAATTTAGTCTTGTTAGAGCTCATTGTGCTGCACATTAATTAAAATGTTATGTAGCTGCAAGGAACAAATGAAGAATGGGGTATGAAATAAACTAAAACTGAGTCTGACATCATACTAAGAACAGCCCAGTAAGCCATAAAAAGTGCAGAGGTGTATGGGGAAATGAAAGTGAAAACTCCTGTTTATTTATGATTTGGATATTTCTAACATATATTTCATACATTACATTAATTACTGCAAGTATGTCAATAACAGATCAGTCATTTTTCTGTTTGCAAAACATATCTGAGTCTGAGGCTCTGACACAAGCTTCTAAAGTTTCAAGCAAGACTCCATTTATATGCAAATGAGACAATTGTAATACAACCCTCCCATTCTTTGATGTCACCGAGCAACAGCTCAGAAGAAAGTTAGGATTTTCAATGCTTTCTATACATATTTTATTTTAAGTTTGCAATGGCTTAAGACAGCCCTGTCATGACTCTTGCACAACGTGTATTACTTGTAGCCTTTATTTATGCATAGCAAATAATACATCCAAAAGTATTTCTTTCACAAGAAAAAAATATTTCTTGGTACAGCTCATCTCTCACCATAAGACAGTTGTAACATGTTGTTGGGGAGGAGTAGACTGAATGATTCTATTGTACAGATGATACACATCCTCCTAGGAAATGGAGAGCTAGATCACTTAGTTAAAAAAAATATTGTTTTACGTTTCAAATGCTGATTGGAAATGTCAAAAGAAGAAATTAATATGAAATGGGAGGAGTGAGGTAAACAAATACAGAGCACTGCAAACATGGAGACTTCTCTTTTGTGTCTTTGGGTGTCATTCTTTACTAATTGTTAAGTACATTACTACTGTGCTATATACATGAAGGCAGGATTCACACAGAAGATGCACTCGATGCAAATGAGATGTGCCAGAGCAAATGAGATGTGCTGGAGCAAATTACATGCGCTGTTCCCAAACAATGGTATTCACAAAAGGATGTGCCACAAGATGTATTATGTGCATCCCCACTGTGAATACTCACTGAAGCGCCTACAACGCAACTTGATATGCTCCCCAGTGCAACCAGGATGCGAGAAGCACCCTGGACCAAACAACACTGAATAAGGAGCAAGTCAGCAAGGGACACAGGAGCAACAGGGAGACTGCAGTGGCACAAAGGATGCAGATGAATGGCCCGGCAGGGACCGTAAGAGGGCCAAAGGACCAGAGAGTGGCCAAAGCAGATGAGGTGCACAGACAGAGCACACATGGTGACATCAGGAAGCACCAGACAAGCACCCAACACAGGGCCCCAACATGCACAGTCACCATGCACAGGGGTGATTGGTAGGTGGGGCACAGCAGCACAAGTGCACCAGTCAGCATGGCAGAGGGTGCTGCACACATCACAGTGCACAGGAACACAGCTGGGTGGACATGGGAGTTGCAACACAGGTACACAGAGGGGTACAGGCACAATCTGACTGGGGAACCAGAGTGGTGGACCAAGGGGAGCAGTTGATGTCACCTACCTTGACTTCAGCAAAGCTTTCAATACTGTTTCACATAGAAGATTGATTAATAAGCTGGTAGGCTCGGGGTGAGTCACATGTTGGTCAACTGGGTGGCAAAGTGGTTGATGGGCAGAAAACAGAGTTGTGGTAAATGGTATACAGTCAGAAGAGATGCAAGTCACAAGTGAGGTACCTCAGGGATCAGTCCTGGGGCCAGTCATCTCAGTATCTTCATCAGTGACATTACAGATGGACTGGAGGGTAAGATTTGTCTGTTTGCAGAAGACACCAAGATCTAAAACAGAGGAGATGATCCAGATGGGGTGGGCAGAATGAGAAGAGATCTGGATAAACTTGCAAAATGGTCAGAAGAGTGGCAACTGGGGTTTAAGCAAAGAAGTGCAAGATCACACACATAGGGATGAGAAACCCTGAAGCCACCTATAGGCTGGGGGAAGTTGCTGGCAGTCACAAGGGAAGAAAGAGACTTGGCGTGTCATCACCGATGACCTGAAATCATCCAAGCAGACCACTAAAGCAGTAGGTAAGGCTAGAGGATGTTGGGGTGTATTAGTAGGGGTATCACAAGTCAGAAGAGGGAGGTAATATCCTCTTTACAAGACACTAGTTAGACCCCATCTGGAGTACTGCATGCAGTACTGGAGGCCACACCTTCACAAGGACATTAACCAAATTGAGGCAGTCCAGAGAAGGGCAACCAAAATGGTGCAGGGACTGCATCAGAAAACATATGAGGAAAGATTAACTGAGCTCAATATGTATACCCTAGAGCAAAGGAGGAGAGAGGTGATATAATTGAAACATTCAAACACCTTAAGGGCATTAACAAGGTGAAATAGTCTAACATGTTTCAATATAAGAAAATAGTAGGACAAGAGGACAGGACACAGCATGAGATTAGAGAGATGCTGATTAAGGGTAATGTGAGGAAGTTCTTTTCACAGAAAGGGAGGTGGATGCATGGGACAGCCTACTTCAGGAAGTGGTGGATATGAATACAGTGCAGGGCTTCAAACAGGTATGGGATAGGCATAAGAGAGCAATACAGATGAGTTTGAATAGATAGGCTATTGACAGAGCAAAGGACAATGGCACATTCATAAGGTAGAAAAACAAATGGGCAGACTGGATGGGCCTTGCGGCCCTTATCTATCATCCGCTTCTATGTTTGTATGTTTCTAATAGCACACAGGGCGAATGCCATGTCCTGCACAGGTGGAACATGCCCACATGCATTGTGGACCACAAGAAGAGCAGCACAACAACAGGTGACCAATACAACAGAACCAACCAGCACGCACCACACACAGAGTAGGGGCAATGTGCAAGCCAGCACTGTGTAAGGCCACCCAACAGGCCATACACAACAAGGAGGGCACACACTGTACTGGGTATGTAAGGTGGACAGGGTGCATAGATGCAATACCACAGGTGCACATGTGTGAACGGGAACAATGGTACATTGGAAACCATCAGCACAATGGAGCACCAGCACAAAGCACAATGAATGACCACATATACCGTCATCAATATAAAAACATTTATTCAAACAAGAAAAGTAACACAATAAACTATTTATAATTGTACAAAATCACTAAGAACAGGGTTAGGGTGGTGTGGAATCAACAAAGCAAAGAAACAGCACACATTAAGGACACGGTTCAGTGGTGGGGAACAGGGGAAAAAGCTGGCAATGGAGATGGGTATGGATGGTGGGGATCAAGCAATAAAGGGGCTATATAAAGTGGCCCAGTGGCCTAGTGGCCTAGTGTCCCAGATGGGCCAAAGCCCGGCATCCACCCCTTGACTCCTAGTCTACAGCACCCTGATGAGCAGGGTTATTGCCTGCAGGAGTTGCTCCTGCCTCCAGTACAGTGGCGCCAATGTCCACCGGAGTGCTGTCCTTAGTTGTATCCCTGCCTGTTGACCAAAGACTCTTCCTCTTCCTCCTCCCTGGCACACCAGACTGGACTCTCTGTGGCCCTACAGTGGGATGCAGACAACAGGAACTAAGTGCCATGGTCTACACTGCTCCTTCCTACTCTGCCCACCATGAAAGTGTGCAGCAGACAACCCCATGGCAATGGCTGATGACCCACCATGCACATTGCAATACCACAGTAGGCTGGCACACAGTGCCCCACTGTGACCATGCAATGGTACTGAGACAGCACAAGGCCCACATGTGCACACAGAGTGACACGCAGAGGGACATGCAGCCATGTCCCACACAGCATGTGCAGATGCCAGCATGCTACACAACTGTGCCGGCTCCTTCCGAACACCAGTGGAACACCACAATGTGCTCATGGTCCTCAGCTGATGCGTACATGGTGAACTGACACAGGAGCCATGTGCACTATGGTCCTAGCACATGCCAACATGGCGGCACACCCCATGTGTGTGCACAACGTGCAGCACATGGGCACACACATGTAGCAGGTGGCAATAGCATGCAGTGGGCATCCCCCACTCCCCCGATGAACACAGAGGATGCACAAGCAGAACACTCACCTCCACTGGCCCTAGCAAGCCTGGCCTCCACTGCCACCATGGCCCTTCACCTGTCTGCTGGCCCTGTGAGTGAAACACAACCAAAGAGAACCATGAGGCAATAGTATGTGTGTACCACTCCACCCAAATATGACCCACCTCAACACCACTGGTTCCATCATGCAGTGATGGACCCACTCTTAGTGACCCAAGGAAACTGCACCTTGGACAGTGTGTATTAACACAGCCCCCAGCCTGTGCTCACATGGTGGTGTGTGGATGGATGTGTCCTGTGCCACCATCAGAACTACAATGCACACATCAGTGTGCCAATGCACCCTGTCATGCACCATGCAGCACATGTCTATATACAGTGGCCATGGTTGTACCCACATGTAGCAGCAGCATGGCATGCCACCGTGTGTGTGTGTGTGTGTGTGTGTGTGTGTGTGTGTGTGTGTGTGGTGGTTGTGGGGGTTGGGGCTCACCAAGGCATTCTTCCCTCCACCTGGAACCACACCCCTGCCTGCTTGAGTTGATGTACTGCAAGTTATTGTGATTTACCTGGTGTGGCACTGCACCCCTGCATGCCTGATCACAAAAGTGCTGGAGCCTGTCCAGGTCCCAGTGATGCAGGTCTCCATAGCAGTGCCTGTACTACTCCCCAGTGTGCTCCACAGGAGTTTTGTGCACAAGACACTCTGCCACCCTCACCCACACTGCTGAGCATGGCTCAGTGAGGTTCTGGGATCCGAAGATCTGCCCTCCAGTGGCATGATGAATGCCACCATGTTAACTAGTTCCACCTCCCCCATTTCATGGCCCTGAGCCCAGATGCCTGTACATGTGGCATTTTCTGACTCAGTTAGTCTGTAGCAGGTGTGCACAGTACAGGCTGCTTGTGTGCAATGGCCTATTCATGCCACATGCACGAGAAAGCATTGTGCACCAGACCGCGATCACAGTGTTGTGGTGTGGCAATGCATGATTGCCTCCATTGCGCATCACCGCACATGCACAGTGTGCACAGTATGAGTGGGAAGTCAGGGTCACGACCAAGTCATGCATGCACAGTTTGTGCAGATCCACCATATTGTGAATGGCAAACAATGCCGCCCATAGTGCAATGGGATTGTGCACACTGGCAGTGGTGCGCAGTGCACTGCAGGTGTGCTGAGATACAAAGTACACTGATACACCACACCACACTCAAAGAGTTGTGCAGCACAGCTCCAATAGCACATGTGGACTCATATGCACTGCTGTAATCGATCGTGCTAACGGAACTACTGGACAGTATGCGCTATTACATGTCATGGCACTGACTCAGCATCACACATGCATGGGGATGCTCCATGCCACTTGTGCTGCATTCAGGAAATGCCCCCAATTTGACTACACATGCTTGGGGATACACCATAGTAGCATGTGCTCAATGCACCAGTTGCACATTGCTGATTTGCTTCCACATTTGCCTGTACTGTGCTGACGCCTGCTACTCTACCCTACGGAACCACAATGTCCACACAGGACAATGCAACTATATGGAGACATCCAAACTTTACTGCTGATGAAAACAGGGCACTGCTGGAGGCCTACTTCCTGAGGCAGAGCATCCTGTCTGGCGGGGGTGGCAGCCACCTGCAAAGGGATGAGTGCTGGGAACAGGTAGCCAGGCACATGATTGCCCATGGCATATACAGCAGAACATTGCAGGAGCGCAAGAAGCACTTCCATAATGAAGCGAGGGCTAAGGAGAAGATGGCCACCATCAGGGCTTCTCTGGGTGTGACAGGGGTGGACCACAGACTGTGTTGCACCTCACCTCCAATGAGGCGAGACTGGTGGCCAGCATGGGCTGGACAATGGTGATGGGAGATCTGGGTGGCGCCTTCCAGACAGGTGGCAGTCCATCGCAGCACTGTGAGTATACATGTCCAAAGTACTTTGCTGGTCTGTGTGTGCTTACCATGGATGCCCTGACTAGCTCCACCGTGGCCTGCTAAGTTCCCATGTGTCAGTATGCACTCGACATGTTGCCGTTCAACCTGCCTGTCTATGGTGTGCTGCTGGCACAAGACAGGCTGCTCCATTGCAGCACCATGGGGGTGGCACTCACCATGCTAGTGGGTGGTGGTGGTGGTAATCTGGGATGATGTACCCATGGGTGGTGACCAGGAGGGTCCCACATGTCCCTGAGTGCTGGTGCATGTCTTGTAGCCATGGCACTGGCCACACTGAGCCCGGCAGCACCACTGTATGGCATGTCACCCGCACCTGTGGCACATGTGCAACTCTCCCTGTGCATGCCTGTCTGACCACACTGAATACACATGTCAGTAACCATGTTTCCCTTCTCTCTTACAGCTTGACCCCACTTCACGGGTGCTGTTGTGTCCAGTGGACAACCTCCTCGACAACACGGTGGGGAGGAGGATGGGCCATCACATTGAGCCACAAATGGGGCTGTGGCAGATGCCGTGCCAGGCCCTACCAATGCCAATGCAGCCACAAACTCTGTGTTGGATGGTGCAGGGCCATCAAACCCTCAGCTGGTGCCTCAGCCGGTGGCCATGGTAGCTCATGGTTGCTCAATATACTGGGTTTCACTGATGATGACCCAGTGGACAGGGTCGATATTGCAGATGACCTGCTGGTGCTGGCATCCAGGATGGAGGGGTGTATAATGCTGATGATCCTGACGCCACACAGATATGGGGGGACATGGCCAACAACAGCCCAGCCGAGGTACAGGTGCACACACAGGTGGTATCATGTGGCGTTAGTGGTCCTGTGGCCCCAAGTACACCCTGCACAACTGTCCATGGTGGTGTTTGCTGGGGGCCCTGTGTCTGGTGCAGCTGTGGGGACAGGGACTGCCAACACTGTTCAGCAGGGTGCTGTGGAGCAGCAGCAGGTGGCAGGGAACATGATGTGAGCATCCCTGGATGTGCAGGGGTGCCCACACCCAGTCCCCGCATACAGCAGCCTGCTGTGGGACGTCTGCTGACGGTGGATGCAGCGAAGCAAGCTGGGACCCCACCTGCCTGTCAGCACCATCCCCATGATACATCCCCTGCCAATGGGGTTGAGGGCTATTCACTCTTCCTGCAGGACACCGTGGAGGGGGGCATCCCACAGGGTGGAGCTGAGGTGCAATCAGATGTAGCTGGCCATGAAATGGACAGTGCATGCCATTTGCACTGGCTGGCAGAGGCTTGCATACTGTGGGTGGGCATGACCAGTGCTCTGGAGCAGATTGCACTCACTGCCAAGGTGGTGAGTGCACACAGTCACCACGTGGCCACAGACTACGAGCTGTACCCCAGGAATGCCTCAGGCACTCCCAGGTCACAGCATCAGGTGAACCCATTGCTGCTGATGTCATCACCACACATGGCTATCTCTAACACCCCTGGATCCATTCTGGGTCACGGGAAGACACACCAGTGAACACCCATTCCTGATCTCACTGCAGTACCCCACAAGGGTGGTGGACACCCCTGTGGCCAGTGGTGCTGACTCAGTGATCCCAAGTGAGGGCATGGTTGCCCATGTGTCCATGGTGGCCTTGGTGGCTACCACAGACACCTGAGTTGATAACCCCCATTACCCCTGCTGACAGCACCCATTGCAGCCCACACACCAGGCTGACAGTGACCAGGGCAGTGTGCAGTAGCATGCACCCGCCCTGGTCACGACACCTGTGGTGGACACCTGTGTGGTGCACTGTGTGTGGCCGCAACCGGTGTTGTGCTGTGTGGCATGGGTGTGATAAGTGTTGGCCCTGCTGTACACCTGTGCCAGTGGATGAATATTGATCCATGCCATCCCAGCACAGACACTGTGTCCCACCTGTCCATCTGTGGCCTGCTGTGCATGTGTCTGTGCATCGTTGTCACCCTTCATAGGTCCGCTACATGCCGGATGTGTGGTTGTCATCTGACTTGTGATTTGTGTGTGGATGTGGGTGTGTGGGTGTGGAGGACAGCCAAGTGTTACCCATCTGTATTACTCACCTTCAGTCCTGAAGTCCTCTTCCACTATAGTATCTCTGTGCCGCCAGGATCTGGTGACCCAGCATGGGTCCCTGCAGGCCAGGATCAGTTGCCCACCTACTTCAGGAGGCCCTTGCTCCACTGAATCCTCCTCCTCCCCAGAACTGTTGCCCTCCCTCAGACTGGACAGCTATTCCATGGTCAATGGCCATGTTGTGCCATATACACAGGCCAGGAATATGCCACAGGCCTTCTCTGGGCTATATTATAGGGCACCACCTGACCTATCCAGCACCTGAATCACATCTTCATCATGCTGAAGACACATTCAATGATGGCATGTGTCGCGATGTGTGCCTCGTTGTAACACTCCTCCACCTCTGTGCCAGGATGGCAGAAGGGGATGAGGAGCCAGGGTCACAGGGATATGCCACATCACATGTGGGGGACAAAGCAGTCTGTTAGTGCCCCACATACATGTGCATTGTGTACCACAGCCCTCCCTCCATCATGGCACACTGGTGTGGCTACTGTCTGTCCACCTCTGTCCCTGTGGCCCATCTCCAGAGTGTATCCCTCCCCATGGTTGGATGGTGCATTCGTGCATTCACCTGTGGCTTGCCCTGTCTGCCCTCATCTTCCCTGTACCTAACTGTGTCTGCAACTACAGCTGACTGCTCCTGTCCAGTCTGGCATTGCTTACCCTCCATTGCCCAGCTGTCACCTGTGCCTGGTTGTGTGTGGTGCATTCCACCCCTGCCACAAATGCCTACTGTTCTGCATTACCTCACCTCCCATGCTGTGCTGTGCTGCTGCACTGACCCCCATGACATTCGCTATCCCGTCAGTGTGCCCACCTCTATTGTCACACCTGGGCATCTCCCCTGCACAGACCCTGCCAGGGCCCCTGCTCACCTGCACTACCTCCCAAGGTGTGTTGCGCCACTGTGTCTTGTTAGTGGGCATGTATGCACCCTCACTCACCCACTAGGTGGCTGCTGCAAATATCACTGGTCTCAAACTGGTGGCATAGGGCAGATTGGTGCCATATGAAGGCACTGTGTGTACTCCTAGGGTGTGTGGCATATACATTGCTAATCGCCCTGTGGCATTGCACACCACCTGGCAGTTGATGGAGTAGAACCCCTTGCGGTTCATGTATGGCATGGCCTCGTCACCAGATGGTGCATAGATTGCCATATGGGTGCAGTCAATGCCCCTATGATGCTTGGCATGCGTGACACCCTGTGGAACTGCTGCATAGCTTCTGTCCACTCTGCCCTTGTGCTTAGGAATCGAATAAACTCTGAAGCATATGGGAGCAGTGTGGTGAGGAATGAGTGAGGAGGCGGGGCGTGGATGGCTGGGATATGCCAGTAGTGTCTCCAGCTGGCCTCTAGAAGTTTCCCATGACAAGCAGGCACATTGTTGTTGTCATCTTGGTCTCCAGTGATATGGCATGACCCCTTCCAGTGAGTGCCTGCCTTTCATCATGGCATAGCTCATGCAGCTGCATCAGAATTGCCATGTACAGGTGTGTATTGGCTGACTGTTTCTGTATCTGTCAGTTGTTTAAATGTTAGTCTGACACAATACTGCTGCAGGACAGGCCACCTAAGGTGCCTTCTGCTGCCACATTGTTGATTTGCCCATCTCCTCATCACCATTATTATGCCCACCACCATGAATGGTGTACCATCCATGTTTGTGACCTCTATTGTGCTGCTGGTGTTCTGCCTGGTGCTGTTGCTGCTATCCTGCAGTCTGCCTGCTGGGGGCTTGCACTTGAATCTATTTCTTTTATACTTATCTCCTTAGTATGCATATGGGTGGATTTGCTGTGCATGCACTGTGTTTGTGCATTCATTTTGTTTTGTGAATGGGGATGCACCATATATGCAGCTATAGGCCCCCTCCAGATGTGTCACATATCATTATTTCTGTGGTCCTGCATTGTGGATGTACTGGGGCATCTCTGCCCTATGTGAATAGCACCAGTGCACATCTGTATGATGCACGGCCCATCTCAGATGCACCAAGCACATCTGATTTGCAAATCCTGGCCGATATGTTTAGCTACACATCACAATCAATGTCATCATTGTAGTGTTTAATCCAAGACTAGTATAGTGCAATGGTGATGTGATATGCACATGCCTGGGCATACACTGTTGCACATGAATCAAGCCATATTATGTGCTTCCAAGGCATGCAGTGAGGCATGAGGCAGAGCCAAGTCTCGTAACATAACAAAGGTGAGCAGGTGGATCACACAAAAGTGACACAAGGTTTACAGAATACTGCACTCAAAATTGTACATAATGATTGAGCAAATGTATGCAGTGTAAACAATAATACCCTACAGAGTGGGCGGTATTGTGCTATACCGGACCACCCAGGGTGTAATGAGGCCTGACACTGCAGGCAGAGGGCCATTAAGGTACATAAAAAAAATAATAATGTGACATGAGTGCAGGAGGTTGATGTGGTTTTGGGCAGATGGCACTGAACTAGGGAGGCGTTGGGGGGCAGTAGTACCTCTCGCTAAGCGAGAGAAAAAAATGGTGGCTCCAGTAAATTGAACATTCTAAGGGCATAATGATTTCCCAGGTAATCAGGCAGCTATAGACTGGGGCTCATTATTTCCCAGTCTATGTTGACTGATACTGGACCGAGTAGTTGGTGACATTAGCCAATCAAGAAGGAGAATGCTCCCTGCCCATTTTCTAATACCTGATAGACACTGAGGCACAACATAGAGCCCAGTGTGTTCATGTAACCAAGGTGAGTGTATTTCAGAGGCCAATCACACCAAGTGACACAAGGTTTGCAGAATAACTCCACTCACAAATGTACATGGTGTTGGAGCCATAGTATGCACTTACAAGGGTATGCATTGGGATATAAGGCAGAGTAAAGTGTGTTCACATAACCCATGCAAGCATATATCAGAGGCTAATCACACAAAATAACAGAAGGTTTTCAGAATAAGTGCTCTCACAATCGTGACATCGTGATCAAGCAACAGTATGCAGTTACTTGAGTAGACACTGAAGCACGAGGCAGAGCCAAGTATGTTCATTTAACACAGGGTAGCATATATTAGAGACTGATTACACAAAGTAAGGTAAGGTTTGCAGAATAAGTGCAGTCACATTTGTACATAGTAAAGGAGCCATGGTATGTACTTTCCCTGAGTATCCACTGAGGCACAAGGCAGAGCCAAATGGGTTCATGCAAGCTAGGTAAGGGTATATCGAGGCCATTCACAAAAAGTGAGACAATGTTTGTGAAATAAGTGCAGTCTCATTTATACATAGTATGTTCTTTCCTGGGTATGCACTAAGGCATGAGGCAGCACCAAGTGCCTTCATGTAACTAAGGTGAGCACATAGCATAGGACAGTCACACAAAAGTGACACAAGGTTTGCAGAATAACTGCATTCACAATTGTACACTGTGATGGAGCTATGGTATGGGCTTACCAGTGTATAAAGTGAGGTGTGAGGCAAAGTCCAAGTGGGTTCATGTAGCCCAGATGGGCATTTATCAGAGGCTGATCACAGAAAGTGAGAGAAGGTTTTCAGAAGAACTGCAGACACAGTTGTACACTGTGATGGAGAAAAGGTACCTTGGTAGACATTGAGGCCGAGGTACAACCAAGTGTGCTTAATGAACACAGGGTAGCGTATGTCAGAGACCAATCACACAAAGTGAGACAAGGGTTACAAAATAAGTGCAGCCACATTTGTTCATAGTGATGGAACCATGGTATGTGCTTATCTGTGTATGCACTGAGGGCATGGGGCAGAGCAAAGCATGTTCAAGTACTCTATGTAAGCATATAGCAGGCGTCAATCAAAGAAAAGCTACACAGTGGGGTCAAAAGTTACACAAGGTTTTCAGAATAACATACACTTATCATTGTATGCAGTGAGGCATGGGGCAGATCCATGTGTCTTTATGTAACCCAGGTGGGTGTACATCAGAGGCCAGTCACCTAAAGTGACAGAAGATTTTCAGAATGACTACACTCACAATTGCACATAGTGATTAAGCAAAGGTATGCAGTTATCTGGGTAGACATTGAGGCACAAGGCAGAGCCAGGTGTGTTCATTAACTTACTTTTTATATGCTTGGAGTTGTTAAAGCTTGGAACAGACTACCACAGGATATTGTGGACAGTACTACCCTGAATGAATTTAAATCAGCTTTGGATAATCTCTATTATTCTAAACATCTCCTGGTTTAACTTGACCACAGTTGTGGGGACTTCCTGATGGGCGATGACTCTCTTTTGTCCTATTCCTCCTAGTAATCCTCCTAGTAACAGGTTAGTAGTGTATATCAGAGGACGATTACAAAAGTAAGATTCAAGTTTGCAGAATAAGTGCAGTCTCATTTGTACATGAACAAGAGCCCATGAAGGGCATGTAAATATTTAACATGCCCACTTAGAGCAGGGCTGAGCTCAGGAGGGGCTGTATTTTTCCATACCTGCTCTTAGAAGATCCAAGTTGCTAGCCCAAAAGGTGATAATTCAAATTAATAAGCCCCCACTTGAGTACTGGGGGACTAAGTCCAGAAGGGGATGATTTTTGTTTTTGTAATGTGCTCACTCTAGAGTGGGACAGAGCCTAGGGAGGGCATACAAAATGTAACATCCTAGTTGGCACAGGACTGAGCCTAGGAAGGGCAGTGTCATTTTTATGTTTGCTTGCGCATGCGCAAGAAACATTATGTGACGCTTAGGAGAGATGGGGTTGCTGAGGCGCGGCACTGTTACAGCCAAGGGAGCAGGGTGTAGCCAGGAATTTTAAACTTGTACTCAGAACTGATGCACTGTTGCCCCGTTATGTAAACAAAAACCAAAATAAGCTGCCATGCCACACCAACAATAGGCCGTCCCTCCTCTGTTTGCCATGTCTGAGTTCAAGTAATCAGTTTCTTCCTGTATTCCTCCTTCCTTTGTTTTCTGCCGCCTGGTAAGTTGTTCTTTTTGTGTATTTGGCTGGTGGCATCAGTGCCCATAGTGAACAAGGAAAAAGTGCTCAGTGCGACACAGACTGATCGACTCACAATGTCCTTGCTTTTCTCTTTTTGTTGCCCTGCCTGATCTGTTGCCCCTGCCTGATTTTTTTACTGTACTCTGCTGAGTACAGTGTGTATACCTGATGACACCCCTGCAAGGGAGGTACTGCATTTGAGGGCTTGGCACTGGTGGACCAATGGAGGCACAGTGTGCCGATGACACTGAGTCTTCCAAAAGTGCACCAAGTTGTAACATTTTCGCCACTGCAATCAGGGGCCACCTCATCATTGTAGCATCAGTCATTCTGCTGCAATGAGGGAGCAACCGTCATTGCAGGGTGGAGCGTTAGCTAGCTAATACTGTTTCTGCGAACATGGTGGGTGGCTTGCCACTATTTCACAAACAGTATTAGGCAGCCAACCCCTTGCCCGAGGGTGCCCAATCCCCTCATTAGCATGTGTGCCCCACAAACAGTCTTTGTTTGCAAGCGGGGCCCCAATCCCCACTGGCTGCAGTGACCCAGGTATTTTGCCGATGGGAGCCCACTCCCCATCGGCATGATGTAACCTCCCACCCATTTTCCTTCTCTGCCAGCAGGGTGCCCAATCCCCATCGGCATAACAGCCTCCACTTTGGTTGTGTGCCAAGGGTGCCCAATCCCGTCGGCATGATGTTGCTCCCCTTTTTTGTTGTGTGCCAACAGGGTGCCCAATCCCATGTCGGCTACAGTTGGCCCCCAACAAAAGACTCCCTTGCTTGCTGGGAGCCCACCCCAGTGTGCCAAATGCCCCTCTGAAGTTAAAACCATCCCGTGTTGTCTTTTTTCCTGTAAAGAAAAACAGTCCCTCACGGTCTCCCAGACCCCCTCCCCAACCCGTGCCCACCCACTGTACCCTGCCTCCCACCCCCTCACCCCATACTTACCTCCGAGTCCAGCGATGATCTTGGTGGACCGAATATGTCTGCACTCTTCAAAGCCGACCGCAAACTGAGGAAATGCCGGTAAGCTGTATAATGGATAAATAGGGTTTTTCAACTTTGCTGCATATCTCAGGCATTTTTGAAATTGTGGCATCAAATTTTCAACATGGGGTTTTGGGACCCTTCTCATGAATTCTGTCACTGTCATGGTGTTAGTCAGGCCCAAAGGGTGATTTTGTGGTCACTGCATGAAATCACCTTTTGGGGCCGATTAATGAAATGACAGTGCCAGTGTTCATAAGGCAGTCTCAAAAGCCAATGTTCTAAACACTAGTGAAAAAATTCTAAAATTACTGTTTTTTTACAAGCATGCGTTGTGCAGTTCCTCACTTTTACGTAAGTTCGCTAATTTGTAACATTTGCACTCCATATTTTCAACATTGCCATTTTATCACACCTACTTATGAGCAGTACAGCTGTCATTTTTCACATGTCGTCAAAAATGCTTCACAGCATGTAGCTATAAATGGCGAAATGGTGTGTGAAATCAATGTTTGGGATAGATTAAGAAAATCACAGTGACACTGTTCATGAGCAGAAGGTCTTAAAATGGCTATGTTGAAAATGTGGTGGAAAAATTCCTAAAAATGACTGTGTTACAAGCGTGCGCTGCGCAGTTCCTACACCTTCGTAAGTTCAAATTTTAATATTTGCACTCCGGATTTTCAACAATGCCATTTCACCACACCTCCTTATGAGCAGTACAGCTGTCATTTTCACATCTCACCAAAATGTGATTCAACACATGTAGCGCACAATGGTGCAGTCGGTGTGTGAAATCAATGTTTAGGACAGATTAAGAAAAGCATAGTGACACTGTTCATTAGCAGAGGTGCTAAAATGCCTATGTTGAAATTTGGTGAGAAAAGTCCATAAAATGACTGTGTTATGGCGTCGTTGCGCAGTTTCCATGCATGCTCGTGCCGTCGCACATTTGCAATACTTTCACCCAGATTGTCAACACTGCCATTTGTCTGCACCTCCTTATGAACAGTGCAGCTGTCATTTTCACAACCTGGCCGAAATGTGATTCTGCACTTCCATCACAGAATAGCACTGTCGCTGTGGAAATCCATGTTTGGGACACATTACAAAAATTACACTGGCACTGTTCAGTAGCAGAGGTCCTAAAATGCCTATGTTGAAAATTTGGTGAGAAAAGTCCATGAAATGACTGTGTTACGCATGCGCTATGCAGGTTCCACGCACACTCATGCCTTTGCACATTAGCAATATTTACACTCCATTGTTGACACTGCCATTTGTCCACACCTCATATGAACAGTACAGCTGTCAATTTTCACATCCCAGCCCAAATGTGTTTTTGCACTTTGGGTGCCAGAATAGCACAGTCATTGTAGGAAATCCGTGTTTGGGACACATTAGCAAAATCATATTGACACTGTTCATTAGCAGAGGTCCTCAAATGGCTATGTTGAAAATTTGGTGACAAAAGTCCATAAAGTGACTGTGTTACTTAGCTGTGCTATGCACTTTCCACGACACTGTAACTTCACACATTTGCAATATATTCACTCCATATTTTCAACACTGCCATTTTCCACCTCCTTATGAACAGTACAGCTGTCATTTTTCATATCCTGGCCAAAATGTGTTTTCGCACTTCCAAAGCAGAATAGCACGGTCGCTGTGGGAAAACACTATTCAGGACACATTACAAAATGACAGTGACACTGTTCATTAGCAGAAGTGCTAAAATGCCTATGTTGAAAATCTGGTGATGAAAGTCCATAAAATGACTGCGTTATGAGCGCATTATGTGCAGTTTCCACGCACGCTTAGAACTTTGCACATTTGTAATATTTTCACTCCAGATTTTCAACATTGCCATTTTCCACATCTCCTTATGAACAGTGCAGCTGTCATTTTCACATCCTGCTCGAAATGTGTTTTTGCCATTCTGGCACAGAATACTGTGGTTGCTGTGGGAAATCAGTGTTCAGGACACATTAACAAAATCATACTGACACTGTTCATGAGCACAGGTCATACAGTGCCTATGTTGAAAATCTGGTGACAAAACTCCATAAAATGACTGTGTTATGTGCATGTGTTGCGCAGTTTCACGTATGCTCGGAACTGCAAGCAATTTTAATATTCCCACTGCATTTTCAACATTGCCATCTCTTCATACCTCCCTATGGATGGTACAGCTGTTATTCTTCACATCATGCCCGATCTGTCTTTTTGTCGTGTGGTGCAGAATGGCACTGTCACTGTTTGAAGTCCGTTTTCAGGACACATTGACAAAATCACACTGCCGCTGTTCATGACAAAAGGTCACAAATGCTTTCATGAGGTGGGATCACAAAAGGCCATGTTCAAAATTTGTACTGTAAATACCAACAAGCGCCCGAGCATACGGTTTCTAACCATAGCGTACTAACCTGTACAGAGAGACAGGCATCGGGGTGTGCCTTTGAATTGCCACCTGTACTGTTCATGCCATCCCACCCCACCCACTGACAGGCATCGAGCTGTACCTTGGACTCTTCGCCCAAGACTTCACCCCATTCTCCTATGCTGCACCCATTTCACTATATGTACTTATGGAATGGGGTGACTGTAAACCAAACACCTAATGCACAGCTCAGCACGTCGGTGTCTGCAGAATAGGGTGGTGACAAGCTTGACCATCATGGCGTCGACCCAAACACTTACCCAAATCCTGTCCATCTCTACAGGATGGAGGTGGACTTCATGTGAACTCCAATAATTCACTGCCATTCCTATTCTGTATCTGTCTAACTCCTGCATTTCTAATGCTCATATCAACAAGCAAACATTCGGCATTGACAAATGCTTGTTTATTACCCATTCTTAGTGAGTCCAAAGTGCAAACCCACAAAGAGCTGATTTAATAATAAGTCCTCCAAGTCCTGAGGGGCTTTAACAAATTAATTTCCCATCCTCTTAGAGGAGCCGAGCCTAGATTGAGGGGCATTGACTGAAATGTCCCCAACTCCATAGGATCATGTATCAGTGCTTGTTTTGGGGGTTAGCAAAGAGAATGGATCCTGATACTGACTGTCAACTGAAGGTCGGGGTTTCCCTGTTAAAGGATCAAGGGCAGATGAATTACTGGCTCTAGGGATGCAAAGAATTGGCTAGCTGTAGGCTTTGGGCTGGTAGGTGAACCCCAAGTTGGGGGTTATTGTCATAAAGGAGGTCAGATCTGGGATTACTGAGACAAAAGAAAAATGTTACACTGGTGTAGTCAGAACACCACTCACACAGATATAAACTTTGCTCTTCAGATCTGGTAATGTTTGGATGTCTATGTAGTACAGTATATTATGTCTTACAATACACCACTCATTTTACTTTTGAACATGGTGGGTGATGGATGATTATAGATTTGGGTTTATGTCACATTACTCTGCTTAAATAGCTTCTGTTTTTTCACCTGCTTCAGGGACAACACATGGACAAATTATTGTGGTACATAGTGGCACTTCATTATGTTTAGACACAAAATTCTTTTATGGATTCCTTTTACTGGTTACCTATACAATGATTTCACCTGGGGGGTGGTGGCAGGGTGTTGTTTCCCTCAGTTTGGGATTTCAATTTACTGTGTAGAACTGTTTTTTAATATTACAGAAGATTAGGTACACATATGGACACATGTTGATACATGGACATATTAGGATAATTATCTCAATTACAAGAGGGTCTGTGTTAGGTTTGGGTTTTGAATATACACATACACCAGTCACTTGTTACAGAATTGCAGATTTATCATGTTTAAACAGCAGAAGTTTGAATATTCATGAGTAATATTGACTTATTATACAGAGAGTTTAAGACAAATGTATCTGAACAGCACTTACACTGCATACATGTTTGAAACAACTTGTGAATGCTTAATTTACAATAGGGCGATCGTCTTCTGACCCACTTTTACTTAACACAAAGATATGTTTGTGTTTAAAGGCTTTTAACATTATTTAATAAGTATTGTTTAAGCTTATTTTGTTTGTGTTGTTTTAATCACATTCATTTATTAATGCAGGCCCAGACACACACATCCATGGTTTTAAAATGAAGCTTTAGTTGTTTTATGACTTTTCTCAGGGAGTGAGCTTTCAATTCTGTGACATTTGGCCATGGAATACCTTTCATTTGGTGGAGCTTTGCTGTTTTTTTATGGTTACGTTGTTTTGGAAAGCACCTTTAGGCAATGGGGATCCTTTACAACTTTTCATCTGTTTTTGTGTATGATCTGAGTTTTGAGAAAGTACTGTATGTTCTTCCAAACCAACTGCCATTGATTTCTGATGAAAGATTCGTGTAATTCAATTGCTAAAAACTCCTGTTTTCTTTTGTAACAACTCTGTTGATCCAATTAAAAGTATCAAATCATCTATTTGTGTGAATCTTGTGTTACAAGGACCAATACAGCAACAAGATTTTCTGAGGAATACACTGTCTTTAAGTATAACTCGAGCCCTGATTTAGGAACACAGTTGGGTTGATGAAACCCACCTACAACATGCAGCTTGCCTCCTTCCCAATAACTGCCAAGATCTCAGTTGAAAAATAAAACATGAAACACAGTAAGAGACCACCACAACATTGTATGTTTTCATGTTTTATATAATATGAGTCATATGCTGATGGAGTGCATGCCAGTTAATAACTGTGTAAAATGTACAGTAAGACTGTTCATAAGTATACCCTTATGTAAAAGGATATTTATTATTAGTTGCAAAAACATGCAATCGTATGATAACCCTGTGGTAACCTATATTGTTCGATAACAGGGTGATGCAGGAACTGATCTGTGAACATCCTAGCATGCTCTGCCCCCACCAATAAGAAAATCCTTGATCAACCTCTTAAGACTATGGGCCTGATTCTAAAATGGGTTAGAATGATGCAAGGGACTTGTGTCAAAAGAATTTGGCCTGATGTGATTTGCACTGCAACTTGCATTAAACTGTGATTTTGCAAAGCAGCCTACATCTGACACACACAGTGCTGCACCAAAGCCCCCTTGCACCAGTGTTGCGTCCAACAGCCCAGTGCACCAGATCACATGGGGCTTCTGGATTGGCAGGGCTGCCACATACTCTTTGGAGATTTTCAAAGCCCTGCCATGGATGCAGTCAGGGGCTCCAATTAGATCAACAAGAAGGTTGTCTGAGTTGTTGCACTACTGGGACTTGGGAGGTCAGTGGACTGTGGGGTATAGTACAGGCAGAGAAGGAGCCATGGGGTGTAGGGGACCAGCTGTCCATGTGCAAAAAGACAAATCATGCCAGTAATTTAAAACACAAGTGCCCTGGTAGTGTACCCTCCCTGATTCCTGACACTTATGTATAAGTCCTGGAGGTATTGTAGACCCTCCATGATCCCCAATCTCGGAGAAGAATGGCAGAATTGCCTCTGTGGTATAGCATTCCCCTCCTCCTAATCTCTGATTTTCTGAAAATAAAAACTCTGGTCATAATCCCTGGTGGTCTAGTGGTCCCTCCTTCCCCTCCCTATCAGGCATTGCCAAACCACCCACTGCCCCATCCATGACACACTTCTGCAATGGGCACAGCCCTATGCACACTGCCATAGACAGCCATAGAATTGCTCTGTGCGTTCTGTGCAGTGTATAGTAGACAATGTTCTGTATGCAGTCCCTGCCATCACATTCTGTAGCTGGCCATGGTGGTGTGTGGAGGTTGTTCCACTTGCAGAAGCATTATGGTTATGGGGAGCAAGGTGGTTGACCAATGTCTTCTGGATTGGTAGGGCATGGGGGACCACTAGACCACCAGGTACTGTCCTTGGCTTGTGTGTGGGCATGTTTGGGGCATGGGACTGGTCTTCTTTAATGTCATTATAGGTGACTTTGCAGAGGGACTGGAAGGGAAAGTATGCCTCTTTGCAGATGACACAAAGACCTGCAACAGGGTTGATACATAAGAAGGGGTGGAAAGGATGAGAGGGACTTGGCAAGGTTGGAGGAATGGTCAAAGTATGGCATCTTGGATTCAATGCAAAGAAGTGAAAAGTAATGCATCTGGGAAAAAAAAACCCAGGAGATGAGTACATGATGTGGGGAGAGGTACTAAAACAACAACAAAATGGAAAGCAACCTGGGGGTAGTCATATCAGATGATTTAGAGATAGACAAGCAATGTGAGAAGGCATTAAGGAGGCTAGGGATACTGCGATGCATAGGAGAGGCATCACCAGTAGAAAACAGGAAGTTATTATCCTCTGTACAGACAGTTGATGAGACCCCATCTGGAATTCTGTGTGCAGTTCTGGAGAACTCATCTCCACAAGGACATAGACAGGATGAAGGCAGTCCAGAAGAGGGCAACTAAAATGCTGCAAGGTCTGCACCAGAAGCCATATGAAGAGAGACTAAAAGAGCTTAATATGTATACCCTCGAGGAAGGAGGGAGAAGGGGACATGATAGAAACATTTAAGTACCTCAAGAGAATCAATAAAGTCCAATAGGGTAGCATCTTTCAGAAAAAATATGTGCAAGAACAAGGGGCACAATTTGAAGACAGAGGGGAACGGCTCAGTGGCAATGTAAGGAAGTATTTTTTCACAGAGAGGGTAGTGGATGCATGGGACAGCCTTCCTGAGGAGGTTGTGGGGTCAAAAACAGTGGGGAATTCAAGAATGCATGGGACAGACATAAAGCAATTCTTGTAGGAGTAGGAGGAAGTAGGCTGTTGGTTATTTAGGATGTGCAGCTTATCCAATAAATAGGGAAATGGGCAGACTGGGTGGACCAAGTGGTCCTTATCTGCCATCAAGGTACAGACTACACTTCAGCCTGCAACACACCAGGGGACAGAAATAGGACCATGGGAGCCCTTAAAGGTAATTCCGCTCCCTCCCAGGACGAGCACCTTTGTGTGGGGGTGTTAGACCATCATCGTTTTGTGTCGACTGCCCCAGCCATCATCCCACCAGGGGCATCTCCTAATTTATAGTTCCTCCCCATCATATGACTAAATGTCCACACCCCCTAGAAAGTATATTCTTCCTTCACCAGAGGGCTCCCCTGCCTCTCATCACTGCACTCACTCTATTACACACTACAAATATCTCCTATCCTCTCTCCTCAACCCCTTGCCTACTATTGCACCATCTGGCCTCTTGGAGGTGGTATTTCACCCTCCTTATTAGCTTCTTTCCCACTGCTTTTCCTCCCTCCTGTGGTTCCATCTCCACCTCTCTACAGTAATCCTTCCCTCTTTTGCTCCACTTTGACTTTTACATTCCTCTTCTCCCCCACCCAGGTCTTGAACCTTGTACTTCTCATAATAGTCAGGCACCCTACCTCTCGCTAACCAGACTGCTCTAACAACCCGTGTCTGTTGGTACCTTTATCCCTCCCCACCTCTGCATACTATGGCCTCACTATCCCTTCTCATACCCGTCACCCTCCCTCCTTGTTACTCTTCTCCCCTAGTCCCCTCCTAAGCCACCCCCACAAATCACCTCCTCACATCACACTCCACAACACGGCTGTACACTCGCCTGTAACCCTCCCCAGCACCTGCCTCCCTCCACCCCATGTCACATCTCCCTTGTCTTACGACCTCATGTGGCTGTCTTTCCTCCATGCCACCCCTACTTTCTGCACTCTATCTAGCCAGACCTTTCTCCCGTGATACAACAAAACAGGGACCCCCTTGACTGCCCAACAGAAAGCCCTATACAATCTGCTGCTCAGAACCCTCTCCCTGCTCCTCCTAATATCAGGAACATCCACCCCAACCCTGGCCCTACCTCTGCACCCACTCAATCCCAGGCACCCATGTCTGGACTCGCATTAACATCTATCAATATCTGCAGTCTCCCAAAACAATTCAATGACCTAGAAATCTGGATAGCCCAACATCAATCTGATATCCTTACAGTTGTGGAAACCTGGCTATCCAAATCCACCAGACTCTTTCATCTCAATCCCTGGTTACACACTGCATCGCAATGACAGAACTGGCAAACATGGGGGTGGCTGTGCTATCAACATATGGGACTAGTACCAAGAACTTGTCCCCCCACAACTTGCTAATGGAGCCCAAGCCTTATCTCTTAATATCTTCCTGGTCCTTCAGGCCCTCTTATACTCACTGTAGTATACACCCCACCCGAGGCCTTCCTGTCACTCACCGACTATCTCTCCCAACTCTCCCCCAAAACTGAGCTAATTAATCTAGGAGAACTTGACATAAGCTGGCTCTCCCCTCAGCTTCTCCCTACAAAGATGCACTGGCAGCTCTGGATATCACCCAACTCATTTCAGTGCCCACTTGCCTCAATCAAAACAGTGGTACCGCCACCTTGCTAGATCTAGTCTTGTCCCCACAAAATTACTGATATCACTGTCCTTCCCAATGCTCTTACAACCACTCCCCTATCCTGTGCACCTGGTTCTGTCTAGCACAGAAGCCACCCTCAAAACTATCCTCATTAGGCTGCTCAGATCAGGAAAGCTAAGAGACTTAAAATCCTATCTTGCACATAACTGCCCCCACGTATTACTCCCAGGACCTTGATGCCACCCTGAACCACTTCATAAACACCTTCTATGATGCCTGTAATAGGTTTGCCCCCTGACCAAAAATGGTTAAAGGTCACAGCACCCATGGATCTCCTCATCCCTACTTGACCTTACGCATTGAAGGGAAAAAGCCCTTGACTCAGGTAGACCAACTAATAGACAGCTCTACTGAGCTGCACATAACATGTGCACTTGGGCCATCTGGCTAGCTAAAGCTGAACATTTCAAAGCCACCCTGACTGCATTATTGAGCACCAGACACAAATGTTGGTACAACATGAAATCCCTCAAAGGCAAAACCACCTCCCCCACCCAGATCAATGCAACATAAATGGGTCCATCTCAAATAACCCTCAGCTGGTTGTCAACATGCTTAACACCTCCTTCTCTGACCTTAGCTCTGTCTTCCCCTGACTTTTCAACCCATCCACCTCCCTCCCATACACCCGCCATCTTACCCACCTTTCTGCTTCCATGACCTCTCCCAGCTGGAGATCAAACCCTACCTCCTCAATGCCTTCAGTGGCTCTCACCACAGTAGCGACTTGCTTGATCTCCGGATCCTCGTCTGGCTCTAGACAAAGTCATCTCCCCTCTCTAGCCTCCTAAACCTCTTACTCCACCTAGGTAAATTTCGCCCCTCTCTCCAAGGCCCTAGAATGCATTGTCATGGACCAACTCACCAAGTACCTTTCTAAATATAACCTCCTCTCTGCTGAGCAACATGGCTTCAGACAAGGCCACAGTACCTGAACTGCACTCCTGCAGTTCTCCAATTACATCCACTCTGCCCTTCACAATGGCAGGCTGGCCAGTGCAGTTTTCCTTGATTTATCTAAGGTGTTTGACCGTGAACCACTCCTCCTTCTCTCCACCCTCTCACACCTTGGCCTGTCCCAGGAAGCCATGGCCTGGTTTGCTGACTACCTGTCAAACTGCTCTCAGAGGGTAAAATCTGCACCACCCTTTCAAAACCCCTCCCTGTTCTCTCAGGTGTCCCACAGAGGTCCATACTTGGACCCTCCTTTTCAGTCTCTACCTTAACTCCCTACCCAAGTCATGCTCTGGGAAGATCCTCCTCTATGCTAATGACACTGTCCTATATGCCTCCCACACTAACCCTGCCCACTTAGAACTCTCCATCCAAAACACCTTCTCTGAGGCAGTCTTTGTTCACCAAGCATAAGCTTGTATTAAACAAAAATTCCAAGGTCATGCTCTTTGCCTGCCATCAAAATAAACTCGAACTCCCCCTTCACATCAGTACATCCCTCTCACTTCCTCTTAAACAAGTATACACCTTCAAATACCTGGGAATCACCTTTGACCCTGCCCTCAATTTCCAGGACCACATCTACCTCTTATGTACCCCTGTCAACACCGCATTGACCTATTATATCATCATAGAAACTGACTCCTCCTGAAGCCCTCTAACTCGCTATCACATCCTCAGTATTATCAATCTTAGACTATAGCATCCTGATACATAGTACTGCTGATAATACTGCCCTTCAAAGAGTAAATGTTGCCCTGAACAAGGCCTACCACCTCACTCTGAGCTGCCCAAAATCACTCACACCTGCTCCCTTTCGGCCTAACCAACTGGCTGGATTTTGACCACAGGATGCAATACCAAACATGCCTCTTAACCAGCAACAAATCTTCTGGACTTACTGCCCCAGCATCTCCCCCTCCTGCAACCTGCTCCCTCCACCAGGACCACCGGAGCTCACTCAAAGCAACCCTCCTTGTGCCATGGCCAAAAACCTCCCTAGGCAAGCGCTCTTTCTACACAGAGCACCCACATGGTTAAACTCCTCCCCACATAATCCATGAAACTAAGCTTGGCTGGTTTAAATCCCTGCTCTGCTCTTACCTCCTGTCCTCTCCTCTCTTTCTTTGTAACTGCCCCTAATGCTCACTCACCTGACAATGGACTCTGTCCTGCCTGCGCAGTTTACTTACACCTTTTCTTACATCACCCTCAGCCTTCCTCCATCTCAGACAACGGCCCTCATCCTGCCATACCCCACCTCCTATCCCCCCTTTATCCCAGTCCATCTGTGACCCCGTTTATGCTATAGCTACTATGTTGGTGCTTAGCTAGCTACCTCTCCAGCCACCATCTCTGCACCCAGTACTTCTTCCTGAGCATTATGTAAATTGTATTACCCTCAATGTACTTCATCCCAAATGTATTTAAATTGTGCATAACTGCAATGTATGCTCCCATACATTGCCTCAGTACTGCTTGTTCAAAATGTTTAATCCATGTATTATTCTATGTATTCAATGTATTATTCTCCAAATGTACAGTAGTAGCCACAGACATTGCCAGCTATTTCCAGATATTTTGTGAAATTTTTAAAGAGTTTCTCTCTGCTGCCCCTACTGTAGAAATGGAGAAAGCATTAGATATATCTGGAAATATCACAGAAATTTCAGGAAATAGCTGGCAGTGTCTGTGGCTGCTACTGTATATACTCAATTTGTTGTCCAGTTCACCATGTATGTTCTCTAAACATTATGTCCATTTGTTGTATCATGACTTGGAGCCTTTGAAAATGAGTCTCTGACTCAAAGGATTGTAATTCGATTCCTTTAAGTAAGTAAGTAAATAACTAAATAAATAAATAACTAAATAAATAAATAAATGATCAGAGATCATTGCCAGTTCGAGGGCCTCTATACCACTACAGCCCTCTGCATATATCGAGGATAGGAGGAGGTTGTCAGTAGCCTGCCATGGCAGGAAGTATATTGTGGTGGCATTCAGCTGCCTTGACTAGAATGGGAACTGTCTATGGTAGTAACCAGCTGGGTGCCAGCCTTGCAGGGGCTGCCCATTTGCTGCCTGGGTTCTGAGCTTGGGGCTTCTAGGTTCACCAAGGCTGTCCTCTGTGTACTTGTCTGTGGATGCATCCCAGACTTGCGCCACAACCTCTGATTGTGCCAGTCTTTCTGACAGAGGCCACATATTGCAACTATTCCAGCAGGTTTGCTGCAAGTTGCCAGCTTTCTGGAATAGCAAATTCTACATTTGCCACAGCTGCATCTGATGCAGCCCCTTCTTGCTGCATGTTGCCTCTAATGCAGGTGACTTCTAGAATTGGGTCCTATATATAATGTACTTATAAGATGACTATGATTTATGGTTGTGAAGGGGCTATACCTTAAAGCCAAATGTACTCAAGACTCCGAATACTGTATATCCTCAGCTAAAATATAGCAGTATAGTAGTAGTTAGAGCCCCAAGATGTGGACCTCAGAACCTAGTAGACCTTGATTTGAATCCACAATCACCACTTGCTTACCTCATGACCCTATGCAAGTCACTTAATCTCCTCGCACCTGGACAAGAACTTCAAAATGAACTTCAGCATTGTGTGATTTTTTCCAGCCAAGAATTTAAAATAAAAGCCTCGGATACCACAGGGGCAACTTTTCAAAATGCAACAGGTTTACACAATACAGCCTTTATGTCATATACTGGCACATCTCTTCCTCTCCTACTTTATTATCTTTCAAATTTTCATTGAAACAGGATCTCTGTCACTTGCTCTTTATCTGCTCTGGCTACTTGCATGCAAGTGACACCATAATTATGTTACATGACATCACAACTGATTGCTGCAGAAATTATTATAAGTCCACAGCAGATGGTAATTAAGTCATTTGTGGAAAAGCAGACAATGCAAATGTAACAGCCCTTTGACTCACCCTAGCTGCTCTAGGACCCTCAGTGTAGTTCTGAACACACCTCTAAGGGCCAGCCTGGGTTCTGAACTGAGAGCTTGTGTTATGCGGTGCCTCCACCTGGGGTAATAGCAAGGAATCCTATGGATAAAGAACAGGTTACCACCCCAGGAAATAGCACCCTGCCCCAACAATATGTTCCCACACAAATTACAGTTTCCATACTATTGCCCCCCCCCAGCAGAACTCTTCAATAACACAGTGACAGTGAATGAAATGCAAACAATAAACTTATTTATTGGGGAAGGGGAACAAGGAGGAGAATATCAAACACAATTCACTCTAGACACAATACCTTCCCAGTATCCAATCCTTCTCACCACCCTCTGGGTGCACAGATTGTTTCTGTGCAGTGGTGCAGGCCTGGGATCTTTTGTCGGGGCCCAGATGAGCACAACACATGTTGGATTGATTATCTTATACTGGCAGACTTGAGTGTCTCTTAATAGAGGTGGAATGATTTACCCCCAGAATCCTATCTGACTAGCTAACTGAAAGACTCCCCAGAGCCACAGCTCAGGGTACTCATGGTTGGTAGTACACTCTGGGGGTTCATAGCCAGTTGCATTGCATGGTACTGTGGAGGTTTTGAGGTAGGTGTTGCACCACTGGTGGGAAAATAAACTTGATGGTTCCAGGGATAATGAGCTTCACCTACCTGGCCTTGCCAGCTTTGCCTAGGGGCCTTTGTATACAGAAACCACACAGGCAGGCTTGTTTCATCCTTCAACCTGGTGCTTCAATGTCTTCAGTCCAGGGAACCAAGTTTCTTTATGTTCCTCAAACCCTTTCCAAACCATGCAGGACCACCCTCAGGACCAATGCAGGGTAGCAGTGCTTTCACAGTCTCAAAACCTACAGCCCTCACCTTGAGGATCCTTTCACAGCAGGCTGGGTCCTGTGGCAGCAGCTTCGATCAACACTTGCAGGATCTCCCTGGCTGAAGTTTCCACTTCACTTAATGATTTCTGTGCTGTGGGGAGCAGGGATTATTTTCAAAGTTCACAGCCCATCTCTTATTTTCTCAATTCAAATTGAAGTTCAAACTAGCTGGGCTGCTATAAACTCTACTTTTTCTACCCTGTTTCAGTCGCACAAGCAGCTACTTTTCCTCCTGCACTCAGCTTGGCAGTTGGAGGTAGGCAGGGTTTGCACAGCCAGTTAGACTGTATTCATGAAAACAGTCTCTCCTCTCACATCCACCCTGCAGTCCCTCGTGACCTCTAACCTCTTTTCAGCACCAAAAACTAGCCTTATATTCCCTGATCAGCCTCTCTATTATTGGCTGCAACTCCTCAGGTGATCTCCAGGCTGCCTCTGGGTATTTTCCCAGCAGCAACCATTTTGTAATTCTTTAGGGAGCTGCCCTGTTGTCTTCCTGGAAGGCTTCCTAAAGTAGGGCCCCAGATTATATAATTTAGCTCGTTAGCTCCACAGCCACTCGGAGGATGCTTGGCAGAGGGTCGAGGTCAGTAGCTTCACCAGGTAAGCCCAAATTGGAGGGCTTACACACTCCCTGGCTGAATGCTTGTCATCCTGACAAGCCACTTTATTAACCAACATTTATTTTAACATGCACTTTTCTAACTAGACACCTGATTCCTAACTAACACCAACAATAATCACATATTCATCACATTTTGCATCCCACCAGTGATATCTGTTCAAAACACAGGTTAACTATATACAGTTAACCACAGCTATGCATGTGCATCTTCCCACCTTATCCATTGGGCAACACCATGGTGGATAAAGAACAGGAACCACAAGCTTGTGAATAACATGGAGGGAAGATCGGAGGAGACACCCAGGGTATCATACGTAAGTTTGACAATGGGCCTGGGCTGTCTTGCCATCCTCCTAGGCAAAGCTGTGTCAGGTATGGGAATCTACCCAGGAATAACAGAAAACTCCACCTGGCTAGGTTCTACAGTCCTCCCTGGGGTCTGGTCAGGTACAGCTACACTACATTGATCCTCCTCTGGGATTGGCACAAGAGCAGGGCAAGGGTGGCTGGTGCATCAACCACAGGTTTGGGGGTCCCAATCATTGTCATTGACTGGTATGTTGACTGGGATGTCAACATACCAGGATACTAATCTACAGGAGGGACAGGGAGGGTAAAGAGGAGGAGGAGTAGCTCTCTATGTAAAGGAAGGGATCAAAGCAACAGAACTAATGAGTAAACAGGGAGCAGATGAGGCACTTTGGGTCACCCTGGAGACAGGAAATGGCACCACAATCCGCATGGGAGTTATATACAGACCCCCATCTCAGGGGAGGGAATGGACAAGGAAATGATAGAAGGCTTTCTTAGAATGGCAGAAAAAGGGGAGATATTGTTGATGGGGACCTGAATATGCCAGATGTTAACTGGAGCACCTTTGCTGCAGGCACATCCAAGAGCAGGGTCATTCTTGATGCCCTACAGGGCATGCCTCAGACAGCTAGTATTGGAACCCACTCGGGAGGGAGCAATCTTAGACCTGGTACTCTCAAATGGGGATGGAGAAAGAATCTCAGATTTAGAAGTGGGTAGCCATCTGGGAACAAGCGACCACCAAACAGTGTGGTTCACGATAAACACAGCCATACAAAAGCAAGAGTACTGGACTTTAGGAGGGCTGAATTTGGGAAAATGAGAGGTGCCTCAGAAAGCACTAGCAAACAGGCAAGAAGGAGGGTGGAGGAACAATGGGGAGTGATCAAAACAGCCATCACAGAGGCAACAAGCCTTTGTGTAAAACAAATCAATAAAACATACGAAGGAAAAAAAGCGTTATGGTTCTCAAAAGAGTGGCAGGGAAGGTTAAGGAGAAAATGACAGCATTCAGGAAATATAAGGAAACACAGAAGGAGCAGGACGGGAGAACTTTATCAGTTAAAGCAGAAAGAGGCTGGGAAGGCAGTCAGAATTGCAAAGGCCCAAACCGAGGAAAGGATAGCCAGTTCTGTTAAGAAGTGGGATAAGACCTTTATAGGTACATTAGGGAGAAGAAAGACCAAAGGAGGGATACTGAAGCTTAATAAAGGGAGGGAATGTGGGTAGAGGGTGACAGTGAAAAGCAGGGATACTGAACGAATATTTCTGCTCAGTATTCACAAAGGAAGAGGAAGGAGTTACCTAAACCAAACAAGAGAAACACTCTGAAGATGGGGGTCAATAACAGTCCATTTACAGAAGAAAGGGTTCTGAAAGAACTAATAAAATTGAAGGTGGACAAAGCAATGGGGCCTGATGGGGTTCACTCAAGAATTCTAACAGAACTAAGGGTAGAACTAGTGACACCACTGACTACTCTGTTTAACAAATCATGGGAGGATGGGGTGGTACCCGAGGACTGGAGGAGGGCAGATGTGATTCCTCTTCACAAAAGTGGGAGCAGGACAGAGGCGAAACTACAGACCAGTTAGTTTGACCTCAGTGGTAGGGAAATGATGGAATCACTTCTGAAGGAAAGAATTGTTGAGTACCTAGAGGCCAGTGGGGCACAGGACCCAAGACAGCATGGATTCACGATGGGAAGGTCATGTCAGATGAATCTAATAGATTTCTTTGACTGGGTTACCAAAGTAGTAGACCAGGGAGGGCTGTGGACATTGGCCTACCTAGATTTTAGCAAGGCATTTGATACAGTCCCACACAAAGATTAATACACAAGATAGTCAGCCTTGAAGTGGGTCCCAAGGTGGTAGCCTGGATAAAAATTGGCTAGACAACAGGACTCAAAGGGTAGTAGTAAATGGAGTACACAGTGACGAAAGGAGGGTTACTAGCTGGGTACCGCAGGGTTCAGTACTGGGACCAGTCCTTTTAATGTCTTTATAGGTGACATTGCAGAGGAACTGGAAGGAAAAGTATGTCTCTTTGCAGATGACACAAAGATCTGCAACAGGGTTGATACACAAGATGGAGTGGAAAGGATGAGAAAGGACTTGGCAAGGTTGGAGGAATGGTCAAATGTATGGCAGCTCAGATTCAATGCAAAGAAGTGCAAGGTAATGCACATAGGAACAAAACCCAGGGAAGCGTACACAATGGGGGGTGGGATACTGACAACAGTAAAATTAGAAAGGAACCTGGGGTAATTATATCAGATGACCTAAAGGTGGGCAAGCAATATGAGAAGGCAGTAAGGAAGGCTGGGGGATACTGGGATGCATAGGAAGAGGCATCAATAGTAGAAAACAGGAAGTTGTTATCCCTCTGTACAGACAGTTGGTGAGACCCCATCTGGAGTACTGTGTTCAGTTCTGGAGACCCCATCTCCGCAAAGACATAGACAGAGTGGAGGCTGTCCACAGAAGGCAAAAATGGTGCAGGGTCTGCACCAGAAGACATCTGAAGAAAGACTAAAGGAGCTTAATATGTATACCCTTGAGGAAAGAAGGAGAGAGGGACATGATAGAAACTTTCAAGTACCTCAAGGAATTAACAAAGTCCAAGAGGGTAGCATCTTCCAGAAAAAGAGATGTGCAAGAACAAGGGCACAATTTGAAGATAGAAGGGATGGCTCAGAGGTAATGTGAGGAAGTATTTTTCACTGAGAGGGTTGTGGATGCATGGAACAGCCTCCCTGAGGAGATTGTTGGGTCAAGAACAGTGGGGACTTCAAGAATGCATGGGACACACATAAGGCAGTCCTAGTGGGGGTAGGAGGAAGTAAGCTGTTGGTTAACTAGGATCTGCAGCTTATCTGTTAGGTAGGAAAATGGGCAGACTAGGTGGGCCAAGCGGTCCTTATCTGCCATCAAATTCTATGTTTCTATGTTTCTATTGTCCATATCAATGTCCACATCAGGCTCTTGTGTAAGGATTAAAGGCCACTTCTCAGGAATGAAAGGCATGGCATTTGGATTCAAGGAGAACTGAGAGCCTGGAGGGTTGGTGCTGGTGGATGGAGGTGAGTTTCGACAGTACTGTACCATCACATGAGGACCTGGGTAACTCAGGACTTGCTCACAAGGATAAAGTTCAAACTCTTCTTCCTCACTTTCTTCAGAAGAACTGCTGGTAGGCTACTCAGGAGGCTCAGTTGGACCAGTGTTCAGGTTCAATGTGATCCTCTTAGGGGCATATCTACAGCAGAATCACTTCTGTGAGTCCTCTCCAAAGCACAGCTGGACCAGTATTCAGGTTCAATGTGTTCTTTTGAGAGGCCTGGATGGGTTTGGGCTTTGTTGTCTTCTCTGAACAGCTTGACTATGTGTCACGGGTCATCTTAAAACTGGAACTTTAAGATCAGGGCAGGGTCTGACATAATCTTGCCAATGGGAAGTAGGTGGCTTCTGTGGACAGTTTTCCTAGACCCCAGCCTTGCTCTTGCTTGATTCAGTACACTGGCAGTTCTGGCAGCTTCTCAACCACAATGTAACTTTCTGGGGCCCACAAATCTTGAAGCTTGTGTTTGCCTTGCAGCCCCAAGTTTCAAGCAGAACATGATCCCCACTTGCAACTCTTGATTACGAACTCTGTGGTCATACCTCTGCTTGTTACTCTGGTTACTGTAAGCTGTCACTTCAGATGAGAGTTGGTATGCATTTTTAAGTTGCTCTCTTAACTGATGTGTATACTCCAGGTAGGTTTGGTGGGATGTGCCATCAGCGGACACACCAAAACAAAGATCAGTGGGCAGTTGGGCTTCACTGACCAAACATGAGATAGAAAGAAGACTGTTGGATGGCATAATTCTTGGTGCAATTGTGCGCATGCACCAGATAGCTTACTTTCTGACTCCAGTTTGCTTTGTCAGCATGGTCCAGGGTATCCAACATGTTCAACCGAGTTTGGTTGAAGAGCTCAGATTGAGGGTCTCCTTGGGGTGATACAGTGTGGTATGAGATTTTTTATACCGTACATGGCCAAGAACTCTTTTTATCAGTCGACTTTCAAAATCTCAGCCTTGATCGGAGTGAACTCCGTTTGGGATGCCATTGTGCTGTACAAACTGCTGCTTGAACTGGTAGAAGCCCAACTGGCAGATAAAAGCAGTTTTTCTTTGTCCTCCTCCACCATGGGGATTTGATAATGCCACTCTGGAGATCCAACACGGAGAACCACTGGCTCCTGGACAGGCTGGACAAGGCATCTTCTACCGGGCATGGTGTACTGGTCTGGGATGGTCTTCTTGTTTAGCATGTGATAGTCTATGCACTTCATCATGGCTCCGCTCTTCTTCAGGCCACTACAATGGGAAGCCATAAGGGCTGTGGGACTCAGTTATTATGCTGGCATCCAATAACTCCTGCAGGTGTTGTTGTACATCCTCAATGTCTCCGAGCCAACCTCGAGACCTGTCTCGAAAGGCAGCTTGTCCTTCAGACGAATCCAATGCTCTTCACCTTCCACACACCCATGTCCCACTCATGCAGCAGGAAGACCTTTCGCTGCTTGGCCAATCCTGACTTAGGCACCAATGGTAACAGGCGAATATAGGGGAATCACCAAACTTGAACAGATTTGGATCTATTTCTTCTTCAGTGGCTACCATCAGGTTCACTGTAATTACACTGTCACACCAGTAGATACTTGCCAATACTTGACTCGTTCAGATGACTCTGGGTTTCCTTGATTCATTTTAGACCTTCACTGTAACACGCTTGACCCAGGGTGCATCTGGAGGGGCAGCAATCCTTTGCACCAGCAATCCCGCGGGTAAACTGTCAGGTGGTGGAGCATTGATGATGAAGGCATGTCCTTGAGGTGGCTGAGCAAACTGCGCAATTCCCACAACTCAGCACTCTGAACTTGTAGGCAGAATCAGATCTTTCCATCCACTCAGCACACTACACCAACACTCTCTTCCACAGTTGTTTTGCATTTGCCAAAGTCAAATCCACTTTCTTTACCACAGCTTTTGCAAGGGAGTTCACTAGCTCATCAGTGCCACATCTTTCGGTACACATTTTTGCCAGCCTCCCAAACATATCAGCATTTGCCCCAATTAACATGGGTTGTGTCAGTCGTCCCTTGTGGCTCCAGGCATGTCAAAGCCAAAGTCTCAATGGTGGGGTGCTCTTTGGGACCCTTTGAAATGAAAGCTATTCATACCAGCAATAACCATCATGGGGTAATATGAACTACCTATCCCCACAGTGACAAACCAGACAGGGGCAGGAGGGAAAATGCTGCAAATGTCTGTTGTAGAAAGTCCAGTGAATGATGTTGATTTGTGACCCACTATCCAGTAGAGTGAAACAAGGCACTCCCTCCAGCAAGATTTCTGCATCAGCCCGGGGTCAATCAGCCAGGTGGCACCCAGTTAGTTGGGGTAATTTGGGGTCAGTCCACTTGGTGGAGCAGTGCAATGGCTGGGGCCCAGGTAGCTTCATTACTGGTCCCCACTGGTGTTTTCCCTGGCCCATTCACCATTGTTTTTTCAGCCACTAGCTGGGAATTTTCAGCACTGAGGTAACCACATTGGGTATGACCATCTTGTCCACATTTGAAACAGAACCAGTCCTCTCAGTGCCGAGGGGTATTCAAGATCTAGGCCTGGGGGCAGAATATTGAGCAGACTGCTGCCTAGGCTCAGACACAGTAACACTTTGCAAGGGTAGGGACTCCCCATGCCAGCTGCAAGGCCTTCACACAGTCTTTTATTTCTCGGAACTCTGCCATAGTAGGGATGGGAGGTGTTTCTCTCATTCACTGAAGTCCTGCACACAATCTCTTACAGCACATTCCAAAATTCCAAAGAACAAGGCAATTCTGCAGGGTTTGAGGTATGGGGTCACAGGGTGGCACTGGTAGCTGCGGATGTCTGCAGCAGTCGTCACTCTCTGAGCTTCCTCCTCCTGCACCTCATCCAACAACTGCTTGAAAGATGGGGGTTTGTTTTTGGTGCCTTAATCAGAGGGATATTAGAATCAATTAGAGTGCACAGTCCCCCTAAGGATCTGGTCAAGTCTCTTCTTAGCTACTTGCTCGGGGACTCTCCACCATCCTCTGCAATCTTGTGCACCACGGCCTCCACCCTAGTGATGTACTGTGACATTTCACAGTGCTGCTGCATAGTGCTTCACAATTGAAACAGGGTGGCCTCTCTCTTCTCAACAACTCCAAAGGTGCTTTTCAAATAGCCACATGGTCATCTGCAGTACAGTTAGGCTGGCTGGCCCGTAGGGACAAAATCACATCAAAGCCATGCCTTTTAAGCTTTCAACAACCCTCTTGCATTTCTCCTCATCTGAAAACATCCAGACTTGGACCATTTAGGTGGCCTGACTTATCCAGAACTCAAAGTCATCTTCCCCAGCTGGAGTGAGGATTGCCACTGAGAAGGTGCGCAGCCAGTTGTACTGCTTGTATAGTGCCATTACATAGGGGTGACCCACTGGGCAGCACTATAGAAGAGGGTCCCCTTCCTGGGAACATGGCCTGAAGGTCTTTCATGGAATTCCTTCACTAGCAAGCAAGGATTCCAGTTTAGATTCAAAACTCCCTGGGTCATGGGGCAAGGGGTTCTTGGGGACAGACTACCAGGTGGTGGACTAGCCTGACTCCCTCTCTTCAGCACCACCCATGTTTCCTGAAACCTTTCCAGTGTCACAGTAGGGGTAGGTCAACAGCGCCTAAATCCTTTTCCATATCTATTATTAACTCCCTAAGTACAGTGTTGTGGTCCTTGGTCACCATTTGAATTTCCATTCTCCTACACTCTGTCAGGGCCCCATCTAATACTTCCAGTATAAACTCTTTGTCCATCCCCCAGTCACATTCTTTAACAGCAGCATCCTTTGGGGTCAAGGCCCTCAAACACACCAATCCTCTACTTCCTGGAATGCCATTTCATTTATCCCAACCGGGAGGGGTTACAAAATTTTCAAACTGCAATTTCAGGGAAACCTCTAGGGAGCAGCAAATCCCAGTGGTGCTTCCACTTGTAACAGCCTTTTCACTCACCTTGGCTGCTCTGAGGCCCTCAGGGTAGTTCTGAACACAACTCTGAGGGGGGCCAGCCTGGGTTCTGCAGTGACAGCTCATGTGGTGCAGTGCCTCTACCTGGGGTAATGGCAAGGGAATCCTGTAGATAAAGAACAGGTTACCACCCCAGGAAATAGTACCCTGCCCCAAAAATATGTTCCCCACACAAATTACAGTTTCCACACTATTGCCCCACACACCCCAGCAGAACTCTTCAATAACACAGTGACAGTGAATGAAATGCAAACAATAAACTTATTTATTGGGAAGGGGAACAAGGAGGAGAATATCAAACACAATTCACCCTAGGCACACTACCTTCCCAGTATCAACCCTTCTCATCACCCCTGGGTGTACCTAGATTGTCCTGTGCAGTGGTGCAGGCCTGGGGTCTTTGTCGGGACCAGTTAAACACAACACACGTTGGATTGATTATCTTATACTGGCAGACTTGAGTGTCTCTTAATAGAGCGGAATGATTTACCCCAGAATCCTATCTGACTAGCTAACTAAAACTCCCCAGAGCCACAGCTCAGGGTACTCTGGGGGTTCATAGCCAGTTGAATTGCATGATACCATGGATGTTTTGAAGTAGGTGGTGCACCACTGGTGGGGAAAATAAACTTAATGGTTCCAGGGATGATGAGCTTCACCTACCTGGCCTTGCCAGCTTCACCTCTGGGCCTTTGTATACAGACTTCACACAGGCAGGCCTGTTTCATCCTTCAACCTGGTGTGTCTATGTCTTCAGTCCAGGGAACCAAATTTCTTTATGTTCCCCAAACCCTTTCCAAAGCACGCAGGGCCACCCTCAGGACCAATGCAGGGTAGCAGTGCTTCCACAGTCTCAACACCTACAGCCCCTCACTTTGAGGATACTTTCACAGCAGGCTACGTCCTGTTGCAGCAGCTTGGATCAACACTTGCAGACTCTCCCCTGGCTGAAATGTCCACTTCACTTAATGATTTCTGTGCTGTGGGAGCAGGGATTATTTCTAAAATTCACAGCCCATCTCTTATTTTCTCAATTCAATTGAAGTTCAAACTAGCTGGGCTGCTATAAACTCTGCTTTTCTCTACCCTGTTTTTCAGTCTCACAAGCAGCTACTTTTCCTCCTGCACTCAGCTTTGCAGATGGTGGTAGGCAGAGTTTGCACAGCTAGTCAGACTGTATTCGTGAGAGCAGTCTCTCCTCTCATCCAACTGCAGTCCTTCTTGACCTCTAACCTCTTTTCAGCACCAAAAACAGCCTTATATTTCCCTGAACAGCCTCTCTATTATTGGCTGCATCTCCCCAGGTTGCCTCAGGCTGCCTCTGGGTATTTTCCCAGCAGCAACCAGTTTTGTAGTTCTTTAGGAAGCTGCCCTTTGTCTTCCTGGCAGGCTCCCTGAAGTTGGGCCCCAGATTATTTAATTTAGCCCGTTAACACCACAGCCGCTCAGAGGATGCCTGGCAGAGAGTCAGAGGACCATAGCTCTGTCAGGTAAGCCCAAACTGGGGCTTACAGAAATGAAGACCAAGTGACAGAGATTTTGCTTGTATTACAATTAAATAAGTAATAAGTAAAATGGGAGGTAAATGCAGGCACTATCTCTATAATAGTTGGATTCTGTGGAATTTTATTTGTTTTCCCAGTGATGTCAGGTGTTTTAAGAGCCCTGACACCATTAGAAAAGCCGAAATAAGTGTGAGATTTAGAGGCAAGTAGGTTTATATTTTCTATAATTATCTCCCTTTTGCTTTACTATAAGGACAGCTGTATGGAAGGGAGTACTGTCCCTTAGACTTTGTCTGCTCTTTCTGCTTGCCTACACTTGACATCATAATCCCCTGTTTATGGCATTATAATGATATTCACAGCTACAGAGAGTGATGTCATAACTAGAACTGTGATGCCAGGTGTAGGCAAGCAGCCAGAACAGATACAGCAGCAATCCTGTTTATGTACAAATGTCTTTGTGATAAAGAAGTAAAGGTGAAGGTGAAAATTACAGAAAGAAACATTAACTATAAGCGAAATTGAGTCTAAATATAACATTTTCAAAGTTGTCACAGTGGTGTCAGGGCTTTTTGGACCCCATTTAACAAAGCGGATGCAGGGCTTGCATCAAGCCCAACATGCTCCACAAAGATTGCTGCAGCTGTGCAAAAGCCCTGGATACTGTTCAGGTCTGATTTTAGAAGGGTTGGAGCAGTTACAACAATTTTTCCACTCTACAGCAGCTTGCACCAAAGGTTTGGCAGATGCCCCATGAAATGAGTACCTCATGGATGCAAAGTTAGACCAGGTAGGAGCTGGTCTAACTGTGCTGCTTCCATGACTTGTGGCAGCCAGCTTCGAAAATCACAAATTCCCATTTGATGCGAGTCACCACTTGCATCAAACACCTTCCTTCAAGTCCCCTGTGGTGATCATAACCCCTTTTAAAATCGGGCCTTTAAGTGCTACTTCAGTGTTTGTTTAATCAATGTTTTATCCTCCAGGTGCAAAACAGGCTGCTTCTCCACCCCATCCTTGGCCCCTTACCTGGCTGGAGCAAGAATAACAGGGGTGGGGAGAAAAACCTGTGACAAAGAAGGAAACTAACAGAAACCTCATGACCCAATGCCTCACATAGACTTGTCTCTATTATACTACCCCTGGCTGGCATGAACTGTATCTGTAGCTTTCCACAGGTCCTTACTGAATGCTTTCACTTGGTGCATCATCAAAATATGATACATACTGTACATTCAGAAAGACAGACATGAGAAAGGGAACTGCATAGCATGATATTGCAGAAAAACAGACTATGAGAACTGATGGTAATATGGGTTGCCCACCCCTTTAATGGAAGATGTGACACTTCTTTACATATTTTGGCCCCACATTTTCAACATGGACTTTTGGGACCCCACCTCTTGGCCAATGGCAGTGGAATTATAAATCTGGCCTGAAAATTAGATTTTGTGGTCACTTTGTGGAATCGCCTTTCAGGCAGGATTTGAACATTTTCACCACACTTGTTTATGAGGTGATAACAAATGAGGGAAAATACCCCCTGCCAGCAGGTGAGGCGATCGTGATTCTGGGCCAAGGCCCATATCCAATGCCATCTGCTTCCCCGACTCTACCCTCTGGGGACTGTTGGACTCTTCATAGGGCCTGGGGAGATGAGAGTCCTGATTCCAATACAGTTGTCAGAGGTCATGGTTCAGGTGGGTGGTTAGGAGCTGTAGGCTGTGAGAGGATCCGAGAGATGCACCGGTGGATAGGGTGGGAAAAAGAGTGGTAAGAAAATAAACTACAAACTTTCATCATAGCCATTTTCCAAAGTACAAATCCTATCCTCTAAAAAAAGGCATGCTTGTGTATCAGGACATACTAAGCTTGGAGCATGTGCATGCATGCACATTAGGTCAATAACACTGCAGTAACAGCTGTTGTGGCTCTGACCAGCATTTGTTTGCTTCAGGGATATCATGTGCATGAAATTATTTATTCACTCCATATTCTCATAACTTTTGTGATTGTTGTATAAGGGTGCAGGTACACTATTTCATCTAGTAATGCCTTGACCTCCCCAGCCCACCCCAATTCCACTGACATTCTACACTGTGCTGTGCTGTATTTCAGGTCTTACACAACATTTCATTAAGGTATTTTATTGCAAAATCTATTATGTACCATAACAGTATAGCATTCAACACTTGAAATTTTCTCTCTGACCCTGCACAGATCTGACCTGTACCTTTTCCTAAAGCCTCATATTATGTCATACCCATGTGCTCTTTTCCCCATTTAGTCCATTCACAGGTCTGTAGGTCAGTTATTAAAATATGAATAAGGTAACTACTTTGCTGTGAACTGTGATGTTGTCATGATGACCAGCTGAAAATCTATGTGTTGAATGTATGTTGTACACTACAAATCATCCTACAGAGATTGAAATGTCTGGTGAGAGCTCCTTAGAGCACAAATGTATTTGTAATTATGCTTTTTATAAAAGCCCAGCACTTGAATTATAGACTTACAAAATACTGCTCTTTCTTTGCCTGATAGTATCATCTTACAACATCAGGCTTAATAAAATGTGCCACCATACAGTTTGAACATCTGTTTAGTGTATAGCGTATGTGTCATGTGCTGTGGTTTGCTGCTTATACTGTACGTACAGTATTTTCACAGTGCGACATGCATGGAAATGTATATGTGAAACCCAAACTTTATATAGTGCACCACTTGTTTAGGGCTTTATAATATTGCTGCTCATTTTTGCTAGACATATCATTTCACAGCATCTAGAGTCTCAGGAGAAAAAAATGCCAGTGGTGGAAATATCTGGGAAACCATGACCTTGGATGTACCCCTTTCCTCCCAGGAGCACTTAATGAAATATGACATTGCTCCTATGTTTTAGACTCATTACTGTTTATTGTTTTTCATTGTTGGGGTACTCTTACTGAAATATTTCACAAGGCAATACATTTCACGTATACACAGTGCAATACATTGTGCAGTACATTTTAACACTAACATTTCACTGTGGCAGAAAGCATCAGAAGCATAATGTGGTTTGCCCATCTAAGGGCAGACTTATTTGTCTCGAGGACCCATGCAAAAAGGGGTACTTGATAAGGGAAGGGGAAAGGAAGGATGGAGGGTGGTGGGTATCTGGATGCAGGTGGGATGGGCTGAGAGGGAGTGGGGAGAGAGAGAGAGAGAGAGGTGAAGAAAGAAAGGTGGAGCAATAATTAGAAGGAATAAGATAAAGGGCAGTGTGACCTCACTAAGTGGGCGGAGCATTGGAAAAATTCCCTGGAACCTGATTGGATGATGGAAAGAGAGTGAGCCTTAAGGGGTATATAAGGGCATGCTAGAGGGCCAAGGCTCACAATTTTGCTTCTTATGACTTTGCCTCCCACCCACCCAGCATATTAATAAAGAAGGGATATAGAGGAGCACACAGCACCATAGAAACATAGAAACATAGACTTTGACGGCAGATAAGGACCGCTAGGCCCATCTAGTCTGCCCATTTCCTCACAGGATAGGCTGCAGATCCTAGTTAACCAACAGCCTATATCTTCCTGCCCCCACAAGAATTGCCTTATGTCTGTCCCATGCATTCTTGAATTCTCCCAGAGTTTTAGACCCCACAACTTCCTCAGAAAGGCTGTTCCATGCATCCACTAGCCTCTCTGCGAAATAATACTTCCTCACATTGCCCCTGAACCGCCCTCCTTCTATCTTTAAATTGTGTCCTCTTGTTCTTGCAAGTCTCTTTTCTGAAAGATGCTACCTCTTGGACTTTGTTGATTCCTTGAGGTACTTGAAAGTTTCTATCATGTCCCCTCTCCTTCTTTCCTCAAGGGTATACATATTAAGCTCTTTTAGTCTCTCCTCATACGGCTTCTCTTGCAGACCCTGCACCATTTTAGTTGCCCTCCTCTGGACTGCCTCTATCCTGTCTATGTCCTTGCAGAGATGGGGTCTCCAGAACTGGACACAGTATTCCAGATGGGGTCTCACCAACTGTCTGTACAGAGGGATAACAACTTCCTGTTTTCTGCTGCTGATGCCTCTCCTATACATCCCAGTATACCCCGGCCCTCCCTACTGCCTTCTCACATTGCTTGTTAACCTTAAGGTTATCTGATATGATTACCCCAGGTCCCTTTCCTGTTTTGTTGTTGGTACTACCTCCCCACCCATTGTGTATTCTTCCCCTGGGTTCTTGTTTTCCAGGTGCATTATTTTGCTTTTTGCATTGAATCCTAGCTGCCATACATCTGACCATTCCTCCAACCTTGCCAAGTCCTTTTCATCCTTTCCACACCTCCTTGAGTATCAACCCTGTTGCAGATCTTTGTGTCATCTGCAAAAGGCATACTTTTCCTTCCAGTCCCTCTGCAATGTCACTGATGAAGACATTAAAAGGACTGGACCCAATACTGAACCTGCGGTACCCCACTAGTAACCACCCTTTCTTCAGAGTGGACTCCATTTACAATTACCTTCTGTGTCCTGTTGTCCAGCCAATGTTTTACCAGGCTACCACCCTGGGACCCACTCCCAGGCTGGTTAATTTGACTATCAATCTTTGTGTGAGACTGTGTCAAATGCCTTGCTAAAGTCTAGGTAGGCCATGTCCAAAGCCCTCCCTGGTCTACTACTTTGGTCACCCAGTCAAAGAAATCTATTAGATTCGTCTGACATGACCTTCCTGCTGTGAACCCATGCTGCCTTGGATCCTGTGCTCCACTGACCTCTAGGTACTCAACTATTCTTTCCTTCAGAAGTGACTCCATCATTTTCCCTACCACAGAGGTCAGACTGACAGGTCTGTAGTTTCCTGCCTCTGTCTTGGTCCCACTTTTGTGAAGGGGAATCACATCCGCCTTCCTCCAGTCCTCGGGTACCACACCATCCTCCCATGATTTATTAAAAAGAGTAGCCAGTGGTTTCACTAGTTCCTTCCTTAATTCTTTTAGAATTCTGGGTGAATTCCATCAGGACCCATTCGCTTGTCCACCTTCAGTTTTAGGAGTTCTTGCAGAACCCTTTCTTCTGTGAAAGGACTGGGATCGAGCCCCTATCAAGAGTGCTTCTGTTAATTGGATTAGGCGCCTCCCTCCTCTTTTGTGAATACTGAGCAGAAATATTCGTTCAGTATTCCTGCTTTTCACTGGTCCCTCTGCCCACCCACCGCTCATTCTATTCAGCCTCACTATCCCTCCTTTGTCTTTCTACTCGCTGATGTACCTATAAAAGGTTTTATCCCCTTCTTAACTGAGTTGGCTATCTTTTCCTCAGTTTGGGCCTTTGCTATTCTGACTTCCTCCCTGCTTCTTTCTGCCTTAACTGGTACAGCTCTCTGTCCTGCTCCTTCTGTGTTTCCTTATACTTCGGAATGCTATCTTTTCTTCCTGACTTTCACAGCCACCTATCTTGAGAACCATAGTGGCTTTTCTTTCATTTTGATTTGTTTATTTGCTTCACACAAAGGCTTGTTGCCTCTGTGATGGCAGTTTTGATAATTCCCCATTGTTGCTCCACACCTCCTTCTAGCCTGTTTGCTAGTGCTTTTCTGAACACTCTCTCATCTTACAAGTCAGCCCTCCTAAAGTCCAATACCTCACTTTTGTATGGCTTGACTCTGTAGCTGAGTTTAACATGAACCACACTGTTTGATGGTCACTTGTCCCCCAGATGGCAACCTACTTCTAGATCTGAGATCCTCTCACTGCCCCATTTGAGAGTCACGAGGTCTAAGATTGCTCCCTCACGAGTGGGTTCCAAAACTAGCTGTCTAATGCCTGCCACCTGTAGGGCATCAAGAATGGCCCTGTCTTGGATGTGGCTGCAGCAAATGTGCTCCAGTTAACATCTGGCATATTCAGGTCCCCATCAACAGTATCTCCCTTTCTCTGCCATTCTAAGAATGCCTTCCATCATATCCTTGTCCATTCCTTCCCCTGACATGGGGGTCTGTACACAACCCCTGTGCGGATTGTGGTGCCCTTTCCAGTCTCCAAGGTGACCCACAGTGCCTCTTCTCCTCCCTGTTTACTCTTTTGTTCAGTTGCTTTTATCCTTCCTTTACATAGAGCTACTCCTCCCTCACCGAAGGTGAGATAGCATTTTATGGGAGCTCTGTCTGGGGCCAGCATGAAGGTGGACAGCTGGTCAGAAAGGTTGGTGATTGAAAAGGAATTTGGAAAGAAATTAATGATTGGGGTGGTGGAAAAAGGGGAAGAGGAGGGGCAGGTGGACCTAGAAGGCCACATGGAAAGGATGACCAGAGGAAGGGTGTTAGTGTACACTGGCATCCTGAGAAGAAGAAAGAAAGAAAAGAAGGTAAAGAGACCCCCAGATGTACATTTGGGCAGGGAGAAGACTACAAATAAAGATGGAGAATATAAAATGTGTATGATGTGTGTATATATAATGGAATGAGTTAATACAGTGAGTAAGAAATGATAATGTGATGTATAATGGAATTGAAGCTATATGTGAAAAATTACAAGATGGAAATGAAAATTATAAAGGTGAAAAAGCTGGAATAAATTGATTGCTAATATGAGCACCCACAAAAGTAGGTGTCTGAGTATTTATTAGATGGGAATCTGGGAACAATTACACCTTATGCAGAAAATACATTACAGTATAGTACAAAACAAATTTTAAAGGAAAATAATTCAAACAACAAATATAATACTGTACAGTATGTTGTTCACATTCCTGTTGCATTGCCTTGCTTGGCAACCATGACTAGCAACACTTTCTGCAAGTCTGAAGTATGTTGTCTTCAGTGTCTTCTTTTAACATTTTCCAAAATAACTTGAAGGCTTTTTCTGTGGGTTTCTTTTGTCAGTTTGCATAGCATACCAAACCATCTCAGTCAGACTCATATCTGGAGACCTGGTGTGACAAATTAAAAACAACTTACATGCTACCTGCTGTACACTTTTTGTGTGGCTGCTGTTCAATAAAGTACTGGTGAAGCAGCTTGTTTAGACTCACTGTCTTGAAAGAAATGATGTCTGTCTAGTATTTATTAATTTCCTTACTGCTTCCATAACAATATGTTCCCTGAAGAATGTACCATCCATTGGTTCTTGTGAGCATAAGGCAAGTGGCACAGTTAATAAAATGGGAGTATACAGTACCTGTCTTAATGGTTTCTCTGCTTACAATTTACCATCACTAACCCTCAAAATGCACAGTGGGCCATGCCCACAGTTAGATATGGAGCCACAAACATAATGCTTTAGGGGTGCTTTGGCTTCAGCTTCATAAAGTCCTTGCCCGCTTATGTAATGCCATCGAAGTAAACTGCTCCAAAGATACAGCTATCTCATCCAAAAGATCATGTCATAAAATGTCTCCTAGTCCTAGGTCCTAGTCTTCTCAAGTTTCCTTTCTTTGTTCATGTCCCATATCATGGGACAAAACATTATTAAAAAGATGTGTTTGAGATGCAACTGAATGTGATAAGATAAAAATTGTATTATGATAATGTCCTGTTTTTCGTGGCTTTACTGTACATGCCCATTTGTCCATCTCTTCTGGTGGCATATTCACTTGTCAGAAAAGATAGATGCCACTACCCCATGTTCAGCATCCAGATGTTCAACAGTTTCTCTCACAGTAATCTCATGATCCTCAGTTAGCATGTTGTCTACAAGTAGCAATGTTACCCTGTGTGCAGAATGACAATTAGTGTCAGACAAATATAATTCAAATAAAGACAGCAGGTGGCCATTTTGCCACAATTATGTAACTTATAATACTGAACTAAACTGGATAGTGGACAGGCTTTTTGACCCATGCCACCCTGAACCAGTGAGCAATCTACACAATGTCCCCCACACGACTTTCATAGCAGCACCCTATCTCAAGCATGACTACTCTCATAACAGAGCATGAGATGGTTAAAAAGCGTAAGCTATGACCTGCTTTACTACATGAGCAGGAGGCATCGAAGGCACCTCATCCCAACACCCTGCACTAAGTTGCTCAGGCTATTACCTGTGCTACTACTCCAGTCAGGAGACATTCACCCCAACCCAGGCCCACACCGCCCAATACCTTGGTAGCATCCCCAGGACCCTCACTGGTGTCTACCAAGGGTCTGAAGATAACACACATGAACATATGTAGCCTCAGACCAAAAATACATGAAGTCCAAGCCAGGCTGGACCTCTATAAACCAGATGTACTAGCCATCTTGAAACCTGGTTAAACCCCACATCCTGGATCATGAGATACAAGTCCTGGGATACAATAGCTACCGGAGGACAGAGAACCCAAAAAGGGGTGGGGTTCTAATCTATACAAAGGATGACCTCTCCATGTCACTACTACCCCTGCTGACTAATCTTCCTGCTGAGGGTGACAGTATATACATTCAGATAACCCAAGGACACGCCAAACAACTAACAATTGGTTGTGTCTACCACCCACCAAAATCAGCCTTCAATCCCTTGAAGCCAGCACAAATGCAATGGCAATCAAGGTATCAACAGAGAAGCTTATCCTGGTGACTTCAACATAAACTGGGCCCAGGACCCGGTCATGCCTCAATGTCCCTTAACCAAGAAGTAGGTCTGACACAGGTCATCTCTGAACCGACCAGACTGAATTACAAAACTGGGAACCACACCACCCTGGACTGGGCTCTGGTTTCCAACCCCACTAATATACAGTGTGTGGCACAATGGCAGACTCCTTGAGTGACCATTCCCGATCTTCTGTATATGGAAAACAGACCACCCAAGATCCAACCAACAATTCTCTCCATCCGGGACTTCTCCAAATTCTCAGAATTACAACACAATCACTACCTAAGTAGCGGGACTGGAACCCTATAAATCTCCTCCCTACTCTTACCTTGGCCTTGCAATACTTCCAGGATGAACTAACCACAGCCTGCCTCTTCGCTCCTATGAAGAGACTGAGGGCTAAGGCAGCTGCTACAAATGGATCTCTCCTTCCCTCAAAGCCCTAATGACAACTCAGGAAAAGCCTGGAAAAGTTTAGGCTGTCCTCCTCACCGGTTGATCTGGCGGAATATAAAGCTGTAAGAAACAAAGCCAAGAGAGCCATAAAACTTGCTAAGAGAAGTACATGACACACCTCAGAAAACAAGCCTAGGCAACCCTAAGCAATTCTGGAATCATATTAATGATTTGACCAAAGGCAGCAAAAGCCTGAATCCTGCCCCATGGTGATTAATGGTCAGCTCACCCTGACTCTTCTCATATATTGGCTGCCTTAACAGGCACTTCTCAGATCTCACGGCCTACAAGACTGACCGGGCTCCCCTGACCTTACCACCAAGCACAGATGGATTGCCTCACTTGGAATGACCCCTTTTCACCTGAGACTGGCCAAATGCACTGAAGTCCTTACCCTCCTTGGGAACCTAAAACCCAAAGGGTCCAGAGGACAGGATGGTATCAACCTCAGCTACTCAAGGCAGGAGCTACCTCTTTATCCTGGCCCATAACCATGCTCCTCAACAGATCACTGAGGGAAGGGCAGTCCCTGAATAGTGGAAACACGCCAATGTTGTCCATATCCACAAAGGGGACTCAGTGAAAACTAAACAACTATAGGCCAATCTCCCTCCTCTGCACACTCACTAAGGTGCAAGAAAGGGTAATCTACAATCAACTCAGAGACTACCTTGAAGCCCATCAGCTCCTGGCCCCCTCACAACATGGATTTGGAACAAACCATGGTACTGACACTGCCCTCATTAACTTCTTGGATGAAGTGCTCAGGGCAATGGACAAAGGATACCCACTGGTGCAGTCTTTATAGACTTATCCAAGGTGTTCGGCCTCGTTAACCACAACTTGCTGCTACAGAAACTGCAAAATGCTGGCCTAGACAATCATGCCCTTAACTGGTTCGGGAGCTACTTATCAGGCCAGGCACAGAGGGTCACATGGAAAATGATCATGTCTGACCTGCTACCCTAAAACAGGGAGTGCCTCAGGGTCAATACTAGGTCCCATCCTATTTTCCCTGTTTACCAATGACCTAAGTACATGCAGGGATAGCTCGGTCATTCAGTATGCTGATGATACTGTTATCTTCTGGACCCTATGAGATGTGGCTTCACTTGGCCTCTCCTCCAAAGGATCTCACATCCATGAAACTTTGGCTATGTGAGAACGGAATGGTACTCAATGCTGATAAGACCAAGGCAATCCTATTCGGGCCAAGATCCCTGGGACTTGACAGGTCCTCATCCCTCAGTTTAACAACACTATCTGGCAAAGCCATCAATGTAGTTCCTCCCTTAAATACTTAGGCCTCATGCTAGACCAGAATCTCACATATAAGGAACACATGGACCCAGGTCACTAGGACCCTACATCGCAAACTCGCACCTTGTACCAACTCAGGGACCAGCTCATCCTTGAGTCCAGGGTCTCCATTGCTACTAGTGTCCTTCTTCCTAACCTGACCTTTGCGGCTCCAATAATACATGGCATGGCCAAGCAAGAGACAACCAGGATGCAAACCCTATATAATAACATTGATATTCACCACCTCAGACCATCTGCGACATCACCACTGCGACACTCTGGCCCAGTTCAGATGGCCCACACTTGTTGCTCGCCTCCAATACCCTATGCTTGTCCAGGCCTACAAGCTCCTCAAACCCCACGCCCGCCTAGTATAGCAGGGACTGTAACCCTCAAACATAACCCAAGGGACTTAAGGATGTCAGAATGAACACTATTAGAAGTTCCTATGGTTAGGACAAATGCTGGTGGCAGATCCTTTTCCTCACAAGCACCCTGTCAATGGAATAAGTTCCCAACCCTGTCCAGGCCTCCTCCTCACTCATGAACTTCTGCACCAGGCTCAAGTCCTATATGGTGACCTCAAGTGCATGCCACTGCCATGATACATAAGGCTCTATTGTACTCCCTCCTCTCCATCACGCCTTCTCCTAGTGAAGCCTACCTACTACCTGCCTCAAATTGCCTGTTGCACCTGTGGCCACAAGCTACCTCCTGAATAAAATATATGTAAAGTATATCTATTTGAATCAGTGTCATGATGATAACCATGCTTATATCCACTGTCCTCCTGTAACTACCTAATGATGTAACCAAAATGTTTTCATAAGCTCTTTACATCCTTGTTCTGTATCAACTTGTATATGTTATCCCAGGTGGACCCTGAAAAAGGGACCTTAGGGGCTCAGTGGGCCTACCCGGTCACCAAAATTTAATAAATAAATAAATAAAAGGTGAGTAATAGATGCTATATAAGTGTACACCTAGTACAGACAGTAGGCTGCGGTGCATGCAGACCTTGGATGGGGTATTTCAGATGTGACCACAGCCCACTATCTGTAATGGAGATCTCAGCACTCTCTAGAAGCAGCTGAATCTTCCAGACACTTTCACCTTTAGCCTTCATCCTCCTAACAGCTGTGCTGATCTCTGTGGGTATCTTCTTCACCATTGTCAATGGCAGATGTGATTACAGCAAAGGAGTGGCCAGCTGTGAATGCACATAATTTATTTGGAAACATGAAAGGGTACCACGTCACCACATCTGTTGTCCAGTGTGGTGCAGTAATATACCTATGACATGTTTATGCCACATGACGTGTCACCAGATGCCATCTGTCCTCAACCCATAAGGCACAAAAAGTAAATAATGCCAACTGTACAGCATATTTTCTGAATAATTGTCAATTCTCTTTCATCTGTCTATTGCATCATGAACAATACAGTTTCTACAGGAGGAAATTACACAAAGGTGGCATCTTGGTCACTAAGAAGAAGTCTTGACTTTGCAAATAAGATAACTAAGATACCACATGTGACCAGGCATCTGCTGAGGCAGGGACAGGCAACATTCAGAGACTGAATAACTGCAAACATAGGAAATCCACAGATAAGACACCAAAAAAAAAAAGGACAAAAGTGCCAAAGGTAAAATGCTATTTAGCACAATTCTCTACTTTTCTTTTTGCAATAAAAAATATAATTTTGCACACCTTGGTCTTGTTTTAACATACAGTATGGCAAGTGTTTTTATTTCTAACAGTGTAGGGTTTGTTGATGAAAGGGATAACTATGGAACATCAAGTAGCAGGGATAAAATAATATACATGGTGAAGAAAATAGCACTCATGAGATACCAAAGGATTATGAACTGACAGAGGTTGAACAACACGAGATTGAAGGAGAAATGAAGATGGAAAGTGAGGAAAAGCAACCAGAGGTAAACACAGAAACAGAGCAGGAAATAGAGGGGAAAAGCAGGAAATTTGCAGAGAACTTGAGCTGGAATCAAGGAGGCATAGCTGGGTGTTAGAGAGATGGAGCAGGAAACTGAGGAGGAACAGCCATACATTAATAGGGAGAGGGAGCATGAAACTGAGTAGCAACAACCAAAGGAAAAAGAGGAAATTCTGGGTATGTCTGAACAAGCACAGGAAGAGCCTATGCCAGTGCATAGGTATGTAAATGAAATCTCTGTATGATAAATGCCCATGCTTCTGGTGGTTGTTAGTGTACACACTGTTTAACAGTTATCTCAAGTGACTGTTAATGCAGCATGATTTGCACACTTCATAGGTGCTGTAACTGTGAGATTAGTGTATGCAGTTTGAAAGACACTATACAGATACTGTATATCCCTCAAAACAAATTTAACTTTATTGCATGAAACCCTACTTTTGGTGGTAGTTAGGGGTCCCTTGGGTAGTGAGAATCCCAAATGGCTTTTAATAGAACCCAAAATAACCAATTTATGGTTGATGTTGTATGATAAGAGGCAAACATGACACACTGAAGTGTGCATTTCCTTTAAATTTTCATGTCCTGCTAGGGATGTCACTGTATGAAATGCTGATGGTATATTAACGGTCCCAAGTTATACTGTGTTTACCATTATAGTTCAATTTACAGAAGTAATTTTTGTACAGAAAAGAAGTCTCCTCAAACTCTTGCATCAGGAGTGTTGGTGTGAAAGGAAAATACAAATAAAAATTAGTTGAAAGGTCTGTATACCATGGTATACCATGAACCATGGTTATTACAGTATCAGAAACTGCCTGCAGAATCAATGCCATGACTTCTGATACCGTGTTATACAGTAAAACTATGATACTGTGATATCCCTAGTTCCTGTGTAATGGGTATCCAAAGTCTTCCATATACATTTTAATCTCCATTGCATATTAGCAATCAGCAAGATGAAATGCACACAGTCACTCACCCCACTCAAGCAGCCCTGTGTGAAAAAGAAATGGAAAGTGACAAAACAGTAAACTGCAGTAAGTTTTAAAAAGTAAGTAAAATAACAAAAAAGTAGCATAACAAAATTAAGTAAACTAAAATGCAAATTGTATGATGCACACCCTGTAGTTGCTATTATACCTTTACTTATCTTTATTTTACTTTACATAGAAACATAGACTTTGATGGCAGATAAGGACCGCTTGGACCACCTAGTCTACCCATTTCCCTACTAAAGCAGCAGATCTCTAGTTAACCAACAGCCTATTTCTGTGGGAGTAGGAAGAAATAGTGCTGGTTAACCAGGATCTGCAGCTTATCCTGTAGGTAGGGAAATGGGCAGACTAGGTGGGCCAAGCGTCCTCGTGTCCGAAAGTCTATGTTTCTATGTAAAGTAAAATAAAGATAAGTAAAGTGTAATAAGCAACTACATAGGTGCATCATGCAATTTTTAATGCATAATCCAGGAATGTAGTAAGGCAAATGGCAAGGCCAAGTGTCCTTGGCCCCTAGGCCGTGCATTAAAATCCTATGATACACACCTTGATGTTCCTATTACACTATAAAATGGCTTTAAGTAGTTTTTGGGGAGGAAAATTAGAGTTGGCTCCTTACTGTACAAGTACAGAGATTTAACTCATGGTCAAGTGACATCTCTCAGCTGATGACATTTCCAGGTTTTTCCGCTATTCTATTACGATAAGTAATGAGAAAGAAAGTAGTAAAAAGAAAACTAAAGTTAAAGTATTGAAAAGTACAGCATTGTCAAATAAAGAAAAGTAAAATAAAAATGTCCAATTAAATATGGAGTACCCAGGGCTCCATCCTGTGCCCTCTCCTGTTCTTGCTCTTCATCAAAAGCCTCCTTTCATCTGCCAAACAACCCAACTAGTCCTTTACCCACACGATGTGGCCCTCTACTATAGCGACAATAACCTGGACACAATGTTCAGTAGCTTATGGACTGACTTCAGCAAAGCTACACACTTGATTGTCTCCAAAGGCATGGTTCTCAACTCCAAGAAGACCAAGTTTATGATCTTCTCTGGCCCAAGAAAAGCCCCAGTCATGGGCGATCCTTCCTAGACAATCTTGGTAACATCATAGAACAAGTCTATGAATTCAAATACCTTGAACTGTGTAAAGTCACACAGAAAGCTGCACTCTCTAAATATGCTGTACTCTTTTGTAGTGTGTACCAGTGGAATTGGGTGCACAATACCAGAACACTTGCAGCAAAGGCAAACACTTCCTCCAGTCCAATGGCAGGAAAAACAATGTCAGCACTCCAGCAACATTTAGTAAAACTTTTTACTCATTTAGTTTAAACAAACAATAACAGCATTTAGTATACAGCAGATTTGAGCAGTAATAGGTACATGAGATGGCTGATCCAGCGGCTATATTTTTACAACAAAGGTAAATATTTTATTTTCCATGGACTCCAACTACTGAGATGCAGCTGAACATCCTCATTTACATTTCAGCATCCATTAATGACGCCTTCATCAGGACATGTGACTACCACTTAACATCTCACTAAAAAGCTCTAGTTTCAAAGCACAGTGCATCTATCTAAAGTGCATAAGTAAAAAAGTGCTAAAAGTGCAATAGTATAAATATACATATAGAAAAAGTATTAGACATACCATTACCTTCAAGTTAAATACATAAATACAAATAGATAAATAAATTCACTTTCAATTGCAGAATGATCTACATGTCATTTCATTATAGCTTGTAAATGGACCATTTATATTTTCAAAAGACCATAGAGATATACTAGAAAGGAGACAGTGGGGCTGGGGAAAGGGGAAGGGGAGGATTTGGGGAAAGGTCAAAAGGAGAAGGCTCAGATATAACTACGCAATAGGATTAAGTTCATAAATAATGTGTGAAACATAATCATTAAGTCCTTTTGTTTGATAGTATCAAGTGTAACAATACAAAAGCTTCATGATTTAATAGCATATTTCTGAGGCTGCCTCCTCTCTGGTCCAGAGATACTTTTTAAGTCCCAAAGAACTGCAACACTGATGTAAAACTATGGTGTGGTTCTTTTAAATGTCTTGCTATGGCATAAGTCTCATTATTCATTCAAATTGCAGATTCGTGTTCAGAGATTCTGTTTTAATGCACGTTTAGTCTGTCCGACATAATAGATACCACATGAGCAAGTTAGTACATATATTACACCTTCTGTGTTGCAATTAATAAACTGATTGATATCATACTGTTTTCCTATCCTGGGATATTTAAATGTATTCATATTTCTGGTACTGTTGCAATGTGTACAGTGTCCACACTTAAAGTTGCCAGTGGGTGGTGCTGGAAGCCAGTTACTACTGTTGAAACATTAACATACAAACATAGAAATTGACACCAGATAAGGACCAGATAAGGACCACTAGGCCCATTTAGTCTGCCCTGTTCTCTACCTTTATTAGCAGCCACTGACCCTACTTGGTTATCAGCTTAAGCCTCTTCATCCCACCTCTAGGGTTCCTATATGTCTATCCCATGCATGTTTAAATCCCACCACTGTGCTCACTCCACCACCTTCTGGGGCAGGTTATTCCACGCATCCACCATGCTTTCCGTTAAATAACACTTTCTCACATTACCCTTATCCTGCCCCTTCCAATCTCATATCATGCCCTCTTGTTCTAGTACTTCTCCTAAAGTGTAAGATGTCACACACTTGCATTTTGTTTATGCCTATAAGACACTTGAAGGTTTCAATCATGTCTCCCCATTGTCTCCTCTTCCAGTGTATACATATTGCAGTCCTCTAACCTCTCCTCCTATATGTCTTCTGGTGTAAGCCCTGTATCATCTTAGTTGCCCTTGTCTGGACCATTGCTACCCTGTCTATGTCCTTGAGGTGAGGCCTCCAGAACTGTACACAGTATTCCAGATGAGGCCTCATCAGTGTTTTGTATAGTGGTATCATCACCTCCCTCCTTCTGCCAGTGATACCCTTCCTATGCAACCCAACATGCCACTGGCCTCCCAATCATCTTTGTATTCTGCTTGGCCACCTTTAGGTCCTCTGAGATGATAACCCCAGATCCCTTTCCTCACTGGTGACTGTCAGCAACCACCCCTCATCCTGTAGCTCTCCAGAGTTCCTACAGCCCAGGTGCATGATTTTGCACTTCTTCACATTGAACCCCAGTTGCCACACTTTGGACCATTTTTTCAGCTCGTAGGTCCCTCCTCATTCTCTCTACCCTATCTGGAGTGTCCACCTTGTTGAAAATCTTTGTGTCATCTGCACAGGCACACTTTCCCTGCAGCTCTTCTGCTATGTCACTGATGAAGACATTAAAAGGACTGGCCCCATGACTGATCCTTCAGGTACTCACTAATTACTCCGCTTTCCTCAGATTGGATCCCATTTACACCACCCTTTGCTTCCTGCTCCTAACCAGTTTCTAACACAGTTAACTACCTTGTGTCAGTTGCCCATGCTACCAAACTTGTTAACTAGTTTTATATACTGGTGAGATTGTGGAAAGCAAGATGGTGGCTCAGTGTCAGCCTCCTGAGCCGCTAGTTTAGCTATCCCTAATGGTTATTTTATTTTAGTTATTTTGTTTTAAGAGTGATTTTTTATTAGGTTTGTGCTTTGTAGTTAATCTAGTTAGGGCTTTATGGTGAGGTATATTAGTGAGGTAATGCACTTTTTGGGGTTTTGGTAGCTAGAATGCATGTTTGGTACTTTTCACTGCTTTGCCATTAATATTGTTGGATGTCAAATTGTTAGCTTTACTTCAGAATTGCGAGCATATTTAGCTTACTTTTGTGCTCTGCTGATCACTCATGTTGTGATAATTTATTTTATTATTCTCTTTATCACAGCGGGCTGCACCAATGTGAAGCCATGATTGTTTTCTGACTGTCACCTGAGTTTCTGAGACTGGCGGAGACCTGCATGGGAGCCTCTGTTGCCTATTGCCTGATTCTTATTTGGCCTAGAGTTGTATGTGCAGGGTGTGAAGAAGAGAAGAGCTGCCGCCGTAGCAGTGGGAGTCAAGTGGAGTGTGCTGCAAAGGTTTGCTAGTGGACTGGTAGCCAGCATGGTGGGAGCTTGACTGGCTACTCAGATTCTTTAGTGGACTCTTCACACTTCCTACAGCTTCAGAGAACTTGCCACTTGATTTGGTCCCTGGGATGGCAACTGGTGAGTGTTGGTCATGTTGGGCTTGCTCATGGAATGGCAGCAAAGCGATACCTACTGGATGGTTGGTTCCCCTGGCAGCTGTGTTGGTTGGTGCAACGGTAGCCATTAGAGGATAGCTGGGTCTCTGGAGACCCCCTATCTGGGTGGCCTGAGTAAGCCTGCACATGGTGCTGGGTGTTGTTCTGGGATGGGAGGTGGCAGTACCCTCTGCTATCTGGGCTGCAGCACTGAGCTGGGGGCAGTTGTCTAGATTGGCCTACTTCCAGGAGGGACATCGGGAGGTGCAGGCCAGTGGGCTGTGTGGTCCCTGAGAGCTCTTGGGATGTTTCTGAGGTGAGTGCTGATGGGCCTTCATCTTGGGGACCCTGGATTTACCTGGCTTGTGAGTTTATGTGGTGGCTATAGGCCCCGGGAGGTGTTAGTTTGTGGCCTGGAGGTTCTGGAGCTTGTGTAAGGGTGAAGATCTTGCAGTGGTGGTAAAGACTCCTAGTTCACCTTTCTGGGTAACAGACTGATGGCTTCCATTCATTTGCAGGACTTGGCTATCAGACTAGAGGAGGTAGTGAGACTGCCTCCTTGGATTGCTTTAGTGGCTTTATTAATTCTGTTACTGTGCTGGAGTGAGAGGAAAGCAACTTTGGTCTTTGACCATATGAACTGGGTGAGGGTGGGAGCCTAATGTGCCCTAAGTCATTTTTCAGAAGCTTTGAAATATTCTTGGGGTCTGGATGCTGGTACTGTCATATTTTTTATCACCTTGTAAAATTGACTAGTGATGATGGATTATATCTGTTGCTTGGTTAACTTTTGAAAAATTGTGTAGAAAACATTACTTCAGGGCATTTGCTTCTGATTGGTTAGTTTTTTTTTCTATCAGTACTTTTCTATCTGTTTTTTTCGCATAGTAAGAGGCCTTTTCCACACTGTCAGTTTTATATTTTCTCTGAAAGAATCTAGATTTCATTTCCATAGATCAAGAATCTGTCCTGACAAAGGTCTATCATTCATGCCTCATTGTCGTACTACTGGTCCAGATATGTGAATGGATTCATTCACATATCTGGACTATATAGTATGGTATGGGCTGCATGCCCATTGGCTCATGCTGTGGACCAATGGGCGTACAGCTACCATACTGAGTCCATCAGCGGGCAGTGGGGCAGCAAGCGGTGGGGATCTGCTGCCCGCTGGACGGGAGGAGCGGGCATTGGGGCTCAGTGGGCAGGTGGGGAGGGGGTACCGCTGGACCACCAGGGTTGGATTGATTCAGTGATATTACTGATGCCTGCGATCGGCTGCGATTGGTCCACTGGACCTCAGGGATATAGGACTATTATTTTATCTACATATGCCCGCGATCGGGCTGCAAAGCGGTCCACTAGACCACCAGGATATTGGACTAGTTGATTTTCTACATATACCCATGATCGGGCATGGAGGGTGCCATCACAAAAATGCAGCCAGGCTCAGTTGGCCACCCACAGGTGGCAGCTGCCATGTTGCACCCTGCAATATGGCAGCTCACCTGTGGGTGGCAGCTGTTGCTCCTTTTTTGGCTCACCCGTGTGCATGAGTAGGGGTTGCACATGCATGGGCTCAGCATCCCGGGCTGAATATCGGGATGTGCGGAGTATCATGGGCATGCCCTCCTACCTACGCACATACAATACTGATACGCTGCAGCACATCAGGATTTGTGCCAGGCTCAATCCCTATTGAATACTGTGCCGGGCACATCAGGGTTATGTGATGGCACAACTGTGTGTTGCCATACACAGCCCTTCTGAATATCCCACCCTATATGTTTACATAATAAAGACTGTGGTCTTAAAACATGTCTAACTTTTGCCCCCAAACAAGTGTAGCACTGCAAGCATATATCAAGGCAGCTAGAAGAGAGACTGAGGATCTGTTAAACAGCCACTACTGGAATGAGTTTCAGAATATAACCAAAATGAAAGAAGTGCATTAAATGAATTGGAAAGAAATGGCAGACATCGCCTTATGCCCTGCTGATAAAGGGGCACTGTAGTCATCTGGGATGTGACTGACTATGTTAGGAAGTGAACCACCAGCTAGAAGACTTAGCTTTTTACTTACTGCTGGACAGTGATCTTACCCCATGAGATTGTGAAATGTATAACACTCTGGTCTCAGAAGCAGTTATAAATCATTGGGTTACAGAAAAAGAAGCAGAATATCTAATAATAAATGAACCATGGAGGTCAGCATTGTATCGCCTGCTGAAACTACATAAAATGAAACACCAGTACCTGGTCAGCCAATTGTGTCATCAATAGGGCAGCAACAGAGCCCCTGTCAAAGTTCATTGACACCCATATTAAAAGTTTGTTCCACTTCTGCCATCATATATTAAAGATACAAATGGCATGTGCAAAACACTAAGTAATATTCAAGTTGAAGAAAATGATATCCTAGTATGTATTAATGTAGAAAGTCTCTACACTAGCATTCCACATGTCGGTGGTCTAGAAAGCAATAGCAAAAGCATTGCAAGTTATACCAGCAACTGCAACACCTCCTACAGAATTTATAGTTAATTGTGCACAGGCTGTTCTAGAGTCAAATTGTTTTAAACTTTTACAACAAATTTTACACCCAGAATAAAGAAACAAGTATGGGTACAACCTTTGCACCAATTTAGTGAACCTATTTGTTGGCCAATGGGAGAAACATTTATTCATGATACTAGTAACCCTTTTTGAATAATATTTATGTATGGAGGAGATACATAGATGACTGTTTCCTTATATGGAGAGACCTGAAGATGAGTTAAGCTTGTTCATGGACTATATTAATGCATCAAATACACATTTACATTTTATGAGTGAATGGCACTGACATGAAATCAACTTTCTGAGCTTGACTATTTTCAAACACAATGAAAATCTTGAATGTAGAATGTTCAGAAAACCTATGTCTAAAATACAATTTTATTAGATGAAAATTGCCATCCACAATATTTGATAAACAACATTCCGAAGGACAGTTTCTGGTAGCAAGATGCACATTCTCTACAGAGATTGATTTTGAGAGATGCAGTAAAGAAATGAAATCTAGAGTCAATCAGAGAAAATATAAAACTGACAGTGTGGAAAAGGCCTATAACTATGAGAAAGAAACAGAAAAGTACAGATTGAAAAAAAAAAACTTATCACTCAAAGTGAATGACCCTGAAGTGACATTTTTACAATTTTTTCAGAAGTTAACCAAGTAACAGATATAATCAAACTTAACTGGGCAATTTTACCTTGTTATAACAAATTTGACAGTATCAGCAACCACACCCCAATAATATCTCTTAGAAGAGGTTGCAATCCTAGAGATAAACTAGTACACTCTTCGCTTCCTAAACATGTTAACAATAGTAACTGGCTTCCAGCACAACCAACTGACAACTTTAAGTGTGGACACTGTACACATTGAAACAGTGCCAGAAATATGAATACATTTAAATATCCCAGGATAGGAAAACAGTATGATATCAATCAGTTTATTAATTGCAACACAGAAGGTGTAATATATGTACTGATTTGCTCATGTGGTATCCATTACGTTGGACAGACTAAACATGCATTAAAACATAGAATCTCTGAACACAAAACTGGAATTCAAATGAAGAATGAGACTTATGCCACAGCAAGACATTTTAAAGAAGCAAGCTATAGTTCTACATCAACGTTGCAATTCTTTGGGATTTAAAAAGTATCTCAGGACCAGAGAGGAGGCAGCCTATGGAATAAGCTATTAAATCATGAAGCTTTTGGACTGTTACACTCGATACTGTCAAACCAAAAGGACTTAATGATTATGTTTCACTACATAACTTTCAAACTTAATCATATTGCTTAGTTATATCTGAGCCCTCTCCTTGTCCCTTCCCCAAATCCCTCTCCCACCCCCCTTTTCCCAACCCGCTCCTTCTCCTTTCTAGTATATCTCTATAGTCTTGTCTTTTCAAAATATAAATGGCCATTTACAAGTTATAATGAAATGAGATGTATATCGTTCTGCAATTGAAAGTGAATTTATTTTTCTATTTGTATTTATGTATTTAACTTGAAGGTAATGGCATGTCTTCCACTTTTCTATATGTATATTATACTATTGCATTTAGCACTTTTTACATATGACTTTACATATCCACTTTAGATAGATGCACTGTACCTTGAAACTAAAAGCTTTTTAGTGACATGTTAGATGGTAGTCACATGTTCTGATGAAGGCGTCACTAATGGACAATGAAACACACAAAGAGGATGCGTTGAGCTGCATCTCAGTAGATGGAGTCTGTGGAATATAAAATATTTACATTGTTGTAAAATATAGCCACTTTGTGGACCAGCCATCTCCTGTACCGACAACTGCTCAAATCTGCTGCATACTGAATGCTGTTATCATTTGTTTACACTAAGGCAGATATTCAAACTGCGTCAGTCTGGCGCCAAGCCCTACGCTGCTCAAAATAGTTGTGCAGGGGTGTGGCTGAGGTGATATTCAAAGGAGTTGCGGCTGTTGAGCGCTCCTTTGAATATCACCCAGGCTCACAACACTGCGGCGCCAGTGGAACTTGCGCTACGCCAGGATTTGCCAGAGTTGAGCATTAAACTTGCGGTGGCGCAAGTACCATTGCCATGCTCAAATTTCCGATATTCAAAGGTGACATGCAAATGGTGCCATAATTTATAAGGTGCAGGGGGCCATTTGCATCTATTTATAGCCCCATTTGCATGCCAATACATGTGGGTGCGCCGATCGAGACTTGCTCCTGGCCACCCTGCCAGGCAGCAGCCGTCGAGACCGGCCACAATGCAACCCGATCGCGGGCATCACAGTTACATGACACCCCCACATCTCCCACAGCCCGATCGCGGGCAGAACACGTACATGTCCCCCACATCTCCCACAGCCCGATCGCGGGCAGAACACGTACATGTCCCCACACACATCTCCCACAGCCCGATCGCGGGTAGAACCTGTATGAACCCCCAGTGCCCGATCGCGGGCAGAACCTGTAGAACCCCCAGTGCCCGATCACGGGCAGAATGTAACCCTCCCCCAACCCGAATAACTCCCTGGTGGTCAGTGGACGTAAAGCCCGATCGCGGGCAGAATGTCACAGCACAACTCCCCCACACATCTCCCTGGTGTCTAGTGTCCCCCCACCCACGAAGCCCCAAAATGAATGATCATTCACAAATCTGCACTGTCATATGCGGTATGGGCTGCACGCCCGTTGGCTGTAGCTCTGCACCAATGGGCGTGCAGCCCTACTGGACAGTCAGTCGGGGCGGCGGGGTGGCAGGCGAAGTGGGATGCTGTCGCCCGCCGCTGCGGGGGAGCGGGTGGAGGGGCTTCGTGTGGGGGACACTAGACACAGGGAGATGTGTGGGGAGTTGTGCTGGACATTCTGCCCGCGATCGGGCTTTACGGTCCACTGGACCACCAGGGAGGTATTCGGGTTGGGGGAGGGTTACATTCCTGCCCAGGATCGGGCACTGGGGGTCTACAGGTTCTGCCCGTGATCGGGCACTGGGGTTCATACAGGTTCTGCCGTGATCGGGCTGTGGGAGATGTGTGTGGGGGAGACATGTCGTGTTCTGCCCGTGATCGGGCTGTGGGAGATGTGTGGGGGGGTTCATGTACCTGTACTGCCCGCGATCGGGCTGGTGGGGAGCACGGACCGAGTTGGGGCCAGCCAGGGATGGCAGCTGCTGTGTTGCCGCCCTGCAATGCAGCAGCTCACCCTGTGAGCCCTCAGCAAGCCTTTGGCTAAAGCTTGTGCAGGCGCAGGTTGAGGTGCGCGTACTGGCTCTGCACAACCCGACTGAATATCGGGTTGCTGTGAGTTATGCATGGATCCTCCCTCCTGTTGAGCATGCATTCATTTGCATTGCTCTCTTGCGCAACCTTTTGCCAGTGGCGTAACTGCCTCCTGCTGAATGTCGCAGAATGGTGCATTTTGAACTTGCATCACGCAACCCCTGTTGCGCATGGCACAACCCCGAATATCTGGGCCTAAGTGAGTAAAAGGTTTTACTAAACACCATTGGAATGCTGACCTTGTTATTCCTGCTGTTGGAATGGGAAGAATGTTTGTCTTCACCTTGAACTGTACTTATACCCTCACCTGACCTACAATATCCATATTACCAACCTCATCAAGAAACTCCATATGAGGCTAGGTCTCCTATACTGAATCAAGAAGTTTCTCATCCCAATCTCAGACTACATCTCACCATTTCCTTCTCTGGCCCCTCCTAGATTATGGCTCTATTGTATACTCCCCTCAACACATCCCTCTTTTCTCCAAACTCAGGACTACATAAAATAATATCGCACACTTTGTAACCAGCCTCCCTGGGTGACCCATCACTGCACCCTCTGTGCCTCCCTCAACTGACTCACCTTGAATGCAGGTTTAACTTTAAATGCTCTCTTTCTTACCGAAGTTCACTGTAACCTGCTGCCGATCAGTGTTAGCTCTGTTTTCCTTATTGGTTCCCATGCACAGTGTAGGAGGGCTGCCTGTCGTATATTCAACACCCTTTTATCACACCAAGCATGGGCAGAACTCCATCACATACAAGGGCACTATGTTTTACAATAAACTGCCCCTGAACTTCAGGCCTGTGGTTCAATTGGATTATTCACCTCCTCCCTCAAGGACCCCTCCTCCAAACCACCACCTATGTCTGCCCCGTGGTACCCCCCCAGATGTCCACAATCCCTTGAGTTACTTTGGGTTTATAGTTATATTGGCTCTATTGCTGGTGTTCCGTATTTTGTTTTCTTTCTTTTTTCTAATCTAGATAATCCTGTCACCTACACTGTTTCTATTGTAAATACCATGGATAAAATTTTGCAGATATTGTTTTACCTTTTTTCTGTATCATTGAATTTCTGTACCACTGGATGTTTGTGAAAACAGGCATTTTTGCTCACATACTTTTCAGTATAAAAATGAAATTGAATTGAAAAGTGATTTAACCGACTGCTTTGTACTGCAAATGTGATTGACATACAGCTTTGAGTATTTGGTTTGTTCACTGCATTGTAGTGTTTTTCTCACAGAACAGTAAACATCTTACTACCCCATTTAACAAAAGAAAAAGTAAAATAAGAAAAGTGATTTACTGTACTTGATGGCCATGCACAGTAAATATAGCTGACATACTGTAGCACTGTCTCTCTAGCTTGTTCACTATACTGGACTGAACTAAGCTTTTTCCTCCTCAAAACAGTAAGAATGTTATTACTGTAAATGTAGTCAACACACAGCTTCATCTATATGGCTTGCTCTCTGTAATGTATGTTTCACTCTCAAAACTCTCAAAGTAGTAAACAGCTTATTAAAGGAGAACAGTCAGCACAAAGGACCCACATTTAAGTGCAGGGCTGGTCCCAATGTTTACTTTGTGCCAGAAGCATTTTGTTTACTTTTGCTTACTATAGTATAGTACAGTTGATTTTATCAGATTCATTTTGCTTACTTCTAGGCAGACATCTTCTGTTACTACAACTCCCAGAATCCCCTACAGCTGACATCAGAGCAGTAGGCAGCGGTGCAGATTCTATTGCACTGCAGCCTATTGACTATCCACTTCTGCCTACTGCTCTGATGTCAGTTGCAAAGTTCTGAGAATTGTAGTAACAGAAGATTTCAACCTAGAACTAAGTGGAATTAGTCAGATGCAATCTATTATACTACAGTGAACAGTAAGTAAGCAAAATATTTTGCACACAAAGTGCACATTGGGACAGGTCGCACACTTGAGTGTGTGGCAGTGGAGTCTTTGTTGCTGACTTCCTCTTTAAAAGAAATAAGTCAAGTGACATAAATAGGAACGTGGAACAAACCCATAACTGACACTGTAGTGCATCATGAGTGGGGTGCTGTAATCCTTAGGTGTCATCTTTGTGGTGAGACGTTAAGTGAAGGCTTGTCTGCCTGTTTTGATGGCTGTTCAGGTAGACATTAAAGATCTCATGGCACTTCTCTAAAGAGATGGGAATTTTATTAGACAGAAAATCACACAAACAGATATACATGATCAAATGAAAATGAAACTTACATACAATGAAACATCAATACTTCATATTACAATGGAAAATGTGCCATAGCAGTCACTTCATATTGCATTTAACATATTTCTCCATAAATCCCTACTACACTTCTATATAGCCTTTGTGACCATTTTGACTACCACCTCAGGAATACACTCCTTTTGTTGTAATAATAACATCGCCTGTCCTGCCAGATGTAAACCCTACAACATGCAAACAATGCTTACAATGCACAAGGGTGAATTTTTGGAAAATACCTTAGTATAATCCTAGTACTACTACTTGGTAAATATCATCACTCACCTGCATGCCTCCCATGTATTATTAATTGCTCCCAAAATAATTGAACATATTGACCGCATGATTAAAATATGTGACTGAATTTCTCAAATGTTAGGGCAACTGTCCCTGGGATAATACTATTCTTCAATTCTTGCATGTTTCATAGAATCCCTGACTGCCATTTCCCATGTATACCTAATTATATTATGTCCCACATTTGATAAGGAAACATTGAGTTTGTTAATTGTGTAGTAGACAGAGATTGTTGTCCCATGGGACAAAACTTAAGTTCTAATGGTTGGGAGAAATAATGACACATAATGTAGGAGCACAGCTGCTTTCAGTTACAGGACAGTAAGACAGCTGGAGTAAGCTTCCAGGATTTACATTTATGAATGGCATAGTAAATATAAGTGAGAACAATATGTGTCTACTCCTTAGTCAGTTATGCCAACCCCTGTACTCCAGTCTGAGAAGAAACGGACTAACCGATCTGACAGGGATGAGACCCAACACCACTTCTTCTCCTTTAGTACTAGAATAAAATAAAAAAATAAATATGGACATAAAAAATACAACCAGGTTAATCATTTGAACCCTACCATCTTTATAATCTCTAAATGTGTTGTGTCTCTTAATTGGATTCAAACGGCTTCCTCAAAGCCTCTGAAAAATACCATGAAGTTTTGTCTCAAGTGTTGTGGGGTGGGGAGGAAACACTATACTAATATGCAAACAACAGGAAGCAATAAGAACAATATAAAAACTTCTGGTTAGTTAGAGCCTAGGTCTGTTTCTACATGTTACCAATTTCTTCTCTGCTTTTAGTATACACTCCTTCCAGTTATCTACAATTACATCACCTGGACCAAATTTAATCCCCAAGTTTTCAAAGGCACTTCGTAATCCTGATCCCTGCAATTACTTCACCTGGAACATAATTCCTGGGGCTCCTAATAGGAATACCCAAAATCATTATAATTTACCTGAGCGCCAGCAAGCATATAATGTTTTGTAATGTGTTCTGTACTACCTCTCCTGAGACTTTATCCTTGATCATTATACATAAATCATGAGCATATTCTATACTTTTAAATTCAGGTAAATCCTGTGTCAGTTGAATACACCTAATCCTAGTGTTCTGCTGCAATAACTAGTAAAAGGGTCCAAAATGAAGACATGTAGAAGTGGATTAAATGGGTATCTCTGTTAGCACCCTTTGCAAACTGTGTGAGAGGCCTTCGGCACCATGCAATTCTGCTTAAAGTTGAACCAGCATAACATTCTGTGGTGATTTGCATATGCAGGCCATGATGCTTTGCACTGTGTGGGCATGTGTGATTTTGTATTTTATTTAAATGGGTATCCCTGCATAACGCCTCTCCGAACCCATATCATAGGATCTGTTTACCATTTACATATAGCAATACAGAACATTTTTATACAGTATTATAATCCACTCTATAAATTGTTTAGGGATGCCATATAATTGTAACACTTCTGCCAGATACTTATGTGGAACTGGTCAAATGCCTTCTTCTTGTCAACAGAAAGCAAATATACCTCCACCATATCTCTTTATCCCCATTCCCACAATTATCATAATAAAATTAAGCTGTCAGTCATTTATCTCTGTTTTATTGCAAATTTTTGGGGTCAGCTAGGATCATTCAGCAATTTCCAAGAGTTGGTGCACTAATATTTTAGATAGTATATTCAAATCAGAATTTAATAAACTCAGAGTTCTCCAATTCCTAATGTCCGCCTGATCCCTTTCTTATAAAGAAAAATCTGTAAAGTCTGTTGCAAAGACGGTGATAAGGTTCCAGAATACAGAATTTCTTCATATAAAGTTTGTAAAATGAATTCTGAGGAAAGACCATCAAGCCCTGGAGCTGTATTATTCCCTAAGTTTAATCATTTGTTCAGTTTCTACTTTCTGAATTGGGTGTAAATTTTGGGTTTGACATGGTTCATGATTTCTGGAATCTCTAGACTGCTAACTACCTCTGGGTCTCAACCTATCTGTGCTTCTGACCAAAACATCACTCTGTATACTGCTGTGCTACCTCCATAATGTTATTGAGGGAGGATGCCAAAGTCCTATATTAAGAATTATACAAATTAGATAAAATTCTATGATTAACCCTGTCCTGATACCCCTTATACTTATCAAACTGTTGTGCTTTCCTTTGTGTCCCAAATTTTAGCTCTGCCTCTAAGGATATTATCCTAGAGTATTGAAAAGCTTTCATTTCTTCCTTAATGCTTACTATATCATCTAGTACATTCCCTTCACCCTCCTTTGTTAGTGAGATAATGCCTATGTAATTTTGATCTCGCTTTATATAATGGAAGTATTTGTTATTATTAGCAATATAACTAAGTTTCCTAAATAGGGATCAAATTCTCACTTGGAGTCCTCCCTCAAGTCACTCATAATGTCATATGCTGATATAATTGAACACCTTGCTCTAAATAGTTCCAAGTAAGCCTCCTGCACTTCTTGTTGATCTAGCGAAGACACATTCAATCACCATGGCCTCCCTCAGGGGTAAGAGGGAGGAGAATGACCAATCTGACAATGATGAAGAATAGCCAGATGATCAAATGATTCAGTTGCAATGGTCTTGGCTCCTTTACATTTAAATCAGGAGAAACAAACAAAAAATCAATCCTAGTGAGCAGTGATCCTGTCCTGAAAGTAACAAGATGTCGCTGGTATAAAATAGAAAATGTATCCAGGTTCAGGTTCAAGTTTAAGTTTATTATTTGACTTTTAAAAGTCATTACAAATAATACAGCATAAAATAGTAATACAAATTGCATGTTGCACTTTCATGGTTTGTGCACATATTGTACACATATTGCACTCTTAATACATTCATATAAGCCAACATATAACATAAAAAGACTAATATTGCACATTTCCCTTATTCTAGAATTCTGGTACCTTTAATATTTAGTAAATTTTAGCCCTTTCATGGAGTTCAATATGGACAGCATACCTTTTGCCATATACAGAATACAATAATTCAGTATTAAATGTTAAGCTATAATCTCAATATCTTAGGAGAGCTATTATCTAAATATGTCAAGTTCAAATCTAACATTTCACTAAGAGTCCTTATTTTCTGTAATAATATGGTATTTTGTCTCATCAGTTATTTTAAAGAGGAGGCCACATGGATTAATACTTGTTCATCTCTTGTTTTTAAGAGATATGTTGCCAGATAATATGGTTCATATTCAAGATACTTAAGATGTTCTCCTAATAACTTTCTACGTTTTTTTCATGTAAGGGCATAGAATCAATAAATGTGTTAAATCACCTTTCCCATCCCACATTTACAGTATATTGCCCTTCCATTCCTTCTAGTTTTTTCTCTTGTTTTATATTTCATTTTACCTTTTACTATGATTACATTCAAACCTAAATCTAGTTATTATTTTCCTTTGACAGTGGGTTTTGAGTATTGTTAAATATGGCTCCAACCTATGGTCCCTTTTGTTTTAATTATCCACTTACAAATTTTGTATTGCTGACAAGATTCCAAATCTTTAGATGTCTTTAATCCTTACAGTAACCTCATTAACAATTTGGGCAACTGAGACTCTGAATATATAACTGATACAATGCAAAATTCCATAAGGCTTAATAATATTCTCCACTGTTAAGATACTGGGAAAATGCATATTCTGTTTCATATAATGTATTGCTTCATCAATACACATCTTAGAGTAATCTAGATTCACCCATAGAGTAAGCCTTGATATAATACTTCACCAGTCTTATTTTACTTCCTACTGGTAGCTGGCCTAATTCTGCTCTGACCAATGCTGAAGGTGTTCACTTGGCAGTCCTAACAGATGTTTGTAAAACTTATTTAGATGGAGTTCTATATTGATTTTTGGATGAGTTCCCCATACTTCTGCTCCAAATAATAGCTGGCTCCTTATTTTAGCATTAATAACCATTAAGTTGCCTTTTACAGATTTTCCTCCATATTTATGTGAAAATGATTCTATTACTGGGATAAAATGTGTTACCTTTTTTTCTCCATTTCAGATATATTTTCTCCAAGATCCTTCTTGTGTAACTATAATTCCTAAATAACAAAACTCTTTTAGTACTTCCAATTGTTTGTTCTTAAGGTAGTATTTATATTCCCTATTATTCCATCCAAAACCAATATTTTGTTTTATCATGGTTAATTTGTAAGTCAGCCATCTCAGATTCCAATTTTTTTATTTTAGTCTTTGGTAACTGGATAAGGCCCACTAGGTACACAAGTGCCTGTTTTCAGGGGTGACCAGGAGCACGGACAGTTAAGTGACTTGCTTAGAGTCACACAATATGCAAGTGGAGGTTGTGTGGCTCAAACCAAGGTCTGGTCTGCTGAATGTACCAAGCTCATTCATAACTCATTACTCTAACCTCTATGCTATACTGCCAGCCCTAATCTATGCAATGTTCTTCTTAAGCCCAGTGCACTTATAGACAAAAATGCCACATTGTCTGTGTATGTTAGGTAAGAACACCTTCTCTCCTATTTTGGTAGATGAAACTCTTCCTCATACAATATTTTATGAAATAAATAATAATGTAAGTACTGTTTTAACAAAAATATTAAATAGCATTAGCAAAATGGTACAACCTTGCTTTACCCTATATTTGATTCAAACTTTTCACTCAGATCTCAGCTTTGTTAACTCTTATACATGTAAGGTTAACTGTATATAATCTTTGTACCATGTCTATTGTTGGTTGATCCATCCTTAATTTTTCCAATCTCTCCCATAACTTTATCCTATTAACCCTATGAAGGCTGCTCTCAAATCTATAAAAGCACAATAGATTTTTGGTTGTTTTATAACCTTATATTTATGCACTCAATGTGCAAGGACAAAAGATCTGTCTATAGTAGAATGCTGTGCTCAAAAGCCAGCTAGGGTTTCATCAAGTATATTATTTTCATTGGCCCTAGTCACTTTTCTATTATTAATAATACGAGTAAATGTTTTAGTTGTACAATCAATGAGGCATATCAGCCTATAGCAACTAGAATCCTTTTAACCTTTTTATAGATTGGAACTATTATATTATTTCTCCAGCTGCAAAGTACTACTCCTATTTCCTTACATGGTTAAATACTCTGAAAGCAAGGTATCCAAAATTCTTTCAATTTATTAATGACATCTGAGGGCACACTGTCCGGGCCTGGGCGTTATGTGCTGTATAAATGATTCTATAGCTATACTAATTTCATTTTCTGTGAAACTTCCTTTTTGTTTTCATCTATAGATTTTTCATAGTTAAGTTTTTAATATAGTCTGTTCAATTTTTATAAAATAGTCTTTTGAAATGGTTCACCCAGCTTTCTGCCTCTGTGTTATGTCCTAACTCTTCCTGGTAATGTTTGTGCCTTTACCAACTATACTCCAGAATTTTTTGCTGTTTTTCCAATGCCACTTTTTCTATCTGTTGTGGGGTGTTGAAATGACTTCTACTAGAAACAGTAAATTGGTACAACATACCTTACAGGTATGATTTTTATTTAAAAAATAAACAAATCAAATAGAAATACAAACAAATGACGTTTTGTTCAAACTGAAAATAAATCAAAACAAAACCATAAAGCACATCATGGCTAGAATATAATCAGCTATCTTGCCAGTATCTATCTATGCCTGACCTCTCACAGAGATCTCCCAGGAAGAACCACAGGTCTTCTCCCCATAAACATCTGAATTGGGGTCTCATCTAGAACCTTAAATATGCTAGTAGCTCCTCCTATAAGCTGAAAAGCCCTCTCACCAATTATATCAAAATACATTTTATACAAATGACAACAATATTTTATTTCATACTTCCAATATAATGGTTCATTTTAAGAATAATCAATGCCATTTTCTGTGTCTTAATGCAATAACCTTTAGAACTTAATTTTACCCTAAACTGATAATGTGGCTACTTTACTGAAACTCCACCCATAAGAGCAGGGGAGGAGTTTGACTAACCAAAAAAAAATTAAATGCAGTCATGCAACAGACTCCGGGAGATGCATAAAAAGATAAATAAGCAAAAGAGAAATAAAGGCTTTAGGTCCTGGACTGGTTCTGAAAAATGCAAGAAAGGGGCACCACTACAACAGTCCCTATTCAAAACAAACCAATCTCTATTGGTTTGTATAGAATATAATCCACATTCCCTTAGGAGCAGGATGGGATTTCCACCCACCTTCACAGAAACCCCACCCGGGCACCATAACAATACAAGATTTATGTAGACTGCTCATTCTACATAAATATTTAATTCAACTACACACATACATTTTCCCTGGGGATTAGTAGATATTTAACCAGCACAATATTGAGATAAAAGATCAGCAATTTTATGTCTGGCACCAGGTTGGTGTTTAATTTCAAAGTATAGGGCTGTAGTGCCAGATACCATCTGAGAATATGCGCATTTTATCCTTCATTTGTTGCAGCCAGCATACAGGGTTATGATCAGTAAGAAGCTTAAATCTATTGCCCCACAAATAGAATTTTAGAGCTTCAATAGCCCATTTGACTGCCAAACACTCCTTCTCAATTGTTGCATACTTATGTTCTCTTGGAAATAATTTCTGACTGATGTAAAGGATAGGATGCCCTTCTCCTTCGGTGGTCTGAGACAACACAGCTCCTAACCCAGTAGCTGAGACATCTGTATGGACCTCAAAAGGTTGTGTAAAATCAGGAGATCACAACACTGGTGATGCACACAACGCAGCTTTAATAAGCTTGAAATGCTTTTCACAATCATCAGACCAAGGAACATTATTGGGAATTGTTTTCTTTGTTAGTTCCATTAATGGTGTAGCCAACATAGCAAAATCAGGAATGAAATGCCTGTAATATCCTGCAAGCCCTAAAAAGACCTTCTGTCTTTGTCTTAGGAACAGGACAATTTGCCACCGCTGTCACTTTACTGACTTCAGGTCGCAAAATCCATTTCCAAGAATGAAACCCAAATATCTTGTCTCCTGCATGGCTATGCAGCATTTTGAGGATTAATAGTGAGCCCTGCTGATTGAATAGTCTGGATGACTTTATTCAAATGATCAAGGTGTGAGGACCAATCTTTGCTGTATATTACCACATCGTCCAAATATGCAGAGCAATACTGCATATGTGGAGCTAACAACTGTTCCATATACCTTTGAAACATTGCAGGGCTTTGTGAAACCAACAGGCATATACACAAACTGAAAGAAACCAAAGGGAGTACTGAAAGCAGTTTATTTTTAGAGTCAAGCCGTTAAAGGGATCTGCCAGTATCTTTTGTAAGATCTAAGGTGGTGATATAATAAGCCTGGCCTATTTGGTCAATGATGTCATAGACTCTGGGTATGGGGTAACTATCAAATTCTGCTACCAAATTCAGGTTTTGAAAATCTAAACAGAAGTTGAATAACCCCTTCCTTCTTTGGAACTATTACCATAGGAGATGACCATGGGCTTACAGATGGTTCTATGATTCCAAGTGTTAACAACTTATTTATTTCTTCCTAGACCTCTGTATGTAGTTTTCAGGTAATCTATATGTCTTCTGGAGTATAGGATTAGCTGTCGTTCTGATCTGACATGACACATTACTGGCTTGCCCTGGTTTGGTAGTAAATACAGCAGAAAAGTGTTTCAAGAGTTAGTTAATATCATACTTTTGTTGTTCATCTAATTGGGGATTAATAATCACATCCTGAAGGTTTTCTACGTTTTCCAATCTATGGTATGTTGTATCTAATCCTGTATCCTGACCATCAGAGTACACATAGCAACAAGTTTTATCTCCATACATTCATGCCATTTTTTTAACAGATTGACATGGTAGACTTTACTCACTGAGCATTTTTCTGGGGTCTCTATTCTGTGCGTGACAGGTCTAGTCTGTTCTACAATATTATAAGGGCCTTGCCACTTCATCAATAACTTGTTGTCAGATAATGGTAAAAAGTAAGACTTTATCACCAGGGTGAATACCTTTTCCTGAGTTTTGCTGTCATAAAATATTTTCTGTTTTGCCTGAGCCTCCACAGTGTTTTTATGAGCTTGTTGAGTGTATAAAAGCAATCTCTTTCTTAATTCTTTCATGTATTCTAAAATGTTCACATGTTTTATCTGGAGATCACCCTCCCAGGCTTCTTTCATAACATCCAAGGGTCCATGGGGATTCTGACCATACAGTAACTGGAATGGTGAAAACCTAGTAGAAGCTTGGGGACATCTCTATAAGCAAATAAAATTATAGGTAGGTAGTGATCCAAGTATTTTCCCTCATCATCCACAAACTTGCGTAACATACGTTTCAAGGTTTGATTGAACCTCTCCACAAGGCCATCAGTTTGTGGATGATATGGGGTCATTCTTATTGCAGTAACACCCAGCAGCTTATAGAGTTCCTTGAGCAGAGTGGCACAAAATTGGCACCTCAGTCAGTGAGTATCACTTTAGGGATCTCCAATCTAGTATAGTAGTCAAGGATCTTCTCTGCTATTTTGCAGTAGAAATAGTTCTAAGTGGACAGACCTCTGGGTATTTGGTTGCATAGTTGCAAATAACCAATGTAAATCTATTCCCTTTAGTACTTTTACTTAGAAGCTCAACAATGTCCATTGCAATTCATTCAAAGGGTTGGGAGACTAGTGGTAAGGGTCTAAGAGGAGCATGTTCATTTTATCTGACTAACTTTCTGACACTCACAACACCCTTACAGTAATCCCCAACAGAGTCATGAATCTCAGGCTAAAAAGAAAATGTTGTAAGAATCTGGCTAAAGTTCTCTCCCTCCCAGCATGCCCTGCACCAGGAATATCATGAGCAAGATATAATAAATCTACTCTGTACTTCAGGGGACCACTAATTGTTCAACCTGTTCTTGTGTGGAGGGATTGTACAGATTCTGTATAGAATATTATGTTTCAAAATTATAGGGTTTCTAGTAGTGTTATCTAACCTATCTGAGAAAACATAGGAACAAGGCAGCATCATCCTTCTGTTCTTGTGTGATGTTATACATCTGTAATACAGGCATTTTGTCTACATGTCCCTCATCTTTTTCCATTGTTTTTGTAAATTTCTCTTTTCTGCTTTAGATTTTCTTGTTTTCCCCACCTCCCAAATATCTCATCCTGAAAAGGAAAAGGTAGGTTAGTTTGATCAGTTACTGTGGACAACTGAGATCTAGTAGAGACAGTTACTAAATTATCAATATTAATGTCCTGACAAGAAGACAAAATTTGAGAAAAATGTTTGCAGTCCTGTCCCAATATGAAAGGGACAGGCAAAGTAGGAACCACCCCCACAATTATTTTATCCTCATGTCCACAAATATTAACAGTCACTGCAGTAGTTGGATATTGATGAATGTCTCCATGTATGCAGATTATTCCTGTCGTAGAAACTGTAGGTAACAGTGGAACCAAGTCTGCTCAAATAAGGCTCTGCTTACTACCAGAGTCCACAAGTCCATCAACAATATGTCCATTAATATGAATTGGAATAATAAAGTTAACCAAGTTTGAAGAAGCAAAGTATACTGGTTCTTTCTTTTCTTTGGCAAAATCTGACAATATGCCCCATACCATGACAGTAGTGGCATTCCACTGTTGTGTTGGTTATTTTGAAGTAGAAATCCATCTTTCTTAACACCCAAAATAGTTTGATTAGATGGAAAAGATGGTCTTACGGAGTTGTTGTAGTTGCAGGATTACTTGTAGGAATGCCATCAGTTCTCCGATATCCTTTCTATAAGGGTTGTCGAACTGCCAAAAGTCCTCAGCCAGAGTAATAGCAAGGTCTGCATTATCTGGATTATGTTCCTGAATCCACAGCTGCATTTCAGGAGACATAATCTGTATAAATTGTTCCAAAATAAACATGTCCATAATGGCCTGAACAGTTTTCCCTTCAGGTTAGATCCATTTAGTACAAGTCTCGCAATCTGGTGTAAGTTTCCTTGGTGGCATGTGAGGGCATGTTTTAAAGTCCTAAATCTCTGTCTATATGTTTCTGAATTCATGTCAAACCATTTCAAAATCTCTCTTTTACTGCAGTGTAATCATTAATAGATGTACTATCCATATTAGTGTATGTCAGTTGTGCTTTACCCATTAAATAAAGGGCAAGGTGAACCACCCATTGAGTTTGGGGCCAATTACAGGCTTGGGCTACCAGCTCAAATGTTGTTAGGTATGGTTCAATATCATCAGTATGTGTCATTCTTGTTAGCTTAATGTCTTTTGTAGTTTGTACCTTGTCCTGCCCCAGTGTCTGAAACATCTGTGCAGTGTCTGCCCATCTCTGGTCCTGTCTCCGACGTTTCACTTCCCTTTCCGGTACTCTCTTTCCCATTATCTGTCCTTTTCTACCTGTCTCAGTGCTAGCCATTGCAATAGCTCTTTTAAGTCCTCTGGGGTACATCTTCAGATCGTTCCTCTGGCTTCTCCATGTTTACAGCCTGCATCTGATTTGTGATTTCTTCTATGTCCCCAGTAGCCATACCAGTCCTAATCTTGGGCCTGGTTGCAGGAGGAAGTCCTGATAATAAGGGTTCCCAGTAATTGCAGTCTGGCTTCTTGTTGTAAGTCCATAGGGCTCCTCCATCTTATGAGCCATATACCTACTGTTACTTTAAAAGTCACGATACTAAATGCAGTATCTATTCTGGGATCCCTTTTTTAGTTTGGATCGACAGATACCACACTTCTGGTACCAGTTTTGTTGTGGAGTGTTGAAATGACTTCCACTAGAAATAGTAAATTGGGTACAACATACCTTACATGTATAATTTTAATTAAAAAAGAAACAAATCAAACAGAAATACAAACAAATGACGTTTTGTTTAAACTGAGAAAATAAATCAAAACAAAACCATAAAGCACAGCTTGGCTAGAATATAATCAGCTATCTTGCCATTATCTATCTGTGCCTGACCTCTCACAGAGATCTCCCAGGGAGACCACACAGGTCCTCTCCTATGAACATCTGAATGGGGAGTCTCATCTAGAACCTTAAATGTGTTAGTAGCTCCTCCTATAAGCTGAGGAGCCCTCTCATCAATTATATCAAAATACATTTTTATACAAATTACAATATTTTATTTCATATTTCCAATATAATGGTTCATTTTAAGAATAATCAATGCCATTTTCTGTGTTTTAATGCAATAACCTTCTTAGAACTTAATTTTACCCTAAATTGATAAATACCTGTACATAAGCCTGAGTTAGCACATTAAAGGAAAATGAACAAAACCAACAGTCACTCAGAGAAGCCTCATAGTTCAAAGGCATGCAGACCCTTCTCAGTGTAAAGTTCAGCAGGAAAAACAAACCGTGCTCAGTGGCCAGCTAAGTCATTTCATTTAAGTCTAGTGCTTGGCTGAGCTTTGTCAGGATTCAGGACAGTATTTAATTTCCTGACCGCTGAGGGCGAAGATAGCTATTTAGCCAGAAATGTTATTAAATGTACAGGAAAGCAATTCTACTGTTTAAATTCTATACATCATAGAACATGAGGCTTAAAGGGCTACCGTTCCACTCAGGAGCAGAGTTAAAGTTCCCTACTTCGCAACTACTGTTGCAGGGCTAGCACTAATCGTATGAACACATATACATAGAGATTAAAAGTGCTTATTTACAGAACCGAAAGGGACATAAGTGGGGAACAAAAATGACTGGCAATGTGGATAATAGTTATTTGGGCTTTCAGTCCTTTCCAGTATTTAGCCCAAATCATTTCTGGTCTTGTACTTTACTTAGACATCCAGTACCAAAGATCCTGAAGGCAGAGTTAAAGTGAAAAAAGAATAGCGAGTGGCCAACATGCTATTTTAGGGAGAATAACAGCAGCAAAGAGCTTGGAAAAGGAAGGAAAGTTAAAGAGAAAAAATAAATAAATGCTGTTGTGCAACAGACTCAGGAGATACATAAAAAGATAAATAAGCAAAGGAGAAATGAAGGCTTCAGGTCCTGGACTGGTTCTGAAAAATGCAAGAAGAGGGGAACCACTACACTAACTCTGTCCATAACTCATAGATGAATTTTCCTCTATTGATTTGTACACTTCTATATTCCTTCCTCAGGTTATTCATGATCTTATCATTGTTAACATTTTGGTTTTATTTTACTATTCTCAGTTGTCTATTCAACTGTTTTTGGCTATCCTACATGACTTATTAAACCATTTTTCCATTTCTTATTGTTGTTAATGGTTATTTCTTTTATAATAATACTGCCCATTCTCTTTGCAATATGTTCGAATCCTGCTATAATTAATTAATTAATTCATCATAATCTCTATTAAGGACCAATCATACATCCCCTAAGACCCCATATATTTCTAATAACCGAAGAAAATCTCTTCAGTTTATTAAATCCCAACCTACAATTTTTTCATCACCTTAAGGGTATCATTTTTCCTTTACTAATGTTGTTAATTTCCTCATTTTATAGTTTCTAATTCTACCATAGTATGTGGTGATCCAGCGTTAGTACCATTCCCAAACTTTTATAATGTTTCAAAATGCCTCTACTGACCCAGACAAGCTCTATAAGTGGCATTCCATTTCCATATATGTATAATTACCCTTGATATCCTTTTGAATTTTTCCATTTAGTAATAGTAAGTCTATGATTTGTAATTATTCCATTAAATCTTTACTTAATTTATTACACTTATCATCCCCAGATCCTCTAAATATCTTAACCCAATTAACTAGATTAGATGTTAAATCATTTTCTATTTCTTCTGGGATCCACTGCAACGGCCCTACCCTGGCATTAAAGTCTCCCAGAGCAATTATATTTGCCAATGGGTATATCTCTATTAAATCATCCAATACCCTACCCAAATTTGCTAGCCATGTCTCATTCAATGATTTATTCTTGTATGGTCTTATATAACAGTTTATCAACAATACATCTTGTTTCCCACCATGTACTACTTTAATGATAAGTATATCCTCCATCTCAATACTGATTTCTGAACTGACAATGTTTTTATATAGTTTACAGGAAGTTGCCAGTCCTCCCACACATCTTCCACAATTTTTATATTTCTTTGCCTCTTTACTGTATGCTTTATATCCATTCAGGTGAATTGTACCCTTATTCCATGTTTCTTGAATACATATGTATTCAAATGAATTTAAATGATCTTTCAGTTCAGGGTTAGCAAAGTCATCACCAATTCCAAAGATATTCCATGTCAAAATTTTCCTTGTTTCACAAGTTTTATGGTGGCCTCCTCCTTGTTCATTAAAATCTACATGTCATTATTCTTCTTCTGACAGAACTTCATATATATTGGCTGTTTCTACCGAACTTTTCCAATTATCAGAACCATCCCAGTTGTCATTCTTTTTAAGAGATGCTTCATTATCCCTTGTATTTTCAATAATTATGTATATTCCTAATTCATCCAAAACAGTCAGTTTTTTTCTTTATTTCTTCAAGGTTATACTGTCATATAGCCAGATTGAAATCTGATCATCTTTTTCACATCTAACAGCTTTATTGATCTTGCAGATATTGACGTGCTTATTCAATAAAACACTTAGGCCTAGATATTCAAACTGCACCCAAAAAGTGCCAATAGCAGGAGCAAGCGCGAAGCCTATTGTGCCCATGTGCTAGAGACGCTGATATTCAAAAATGGAGCAGGCCAACAGTGTGCCTACAGCCGATGACTGAATATCACACCACCTGCACTATAGCACAACTAGGGAGGAAGCTGAGCAGATCTGATGTGCCATAGCACAACAAGGGATGTTCAGCTCAGCAGTCCAGAGGTGCCATAGCGCAACCAGGGAGCCCCCAGCTGCAGAGCAATGTAACAGCACAATCAGAGAGGTGGGCCCACCACCCATGCCACAGATGGGCACAGGAACACACAGCAGAGAAGACATCATCCCCACACCCCAAGCACAGCACAACTGGGGAAGGGCTGGAATAACCACAGGCCCATGGAGACCAGCAACCAACCCACAGCCTGGCCATGGTGCCCCCACACCTACCAGCAAGCGACTGGCACACAAGGAGGGCAGACCACCCCATGCCACATCACCTCCCCAGTGCAGAGCGCACCCTGCACTGTGACCCCCAGACACCCCCATGACCAGTGACCACCACTGCAGGAAACCCCATGCATGCCATCACCCCACTGTGCCAATGCAACTCTGTGCACCACAGAACCATGCAAGCCAGCCCACCATGAGCACCCATCAATGGGTTGCAGCACATAGCAATGCAAGAACAGCAGACACATGGCCACCATGCACAGTCCCCTGAGGTACTGTTGAGAGACTGACCATGCATCGGCACAAGAGGTACCCCATGAGACAGGGCATGCCCTTGACACCACCACCAGTGGTACAGCACCCTGCACAGTATTCCAGTGACACACCCTGACCCACCACTAGCCACAACAGCCAGCACAGACACCCACAGTGATGCGTGGAAGCATGCACCACTCTGGATGCCACACAGTGTATGGACAGACACCCACCCATACCCAAGGGCACACCAACACAGGATCGCAGTGGTGGGGCAACCAAACCCCATTGTGGGCCCATGTAGCTGTGTACACACAACCCACAGTCCTCCATGGCACTGGAGTGCCAGCCACCCCTGCGCGGCACTGTGGACCATACACCACCAGTAGTCACCTGCAGCACAAGTCACAGACAGTGGGGCACATCCCTGCAACACACACAAGGCACAGCATGGAGGTGCGACAATGACTGTGGTGCCCACAGTGCCACCCGAGCCAGGTATGCACCACACTAGTGACAGGGGCAACCCAGCAAAGTGATGGGTACAGTGACCGCCCCTGCAGGGACTGCCACCACTGACATGCCAGTGGACTGTGCAGGTCACAGACATGCATGTATGTCAGCTGCACAGGCCATGGATGGGCCAATGGGTGCACCATGGACACAGAGCACGCACCATGGACCACTGCACACAGTCATCCAGTGCACAGGGAACAACACACACACCACAGACACTGACTGATAGCTACCCCGCACCATAGTCACCTCCACATGGACACACACACATACCCATGACTGCACCACCCTTGACGCCATGCACACCACTGCAGCTGAGCACCTATAGCATGCTGAAAATCAAAGACCACCACAGTATTCATATCAAAATCAAATGTATTGAAAAATATAACATTCAACTATGTACAAGAATAAAAACTATATACAAACTTGGGGGCCACAAACAAGGTGGGGTGGGTAGGGGCAGGGTGGACAAATGGGAATGGGATAGGAGGGGTGTGAGGGTGGGTCCAGGGGGGTAGAAGTCAGGGACTGGGGATCCCTAGCAGGACCGCTGTTCAGACTTCATGACCTCTGGCCTCTGTGCCTCCTCAGCACCCCTGCCATGTCCAGTCTCCTTAGTATGTCCAGGGATTCCCGGGCCAGCTGTAGGATCTCCCTCATGCCATCCCGTATGTCCCTGAGATGGCGGGTACCTAGGACAAGAGACCACAGTCAATAGGTGTGAATGCACAACCCCATACAGCCCGCCCACTGTGCATGGCAACGTCCATGGGACATACCACTGTGATGGTGTGTGACCACCCGCAGTGATCATGTCGAAGACCTGCCACACAGTGCATACAGCCATGTGGAATGCTGCACACACCCACCGGCCAAGTCATGCACAGCACCACTGTGGCCATTTAGTGACATGGCTATGTGGTACAAAGGCAGTGGCACAGCCATGCACCTGATGCACGCATGGACCACCATTGGCGCACACCCAGACATGCACTGCCACTGGACAGTGTTGACTGTAACAAGTTGTGTGCATGGCAGTGGTGTCGATGAATGGTGGCCATACCCTGCTGCCCACCCTGTCACACAGCATGAAATAGTAAACATGGATGTATGGCACTCACCCTCATGGGCCAGTCAGGTGGGCGGTGATGGCCCTCGCCCACCTGGCTGCATTGTCCCTCCCCTCCGCTGCTCTTCCCGCAACCTGCGGAGTTTGTCCAGGCCTGTGGGGAAAAAAGGAGAGAAGAACATCAGTAAATTCCTGAAGCAAAGTTCCCTTGCCCCAAGGCGTGTGCCCTCCACCCACCCAGCCAGACCCTCCACCCCACCCTGTGAACACCGCCACGGCCAACCCCATACAGTCCCTCCCCTATGTGCTGGACACATACAACACTGTGACCCATATGGATGATAAAAGTGTGTTGCGAACCTCTACCTGGACGCGTGGCACTGTGCCTCTTCTGGCACATGCCCGCAGTCAGGCCAGTAGCTCTGGCTCCTTCCTCCGCAGGTCACCATAGCGGTGCCTGCACTGCTCCATGCTCCACCACATCTGGTGGTCTCTTCCAGGGCAGTGGCCACCTCCTGCCACACCTGGGTCCTGGCCCTGTCCAGGGAGCCTCCCAAAGAGAGGCCCATGATGTGGCTCAACAATTGCCACCATATTTGCGAGCTCAATGACTGTCCACTGCGCTGCCCATCTGCGTGCCATCCTAGCAGCTATATAGTAGGCAATATGGTGCTCTGCAGCACGGCTCCTTGTGCAGATGCTGCACTGTACAGCGCTGCCATTCCCTATTGCTGTTACCGAACAGCTCGATAGAGGTGCACCTATGCCTGATGCATGGCACCTAGGGGGCAAAGGTCGGGCACAGGGTCAAGGGTCTCTGGTGCATGACCATGCACAGTGCCATAGGAAGACAATGCATGTAGCGTGATTGGCTGCCTGTGTGCCAGCACCATAGCGGACTACCGAGCAGTTGGGCCATTTAGCCTATGATGGCCAAGTGCCACAGCGCCATGTAGTGACCATCGCTACAGCGCCACTAGCACAATGGTGGCCATGCCTGCATTGCCTACCATGCACAGCATGTCATCAGTGTGGCAGACACCTGCGCCAGCAACCCAGGCATGTGCAGTGAGGTGTACTATGCATGTCACAGGACTGCCATTGGCTCACGCGTATCGCCCAACACACATTGCGCAGCGCAACAGCGAATATTCAGCCGCCATATGCAAATCATCTAATCAGCCATTCAATGGCACAGCACTGCATTTGCATCTACTTAAAGTTGCTCCTTGCCTCATTTGCATGGATTGCGCTATAAAAGTGCGACAATGTGCTGCAGTGGCCATAGTCGGTTGCTGCAGTTTATTGGTGAGTTGCATGCTGTTTGGGAGTGTGGACTGTGGATTGAGGGACATGCATGGGACTGCATAATCACAGGTAGCTACTGCCATTCTTACAGGCTACATAATGACTGAGCAGGTTGTTGGAGAGGAGGAAAACAGTGGTGGGAGGAGGAGGAGGCCGAACTTTACAAAGGCTGAAAAGCGAGGCCCTGTTTGAGGCCTACCTGGATCAGGAGCCACTTCTCAGTGGGACGGCAGGAACTCCTCAAGCCCATGCTGCTGCATGGGAAGAGGTGGCGCGCCATGAACCTGCATGGCAGCCACCAGCACTCCGTGCAGGAGTGTAAGAAGAAGATGGGCACGGACAGGAGGAGGGTAAAGGAGAAGGTGGCAGCCATCAGGGCGAGCACGTGCTACAACAGGTGGAGGACAGCCAGAGGTGGTACAGCTGACCCCAGTGGGGAGATGCTTGCTGGAAGCCTGCAGCGCAGTGCCATTGAGGGTGTTCCGGTGGTGGCTTCCAGATGGGTGGTGGCCCATCACTGCATGGTAGTCATGGTCTGTCTATGGGGGGGCAGGGTAGGTCACACACAGTAATGCAACTTTGCTTTCCTTACAGATCCTGAGCATCTGCATGGGTCAGCAGTGGTGGGCCTGTCCACTGCAGACAGTCAGATGGAGTCGGAGGTGGGACCATCCACCTCCACAGGTATATGTGGATCATTGTGACAGTGGGGCCGCCTGGCTGTCCACACTGATGTCATGTAACAGGTGTGGAGGAAGCCCTGCCTGTGTCCCAGCATGCTGGCATCCACGGATGCCAGCACGCCTGTGGCTGTGGCCGGGCAGAGTCTGGCACCAGTGATGATGACAAGACCACATGGGCAGTGATACATGTGTAGCACGGGATGGCCACACAGCAGGGCACCTGCACCCATGGCTGTGGGTGGTGCCGCCATGGAGGCCTGCGTGTCAGCACAGTCCCAGGCTGTGTCTGTCAGCACCAGTGGGGCAGCACTGGTGTCTGTTCAGGACAGTGGGTCTGTTGTGGCCACTGCTGCAGCACCACTGAGCTCTGGGGGGGGCAGCTGGAGGTGCAGCATCAGCAGTCACCCAATGGGCTTGGGGGTACAGGGTTCAGTGGCAGTGTCTGTGCACCACCTGTGGACATGCCCAAACCTGGTCCTGAGAGCAGCACCCACCCTCAAGGATGCTAAACATCGGGGCCTTGCACCCTGAGGGACAGGATGCCGAGGAGGTTGATGACCTCTTGGACGAGGCACACCCACCTACTGTGAGCATCGGTCCAGCAGCAGATGCAGCTTGTGACATCTGTGGATGCACTGCATGTGGCTCTGGAGCGGTGGAGAAGGTCGCAGCAGGGACACCACAATGATCCTGGCAGGGATGGACCATTTGCAGGAGGATGTGACTGCTGCCGTTGACAGGCATGCACAGGCATTCATTGCTGTCATGGCCACAATGGGCACACAGTCAGATGTCCATGCATCGCGGACATCATGCAGTGCACTATCCACCCCCTTCCCGGCATTGTGTGACTCCCACCCTGTCGATGCCGGGTTTAGCTGTGGGCATCCTGAGCACTCCTGGTGCAGGCATCTTCGGTGCTGCAGACCCCAGCATGAGCATGGTCATGTTCATGCAGTGGAACCCTGGGGACCATTGGTGCCACCCCATGAGGCCAGTGGTCAGCCTGCCAGTGCTGGCGGGTCTCGTGGGGCGCCACCACATCTGTGGTGGCCATGGCACTGTGTTGCGTAACTGTCCTGTCTCCCAGCATGGCTACTGTCTGGTGCTGCCCTGTGTGCATTGTGTGTTTCAGTGGGCAGTGCACGGGTGAGTACCCAGCCCTGCACGTGGACACACAGTCCACCTGCACACCTTCCCAGCTGCTGTCCACAGTTGTGTGTGTGCATGATGATGCCTGCATTGCACTGTACACCAACGTGCAATGGTGCTCAGCATCTGACATACACATGGACAGGCAGTGGCGTGTTAACCTGTGGACATGTGTTGCTAGGTGTGCGTTCTGGTCAGTGTGCTTTCTGTCCTCTGTGCATGTTTGTTCTGTTGTGTGAGTGTGTGTGTGTGTGTGTCGGCATGGCATGTTAATCCTTACCCATCCCTGGTTGTGAGTGTATGCTTCTGTGCCCTGCCACTTCCTGACAGCATACACCCTGGTGTGTGTCCATGCGTGTTTGTGGGTTGTGCCTTGGCCACTGGTGGTTGGCATGGCCTATGACTTACCTGGGTTGGCTGAAGTGCTCCTCCGTGATGGTGTCCCGGTGCAGCTGTGCCAGCTGTAGCGATCCAGAGGCCCTGTGTAGGGGGAAATGCCCATCACCATCGTCACCGGCAGCCCAATCATCCCATTGCTGTCCCTCTTCGACCTGTCGGCTATCTCACATTCGTTGGCCATGTTGTGCTGGATGCAACAGACCAGGAATATCCCACAGGCCTTGAGGGGCTGTACTGTAGGGCACCGCCAGAGGTGTCCAGGCAACGGAAGCGTGCCTTCAGCATCCCGAACACCGCTCAATGACATTACGTGGTGGCGTGGCCTCATTGTAGCATTGCTGATGGGGGGTTGTGGATAGGTGTGAGCAAACAGGACAGAGTGGGTATCCACTGTCACCTGTGTGTAAAGGGCGGAGGTTAGTTTTGTGATCAGCATCGCTTGCCCCAGGCCATGTAGGCTACTACCCATGCCACCTCTGGCCATGCCCCCAGGCCCTATGATTGTCCATGTGGTTTGAGTACTCACCCACTAGGTGTCCAGTGGGGATGTCCCCACTCGAATCTGTGGCACAGTGCCGACTGGTGCCAGATGAAAGAATCATGTGCTCCCCAGGGTGCTTGGCACAGACATTGATGATGCACCCCTGGCATCACACACCCCTGGCAGTTGATGCTGGCATAGCCCTTGCGATTTATGTATGCGGCCCTCAGGGCCAGGTGGTGTCTTGATGGCCACATGGGTGCAGTCTATTGCCTAACCTGCGCCAGGCATATGTGCTACCCTGTGGAACTCCTGTATGTTTGCTGTGCCCCACCACTGTGCTGGGGAAATGGATGTACTCCACAGCATGTGGTAGCAGTGTGCTGAGGAATGGGTGAGGTGGCATGACGTGGCTGACTGGGTTATGCCTGTGGTGTCCCCAGTTGGTCTCTGGAAGGTACCCATGGCGAGCAAGCACATGCAGGCTGTTATCTTAGTCTCCACTGACAGGGCATGGCTCCATCATTTGGGTGCCTGCATGACATCATTGCACAGCTCACAGAACCGCCTCAGAATTGCCCTATACAGGCGGTACTGGCCCACAATCTCAGTATCAGTGTACAGCTCAAGCTGGTGCAGGCTCAGTACTGCCTGTTGGGGCATACCGCCCAGCAGCCTTCCACAGCCATGCCCCCCCTGCCACCGCCCTCTCACCCCCAATTCACGGCCTCCATGTGGAAGGTGGCTGGCCATGTCCCTGGCTTGTGTTCTTACCCTGGCACTGTTGCTGTATTCCCCCAGCTGTCCTGGCTGCTACCTCTCCTCCGGTACACCTGCCTGTGCTGGTTTCTGTGCTGTGTGGCTCCCCCACACCTTCCCTGTGCCTGGCTGTTCAGACTGCCCTTTCTCTGGCCTGCCCTCTTGTGCCTCCTGCCCTGTCTGTCTGCCTCTGCTTCCGACACATGTGGCTTCCTGTAGCATTCTTGCACCTCTCCCTTGCTCCTTTTTATTTTGGCTCATTTCTGCTATGGCGCAACTCCGCTTGCTCCTTATTGCTCATGGTGCAAGTCTTTGAATATCACACTGTGCCATTTATGCATGGTTCCTCCCCTTTGGTTGCGCATGCCTTCATTATCATTAGCTGTTGCTCAGCATGATTTTGGGGTGCAACTGCCTCACTGAAATATCACAGAATGGCACAAATTTGACTTCTTGAACGCAACCTATTAGCGATGGCTCAACTCTTTGAATATCTGGGCCTTAATGTATTAGCCAATGTGTCTTTTAAATTTGCCTTCCTTCACCCTTTAATTGTTTCTGGCCAAAAATGTGCATTCATTTGATCTTTCTCCCTCTCATTTGTTTTATTTGCATAGTATTCAGAAAAAGCATTCCCATTGAACAAACTTCTCCCATTCCCAAACTCCATTTCCTAATTCACAGGATTTTAGACCTTATTGCCCTTATTAGATAATAATGGTCTGTAACTCATAGTACCAATTCCAATTCAGCTACTGGCCTTTGTGCTAATATGATTCTTGCATGTCTGTATCCATTGAGTAAATCAAACAGTATATTATTTATCATGTATTTAAACATCTCCTCTGTCTCTCCAGGAATACAAGTCACTTTATGCAGCATAGAAACATAGATTTTGATGGCAGATAAGGACCACTTGGCCCACCCAGTCTGCCCATTTCCTACTCTAATGGATAAGCTGCAGATCCTAGTTAACCAGCAGCCTACTTCTTCCTACCACCACCCCTAGAATTGCCTTATGACTGTCCCATGCATGCTTGAATTCCACCACTGTGTTTGACTCCACAACCTCCTCTGGAAGGCGTTCCATGCATCCACAACCCTCTCTGTGAAAAATACTTCCAAATTACCTCTGAGCCACCTCCATCTTCAAATTGTGCCTCTTGTTCTTGCACACCTCTTTTTGAAAGATGCTACCCTCTTGGACTTTGTTGATTCCTTGAGATACTTGAAAGTTTCTATCATGTCCCCCTCTCCTCCTTTCCTCGAGCCTATACATATTAAGCTCCTTAAGTCTCTCTTCATATGTCTTCGGTGCAGACCCTGCATCATTTTAGTTGCCCTCCTCTGGACAGCTTCCATCCTTTCTATGTCTTTATGGAGATTGGGTCTCCAGAACTTCATGCAGTACTCAGATGGGGTCTCACCAGCTGTCTGTACAGAGGCATAATAACTTCCTGTTTTCTACTGGTGATGCCTCCCTATGCATCCCAGTATCCCCAGCCCTCCTTGCAGCCCTCTCACATTGCTTGCCCACCTTTAGGTCATCTGATATGACTACCACCAGGTCCCTTTCCATTTTTGTTGTTAGTATCTCACCCCCATTGTGTACTCTTCCCTGGGTTTTTGTTTCCCAGGTGCATTACCTTGCACTTCTTAGCATTGAATCTAAGCTGCCACACATTTGACCTTTCCTCTAACCTTGCCAAGTCCCTTCTCATCCTTTCCACCCCACCTTGCAGGATCAAATATTCTAACCTCAGAGTCTTGTTTAGGAAATTACCAAAGTTTTCACTGTTAATGTCCTTTTTTCTTATTTGTTTCTTTCCTATCTCTTGGTTCTGTATATTGGGTTCATTTTCTGTTTTCTCATTCTTCTTTCTTTATTCTACCTCTTTTTCCCCGTTGGTCTTTTACTCTTTTCTGCTTTGATGTCACATTTCTACCTTTGTCTTTCTTATTTCTTTTTTAAGGTTTACTGCATTCACTTCAGTCCTTTTTCAGGTTCCCTTTACATCATGCACTTCCTTTTCCTCAGTGTCCCCTTTTACTACATAATTTTTCCCTCTGTTTTATCCTTTTTTCCTCTGATCTATATATATGTCAGACTTCTTTTTTTTACTACTTGGTCCCTGTTGTTCTGAGACTTATTTTACCTTTCTTTTTCCTTTGTTCCTTAACTTTCCTGTCACTCTGAGTTTTCATTTCTTCATTTTCTGCAAATGCTAGCCTCCCTTAATTCAGTGCCTGGTAACATAATCAAGGCCACTATTTTTCGGTTTTACCAGAAAATCTGGTAAAATTCGGAATTAGGGCTGCCTGAAGACCGTAAAACAAAGATTTCATGGAATCTGGCATTTTATATCAGATCAGTAAATCTACAAAACTTGTGTTTTTCTTTAATTTCTTCCTGTACTATTTTCAATGTGCTTTATTTAATGCTCTGTATATTAAGCCTTCTTTAATTCTGATTATTTATGCACATAGCCAGGTGAATGATGGCGTGTTAGGTTCTGTTACTGGAGACTCGATGATTAAGGGTATCCATTGGGAGGGACAGGGGGTGGATGCCATAGCCAGGTAAAGGTAGTGAGTATCTCTGGGCTGACAGTGCACAGAGCAAAGTTCATGGTGTATGAAATGGTTAGGGTTGTGGAGGGAAACCGATCTCCTGGTCATTTGGGAACTAATGATCTAGAGGGAAATAGCATTATGGAAATCCAAGCAAGGTTCCAAGAACTTGCCAGAGTCTGTTAGGATAATGGATGCAACATTTCCTTTTCGGAGATATTGCCAGTACCAAAGGCCTCAGTGGAGAAAAATGAAGCTCACAGAGGTTAATGAATGGCTCAGGAAGTGGGGTGAAGAGAATGGGTTGGGGGGTAGGGGAACTGGAATGGAGTTTGGGAGGATAAGACTATATGCCAAGGACAGGTTTCATCTTGCCCCATTAGGGAGGAAGTCCTTAAACAGGGATGGCTGACTCACATACAAGAAAGGTGGGGTTTAAACTTGTAAGGGGAAGGGATAAGGGAGGGGCTGACTAGAAGCCCTCCCTCCAGATGAGGGGAGTAGCCTCTAAGCCCAAGGGGAGGGGAAACAGACTGAGGTGGAGGTTTCAGGAGGAGCAGGGGAGGATGGAAGTATAAGGAATCTGGGTGGGGTTGACAAAGAGGATCGGGATAAGGGGTGGGGTTAGTGTTAGTTAATGCCAGGAGCTTGGTAAACAAGTTGCCAGAGTTCCAGGCCATGCTGTTCGAGGTGGATGTGGCGGCAGTCACGAGAAGCGTCAACAAAAACCATGACTGGGACCTAAATGTGGGGTACACTATGCTTAGGAAGGATAGAAAGGAGGGCAGAGGGGTGGAGTGGCTATGTTCATTAGAGATGACATAGAAATTGCTATGGTAGAAGAGGCAGAGGGAAACGTGGAGGCCTTATGGGTCACCTTACGATCCCCAGCAGGAGATAAGGCCAAGCTGGGAGTAGCATATAGGCCCCCGGGATGAGTGATGTCTAGAGGATGGTTTGCTGGACAACATCATTGCCCAGTGTGGTCCAAAAGGGAAGGAGTGGTGTTGATGGGGACCTTAATATGCCAGGTACAAACTGGGGAACCATGTCCTCTAAGGTGGCCAAGGAGCAGAGGCTGCTGGATGGCTTCCAGGATGTGTTCTTAACACAGCATGTGATGGAGCCCACAAGGAGGGGCATGTCCTGGATGTGGTTCTGGCAGATGGGGATCTGGTAAGGGACATGGTTGTACAGGACCCCTGACTGGGAGTGACCACAATACTGTCTGGTTTCAAATAAGCATTGGGGGAGTGGGGTGAGATCTAGGACACTGGCAGTGGACTTCAGGGGGCAGGCTTTATGGGCATGGGAAATATTCTCAAGGATCACTTGAAGGGATTACCTCAATGACAAGTGTGGAAAGGAGATGGGAGGTCATAAACGGGACTTCATGAGGCAGTCAGGATCTGCGCTAAGTTGAAGCGTAAGGGAGCAAGGTCACATAAACCATGCTGGTGGTCCAGTGAGGTCCAGGTAGCAGTCAGAGAAAAGAAGGTGGCTTACAAAAATATAAAACAACAAGAGGGATAGAGATAGAAATGTACCAGCTTGCATCTAGAAAAGTCACCCATATGGTGAGGGAGCAAAGTCCAGTAAAGAGCAACGCTGGCACAGGGGATACATGGAGGGGAAAAGGGTTCTTCCGGTACATTGGGGAGCGGAGAAAACTAAGGCCATTTCAGCAGATTGAGATCAGAAGGAGGGTGGGTGGAAGAGGCGAGGGACCAGGCAGAAGTATTTAATGAGTACTTTGCCTCTGTGTTCACTAGGGAGGGGATGGGATATCTACAAAGCAAGGCACAAAGGGATAGAAGCGGCAGGGAGGGATCAGAGGAGCAACAGAAATGGAGCAAAGGGAGGGAAAGGTACCCCAGGGTGTCACATCTGGATAAGGATAAAAGACCAGTAAGGTGGAGGGATGGATGATGCCATCCCAGCCAAAGGGTGTGTTTGCCCTCAAGGCCCTAAAGAAAGACAAATCTCCTGGGCCAGATGGCATTCATCCGAGAGTACTATGGGAATTGGCGGACATACTGGCTGCACCCCTGGCAGAGCTTTTCAGCAGGTCACTTGAGACAGGGAGGGTACCTAGGGATTGGCGAGAGGACATGTGGTACCAATCCATAAAGGGGTTGAAGGAAGTACCAGGAAACTATAGACCCATCAGTTTAACCTCGATGGTGGGAAAATTAATGGAGAGTATACTAAAGGAACGATTGGGGTTTACTTGGAGGAGGTGGGAGGTCTGGATAGTCGGCAGCATGGGTTTGTGCCAGGTAGATCATGTCAAACCAACCTTGTGGAGTTCTATGAATGGGTAACATCAGAACTGGACAGGGGTAAGCCTGTGGATGTATTATTCTTGGACTTCAGCAAGGCGTTTGACTCTGTCCCCCACAATGGTCTGGTGGAGAAACTGATGGGGTTAGGAGTAGGCCCTTTGATGGTCAGATGGATTGAAAACTGGATAGCTGGACGCACTCAGAGGTAGTGGTCTGTGGGAGCTCTCGAACCCTACAGAGGTTGGTAGTGGGGTACCACAGGGCTCGGTCCTGGGTCCAATCCTGTTTAATGCATACATATCGGACATCAGGGATGGTATAGGGTGTGAAATGAGTCTCTTGGCGGATGACTCCAAGATGGGAGCAGTAGTTGAGGGAGAAAGGGGAGGTTGGCCCTGCAGAGGACCTGGACACCCTGAAGCTGGGCTCACACATGGAATTAAATTTCAATATAGCCAGAGTGCAAGGTGTTGCATCTTGGTCGGGAAAACCTAAACACAGGTACACCCTGGGAGGAGGTGCTGGAAGCCTCAACGGGGAAAAGACCTAGGGGTCATGGTGGATACATGTATGAATAACTCTGAGCAGTGCAGGAGAGCAGCTAGCAAGGCAAACAGGATGTTGGGATGCATCGCAAGGGATCACCTCTAGGAGCAAGGAAGTGATTCTGCCGCTGTACAATGGACTGGTTAGACCACACCTTGAGTACTGTGTACAGTACTGGAGACCACACTTGAAGAGGGACATACAGCTCCTGGAGGGTACAGAGGAGGGCAACAAAGATGATACGAGGGCTAGGGGATTTGACTTACGAGGTCAGACTTGAGGAGCTCGCCTGTTTTCATTGGAGGAGGGAGAGACAGGGGGACATGATTGAGGTCTTCAAGTACCTCAAGGAATAAATAGGGTAAACATGGATGGGATCTTTAGACTAAAGCAGGGAGGTATCACCAGAGGACATGGTTTGAAGTTGGAAGGTGGAAGGGTGAGGGGAAAAGAGGAGGAGGTTTTTCACTGAGAGGGTGGTGGACCCTTGGAATGCACTGCCTGGTGAGCTGGTTCAGAGATCCACAGTGGAGGGCTTCAAGAGAGGGTGGGACAGACACAGAAAGTGGATGTATCAGATGATGGCCTGTCCCAGGGGGTGGGGATGGATGATAGGGGTTTCTGAGCACAAGGGATGGGAGGTCTCGGCACCCAACTAAGGATCTAGGTTCGAGCAGACTCGATAGACCATAAGGCCTAATCTGCTGGCAAATAGTATGTTATGTTAGTATGTTATGTTAGTATACTAAAGAATGATAGCAGAATCCGGTAAAATCTGGAAATTAGAGTAACAATCACCGGTGCAATTCTGGAATCTGAAGTCTTTAAAATGGAATTTCATTGTTTTAATCACGCGTAAATCAGTGGCCTTGAACATAATGAGTTTGGCTTCCTCTTTTAATTAGGTCCTCTGTGCTAAATATGGTGTCATTTTTTATCGTATCTGTAATTTTAGTTACTTCATGGGGCATTGTTTTAATTGACATTTAAGTATCATTTCCCTATAGACTGCACTCTCTTTGAACATTATTTTATTCTTTCTGTGCCAGTATCTCAGTTCTTTCCCAATGTTCTTCACTGAGACCAGCCTTTCTGTTAATTTCCATATTTTCTAACCTTATTCTGTTCTCTACACATAAAGCTTTGAGAAATGAGAAGTTTTGATCATTTCTACCAATGTTCTATATAATAGGACATTGGCATTACACTGATTCTTAAGTATCAAGGTCACATCCCTTGCTGCCCCTTCTATCTCAAAGGATCTGATATTGTCTGGACTCATTGTTCATGACTGCTCACTGGCACATACCGTAACTTCTAAGTTTGTCTTATTTATCTCATTTAAGTCTACTGTTATCTTTCTAGTTACAATTAAAGTCCTTTTTTCTTTCTTCATTGATTCCTTCAATTCTTTGACCTCATTATCTATTTCAGTTAGTCTATTAAATACAACATAAAAATCCAATTTTGAATTTATAATGCCCATAGCTTTTTGGGGCATTTATTCGATTAATTTTATTTCTAATGCCTCTTTGTTGTTTCATTAACTTTCTCTACTATTCCTTGTCTTGAATCACTTTTCCCGGTGTCCTGGCCAAATTTCCCTCATTCACTAAAAAATACCACCAACAGCTTAATCTGGTTCAAGGTCAGTTGGCATTCATCTATATCCCCCTCCTGGTCGTGCCTGAAAATAGGCAGGATTTGTCTAGTGCACTTACCGGTCAACAAAAGCTAAATAAAATAAAAAATAAAAATTCACTAAAAGTTCCTTGCCTGAAATCACCAGATTTTCTAAATAGATCTGTAATTGGTGTTGAGGCTTTATCCATTACATTATTTTTAATGACTTTTTGAGCTCACTGCCAGTTTTCACTTTATCACAGAGTTTTGCATTTTATTCAGAACTTAATGACAGTTGTTTTAGGGAAGGATTTTATTTTGTTTCTTCCTTTCACCCAAATCAATGCCCCTTCGTGTCACTGCTGGCATCTTAATTGCCCTGAATCTTATGCTTTCACCACTGTAGACTCCAATTAATACAATCCTTTTAAGTGTTGACCCTCAGTAACCAACTATGCTCTCACAGTTCTCTTAATAATTTACTTAATTAATACTACCATCTTAATTCTTTGAGTGTCTTTCAACACAGAATTAGTTTTCCCAGAATATTGTGCAAAGCCTATATAAATAAGAATGCAAAAGACATTCACATCTGAAGAACCTGAAGTGCTATAATACCTAAAACAAACAATTACTTTAAAGTGCAACTGCAGTACTGTGCAATAGCTTCACAATATAAATGGTTGAGAATAATAACAATTAATGACAATTAATATGACAGTAAATAACAAACTGAGAATATGGATTATAGTTTCTCCTCGGTAAATTCTTGATCCTTTGTTCCCTCCCTTCTTGAATTACCCTCATTTAGCCTCAGTTGTCCTTTGGACCCATTTTTTCCTTAATTACTCCTTCTGAGAGTTTGGACAAATTTATAACTTTACCACTCCGAGGTTTCACTAACAGGGTGGCAGGGTAATGGAATGGAATGTCCTTTGTGTCAGTTTCTTCTTTTTCCTGCTTCTATCTACCTAATTATGTGTTTTTATTTCAGTCCAGGATCCCTTTTCTTGCACACATTCACAATGATACAAATTATCCTCATGGTTTCTTGTACTTGTCCCTAATTGAAGTCACTAAGTTAACAAGAAAAGGAGAGGTCAGGTGAATCTGGCATAGTTTGCTCAGTCAGCTTTTGCCAATTAACAATTAACAACTCCTACCTCTGAAAACCACAGATCTGTAAACTATGGTTATACCATCAAGTTCTCTATGAATATGTATTTAAAATTTGTACATGTTCCCAAATTTTAAAACAGGTTTTAACCTAATAACCCAGTTAAATGTCGAGTAATAATTCAAAAATAACTAGGTTCTCAACAATTATTCAATATTTGTACAGTGCATGTATCTATAATCAGAAGCTGCTTTCTTTCTTTATTTATTTTTACCAGGAGAGACACACTAAGCTGAAAGCTTTTACAGAGTGCAACCTGGGAGCACAGGAAGTTAAATGACTTGCTCAGGGTCACACAGTATGCAAATGGGGCTGTTGATTCAAACCCAGGTCTCTAGGTTTGTAGCTCAGAGCCTTAAACCACTGTGCTATACTGATATCTCTTAATTTCAAACTTAATAGCCTTATTACTTTATATCTTTATGGCTAAACACAATTTTGTGTAAAATTACACTAAGCATTAAAAATGTTCTTAAAAGCTATTTTTATATTTTTAAAAGCAGAGACTTACTATTGTATGGCATCAAGTGAATGCACACAGACAATGGCTCTATATTACAACAACAGTTTCAAGTTGCCAGCTCAAAATTCAGAATTTGAATTGAAATTTAAATTCACCATTAAATAATAGTCTTATAAAGTTTCCAGAACCAATAATACCAAAAAAAAAAAGAGTACAGTTACTTAGGCATTCAGGAACTCACCAGAGTCTATGCACTCTTAAAAATAAAACAGAATGCAAGGTGTGTGATGAGAGTTTTAGCTGAACTATTGCCTCAAATTGAAACAGATCATGCTCTGTATATTTTTACAAACTCGCTCTAAATCACTCTCAAAATCACTCTCAAAAGAGTCTTATTTTCACAAAGAAAAATACACAGTGATCTGGCATTCTTAGCTCTGGCATTCTGGCATTCTGGCATGCAGGTGGATTAGTCACAATGGCACTGCTGTCTGAAGAGCCACATATGCACTTTTGACTTCCTCAAGTCACATGACTTTGCAGCGTTAAAGTGAAATACTTTTAAACTTTTGGCAATTATCGATTTTTACTTATTCATAGTCTAAAAAACGCTTTATAACAAACAAATGTGGAAAGTGCAAAAGATACGAAAAAATACAAGCAGATACAAACAAACATAAAGGTCAGCAAATTTCATTATCAGTTACTGTACCTAAAGTTAAATCTCAGTATGTGCTGCATTAGCACTAACAATAACATGGAATACAGAAAAAATTTAAATACATTTGTACATTATCAAATAACTTTTAGGTAAGGATGTGCTAGTGAATAAGATATAATGGAAAATTTCTATATTATGAACTCCCTTCTTCACTATCTGCCTCTTGTGGTCAGATCAGCCGCACACTCACTGCCAGGCTTGTGACACTGCAGTGTCAAGGATTGGCCCACCACTACTTGAACTCCTAAGCCCATCCACACTAATGTCGCATGCCTGATCTTCTCCAGAAGGTAAAACAAACAGCACAAGATGTTCTGGAAAGACTTTGGTTTAGGTTTCTTTTTACAGGCAACAACGGCATACCTGTTGTAGATAAAATAAGCACTTCTCTCAAGTCCTACTATGCAGAGCTCTGCCTCAGCACAGCTCAGCAGCTCACACTAGCACTCCCAAAATGTATCCAAATGTCCTGCCATTTTCAGCATATCACTTATTCAATGGGCCTATGCTTGTGCAACTGTTATAACTCTTTAGCCATTTGCAGTCTCTATTTCATGAGGAATTACCACCCTGTGGTGTACCAAAGGCAAGGAACCCTTGAAGAGTTCCACCCAGAGATACCACATAAAGATTTCCTTGGCTAAAGGTACCTTAGGATGAATCCCCGAGCAGAGAGGTGTGCCACTGGAGGAGGAGGGAGGATGGTGGGCAAAGAAGAAATGCTTCAGAAGGAGGCTGGGAGGAGCTGCTTATATAGCTCAGGAAGGAAGCATGGCTGGTTGCTCACCCCATTGAACTACAGGCATAGCCTTTTAATTCAGGGGCCTACACAACCAAAGTAGTGTTATGCTTGTGCAACTGTGATAACTGTTTAACTGTTTGTACTCTCTATTCCATGAGGGAATTACCACCCTGTAGGGTTACAATGCAAGAAAACTTTGAAGAGGGTTCCACCCCTTGAGGTGCCATGGGAAGCTTCTCTTGGCTAAAGGTACCTTATGATGGAGCCCTCAGAAAGAACATCGAGCAGTGAACATTGACTATGTGCTAGAGAAGCAGATTGACAGCAATGAGACAGCTTGATGAAACACAAATGAGGTGCACAGGTTGTCAGGATTGTACTAATAAAATGGATTGCACTGATGACAAGAGGGGCTTCCTAAGAAAAGAGTGAATGGCAAGTAGGGTCACTATCCATCTCCATCCAACAACAGAAACTTACCTAAGGAAACTAGGAATAGACTATTAACAGCTAACTACATATTATGACCTTTTGAATGGAGGAGAGAAAAAATACCCTTTTAAAGGAGGAAACCTCTGGGGATCCAAGACTAAGGACACCTTCCCTCCAAGCTAGGGATAATTTATTTAGTGATGGCTCTGCTGCTGCAATTTAGAAACCCAGTTCAAGGGAGGAATAGTCCAATTTGGTGGAAAGGTAATGGTCATGGTTGGCATGCCTCCAATTTATGAATGAGCGCATTTTCTTTTGAATAAGAGCAGAAATCAACTTTGAGGTGCTAGATAGGAGAAGGCCGGGTGAAGCCAGTGGTGTAGATTAGGTAGAAAGTTATTGATGAGGATGTTGGGTGGAGCCAGCAGCTGTAGCTATTATTGAGGAGACCAGGCAAAGCCAGCGGTGTGATATTGATGAGGATGCAGGCATACAGTGCTGTTAGAGAGGTGATTATAGTGCAATTCAATTGGGATGAGCATAGGTCTAGGAAGTGAAATGGGGATGAATACACTGCATGACAGAGTTCTTCAGAATGCTTGGAGAAGAATAGTGTAATGACTTGTTTTCTTGGTTTGAAGGTTCCGAGGTCAGTTCACAGCATGTGTTAAAGGTATAAATGGTACATGGTGAGAAGATTTATAAAGTCCAGTAATCAGAAGCTGCAACTGTCTTCCTGAATCTTCAGCTGATGAAGGAGATAATGAGGCAGAAGAGGCAGCTAGGACAGCAATTTCATAGTCATAAGGGAAGGAAAACTCCTGGTGTCAAGATGAGTATTTGTGAAGGCAGGATCTCCATGTAGGTACAAAATGAGTTGAAGCATAAGAGGTAATGGAGCATAGCTGGTATGAATTTGAAGATCTCCATGTAGATGAGCAGGTACTGAGTGCTGGATTGTCCATGTGTAAGGCTGCAAAGCAATGAAGATTGGAGTGGAATGAGACTCCCTTGTACTGAAGAAGTCAGAGTCTAACATGAACACTCACATCTCTGGAGGACAAAGAAGTACCATACCTACAGTTGAGGATGCCAGAATGGTATAATAGGGAGACAGAGGTTGTACTGTAGCAATTAATTAGGTTGTACATCATTGCAGAAGTAGAAGAATAGCAGCAAGAGAGATGGAAGCACTTGTTCAGATGATTCATATTATGGGGTTTCCACTTCAAGCAGATAGCATGGAGGCAATTCACAAGCAGATTTTCAAGAAGGCTCAAGTAGGCAACAACTAGAATGGGCTGAGCAGAGCTGAGTAGAAGATGTCCAAGGGCTTTCCTGAAGATTGTCTTCAAATAAGCAGTGAATGGACTGGGGCAGAGACTCCTGTTTCAGTAGAGATGAGTAGAAGATTTCTGAGGAGCTTCCTGAGTACCACCTTCTGGTGGGCCTGTATATGAAATGAGGTAGAGACTATTTTTTGAGTAGATATGAATAGAAGATGTCTGAGGGGCTTACCTGAAGACCATCTTTAGTAAACAGGTATGCAAAGTGAGGCAGAGACTTCTGAGACAAGTAGAAGACATCTGAGGGTTTCCCTGAGGACTGTATTCAAGTGGGCAAGTACATGAAGTAAGACAGAGACTACTGTGTCAAGTGAAGACATCCGAGGGGTTTCCCCTGAAGACCGTCTTCAAGTAAGCAAGTGTATGAAGTAGAAACAATTGATTAAAGTAGATATGAATGAATGTATAATAATTTGTGTTGTGAGGGAGGGTGTTTTGGAAGGGTTGTTTCATGGGTTGTGTTGGGGTGTGTTTGAGTTTGAGGTGGGTAGCTCAAGCATTGGTAATAGTGCGTTAATGTGAATGTGCCTAGGTCAGAAGTGGTGGGAGGAAGAAAGATGGTCAGGCGGTTCTCCCACCGACTCTGGGACCTCCACCATTTTCACTGCCCTCCATTATCATGGGAGGCATACAGAAATTGTAGGGCCTCAGGGATACTCAGGAGGAGAAATAGAGGAGGAGAACTGGACCTGGTGGGGAATTGTGAGGTGTGAATGGATAGAGGTAGTGGGGACTAGGAGATGCCCTGGGGCAAAATGGGACCAGGACATGGGTTCTCCTTGCCTGGTTCCCTACCAAGGGCTCTGCTGGTAGCAGACAGGTAGACAGTCTTCCTCAGTGACTCATCCTACTCAGGCAGTGTTGTCAAAAGCCAGGTCCATTAAAACAAGACTATGATCATAGCACATCTTGTTGGGACATCTGACCTAGTATGAATCACAGAGACCTGGCTAGATGAGAGAACACAGACCCTGTATTGGCTTCTTCTATCCCAGCTAGGTACTCTGTGATACACAACCTGAGGATGGATCATAGGGGTGGGGATGTAGCCATTTATTCTAAGGCAGAACTGGGCCTTGTGGATGTGACATTGGGGTGCACCAGATTGTTTGAGTGTATCATGGGTGTGGGTGTGGGGTGCAGGATAATCCTAATTTACCATCCACCCAGAGATGGTGGAGAATTCCTGCAGGAGATCATGGACTTCATTGTTGATGTGGTATGGGTTTCCCCATATGGTTAATTTTAGAGATTTCAAATGCCTGGTCAACAATGAACTCTTGCACTTGGTCGGTTTCATCCAGCTTATGACCTCACTGGGCTTCACACAAGTTGTTTCCTTCCCAGGCAAGTAATCCAGGGAGTCTAAAGTTCATAAGTTAGATCACAGAAATATAACAGACTACCTAAAGTTTAACAATAATAAGAAACAACAGAGGAAATGGAAGTAATTAAAACTATCGATGGGGATGTTGTGATGAAATGCACTGGCTGCAATATGTACTTGATGACAGGAAACACAATATAAATGGTGAATTTAGTTGTGACAAATGTAAATTTAATAATGAATTGTTGGAAGAATTTAACAAGATGTGCTCCAGAATGGAAGTACTGGAGAAATCACAAACTGTAATGGAACAAAGATTGAAGCACATACCTAAAAGTAGCAATAACACAAACAAAAGAAAGAAAGATGGGAAAATGAGGTTAACAGTGATGAGGAATGGTGTTATGTAACCACACAGCCTAGGAAAAGATGAGCAAACATATCACCTGTAGTCAATAATGAAACAAACCTTGCGTTGTCAAATAGATTCATATTATTACAAAATGAAAATGATGTCATAGGTGAATCATTAAATGAACTGATAGATCAGGACATACAAACTCAAAAAGTTAATAAGGATGCAATAGGAATAGGGACTGACTTATCAAGGAAAGATTCAAGATTAAATAAGAGGTGGATAGGCAGAAAGGGGCAAAATTCAGCAGAAGGGCAGACAGCAAGGAGAGCCAGGATAAAGGACAACCAAGGACGGGCTGAGGTAGAACAGTGAAACAGTCTAGGAGGTCAAATCATGGAAAGCCATGTGTGCAAATGCCAGGAGCCTTAGCAACAAGATGGAAGATCTGGAGGCTGTCATGGTGCAGTCAGACCTGGACATTGTGGCCATCACTGAAACCTGGTGTAATGATAACCACGACTGGGAGATGGCCATACCTGGCTACTACATATTCAGAAGAGACAGAGCAGGCAGGAAGGAGGAGGAGTGGCACTGTATGTGAAAAATGACATAAGGCCACAGAGATCCAGAAGGAACAAAATGGGGAGAGATACTGTGGTTTAAGCTGGAAAGGAAAATGAAACAGCCATCCACACAGGTGTGGTCTATAGACCACCAGCCCAGGAGGAAGAAACAGATAGGGAGCTGATGCTAGCCATCCAAAGGATGGCAGACAAAGTGAGGTAGTACTGGTTGGAGACTTCAATATTCCAGATGTGGACTGGAGCATTCAGCAGTAGCATCAACTAGGAGCAGATTTATCCTGGACTCTATTCAGGTGCCTTCCTCAAGCAACTGGTCATGGAACCAACTGGCAGAAGGCAATACTGGACCTTGTGCTCACAAACAGGGACAGTGTGATGGGGGTAACAGTGGGGAGCACCTGGGGAACAGTGACCACCAGTCATTGTGGTTTTAAATCACAAAAAGAGCAGACCCAAACCGCACAAAAAACATATCCTGGATTTTAGGGGCAGACTTTGGGAAAATGGGAGATACTTGAAAGAGGCATTAAAGGAATGGGACAGGAATCAGGGGTTGAGGAACAGTGGGCAGTATTTAAAATGGGGATTACAAGAACAACAGAATTATGTATTAAGTAGGTTAGCAAAAGGAAAGGAAGAGGAGACCATTATGGTTTTCCAAAGAGGTAGCAAAGAAAGTGAAAGCCAAAAGATTGCATTCAGGCAATACAAAAGACACAGGCAGAAGGGGATAGGGAGAAGTACCAGGAGAAGCAAAGGGTGGCAGAGGAGGTCAGTAGGGAAGCCAAAGCTCAGACAGAAGAACACATTGCAAAATCAGTGGCTAGAGGACACAACCTTTACAGGTACATAAGTGAAAAAGAAAGACAAAGGGAGGGATAGTGAGACTGAAGGGGAGGATGGGGGCCACGTGGAGGATGACAACAGTAAAGCTGACATATTGAACAGGTATTTCTGCTCAGTCTTTACTACGGAAGAGAGGTATAATGGATCTGAAGGGAGTACAGGGGTGAGAATGGTGCAGAAATGGACACAAGTCCCTTTACACAAGAAAGAGTCCTGAAGGAACTGGAAGTAATAAGAGTTGATAAAGCAATGGGGCCAGATGCGGTACACCCCAGGGTCCTTAAAGAACTAAGAGAGGTGGTGACTGAACCTCTGGCTATCCTGTTTAGCCGATCACTGGAAACAGGAGGTACCCAAAGACTGGAGGACTGCAGATGTGTCCCCTTATACAAAAAGCGGGAACAAAGAGGAAGCAGGGAACTACAGACCAGTCAGCCTCACCTCGGTAGTGGGGAAGATCATGGAAGCACTACTGAAGGAGAGATTGGTGGAACATCTGGTTGTCAACGGACTACAGGACCCAAGGCAGCATGGTTTCACCAGGGGAGGTCATGTCAGACCAACCTCATTGAATTTTTGACTGGGTGACTAGAGAGGTGGATCGGGGAGGGCAGTGGACATGGCCTATCTGGACTTCAGCAAGGCCTTTGACACTGTGCCACATAGAAGACTATTACACAAACTGGGAATAGAGTGTGGGCAGGACAGTAGTGTGGTGGGTAGGTAACTGGCTGGGTGGCAGGACACAGAGGTGGTGGTAAATGGCTGTCACTCCACAGAGGGAAGAGTGACCAGTGGGGTACCACAGGGATCAGTGCTGGGACCGGTCCTATTCAACATCTTCATCAGTGACATTACTGAGGACCTAGAGGCAGAATTTCACTGTTTGCTGATGACACAAAGCTCTGTAACAGAGTAGACACACCAGAGGTGTAGACAGAATGAGAAGGGACCTGCAGAAACTTGAAGAATGGTCAGGGGTTTGGCAGTTGAAATTCAATGCAAAGAAGTGCAAGATAATGCATATGGGGCACAAAACCCTGGCACAATATATCAGTTGGGGTGAGGATATAGCATGCACCAAGCAGGAAAGGGATCTTGGGGTTATCATCTCTGATGACCTCAAGGCAGGGAAACAGTGTGACAAGGCAGCAGGTAAAGCAAATAGGATTCTGGGATGTATAGGCAGGGCATCACCAGCAGGAAAAGGGAGGTCATAATTCTGCTATACAAGACACTAGTGAGGCCCCACCTGGAGTACAGTGTACAGTTCTGGAGACCATACCTACATAAGGACATAGGCAGGGTAGAGAAGGTTCAGAGGAGGGCAACAAAGATGGTGCATGGATTGCATCACAAGTCCTATGAAGACAGGTTGAAGGAATTGAACATGTGCTCCCTGGAGGAGAGGAGGAGAGAGGGATATGATAGAGACATACAAGTATCTCACAGGGAGGAACAGGGTGCAGGAATACACTATTTTAAGTGAAAAAGATGTTCCAGGACTAGAGGGCATGGGATGAAGTTGGAGGGAGGACGATTCAGAGGAAACATGAGGAAGAATTTCTTCACAGAACAGGTGGTGGACAAGTGGAACACCCTGCCAGAGGAAGTGGTGGGGGCTGAGACAATCATGGGATTTAAGAATGCATGGGATAGACATAAAGGAATTCTGGAGGTCAGGGTAAGGGCAACAGACTTCTAGGAAAACATAAACTGAATTTACAAGCTTAAATGGGCAGACTGGGTGGGCCATAGGCCCTTATTTGCCGACACATGTATCTATGTATCTATGTATCATGTAAGAATCTAATAAAGGAAACTGAGGGAAATGAATTAAACTGCACAATCCAATTAACAATTAATGACAAAGAGATGCCAGCTACATCCAGCATGCCTCATGAAATCTCTAATTTTACCCAACACAACCAAATACCTGAAAACATCAAATGTTACAAAACACAAATGTAGAATCAGTCATTGATAATCCAGTATTGACCAATGACCTAATGGATACTAATGATTCAGCCACAAACAGACAGATATTTATTTTAGGAGATTCTATTATTAAATATTGTGACACCCAAGTATGTAACGATGATAAAATCAATAGGACATGTAGTAGTTATAGAGGTGCCAAAATATCTGACATTACAAAACAAATTGACACAGTTTTAAAATCAGTAGGACCACAACACATTGTAATAATACATGCAGGGACAAACAACATAAACACCTGTAGTACCCAGCAAATAAAAAGAATATGAACTCGGCACCCAACTAGGATCTGAGGTTCGAGCAGACTCGATAGACTGTAAGGCCTAATCTGCTGGCAATTAGTAAGTTAGTATGTAACTTTTGAATAGTAAAGTAAACAAATATAAAGCAATAGTATGTTACTCAAAATACTACCAGTCCCAATGTATAATAAAAACAAAACAACAAAATTAAAGAAGTAAATGAGTGGTTGCGTAAATGGACACTGGAAAATAATATGGGATGCTTGACACATTGCGAACATTTGGAACTAGACTTTAAACCATATTGTTGGGATCGTTTGCATTTGAATAAAAAGGAAGCTTATATCTAGGAAACTATATTAATCAGTACATAAACAAATGCTTAAACTAGTACATGGGGGCAAAGGGGTGGTGTAAATATTAGTTGGAAAAGAGAAATAAGATCTAAAACAAAAATACTAGCTACAAATGCCAGAAGCTTAAATGTACTAAAAAGGCAGAGTTAGAATTAATAGCTAAGAAAAATGATATAGATATAATTTCAATAACAGAGACTTGTGGGATGAATCCTCAAAATTGTCAAAGGAAATACCAGATTATGCATTATATAAGTATAACAGAGTTGATAGGCAGGGTGACGGTGTATGTTCGTACATTCATAAAAAATATAAGAGTACTGAAATTACATTAATGAATGGTCAGTTTACTATTATTGAAGCAGTTTGGGTCAAAGTCGAGCTCTCACCAACAAAGACTATTCTTTTGGAACCTGTTCTGGGCACCCATCTAGTTCACCTGACTATAATAGGGACTTAAGAGGTATAATCGTTCAGGTTGCAGAATCACATGATGTAATTATAATGGAGATTTTAATCATCCAGGCATCGACTGGGGAAATGGTACATCAGTGAATAATCAAGAAAAGTTGCTTCTTGAAGCTTTGAGGTCAGTAGGCATCGACCAACTAGTAGACACACCTACAAGAGCAATTAACATATTAGACTTACTCCTAATTAATGTACCAAATGTGTTGACTGATGTCCTGGTAAAACCCTACTTGGCAATAGTGATCATGATACTATCCAGTCTACTATTACAATGAACAAAATAATAAACAAAATCCCTGTGTATATTAAAAATACAGTAAGGCTAATTATGGAGCAATGGAAAGTGTTCTAAATTATAGTTTGGAGAATATTCATCAAAACTCTAATGTGGAAGTGTGCTGGACTAGAACAAAAACATTATTTGCTATTGAAGAATGGTTTCTACCTGTAAAATTAATAAATAGTAAAAGGAAAATTACCATTGTGGATGACTAATAAGATCAGAAGACAAATTAAAAGGAACAACAAAGCTACATAAAGTACAAAAAAAGCAAACTAGCTCATTCTAATTACAAATGGGAAGTAAAATTACGAAACAATCAAATCAGATAAAAGCAAATTTGAGATCAAATTGTCTAAGGACAAAGAAAATAACAAAGCATTTTTTCTTATATCAACCAATTAAAAATAATAATAATTCCATTCAGACAATAGCATCAAAGGAATAAATACATCAGACCCAAAACAAATAGCTGAAATACTGAATAATTATTTTGTACAGTCTTTGGTAAAAAGATCTAAACAAAATAATATAGCATTTAATTATGATGATCCAATACCCATTAACACAAACTAAACAAAAAGTATTTGACCAACTCAGAATTAATGCGGCAGCAGGACCAGATGAGATCAACACAAAACTTTAAAAAATCTGTCAAAAATCATTAGTAAACCATTGACCAGGTCATATAATATGTCAATCAAAACAAGGCACGATGCTTAGGGAATGGAAGAGTGCAGTGGCATGTCCAATTTTAGTTACAAAATCAAGCCAGAAAATTATAGTCTAATAAAGCCTGACAGCGTTCCTTACAAAATACTGGAAACCATATAGAAGGAGATTTGAAGTCGAAACCTTAATTCTGAAACAATTGGACACTACCCAACATGGATTTAGAAAACTTAGGTCATGCATAACCAATTTAATAATATTCTATGAAAACATTTGTCATAGTTTAGATGAAGGAAAATCATGTGATATTGTTCTCCTTGATTCCAAAAAGTCTTTGATAAGGTTTGTCATCAAATATTGATAAATAAGCTTGTGGATATGAAATACAGCCCCAATTTAATAGCCTGGGTTCAAAACTGGTTAATGGATAGAACACAACAAGTTCGTGTGCAAGGACAATTATCTGGTCCTACCAAAGTGACTAGTGAAGTACCACGGGGATCAATCCTAGGACCATTCCTATTCAACTGTTAATTATCTGATTTACATAAAGAAATTAATGCAATGCACTCAATCATTGTTTATTTATAAAATAGCCCTATTCCAAAAACCATAGCGCTAGTACATAACCAAAACAAATTCATATGAAAACAACTGCTCTTATTGAAACAACTGCAGCAGCTCAAATAAAATCAGAAAATGCCAAGATTAATGAATGAGTTTTTAACACAGATTTAAGCTCTCCACTGTCAGGAACTGCTGAATCCAATGAGGTGAGAATTCCACAGGGATGGGGCCACAAATTCAAATGTACGGGCTCCGGATGACTTTAAATGAACTCTGAGAATGTCTAGCAATCCCTCATCGGTGGAGTGAAGCGGCTGAGAGGGCAATAGGGATGAAGAAGATTTTGCAGATAACTCAGTCCCTGTCCATGTAGGGCCTTGAGATCAGTAAACTGACCTTAACGGTGATCCGGCACTGAATGGGCAGCCAGTGCAGATCACACAACACCTGCATAACATGACAGCTATGAGGTAGCCCAGTCAACTAGCTGCTGCATTCTGCACCAGCTGCAAGCAGCGGATATCAACCCCGGTTGCCCTAGGTACAGGGCATTACAGTAATCAAGGCATGAGGTTACAAAGGCATGAACCAAAACTGGTAGGTCATCAGACGGAACTAGGTGCTTCATCCAGGCTACATTCCTTAGATGTTAAAGGCAGTCTTGACAACGGACGACAACTGATGTTTAAGTAACAGTCTGTCATCAAGAATCACACCCAGATCTTTCACCCATTCAGAGGTCATCAGCTGGCAACCACTGAGCCAAAGCCCTGAAGCTCACCCTCTGATGGCCCCTCTACCCGATGGCCTGGTCCACCACAAAACCTCAGTCTTGTCCAGATTCAGCCTCAGCCAGCTGGCACTCATTCAATCCTCAATCTCGGAAGGCAGTTGTTAAAACTCAAGATAGCGATCGGGCACAAAGGATAGGTAGAGCTGAGCATCATCTGCATAGCAGTGAAAACAGAAGCCCATACCACCTTACAATGTCTTCCAATGGCAGCATGTACACTGTGAACAGCAAGTAGGACAGTACAGAGCCTTGTAGAACCTCACATGGCAAGGAGACTTTGTCAGAGGTAAACCCCACAGACAACTTCCTGAAACCTGCCATTTAGAAAGAATGGATCATCTGAGGACTGTACCAGACAGTCCACAGATTGACCGCAGGCACCCGACCAACACCTCATGGTCCACAGTGTCAAATGCTGCTGAGAGATCAAGAAGAACCAAGATGGAACGGCTTCTCTGATCTCTTGCTGTTAGGAGATCATTGAGGACCCGAACAAGGACTGTCTCAGTACTATGCTGTTTCAAAAACTGGGCTGGAGAGGATCATAGACATCATGGATGGTCAAGTGATCCTCCAACTGCAGTGGACCCACCTTCTCCATAACCTTACCCACAAAGGGAAGGTTAGAGATAGATCTGCAGTTAGCAAAACAGTCTGGGTTGAGAGATGGTTTATTAAGATGGGGTATCTCTACCACCTCCTTCAGGGTGTCCGAAACACCTCAGACTCTAATGAACACCAGAGTATCTCAGCAAGGACTGGGCTGAAGGTCTAAACACACTCCACAAAGAATGCATTGGGCCAGGGTCCAAACCACAGCAGGTCGGCGAAAAATTGGATAATCTTCAAAGATATCCGATCACTGGCTGGCTGGCTGAAGTCAGGTCAGACAGACCGAGGAGCTGCCACCTCCACGATCACTGCCTGCCCGTTGGAGCAGCCTGTGCGAATCTCAGACCTGATGTCAGCAACCTTATGGGCAAAAAGTAGAGCAAACTTGTCGCACTTCTCTTGTGACAATGCTCTCCAAAACCTCACACAGGCTGGACTGCACTGTCTTCCTGCAGTTTGGAAGAGCTGAGCCAGTCAATTTTGTGCCACAGCAATCTCCTGGACAGGAACTCTGCCTTCTTATAGAGATAGCCAATTGATAGTCCTTATAATGGACTAACAATCTAAGTCTGTAGTCATCCATGCCCAATTTTTGCCAGCGCTCCAGCCTACGTCCCACTTTCCTCAGCTCCTTCAAGGTCCCATCAAACCAAGGGGACCGAGGGTGCTAGTGAGAAAACATGGACAGGAGCGAGGCAATCCAGAGCCCCAGTCACAGTGTCATTATAACCCTGGACTAGGGCATCTGGTCACCGCTATTCCTTGGCAACCCTGATAGGTCCAGCACTGCCAACAGGCCATCAGGGGACAAACCCCTTAAATGGTGGTACCAGACCATCTCCATAAGGGTAGGCCTATATGGGAGGGCCTGAAATTGAACTCACGGTGTGATGGTCTGACCAACTGACTGACTCCACCACCAAATCAGAGGTCTCCATTCCCAGAAGGAAGACTAGGTCAAGGAATAACCATGATTATGGGTCACAGAAGTAATCAACTGTGAGAAGCCCAGCGAATTCATCAACTTGAGAAGTCTTGACCAAACTACGAGAGTTCATCATCGACCCAGGCATTGAGGTCCCTAGCACCATCCATCTGGGGACTCCAACACCATGTTGATGATGAAGTCCACGACTTCCTGTAGGAATTGCTTCTCACCCCTGGGTGGATGGTAGACAAGAAGAATTCACTGATTATACCAAATTATCTAGTGAAATAACTAGAATGTTGGACAGGGAACAGTTACAAAATAGTCTTGATACAATTTCTAGACTGTGTATGAAAACAGCATGGAAGTTAATCATAAAAATATGTTGTGATACATTTGGGTAAGAATAATCCATTATTTGATTATTTGATTGATACTATAAAATTACACACTGTTGAAAGTGAGAGAGATCTTGGAATATTAATCGACAACTCATTTGAACATAAAATTCATATCAGAACAATGGTTCAAAAGGCTAATAGAATCATTAATATTATCAATAAATCTTTCTTAACTAGGGACAAACATACAATAATTAATCTGTATAAAAACTATGTATAACCGCATTTGGATTAGAATCCCCATTCTGTCTCCATATAACAAACAGGACATTTATCTTATTGAACTGGTTCAAAATATGCAACTAAAATGATACCAAGTTTATCAAAGTATCCATATAGTGAAAGAATGAAAAATTAAATCTTATGCCTCTGGAGGTTAGAAGGAAGCATGGTGATTGTCTCTCTTCCATAACATCATAAACGATCAGACCTTGAAAAATAGATGTGATATAATTAGTAATAATAAAAATAAAACTTAAGATCACACAATAATCAATTTGAAATTCAATGACAAATACAAAATGAGAGGAAACATTTTTACAATGCTACAGTATCATTTTGGAATTGCTTGCCTAGTAATGTGGTAAACATACCTGATCAAAATAAGTTTAAAAAGCTTTAGACAATTTTTGGGTTACTGAAAGTCATGCCTCATCTGTGTGGGGGACATGGACGATGGGCTTACGCCTAATTGTGTCCTAATCTTATAAAGTATAAAGTATAAAATACAAACCCACATTTGTGGTTACTCATTCGACCTGGTGTTCCTCCTGGGATGGAGATCTCTGATTTGAGGTGGAACCAGTTTGGTGGTCTGACCATTACACCATAAAGTTTAGTTTGCGGCTCCCCAAATAGACCTGCCTCTATAGAGATGATCTGGTACCACTGATTGTGGAGGTGACCCCAGATGGACTGTCAGAGGTAATGGACCTATCAGGCCTGTCAAGTGAATGTATGAGTGTCAGTGTCTCAGCAGGTAGCACACTCACCTCTGAGGCCGGAGATCAGCAGGCTGTGGGTTCCATCCCACACCAGGCACTTGGGTTAATATCCCAATACTGACACTGTAGTGCAGCATGAGAGGGTGCTGCACTCCTGAGGTGCCATATTTTGGATGAGACATTAAACCGAGGTCCCATCTACCTGTTCTGGTGGTAGTTCAGGTGGATGTTAAAGATCCCATGGCACTTCTCAAAAGAGCAGGGAGTTTCCTGGTGCCCTGGCCAAATTCCCCTCATTCACTAAAAATACCACCAACAGCTTAATCTGGTTCAAGGTCAGTTGGCATTCATTGGTATCCCCTCCCCAGGTCATGCCTGAAAATAGGCGGATTTGTCTAGTGCACTTACCGGTCAACAAAAACTAAATAAATAGATGAGTCCAGGGGCTTAGTGATTGCCTGTAATAAGGCAGTAATGGATGTCCTGGACTCTCTTGCTCCTGTTCGTATTTGGCCACTCACTCAGAGAACTTGGTAGAAGTCTGGTCTGGAGGATGACAAGCTTAGATTGATGGACCATTATATGGCCTATTAATTGACAATCACCCAAAAGAAGGCAGAATTCCTGTCCAGAGAGATTGCTGCTGTGCAGAATCGACTGGCCCAGCTCTACCAGACTGTTAGACAGATTGTACAATTGAATCTGTCTACAGCCTGGAGGAGCTTTTCACAAGGAAAGTGTGATGAGATGCTTGATTCTTCACAGATAAGGTTGACAGCACCAGGTCCGGCATCAGCCAGGCACCCTCTGACGGGGCTTGTGGAGGTCGATGGGTGGTGGCAGACACCTGATTTACCTGGTCTGGTTTGGGCCTGCCAGTATACATGGACATCATGAGGATCATTCAGACTCTGTGACCAACCAACTTTAGGCTGGACCGGGCCCCACATAGCTCCTTGTGGGTTGCATGGATAACATCGACCCTGTCCTTGCCAAGATTGTCTGGAGTTCATTGGAGAGGATTTTCCTTATCCCTAAAGGAGGTGGTTGTTTGACCCCTCCTGAAAAAAACTCCCTTGACCCAGACTGTCTGGTGAACTACAGGCCAGTGTCTAACCTGCCCTTTGTGGGCAAGGTTATTGAGAAAGGTGTTTGTGTTGCGCTGGATCATCTTTCAATCCATGATGTCTATAATTCTTTCCAGTCTGGATTTAGGAAGAGGCACAGCGCTGAGACTGCACTTGTCCGGGTACTGAATGATCTCCTAATAATGAGAGATCGGAGGTCCCATTCCATCTTGGTCCTCCTTGATCTCTCTGCAGTTTTTGACACTGTGGACCATGGTGTACTTTTTGGAGCATCTGTGGCTTATTTGTGAACTGTCGAGGACAGTCCTCAAGTGGCCGATCTTTCCTCAAGGGAGGTCTGGAGAGTGGTCACTGGAATTTATTCCTCTGATGCATTCTCCTACTCTGCAGGGTGTCACAGGGCTCCATATTGTCACCCATGTTGTTCACAGTGTATATGCTGCCGTTAGGAGATATCATTAGGTGGTACAGCTTGAGTTTTCACTGCTATTCAGATGATACTCAGTTGCACAGGTCCTTCATGTCTGGATGGGATGATACAGCCTCTGTCATTAACAGCTGTCTGTCAAAATCCAGGACTGGATGAGTGCTAGCTGGCTGAGGTTGAACCCACATAAAACTGAGGTGTTGGTAGTGGACCCTGGTCATACAGAGTTAGGTCTGCCAGCTGGTCCGCTCTCTGGACTTTGGCTTGGGGTGTCCAGCTTGTGACCTCAGACTGGGTGCGAAACCTGGGTGTTATTTTGATGCCCGTCTGACCCTGAAATCTCAGGTGTAGGCCGTTGTCAAGTCCTCATTTTGCCATCTGAGGAATATTATCTGGGTGAAGCACCTGGTTCCTACAGATGACCTTCCAACATTGGTCCACGCCTTCGTGACCTCGCCATCTTGACTACTGCAATGCACTCTACCTAGGGCTACGGGAACTGAATCTATCACTTGCAGCTGGTGCAGAATGCAGGGCAAGGCTTTTGACTGGCACTACTAGGGCCAGTCATATTATGCCTGTGCTGTGTGGACTGCTCTGGCTACCAGTGTAGTGGCAGATCACCTTTAAGGTTGGCTTGCTGACCGATAAAGTCCTACATGAAGAGGGACCTTGTTATCTGCAAGATCTCCTTTCTCCCTACTACCCTCCCATCCACTCTGACCCACCAGTGAGGGATTACTAGAGATTTTCATGGTGAATTTGAAGACATCTGGGGCCCATTCTATGCCTATGCAGCCCCTACCCTGTGGAATTCTCTACCTCACGGATAAGAGAGTGCTTGATCATCACAAGTTTTAAGACAGCACTAAAGACATATTTGTTCAGCTTGTCCTTTCCCAGGAAGTCAGCTGATAGGCCTGCCAGTTACAGTGAACCTGATTAACACTGACTCTTTTAATTTTTATGTATTGGATTTTAGCGCTGTTTTCGTTCGCTGGCACACATGCTTGAGGCGTCTTGCAACAGTATGACTTTTGGAGGTGTGTGAGCCCTCCTCCAAATCCAGCGCTCAGTGTAGCAGGGCGACCCTATCCAACCCATACATGCTGAGCTGTGTATGACAGCAGTTCAGCTATGTTGGTCTTTACTTCAAAGAAAGGTCTACTGCAATCAGCAGTGGTAGCATGTATGCAATTTGCATTCTGAAGAGCTGAACTGCTGTCATGCACAGCACAGCATTAAAAACCCTCCCTTCCTCCCCTCTGCTAATGTCCTCCCTCTCCTTGTTAGTGTTCTCCCTGCTCTGATGTTGTGTGCCGAGGGGTGCCCAATCCTAAGCTCATGCACACCCAAGCACACTGTGTGGCCCACAGAGATATCCAATCCTGTCGGCTGCAGCCTTCCCCAAACAAACACCCAGTTGGCACACTGTGAGCCCACCTCAGCATGCTCATGCCTCCCACCCACACACACTGTATGGCCAGCAGAGGTGCCCAATCCCTGCAGGCTCCAGTCCCCAAAACAAACAGGTAGGTGGCATGCTGGGAGTCCACTCCAGCATGCCAAAGCGCCTTCTTTTCTTTTTTAAATCCTGTGAAGAAGAAAACAGTCCCTCGGTGAGTCTCTGCTCCCCCCACCAACCCGCACTCACCCTCTGGGCACCCACCTCCCATCACCTCCCCTCACCCCATACTTACCTCTGGAGCCTGGCACGACAATCTTCAGTGGACCAGGAACACATCTGCGCTCTTCAAAGCTGACCGCGAACTGAGGAAATGCGGTAAGCTGTATAATGGCATAAACAGAGTTTTTCCAGCTTAGGTGGATATCAGCCATTTTTGTTGACTGTTGACACCAAATTTTCAACAGAGGCTCTTGACACTTCTCTCATGAATTCAATCACTGTCATGGCGTTATTCGATCCCGAAAGATGATTTTGCATTCACTGCATGGAATCACCTTTTGGGACTGATTAATGAAATGACAGTGTCTGTGTTATGGTGGGCTCTCAAAAAGCCTATGTTGCAAATTTGGTGAAAAAATCAAGTAAATTACGGTTTTACAAGCGTGCATGTTGCAGTTTCCACGTGCACTTGTAAGTTTGTGTATTTGTAATATTTTCACTCCAGATTTTCAACATAGGCATATTTCCACACCTCCTTATGAACAGTGCAGCTGTCAATTTTCACATCCTGGCCAAATGTGTTTTCGCACTCCGAGCATAATGGCACAGTCGCTGCTGGAAATCAGTGTTCACTACAGAGGAAGACAATCACAGTGACACTGTTCATGAGCAGAGGTCCTAAAATGCCTACATTGAAAATTTGGTGGCAAAGTCCATAAAATGACTGTTACAGTGTGCATTATGCAGTTCCTTCATACTCATAAGTTAGTGAATTTGTAATATTTCCACTCCAGATTTTCAACATTGCCATTTTCCCACATATCCTTATGACATGTACAGCTGTCATTTTTCACATCCTGGCCGAAATGTGTTTTCGTATGTCCAGAATGCAATAGTGTGGCAGCTGTGGGAAATCCTGTTCCATACAGACTAAGAAAATTACAGTGACACTGTTCATGAGCAGACATCCTAAAATGCCTAAGTTGAAAATTCAGTGCAAAAATTCCAAAATATGACTGTTTTATGAGCGTACGTTGTGCAGTTTCCATGCAAACTTGTAACTTCATGAATTTGTCATATTTTCACTGCAGATTTTCAACATTTGCATTTTCCCACACCTCTTTATGAACAGTACAGCTGTCATTTTTCACATCCTAGCCCAAATCTGTTTTCACACTTCTGCCACAGAATAACACGGTCGCTGTGGGAAATCAGGGTTTGGTACACAGTAAGAAAATCACTGTTCATGACCAGAGGTGACAAAATGCCAATGTTGAAAATTTGGTGAAATAATTCCACTGAATGACTGTGTTACAAGTGCAGGTTGTACAGTTTCCACAGGCATACCCTTGAGCACAACCAGGGTGTTAGGGTTCCAAGACAGACACTTAAGAAGTATGAGGGTGAAATGTTACTCAGATACAAGATGGGTTGCAGAGAGTACTCTGTTGGACAGTAGTAAGGGGACCTTCCCCAGGCCACACTGGATGGTAGGAGGAACCTCCCCATCCAGGGAGCACCAGAGCCACCACCACTACCTCCAGAGGTTGCAAAGAAAGCACAGCAGTTGGACCACAGTGGGCTCAGGGAGGGTGAGGATGGTGGAACAGAGGCACACCCAGTCAGTTGTTCCACACCACAATCCATACACCATTCTGGGGAGCATAGCTCCCCATGATGCACCCGCAGAGGAGACTAAGGAGGCTGAGGACAACTGTCACAAGGAGGCCCACAGGAAGGAGGCAGAGGACACCACAAGGAAAGGAAGCAGCTCCTGATGGGGACTCAATTATTAGGGGGATAGAACTGGGGAAGCAGGAAAACTGAAGTAAGGTGCCTGCCTGGTGCCATGGCTGGAGAGACAGGAAGCGCATCCTCAGGATCACGAGAACAGCTGTCTATGGAGTCTGAGCTAGGGCGTCATTGTCCACCTAGGGATAAATGACTTGGCTAATCATGAGATTAGAGCAGTGCAGAAGGACTTTGTAGAATTGGGGAGGGCCTAAGACAAGTACACACAATATCCTTCTCTGAGGTGCTGCCTGTCAATGGCATGAGTGGCGGAGGTACTTTGCACCATGCAGTTTAATGAATGGTTGAAAAAATGGTGTGGAGCACAGGGTTTGGCTTCATTGGGGACTGGGGTTCCACCTGGAGGACACCAGCCTATACTGGCAGGATGGTCTGCATCTGTCAGGAAGGAACAAGTCTTTTGAGCAATCGGTTTAAATGCTTCATTGGCGAGCTTTTAAACTAGTCAAGGGAGGCACTGATAAGCAGCATGAAAATCCCAGCATCTCCCTACAAAACAGGGTACTAAATGAGAAAAGACCGAGGTAGAAAAGTCAGTGGGGATGCTGCAACAGAAGGTAAAGCCATCAAAAATGGAAAGCAATGAGTACCAATGCCCGTAGTCTGAGTAACAAGCTTTCTTAATTAGTGGCCTTGATGGAGGAGGAACATCTGGATATTGTGGCAGTCACAGAAACATGGTACACACAAAACCATGACTGGGACATAAACATACCAGGATACACTATCTATAGGAGGGACAAGGAGGGTAAAGAGAGGAGGAGTAGCTCTTTACATAAGGGAAGGAATCAAAGCAACAGAACAAAAGGGAAAATAGGGAGGAGAAGAAGCACTGTGGGTAAATTTGAGGACCGCAATGGCACCACAATCCGCACAGGGGTTAGAGTACAGACTTCTTCTCAGGGGAGGAAATGGACAAGGAAATGATAGGAAGAATACTTAGAATGGCAGAAAAAGGGAGATTTGCTGATGGGTGATCTGAATATGCCAGATATTAACTGGAGTGCAGTTGCAGCAGCCACTTCGAAGATTGGGGTTATTCTAGATGCCCTGCAGAAGGCATGCCTTAGACAACTAGCATTGGAGCCCACTCGAGGGAGCAATCTTAGACCTGGTTCTCTCAAATGGAGATGAAGGAGGATCACAGATGTAGAAGTGGGTAGCCATCTGGGAACTAGCGACCATCGGAACAGTATGTTCACAATAAACACAGCAATAGAGTCAAGCCATACAAAGGCAAAGTACTGGACTTTAGGAGGGCTGACTTTGCCAAAATGACGAGTGCCTAAGGAATGCACTAGCAAATTGGCACGAAGGAGGGGTGGAAGAACAATGGGAATAATAAAACTGCTATCACAGAGGTAACAAGCCTTTGTGTGAAGCAAATAAACAAAATGAAATGATGTAAGAAACCACTATGGTTCTCAAAGGAAGTGGCAGTGAAGGTTCAAGAGAAAAGAAAGCATTCAGGAAGTACAAGGAATCACAGAAGGAGCAGGACAGAGAACTGTATCAGTTAAAGCAAAGGAGGCTGGGAAGGCAGTCAGAACAGCAAAGGCCCAAACCGAGGAAAGATAGCCAACTCCATTAAGAAGGGGATAAAACCTTTCATAGGTACATCAGGGAGCGAAGGAAGACCAAGGGAGGGTTAGTGAGGCTTAATAAAGAGGAGGAGGGTGGGCAGAGGGTGACTGTGAAAAGGCAGAGATACTAAACAAATATTTTGCTCAGTATTTACAAAGGAAGTGGGAGGTACCTAAACAAACAGTGAAACACTCTGGATACAGAAGTTGATACCAGCCATTTACAGAAGAAAGGTTCTGAAAGAACTCTTAAAACTGAGAAGGTGGACAAAGCAATGGGGCCTGATGGATTCATCCTAGAATTCTAAAAGAACTAAGAGTAGAACTAGTGACACCACTGACTACCCTCTTTAACAAATCATGGGAGGATGGGGTGGTACCCAAGGACTGTAGAAGGGCAGATGTGATTCCCTTCACAAAAAGTGGAAGCAAGGCAGAAGCAGAAAACTACAGACCTGTTAGTTTAACCTCAGTGGTAGGGAAAATGATGGAATCACTTCTGAAGGAAAGAATTGTTGAGTATCTAGAGGCCAGAGGGGCTCAGGACCCAAGGCAGCATGGATTCACAGCGGAAGGTCATGCCAGACAAATCTGATAGATTTCTTTGACTGGGTGACCAAAGTAGTAGATCAGGGAGGGCTGTGGACATGGCCTATCTAGACTTTAGAAAGGCATTTGACACAGTCCCACACAAAGATTAATATACAAGTTAGCCAGCCTGGGAGTGGGTCCCAAGATGACAGCCTGGGTAAAGAATTGGCTGGAGAATAGGACACAGAGGTAATAGTAAATGGAGTCCACTCTGAAGAAAGGGGGTTACTAGTGGGGTACCGCGGGTTCAGTATTAGGACCGGTCCTCTTCAATGTCTTTATAAGTGACATTGCAGAAGGACTGGAAGGAAAAATATGTCTCTTTGCAGATGACACAAAGATCTGCAACAGAGCTGATGCACAAGGTGGGGTGGAAAGGATGAGAAGGGACTTGGCAAGGTTAGAGGAATGGTCAAATGTGGCAGCTTAGATTCAATGCTAAGAAGTGCAGGTAATGCACCTGGGAAACAAAAACCAGGGAAGAGTAAGCAATGGGGGTGAGATACTAACAACAGCAAAAATGGAAAGGGACCTGGTGGTAGTCATATCAGATGACCTAAAGGTGGGCAAGCAATGTGAGAGGGCTGCAAGGAGGGCTGGGGGATACTGGGATGCATAGGGAGGCATCACCAGTAGAAAACAGGAAGTTATTATCCCTCTGTACAGACAGTTGGTGAGACCCCATCTGGAGTACTGCATGCAGTTCTGGAGACCCAATCTCCACAAAGACATAGACAGGATGAAGGCTGTCCAGAGGAGGGCAACTAAAATGGTGCAGGGTCTGCACGGAAGACATATGAAGAGAGATTTAAGCAGCTGAATATGTATAGCCTCGAGGAAAGGAGGAGAGGGGGACATGACAGAAACTTTCAAGTACCTCAAGGGAATCAACAAAGTCCAAGAGGGTAGCATCTTTCAAAAAAAGGTGTGCAAGAACAAGGGGCACAATTTGAAGATAGAAGGGGGCAGCTCAGAGTTAATTTAAGGAAGTATTTTTTCACAGAAGGTTGTGGATGCATGGAATGGCCTTCCGGAGGAAGGTTGTGGAGTCAAAACAGTGGTGGAATTCAAGCATGCATGGGACAGTCATAAGGCAATTCTAGGGGTGGGAGTAGGAAGAAGTAGGCTGCTGGTTAACTAGGTTCTGCAGCTTATCCATTAGGTAGGGAAATGGGCAGACTGGGTGGGCCAAGCGGTCATTATCTGCCGTCAAAATCTATGTCTTTATTTTGGGTAAAACACCCCAGAAATATGTTTTCACATTTCTGAAAAAGTACTTTCTACAAAGTACTTTTGCATTTGTGACACTGCTGCATGAATTTGCGAAAGCTTTCCAAAGTTTGACAGTACTTTTCGGGCTGTGCAAAATGACAGCAATTCTTGCCACCCTGCTGCAAAAGACCTGTTTGGTCTTTTCGGCTGCAATTGGAGGAACGCAGCCAATATCTCACAGATGTGCCTTTCAGTGTTGTGGTTAAAAATATTACAGGGCGATATAGTTACAGCACTCCAAAGGTGACACTTTTTCCTAGGATAACATTACCGCATCCGCTGCATTACAGGAATCCTTTGCCGCCCTGCTGCAAAATAACAGTTTGGTCTTTTGGGCTGAAATTTGAGGAAAAAGCCAACATCACACAGATGTGTCTTTTGTGGTTTGGTGAAAAAATATTACAGGGAGGCAAAGTTATGGCACTCTGAGCTTCTCTTTTTCCCATAGAATAACATTACTGACGTTGGCAACCTTTTCAGACCTGTATCTCGGAAGCAGTTCGAGATACAGACTTTTCATCAGAAAATGGGGCTAAATATAAACTAGCCAGGAAAGCCATAAATCATATGAATTTAAAAAATTTTTTACGTCATACGGTTCATGAGATATAAGCAATTTAGCATTCCAACTCCTCATTTTCTGCTCTGAGACCCATTATTATGCATACATTCTTTGTGCTCACTGTCTTTCTCTATGCAGCTTTTGGGAAAACCAGCCTGTGTGCTTACATTACTGTTACCCTTACTGCTTCTGCTTGATGTTCTGTACCCATTTGTTTACTGTTCCCTGCCTCACACCATGTACACTACCCTTTGCGTTTTCATTTACGCTTGCATTTGCATTATTTTAACTTTTGCGTCTACAGTACTGTTTATCTTTGTGTTTCACTTTGTGTCACCATGCATTACCATTTTGCGTTTCGGGCACCGTGTTACTATGACAAGACATCACGTGGTGGGAGTGCGGGCCGTCTCATTACATTCAATATTTCTCAGACTAATTCTCAAAAGAGGAAATTAGAGGCAAAAACTCAGTTTGATGCATTGGTTGAGGTTGTTCCACAGTGACAAAGCGAGGAAGTTCGGTGTTAGGGTTGAAAGCTCCCCAGGACCCCCACACCCCCAACCGGCATCGGGGTATGCATTGGGGTTCTCGGACCAACTGTCACCCCATTCTCCTATACCTCTGCTTCTTCACACATCTGATGGGATGAGAGTTAGGGCGGCAACCCAATGTGCACCCGATGCTGGTTGGGGTGTGGGCAGGGGTCCTAGGGGGCTTTCAACCGTAACACTGAATTTCCTTGTTTTGTTGCTGTGGAACAACCTTAACTTATTCATTGAACAGAATTTTTGCCTCTAAAATATATACTGTATATATATAGAGATATAGATATAGATATATACACACCCATATACACAGACAATAATGTCAGCCATATGTGATGCACTGTGTAGCTATAAATTGAAATGCCCACCAGGAAAGTACACTGTACAACATTTTGCCCATCCCACAGAACATCCTGGGAGGAAGACAACCTCCAACACCAACAGAAGCATCATACACCAGTGGCAAGATCACCAAGGACAGGCAGAAGGCAAGGCTGGTATTTGGGAAGTGGACAGGCTCTTGGTAATTAGGTCTGAAGCCAAACCAGTAGGTAGGGAAATGGGCAGACAGGGTGGGCCAAGCGGTCATTAACTGCCAGCAAGGACTATGCCTCTATAGGGTACAGCCCCTGGTGGTCTAGGGACCCCCATCCCCAACACAATTCCCAACCCCTGTTGTCCCTGTAATGTAATGAAATCTCTGGTATTTTAGGGCCCCACCATACCTCTCAACCTCTTACCTCATAAATCAGGGACGAAGACCCAATACCAGGATCACATTTTAAAAATTGACAATATTTATTCAGAAAGCTGATAGAATAGGGGAGTATCGTAAGATGCATTTGCAGAAGAAGAACATTTCCGTAAATATAATGTGTGACATTATTTTGAGGTTACAATTGTCGCTGTTCAGTGACAAAAACACAATCATCTATGTATTTATTTGTAAAATCAGAATTACAACCCTTTCAGTCATAGACTCATTTTCAAAGTCTCTTCATCAAAATACAGGCAGCAAAGACACTTACATACACAGTAGAACATATTATACAGACTAGTTATAGGAAAATAATTTATATATATGTACATAGTTACGGGAAACAAGGCTAACAATGGAGAAACTGTATGTAGGTCCTATACTGTGTGGTAGATAATTTTCATGTAATAAACAAGAGACAACAGTGCCAGTGCAGCAAAGCAACTAGCAGGTAACACGATGATGCTAAAGGCAGACTAGCTAGGCAACTTGAGCAGTGGTTATGTGCAGTTACAGCTGTGAGTGGGGATGAGTGTTGTCTGAGGCTGATTTGAAGGGCCCTAATCTAGGTAGAGTGGTGATAACAGGGGAGGGCACTGCTCCAGGACGGAGCCCTATAGTGGAAGGATCTTTGTGCCAGGAAGTCCTAACCCTGGGTACTTGAAAAGTACACTTGAGGGTGTTCCTGGTGAAGACAGTGGGGATGAAGGGGTGAGAATGGTACTTAGGCCTGAGGGGCAAGGCCTGCAGCAATGTTCCTGGTTAGGAGTCAGGTATGGTGGCGCAACCTCTCATCAAGGCTGAGGAGCTCAGCAAGCTCATTTAGGGCACATGTGGGTGAGTCTGCAGAAGCCTGTGAGTAAACAGCAGGCTTTGTTCAGGGACAGTTTTATTTTATTGAGTGTGGTATTATCAGCTCACCATACACCAGTATACCATAGTCAGCTGCACCATACACCAGTATACCATAGTCAGCTCACCATACTCCAGTATACCATAGTCAGCTCACCATACACCGTATACCATAGTCAGCTCACCATACACCAGTATACCATAGTCAGCTGCACCATACACTAGTATACCATAGTCAGCTCACCATACACCAGTATACCATAGTCAGCTGCACCATACACCAGTATACCATAGTCAGCTGCACCATACACCAGTATACCACAGTCAGCTGCATCATACACCAGTATACCATAGTCAGCTCAACATACACCAGTATACCTATAGTCAGCTGCCCATACACCAGTATACCATAGTCAGCTGCACCATACACCAGTATACCATACTCAGCTCACCATACACCAGTATACCATAGTCAGCTGCACCAAACACCAGTATACCATAGTCAGCTGCACCATACACCAGTATACCATAGTCAGCTGCACCATACACCAGTATACCATAGTCAGCTGCACCATACACCAGTATACCACAGTCAGCTCACCATACACCAGTATACCATAGTCAGCTGCACCATACACAGTATACCACAGTCAGCTCACCATACACCAGTATACCATAGTCAGCTGCACCATACCAGTATACCATAGTCAGCTAGGGACAGAACAGATGAGGTGATGGCCAGTCTTAGGGCAACAGGCGGAAGGCAGTTTTGTGGCGGTACAGTAAGCCAACACAAGTGTTTATAGCTGTGGTGAGGTTAAGTATGGTCATGAAAGGAGGGAAGAGTCAAAGTGATACTCAGGTATTTGTAAGTTTTACTTGCTCTAGGGAAGGAGGAGCCAAACAGGATGGTGAGTGGGTTGTCCCTAGATTTGATTTAGGAGTGTGAAAAGAACATATGCTTAGTCTTTTAATGTTAATTACAAGATGTTGGTCCAGAAACCAGTGCCCAGCCTGATTAAAGAGTGTTGAAGGGCACTTTGAAGGAGGAGGGGTCTGGTGGGATTTGAAAAGAACAGCGTCATCCACATAGAGGAGCATTTTCTCATCACAGGAGCTGGGAGAGAATTGAGATACAGCTTGAAGAGCAGTGGTCCTGAATCGAACCTTGAGGGATGCCCGACGGACCTGCCACATGCTGGAGAGGGTATTGTTTTTTACACTGTGACTGGGCAGAGAAGTAGTTGGAGAACCAGGATACTGGCCCATGTGTGAAACCTAGCTGAGAAAGTGTGGAAATGAGGTGTGGGTGGCAGATGGTATCGAAAGCTTTTGATAAATCAATGTAGACTGCTTCCACAATATGCACTTTATCCAGGGGAGTGTGTAAGAAGTTGGAGAACTTGATAAGGGCAGTAGTGGTGCTGTGTCCTCATGAACCTGTGTTGTTCAGGACAGAGGCGCTCATGCTTATCAAGGTATTCTTGTAACTTGGTCAGCCACAATCTTTCTAAGGCTTTCGAGACAGAGGCAGTATCAAGATTGGACTTTAGTTCCTGGGTGGTACGTTCCCCCTTTGTGTATAGGGGTGATCACTGTGGTCTTCCAGACATGAGGAATTAGCTGTGGCAGAGTGAGCAGTTGAGAAGACTAGTAAGTGGTGTAAGGACTGAATCAAACATTAAGCAAGGCAGTTTTGGGTCAAGAGTGTCATTACTAAAACCAGTACCATTGATGGCTTTAAGTAGGTAAGGTTTGGCTTGCAATGGTGTGAGGGTCCTGAGAAGGAAGGAGTGGTGGTGGAGGTGTTGTGGGGGGTGAGCAGGAGCAGGGTAAAAGAAATTGGTGGGAGGACTGTACTGAGGTCCAAGAATGCTTCATTGAGTCTATACTCTGTGGGTCAGTGGTGAGCGAGCCATTGACATCTAACTGGGTGGGGTGGTGACTTGGATTTTCATTCAGCTCCTTAATATCCCAGAACTTCCAGGCAGATCCCCAGCAGGAGGCTAGGGTGCATCTGTAGTAATCTGATTTAGCCTTGCAGGACGGCCCAGGTGCATTTATTGCATGAGACAGAGGATATATGAAGCACAATCGGGGCGTCCCTGTAAATCAGGGACAGTTGAGGTATGCCTCCCCACTGCCCCCAGCATGATCCCAGACCCCAAAACATTGGCATTTAAATTTGGGACCCTCTAGCAACCTAATTATTTTTGTATTCACCTAGTCGGACCCTGCAGATGCAAGACATGTTTCTATTTTCTGGCAAAACACCCCAGAAATATGTTGGTGGTCTAGTGGCCCCCACCCCATCACCCTGAATGAGGCTGGTGACTGGCTCAGCACTCCTCTCACTTCAGTGGCGGCCACCGTCTGAGTTGTGACTGAGTGGTAGTGCAATGAATGGGCACATCCCCATTCACTGCACTACCGCTCATTCATGACAGTTGGTGGGCAGCCGTGAAAGTGAGAGGAGGGCTGCAGCCACTTGCCGCTCCATTCAGGGTGGCAGGGGTCATAACTGTTGGGTGGGGGTCACTGAATCACCAGGGAAGTAATTGTTTTGGGGTCAGGGATCATGCTGGGGGGCTCAGGCCACTAGACTACCAGGAATTTAGATATATACGGGGACAAGAGGGGGTCAGTGATGAGGCTGGGGTGGGGGAACCATTAGACTACTGGGGTAACATAGCAGTAATTCAAACTATAGCAAAAGTTACACTTCAAAACTGGACCTCTGCCATCGCCTCACTACACATGCTTTTTGCAGGCAGGGTTTAGTGTGATGCTAAGGTGGTGCTAAAAGCGCTGCACTTTGAATATGCCACTGCTCTATCATTCACGACTCCTCCCTGCATACATTTTTTTATTTTTTTATTTTAGTCTTCGTAACGGGTAAGGCTCACTAGGCACAAGTGCCTGTTTTCAGGGACAACCTGGGAGCACTGGGAGGTTAAGTGACTTGCTCAGAGTCACACAGTCATAGAGTTGAGGTTGTGAAAATCAAAGCCAGGTCTGGTCTGATGGATGTACCAAGCTCATTAACAGTTCATTACTCTGACCTCTAGGCTATACTGCCAGCACTAACTTAACTTATAGTTAACTTAACTAACATTAACTTATATTGCTGGTGGTATCACTCACCACCTGTTCTATTAGTGCCTTTGAATATTGCAGCCTGCTGCAATTCCAGTAGTATTCAAGCACTATGGGTTTGCGCTGTCTTGCAATGTTTTGAAATATTTTGCCATTGGACTCTTTCTAGATTTACTTGTTTTTATTGAAGGGGACTAGGAAATACTGTATAATGGGTAATATTCACTGTTTTTATTTTCACTGTGTTTGCTAGTTCCATATTAGGCGTGAAAATAAAGACAGTAAAATTCTTAAATCACTATACAAGTGTAAGCCCTAGGTGGCACTATCCCAAGGCTACTCCCCTGCCTGCATGACTAGGTGCAGATTAAGGGCCTGGGTACGGAAAATGGATGCCTCCACCAAAAGAACAGAGTTATTGGTAGCACAGCTGACCTGGATACAGCCCTCTGGGACACTGTAACCTTCCTCTTACCCCTCTAGTGGCCTAAACAATAAACAACAGACACAGTTACAATAACCCATAATCAGCATACAAATCCCACTCTGTTTGCACTTACCACCAGGGCTGGTTCCATGAGTTTGACCCTGGAGACCCCCTGCAAAATAAGGTTAGACACAGCAGGTAACAACAGTACAGTGCTTCTTGTACAAACTGGAACCACAGTCATGTTAAATGCAAAAGAATTAGATCGGATTTATTTAGAGGGGCATGAACAAGGAGTGGCATAATTTAGCTGATTAGTTCTATAACTGATTCAGTCAGGCAATCATGCATGCACTTTAGAGTTCCTTCACAGTCACACACTCTGGGTTCCCAGTTGGAAAAAGGTGAGCTAGCCTGACACGTTGCCGGGGTAGGCGGCGTTGCAGCTGGTTGGGGCCCTGTGATGGAAAGAAGGAGCATGCACAACCACACACAATTTGTAATCTGGAGCCTGGAGGCTCAGTTCATGACAAAAAACAACAATTGAATCAGATGACAACACTTTTGATTCAGCTGATGTTGCAGGAGCTACCCTGGTGTTTACTCACGCCACCCAATATGAAACACAGGAGGGACCAAATGGAGACTGCAGGTTGATGAGCTGGTATGCCAGGAGAAACAGGGCCCACACAATTCACCAAGGTGTCATTCCTATTCGAGATGTTGAGCAGGGGTCTGATCCCGGGCAAGTCTCTGTCGATGGTGATCTCTGCGTCTGAAGTAGCTGATTGGGTCAAGGTGGCAGAGTCAGGCTAGAACAGTTTGGATTCAGTTCGATTGGTGCTGGAGACTACTTTCAGTAAGCGTGACACACTTAAGTAGTGGGGAACCAAATCATGATCCACTAACAGCTTACAGCACATTTCTAATAAAGCAAAACACAATACCACAGATTGGATGACAGTCCAGTTGCAATTTCAGTTTTCCTAGAGCAAAACCATGATTTCTGTGGTGATTCAGACATCCTGACAGGCGATCCTTACAGCAAATCTTAGGTCTTCTTCAGGTAACAGGGCAGTCACAATTCAGCAATTCAGATTTCTGATCACAAGCGGTTCAGATTTAGTCCGATTAATTTCACTAGCAGATCCCTCAGAAGGAAGATGAAGCAGGCAGGCCAGACACAGCCTTCCCACCAGTTTCCTGTGCTACTACACAGGAGCAGCTGCTCGAATGTCTTGAGCATTTCACTCTCTCAACTCCAAACTCAGACTGACTCTCTGCTGCAGGCAGCACTGGGACTTCCTTCTCATCCAAAAAGGGTTTGGTTGGTTGATTCATCTGTCTGTCAAGCAAGGGCTCCCCTCCAGGTCCATTTAGGCGCCAAAATGAAAAACTACAATTCCTACAGAAATTCACTCCCACAAGACCCTGGGGACAGACTCCATTTCAAGATCCCCAAAGGTACTGATTGTGCGATACAGAAATGTCCATACTGCAAATAAAGGCAGGTTAGAGAAACTATAATACCATTATTATTAGAGCAGCTAATCAGCAAACAGTTGCCAGTTCTAACAGAGCTCCCTCTGCACCATTAGCGATGGCAGAACAGAGCAATATTATTGCAGCTAGGTGGGACTTGAGCCTGGAAACACTTGGCCCCTACCCAGATTAATTATACACTACAAAATAATGCCTCTTAAAGGGACAGGCATGGAGGCTAACAGGGCACTCTCATGCAAGCAATTTACACCTGTAAGACACAGAACGCCACCTGGCAGTGGGCATTTAAGCATATCCAAGGAAGACTTTTGGGAACCCCATTTATAGAAGGGGTTACACCCTTCCCTGCCTGGAAAGAACTTGGTGTCCGCATTTAGTCCATGCTCACAACAACATTATTTGAAGACATTATACTTTTACAAAATATGTGTTCCATTATGATTTCTGTACGTATCCAAAATAGCTAATACATGTTATATATGTATTTATATAGATATAGATAGATAGATAGATATTTATAGATAGATAGATATGTGTTATGGCAACAGTTATGCAGTTTTTATACATTCAATAATGATTTCACTATGATTCACACAATAATATTACTGTACTCATTCATGTTATAGTTTCTTGCATTCTAAACAACAAAGATGGGGTCCCATCCTATCAGCTAACTTGGGGCTAGGCAGGCAGAGCACCATGTCCTGAAGGATGGACAATCTACTTGGAAGTAGCAGAAAGGCTCAGTTTGGGCAGTGAGCTCTTTGAAACATAGATACCCTTATAGACAACATTTAAAGAAGATCTACTTGTCTTCCAGGAGAGTCATAGCTTAGATGTATTATGGGTTTAACTGCTCTCCCAGACTTCCTTGGGGAAACGGTACAGTCTCTGGGAGTACCAGCATTTGCATCAGTTTCTTATTCAGTAGAAAGTGGTACATCTGCACTGTGCAGAGTCTCCAGTAGTGGAATATTATCGGTTCCTTGCACGGCAGATTCTGCTTCCACAATACTTTTCTCATTATTCTCCCTGAAGAGGCCCAGGTTGCTCATCTTGAAAGAACTCTGGGATCACTGAATTTTGTGGCACTGAAGGGGTGCTGTCAACACTGTCATGTTACTCTGCAGGTTCTGGGGTGTCACCAGGAGATTTTCCACAGCAGATTCATTCTCAGGTAATTCAAAAGGTTCCACTAGGCACAAGGAATCTGTTGCTTCAGGCATAATGCTCTGCACCTCACCTTCAGGGTGCATTGTCTCCAGGGATGAAGCTGGGGAGTTAGGCAGCTCTGAAGGCCCAGCTTCATCCCCACAATTCTGCAGAGGATTGCCTCAAAACAACTAGCTCAGTTCAGTGTCAGTGGCTCAGTAGGTAGCACACTCGCCTCTGAGGCCGGAGATCAGAGGGCTGTGGGTTCAGTTCCCCATCTGGCACTTAGGTTAATATCCCAGTACTGACACTGTAATGCAGCATGAGAGGGTGCTGCACTTCAGGTGCTGTCTTTGGATGAGACATTAAACCGAGGTCCCATCTGCCTGGATTGGTGGTAGTTCAGGTGGATGTTAAAGATCCCATGGCACTTATCGAAAAGAGTAGGGAATTTCCCGTGTCCTGGCCAAATTTCCTCATTCACTAAAAAATACCACCAACAGCTTAATCTGGTTCTAGGTCAGTTGGCATTCATCTGTATCCCCTCCCCGGTCATGCCTGAAAATAGGCAGGATTTGTCTAGTGCACTTACCGGTCAACAAAAGCTAAATAAATAAATAAGAAGGATAGTAGGCATTGTCATTCACTTTCATCAGAAATGGACTGACAGTCATCATCATTCAGGGCCTGCGGGAAGGTATTAGGTCTGGAAAAACAGGGGCAGGTTGACTTTGTCTCTGTTTGGCAGCAGCATGAGTCACCAGCCAAGGGAAGTGTCAGGTGTTGGTTCAGCATCAATGATCACTTAACCGATGGGCAGTAGGTGATTGTGGTGCATGGTCTTGACAACTTTAGAGTTGTTCTCAGGGTGCACTTTGTACAGAGGCAGTTCATCCAGTTTACTGATCACTATTTGTGGAAGGTGATGCCACCTGTCAGCAATTTTATGCTTTCCATGCAGTCCCAAATTGCGCAACAATACCAGTTTCGGGCAGTAGCTCTTCAGCCTTCACTTTCTTGTCATGCCTCTCTTTGTTGGCAAGGTTTCTCTTGGTGGCCATTATTTGAGCCAGTTGATACTCATGGTTCAATTGAGCTTTCAGTTTCTGTACATATTGTAAACAGTTCTCAGCTCAGATCCCATCGGAGACCCCAAAGCAAACATCTATGGGCAGCGTGCTTCCCTCGAACATGAGGATGATAGGGAGAGAATCTGGTAGCATCACTTTTGGTGCAATTGTAAGCGTGTACCAAGGTGCTAATCTGCTGACTCCACTTAGACTTGTCTTTAGGATGGAAGTACCCAACATGTCTAGAAGGGTTCTCTTAAAGCGTTCTGGCTGGGGTCCCCTTGAGGGTGATAGGGAGTGATTCTGGACTTCCGCACCCCCCATAGAGAGAGCATTTCTTTGATTAGTCTACTTTCAAAGTCTCTTCCTTGGTCAGAATGGGTACTTTGGGATGCACCATAGTGGACAAAGAACTTTTCTACTAACACCTTGGCCACTGTAGAGGCCTGTTGATCCTTGGTCAGGAAAGCTTGTGCGTATCGGGTAAAGTTCATTTATTTATTTATTTAAGAGTTTTACCAGGAAGGCATACTGAGCAGGGTGCTGCTTGATTACAGATGCGCCCTGGGGAGTGAGGGGAGGAGAAATGCAGTGAAATAATATATAGAATACAATCGATATACAGAGTAGGCAACAACAGAAAAAATAATACAAATGTATCTACAGATTAGGCAACAGCAGAAAAAATACAATGGAGTGAGACAAGTACGGGGCAGCACAGCTCAGTAAGCTGGGCAGAAATAGGTAGAAACAGTCATGACTACTTGGCTCTCAGCAGTGCAAGTTGCATGAGCATGTAGTGGAGAAGTGTGTCTGAGTAGGAGTTGAGATGAGGTGTGCTGGTGGAGTGCCAATATCAACCGCCAAGGAGTTCCATAATTTTGCCATCCGGTAGCTAAAGGCAGCCTGGCTGGAAGTGGAGGACATGGAGAAGTTGGGAATCAATGTTTTCTGAGCAAGTACTACCAGTACATTGCCAATGTTTTTGATCAGGCTCCAGACACAAGAAGTCTATACAAACCAGTTCCATGGGGGCACTGGTAGTGTTGTTGACAAGTGGGCAGCTTTCTGGGGCAAAACTTTCTGCTGGAGGCAGCGACTGAGAGTTTTGACATGATTCTCAACATCTGCCCCCGCCATTTTGGCCAATAGAATCGAGGATTGTACTAAGTCAAAGTCGGTCAATACCAATGTGTCCCATGTGGTTATGGAGGACCTCAGTACCAGCTGTTTGAAGGCTCACGGTAGGACCAACTGCTGCTTGTCCACTTGACCTTGATGATCTACTGTATCTCTATATAATAACTGATCTAGTAATTTTAGTCTGGGGCCTTCTTTGAATAACAGTGCAGTTCATAAGCCAGTAGAACGTAATTTAGACACATCTTTCCCCACAGACAGGGCATCAAGTGCAGGTGGAATCATGGGGTCATGGGATTGAGTCCACTGAATGCTGTCACTATCAAACTGGTGCAATGCATTGATATCTAATGCAGAAAAATAACAATAAGTGGCAGGTATGCAAGTATCGGGGCCCCAAACAGTCCACCAGGCAGTCCATGATGTCTGCAGACAATTACTCATCTTTGTCAAATGTTTGGCACAATGCTTTAATAGAAGGTTCAGACAGCCTCATCCAATGGTCTTTGGAACTTGGCCACGGGAAAGGGCATCGCATCAATATGGTTCAGTCCAGGACGGTATTCAACAGCATAATCATAAGTTGACAAGGCAGAAAGCCACTGGTAACCAGTGGCATCCAACTTAGCTGAAGTCTGTACATACGTTAGAGGATTGTTATCAGTCTTTACTAATATCTTGGCCCCATAGAGTACTCATGGAACTGATTGACTATGGCCGACTTTAGAGCGAGAACTCCAACTTATGCACAGGATAATTCCACTCAGAGGGTGTCAAGCTGCGACTGGTGAAGGCCACAGGTCTCAGGCCATCCTCATATTCTTGATATGGCACAGCCCAAGTGCTTTCAGACTGGCATCTGTGTGCAGGACGTATAGTTTGGTGGGATCAACATATGCAAGGACTGGGGCATGGGTAAGCTGATAGATGACTTGAAGAATGCCACCTGACACTTGGGGTTCAATGGGTTCCTAAATGTTCACCTGTTTGAAAATACACCTTGTCTTCTCTGAGGGACCCCTTCTTGTATCTGCGGTTGGTGGGAGGACAGCCTTGGATAAGATTAAGGATCAGCCATGTTACCTTTGAATAGTCCTTAATGAATTGGCGATAGTAGCCGCAATACCCCAGAAAATACTGCAGCTCTTTCAGGTTGGTGGACTGGGGCCAGGTGGTCAGGGACTCTACTTTACTGGGGTCTGTCTGTATCCTCTCAGCTGACATTATATGTCCCACATATTTTACAGATGCTTGAAAAAATGGCACTTGTCAATGGATAGCTTGAGGCCGAATTCTTCCAAGCGATCGAGGACTTTGAACAGCCTGGCCTCCTGTTCTCACAGCGTACGACCAAAAACAGTGACATCATCCATGTACACTAAACATTCTAGCAGATTCATGTCTCCTGCTGCATGTTCCAGTGACCTCTGAAAGGTAGCAGGGGCACCGAAGTCACCTGTGGTATTCTTAGAAATTCGTAGACCCCAAAGGACAGATGAAGGATGTTTTCTCCTGGTCCTCCAAGGCCATCGGGATTTGATAATATCTGCTGTGAAGATCAAGTACTGAGAACCACTGACTCCCATGCAGGCAGTCCAGGGCATCCTGTATGCGGGGCATGGTGTATTGATCTTGGACAGTCCGTCAGTTAAGGGTCCGATAATCCACCCACACATCCTCACAGACTCATTTTTCTTGCACACAACTGTGATGGGAGATCGTAGGGGCTTCTTGACTCTTGAATAATTCTGACATTTAATGCAAAGAAGTGCAAGATCATGCACATAGGGAAGAGAAACCCTGAAGCCACCTATAGGTTGGGAGGGAGTTGCTAGCAGTCACAAAGGAAGAAAGAGACTTGGGCATCATCATCACTGATGACCTGAAATCATCCAAGCAGACCTCTAAAGCAGTAGGTAAGGCTAAAGGTATTAGGGTGTATTAGTAGGGTATCACAAGTCGTAAGAGGAGGTAATAATCCTCTTTACAAGACACTGGTTAGGCCCCATCTGGAGTACTGCGTGCAGTATTGGAGGCCACACCTTCACAAGGATATTATCAAATCCCGATGGCCTTGGAGGACCAGGAGAAAACAACAAAATTGAGGCAGTCCAGAGAAGAGCAACCAAAATGGTGCAGGGACTGCATCAGAAGACATATGAGGACAGATTAACAGAGCTCAATATGTATACCCTTGAGCAAAGGAGGGAGAGAGGTGATATGATCGAGGCATTCAAACACCTTAAGGGCATTAACAAGGTGAAAGAGTCTAACATGTTTAAATATAAGAAAATAGCAGGACAAGAGGACACAGCATGAGATTAGAGGGGGCCGATTAAGGGGAATGTGGGAAATTTTTTTCACAGAAAGAGTGTTGGATGCATGGAATGGCCTACCTCAAGAAGTGGTGGCTATGAATACAGTGCAGGGCTTCAAACAGGCATGGGATAGGCATAAGGGAGCAATACAAATTAGTATGAATAGATGGGCCACTGACAGAGCAAAGGCCAATGGCACATTTATAAGGTAGAAAAAGAAATAGGCAGACTGGATGGGCCTTGCAGTCCTTATCTGCCGTCAACTTCTATGTTTCTATGTTTCTATGTCCTGTAGGTGCCACTGAACATCATCTATATCAGCTGGAGCAAGGCGGCAGGACTGCTCTTGAAAGGTCTGTTATCATGCATCCGAATATTATGGTCAGCACCATGGGTGCACCCCACATCCCATTCTTTTAGCAAAAGCACTTGGTCTCTCTGGGCAAGTTTCCTACTGATCTGAGTCTTCCATTCCGCAGACAAGGGGTATCACCAAAGTCAGGTAGGTCTGGGGTCACCTCCTCCTTCTCGCCAGAATATTTGTTGCTGGGTAATATTGCAGCATCTGCGTAGTGTGCTGTAGCAAGTGTACACCCTCTGTTCCTCAGACTTCTCAATCTGACACATTTTGAATCTGGACCATCAATTATCCTGCATAGGAATGGCAGGGCAGGTAGAATACTGGGTTTAACCAGTAGCCCCTCTGGCAACTTTCCTTCACTTGGTGCATCCAGCATTAATATTTTGTTTTCACATCTCTTTTCCAGACGGACTTCTCCATTACCAGTATACTGAGTATTGGTGGCAATATCAAGGAACCAGGGTCCTTCTTCCAAACAGTTCCAATGGGCTCATCCTGGTCTTCTGCCACAGACTACCACTGCAGGTCATAAGCTTTCTTGATCAGAGCTGGAATTCTCATTGCCCGACCAGTTTGTCAGTCTCATTTCTCTTTGCACACTCGCTAACCTCCCAAACATGTGGGAGTTGGTTCCAATGAGTAAGGGGACCCCATCATACATCCCTGTAGGAGGGCACACCAGGGCGGCATCTCTACTTGTTCATCTACACCAGTTACAGCTACAGAAAAAGACAGCCAGAGCTGGACATATCCTAGGTAGGGATAAACTTGTCACTCGGCCCCAAACATATAGGCCTTCTAGAGATTGTAATGGCACATCAGATAAGTGCTTGTCATATCAGTCCTGAAATACAATGGTCACTTGCAACCCGCTGTCGAGCACAGCCGAGCATGGATACCATTGACAGTCACAGTAGTCTCCATTGAAGGGCCCACCAATTTGTACCAGTCTGGAGGGATGGTAGCAGGGACCTGGACAGACAATTTAGCCGCTAAAGTTTGAGTTAGTATTTCTTGAGCCCTCACTGCAGTCATTTCAGGCACCCTCGGCCATTGATTTGTTTTGGAGCTCCCTTGGAGTCTGTTTACTACTTTTCTAAGTCTTTCTGAGACCGGGATTATCTCTTCATATGACCATTCTTTCCACAGTTGTGACAAATGATACCACTCCTGGGTCATCCTTGGAGAGAACATTGCATGAGAGACTGAAGCAGTAGCAAGGGATCGGGTCCAATATCTGCTTGCAGCAGCAAGGCTGGTGCAACATGTCTTAACAGTTCCTTTGGGGTGGCAGTCAATTCTTTGATCTCAGCCTGGGAGCCCTCTTTGGTAGAGGATGCCTGAGGGTGCACCCTCACCCCCATGGCAGTCACGTCTTGAGAGGGACCAGGGTCTTTGTCTGCAGTGGAGGCCTCTGTAAAGACACCCATTTATACTTGTCTGACTTCCTTCAGCAGCTCGTCTCTCCACTGCTTAGCCCATGGTGGAATATCCTTAGTGGTCTCCATTTCAGAGAGGTCTTCCTGTGCCGTGGTCACTCAGGCTGTGCCCACCCCATAATCACAGTCTCTTTCTTCACCTTCAACCTCCCTGGGTTCTTTTATCAAGTCGATAGTCAGGTGGCTTATCTCTCCTATCCTGGAGCCTTCACAGGATAATCTGCAATTAGAGTGCTTTGCATGCTGTAGTATGTGCCCCAGTTTCACACGGTTCAAGTCACTGGCAGCTACCCCAGCCTTCGATAAGCTCTCTGCAGGGCCCCTCTAGGTGAGTAACATACACAGACAAACCTTCCCTCTCCATTGTTTGGTACCTTTGAATTGCCACACCAAAGTCTCCCTGACACAATGCTTCGAAATTGCCTTCAAATGCAGACAGGTACTTTTGAGCAGGCGCCTCAGGATTAGTGGACCTCAGAATCTAATGGCTTCCAGGGCCAGACCCCTCAAAGTTTTCATGCTCCTTTTTCACTTTTCATCCTCTGTACACTGCCACCCGGGTACCAAGGGGCAACATAGTCGATCCAGTTCTCCCAGTCATCCTCCCCTGTGGGGTGGGAGGTACCTGAGAACATCCTCAACTTGCAATATGTGTCATGACTAACTGCAGGCACTGATGTGGGTGCCAGCACAGGTGCAGGTACTGGAACCAGTACTGGAGTGGGCGGTGTGGGGAAGGTACACCCCAAGTGGCAGGAATAATTGCTTAAAGTCCTCCCTTTCTCCAGCAACAACTTAGTGAATTTCTCCTCAAAGTCTCTGATAATGGTGGGGCTCATCCTCCCGGGTCTTTACTGTCTTTTGTTATCACTTTCCAGGTGGTTGGGACCCCTTCTGAGGCAATAGTCTGTAGCACTTTAGAGCTGTCTATGAGGTCACTACACTCTACCAAGGCCATGAAAGTTTGGGCGATCAAATCAGCCTGTCGACCCACCACCACAGTGTTTTTAAACATTCGACTTTGGAGAGTGCTCCCTCTACAGTGTCCTTACTGGTACCCAGGGAAATTCAGTATAAGCAGTACATTTTGGGGGTCAATCTTGTGCCCTGTACCACCCCACCAACTGGAGTACAGCCATTTCTACTGGGGTAGCCATTAATCTTTAACAATAATTCTTGATTTTGGTCACTCAGGGGCACTAATCCCAGCAGTAGCCTCCAAGATGTAACCCCTAGGTGACACTATCCCAAGGGCTACTCCCCTAGGTGCAGGTTAAGGTGCCTGGGTACTGAAAACACGTGCCTCCACCTGGAGGACAGGGTTATTGGTAGCATAGCTGACCTGGGTACAGCCCTTCAGGACACTGTAACCCCCTTTCCCCTCTAGTGGCCTAAACAATGAACAACAGACACAGTTACAATAACCCACAATCAGCATACAAATCCCCACGCTGTCTGCACTTACCACCAGGGCTGATTCTACCAGTTTGATCTTGAAGACCCCTGTAAATAAGGTTAGAGCAGGAAACAACAGTACAGTGCTTCTTTTAAAAATGGAACCACAGTCAAATTAAATGCAAAAAGAATTAGGTCTGATTTATTCAGGTTGGAATGAACAAGGGAGGGGTGTAATTTGGCTGATTAGTTCTGTAACTGATTCATTCAGGCAATCATGCATGCACTTTAGAGTCCCTTCAGAGTCACACTCTGAGTACCCAGTTGGAAAAAGGTGAACTAGCCTGACACGTTGCCTGGGGTAGGCCGGCATTGCAGCTGGTCGAGGCCCTGTGATGGAAGAAGGAGCATGCACACCACATACAGTTTGTAATCTGGAGCCTGGAGCCTCAGTTTGTGACATGAAAACAACAATTGAATCAGATGACAACACTTTTGATTCAGCTGATACTGGAGTGAGCTGCCCTGGTGTTTACTCATGCTACCCACTATGAAACACAGGAGGGATGCAATGGAGACAGCAGGTCGACAAGCTGGCATGCCAGGAGAAGCAGGACCCACAATTCACTGAGGTGTCGTTCCTGTTCAAGATATTGAGCAGGGACTGATCCCCAGGGAGTCTCTTAGCAATGGTGATCTCTGCATCTGAAGTAGCTGACTGGGCCGGGTGAACAGTTCGGATTCAATTCGATTGGTGCTGGAGACAGCTTTCAGCAAGTGACACACTTAAGTAGTGGGGAAACCAAATTCGACCCACTAACAGCTTACAGCACATTTATAGTAAAGCATAACACAATACCACAGGTTGGATGTCAGTCCAGTTGCAATTTCAGTTTTCCAGAGCAAAACCGTGATCTCTATGGTGATTCAGACATCCTGACAGGCCGATCACTTACAGCAAATCTTCGGTCTTCTTCAGGTACCAGGGCAGTCACAATTTGGTATTTCTGGTCACAAGTCGGTTCGGATTCAGTCAATTAATTTCATTAGCAGATCCCTCAGAAGGAAGATGAAGCAGGCAGGCTGGCACAACCTTCCCACCAGTTTCCTGTGCTGCTACACAGGAGCAGCTGCTCGAATGTCTTGAGCAGTTCACTCTCTAACTCCAAACTCAGACTGACTCTCTGCTGCAGGCAGCACCAGGACTTCCTTCTCATCCAAAAGGGTTTGGTTGGTTGATTCATCTGTCTGCCAAAGCAAGGGCTCCCCTCCAGGTCCATTTAGGTGCCAAAATGAAAAAATACAATTCCTACAGAAATTCACTCCCACAAGACCCTCTTGGACAGACTCCATTTTAAGATCCCCAAAAGGTACTGATTGGTGCAATACAAAACATCCATGCTGCAAAGAAAGGCAGGTTATACAAACTATAATACCTTTATTATTATAGTAGCTCCCTCTGCATCATTTGCGATGGCAGAACAAACAATATTATTGCTGCTTGGGTGGGACTCGAGCCTGGAAACACTTGGCCCCTACACAGATTAATTATACACTAAAAATAATGTCACTTAAAGGGACAGACATGGAGGCTAACAGGGCACTCACATGCAAGTACTTTTATACCTGTAAAGACACAGAACACCTGCATGGCAGTGGACATTTAAGCAAACCCAAGGAAGACTTTTGTGAACACCCATTTATGGGGGTTACACAAGAACAGTACAAGTGTTCCACCGGTGAAAATAAGATGACATGAACGTGATATGTATGTTCTGAGCACTAAATATAAAAGGCATGAATTTTAACTGCTATACAGTATTTTCCTGTTTTCAGTCTCGCCCAGGGAGGCATAGAGAATATACAGGAAGTACTGACTGATATTACTCTGGCTAATCTATTTGCAGATTTTAAATGGGGAAAATCTGGCCTGGACACTGGAGACATTAAGCTGATCATTTTGAAGTTGCATAGGATTTGTAAACATGCACAAGAACAGGTTGGTATCTTGGTTTAATGTCTTATCCGAAAGACAGCACCTCACGCTAACAGAGTATCCCCGCCCTGACAACATGCTGAAGCATCAGTGTAGTTACCCACAACCACCCTGCAGAGCTATCAACTCTTCTTGCAGCACATGTAGATCTCCAGTACCTACAGATCATGTTCCACCCTGTTGGAGCTTTGAGATCTGTATAATAGAAAGACCAGCACTGGGCTAAGGGGCACCCGTCATTTATTTTAAACATTTTTAATACATTGTTTTATCTATAAGAGCTGCTCAAAGTTTAATGATAAATACTATATTTATATGGCGATCAGAGCATCCCAAGCAGCTGTTTCTCACCTTTGATGTCCTTAGTGTGCCAGATAAGCTCACCTTCGGTTTTGGGGTACTTTCTCTCTAACGCTTGAGGTGGGACTCTCACTGTTGTAAGATATGGTTCAGTTATCATATACAATAGTGAATCTTGAAGAGTATTAGTCTTTAAAATAAATACAAACATAAATAACCTTAAAAGATATTTTAAAGAAAAAGAACCTCAACATAAAAGCACTGGAGCAAGGGTTGCCTGGGAGCGGCACTGGTAATAAAGACAGGTTTCAAAGAGAAACAGAGAATCACACATAGCCAAATAATGCAAAGCATCATGGGAAGCATATGTTATGAATCGCCATGTAAGAATTTAGACTGTTTCTGCTTTAATCAGGAGTGTATAGTGCTAAATGGCCTCTCACACACAGACAAGCTGTAAGATGTTGGTTAACTAGGACCTGCAGCTTATCTGTTAGGTAGGAAAATGGGCAGACTAGGTGGGCCAAGCGGTCCTTATCTGCCATCAAATTCTATGTTTCTATGTTTCTATGTTTCTATATGGATGCTGAAGGGACATGGATACAACTGGGGGCCTGCACAAATGCCAAACACCAATGCAAATACCAACAAGTGAATGTTCAGCATTGACAAATGCTTGTTATGTTTGTTATGACTGTTTTGTGCCTTGCCTTGATTTTGAAAGGCATTATATAAATAAATGTTTAATTGATTGATTGATTTATTGATTGATATAGAAGATGTCTAAGGGTTTCCCTGAAGACCGTCGTCAAGTATTGTAGGTAAGTAGATGAAGTGTGTCAGAGACTCCCATTCTGATGGACAGAGGACATCTGCCAATGCCTGACCACATAAGATTAGGAGAATTCAGGTACTGGTGATTAGATGACCTTGAGAAAACAGCTCATAGAAGGCCATCTGTATATAGACCATGCCATAGGTGATGGCCAGGCTGGAATTCCTTTAAGCTACAATCAGATGCAGGAGATGAGAGTAATAATGAAGGCAGTCTAGGTCTGCAGTATCATTGCAGTCTGCAAAATGAATTTTGACCAGAAACAATAAAAGAATACTTTAAGTGATCCCGTGGTACTGACAGTGTTCCTTTAAGAACCAAGTCCTTGGAAGGAGTAGAGCTCAGAGAGATAATCCACATAGTCATATGATGTAAGTATAATTTGTGTATAAGTGTTGTTTGAGCCATTTGAGTATTGTTGCCAAAGGCAGGAAGTGAGGCCTGCTGGCTGATTAGAGGTTGTGGCACATATTAGTACAATGAACAAGCAAGTTAGGCCTGCTGGCTGATTATAGGCTGTGGCACATATTAGTACAACAAGCAAGCAGTTAAGCCTGCTGGCTGATTAGAGGCTGTGGCACATATTAGTACAATCATCAAATCACAGTAAATGCATTGAGAAGCCCACAGGGCATATAATCATAATGCTGCTAATGATATAGTGAAGTCCTGGAATCCTGAGTGGCAGGATGCTTGTGAAGAAGAAAATGCTGAACTAGCTCTGCAGGAGCAGTTCAGGAGATAGTGCAGCAGTAGGATCAATGGTCATCAGCTGGATGAGTCGTCCTCTCAATTCATGAGTTACACTGACATGATGATTGTTGTTAAAAGTACTTATAAAATGGGCATCAAAATCAAGTAATCTGATTGACTACTACATCATCTGAGCCATGTCCTTATCAGATGATATAGGAGCCAACTGGCACTACTGCCCACAGCAAAGTCACCTAACAACACTGAATCAGTGACCTCTGCCAGCACTAAACAAAACCCTCACTGGCAGAGCTCACTGAAGCGGCGCGGAAGCAATCATTGTCACGAAAGTAGAGCTGACAGGCATTCACCTCAGCACAGCCTGTCAAGAAACTGGTGAAACACAAAATTCTGAACTCAGGTGAAAAGTGTTGTACTGTCCAGACTACATATGAGTTATTTTTTTAAATAACAGTTCAGCACATTTAAACAAGCTGCCGGCATCACATCATCCCCGGACATCACCAAGTTCCTGAAGCATCAAGGCATTTTTAAAAACAGGAAAAAATGTCTGAATTGCCCAGCACCAGCTTTCAGTTGAACGTCAATGAAATACTCACCAGCCTCGTACCAAATGAAGACAGCACCATTCCAGTCATCGTAGTGCCTGACAACCTTGTCAGCCAGCCATCCACCTCGAGCAGTGCCACAGTGCCTCAGCCCGATAGTGCCACAACAGCTCCTCCTATCCTGAAAACCTCCACAGATGCCTCTGAAGCAGCACAAAATGATCAGGACACAGCAGGACAGACCAACAATCAGCCTGGGAAAGAAAACAAAATAACACATCACAATTCCGAGATCTAACAGTAGAACAACTCGAGCAGCTAGAGAGGCAAAAGATGAACAAAATACTCAAAAACAACTCAATGAGCAGTGACAGTATTCCACCCATGGTGCCAAGCCAAAAGTGTACAAGTAAGCCTAGAGACCATACCACCATCACAGCTTTGCACAATCTTATAGAAATTCAAAGCTGAAATCTGGCAGGGAGATGGCACAGAATATAGTCTTGCAAGCTTAATAGCTTTATGAGCAGGTCTTAATCACCATATCAACAACCTTGAGGACTGATCTTACTTTTAACTTGTATCAGCTGTTTTATATTTTTAAGATGTTGGAATGTTTGATATGTTATTTGTACTTTGTTAGGTGCCTTGGTTTTGAAAGGCACCATAGAAATAAATAATATTAATATTATATTAATATTAACCCTCTGCTGAGCAGGAACACAAACCTGCACAGCCGCCCAAGTTCAACCAGCAAATAAATTTTTTCTGCTGTACTAAAAAAACATAGGCATGAGGTAAAGACCGAGCAGACCACCACCCTGCCATAACTGAACAGGGCTTAACAACTCTAAAACCTTTGCAGCTCTGTCTCCCAATACCACCCATGGCTTACTAATAAAACAGTGGCTGGATATACAACTCTGCATGACTAGTAGGAGCAGAGAGGGACTCAGGCAATTAAAGTCAGAACATTTAAAGTTAAAATAGACGAGCAAGGAGACAAATACATAACACTCAGTTTCACAAATTCACCAAGAATCACAAGAAGAATGATTCTTCCAAACAGCAATTTATTGGCTATATGTACAGCTTACCAGGAAACTTTCTGTGCCCTGTAGAATCATTCAAAAAATTATTGAAACTTCTCCAAGTCCTCCAGCTTTCTACTGTCACCCTAGGAAATTTCCTCAAGCCTCCTTCCAAATGTAGAAACGTGGTACACCCTCAAACCTTTAGACATAAACTACCTCTGAACCTTATGCCTTAAATCAGTGAAAAACTGGTCTATCTGCAGATATACTAACGATTTAGATTCAAGCCACAGCTGTACAACTCCTTACAAGCGCCGGCCTAGAAGCCCTGAAAAATAATGGCAGTGACTGGACATAAGGTCAAATCCAGCCTACGTTCATATTGGGCAGCCACCCTGAGGACTGTCAGCACTAGAAGCCATATACTGACTTCCAAAAGTAAAGTGCAGCAGAACACACAAACTACCTCTGAAAATGTCCAGAAGCCTCAAGATCCACCAGAAAATGCACTCCTAGATAAAGAAAATGTCCAGCCATGCATGCCTCGTTCATGCACACGAAAATGGAAACACTATCACTTCCTCCACTGAAACGAAGCAATCAGAATCAGGAACCCTAAGAATGAGCAGCATCATCCAAGAATTTAAAGCAATAAAAAACTCTGCCTTTATAATCTAATATTGCATTATGCAGAATGTTAAATTCATCAGCTTGTTCAATAAAAGCAATATTAAGAAATGTACGTTTACATTTACTAGAATCTTCAGTTCAAGTTACCAAACTGTTTGAAAATGGTCTGTTTCAACAATAACATTTACAGCATTTTTAAACTTTAAAATTCAAATGTTATTAAGCAAAGTTCTACAGTTTCCTTAACAGTATTTTAAAATTATACACTGCTCAGTTATAGTATCAAAAAAAAAAAGTTATAAGGGCTATTTTTTTCTCTAAACTGAAAAAACTGTTAATTTATTAACTTTATACACAATTCAATGAAAGAAAACGTTAAACTATAGAATGCCTCCTCACTTTCATTTAGCCCATTTTATAAGCGCAATAACACACTCCGAGGTGTGGGTTTACATGCTGATAAGAGCATGCCCAGGTGCATAAGGCACTCCAGGCGCAAGCACCCCATGCCTTAGTGCACACCTGGCATGCTCTTATCAGCATGTAACCCACACCTCAACATGTGTATTGCTTGCTTATTATCAGTCCAAGTTACATGCTGGTGAGGTCTATGGACTGTCGCTAAAACAAATCCTAGGACAACTGTGATACTGGTTGGATAAACTCTGCTGATGAGGGTTGTAGATTGAGAAATAAATAAAACTGTGGTAGAGTACACTATGCTGTTAGACCTCAGTTTGTTCCTGTAAGGATTCTGTAACATGGGTTTAGGAGGAAGTTTCCTCACCTGGGTCCCCAAGATGTATCACCCCTACCTGTTGTTCTGATCACCCAGTGGGGTCTTTGTCCTGTACAACAGTTGTGTTCCCTGAACCAGACCTATCGCTGTTTTGGCTAGCAGATCTCCTAGCTGATGCCGGAGCAGCTCCTGTGTCTGACATTTTGTGATGGGATCTTCTTGGTTTAGACCACCCTTCTATTGTGTGAAGTCCAGGGACAATTCCAGTATGAATGCCCCTACTTCTCACACAAATTACATCTAATGGGTTTGGGCAGTAGCCTGTGAGTTTAGTGACCATGATACCGAAATAGCTACTCAATTGTAGTGCTTTTGACCATGTGGGAGAGGGAGGGAGGGTTGCAGATGGTGGGGTGAATGACTATAGCTACAGGATGTTGCTACATGTATATGCATGCAGGAGAGGGAGGCAGAGTACACTGTGCGTGATGTGGGATGGGAGGGAGGATTGAGGGTGGCACTGCGGTGAGCTGCTGAGCTGCTCCCGTGGTGTGGTGGGTGGGTTCAGGGCTAGGGCATGTGTGGTGCTGGGTTCAGATCCAGGTGCAGGTGCCTTTCATTGTGCTCGGCCCAAAATTATTTGCACCTCCCCAGGTTGAGAATCCTTAAGTAAGGGGGGGTGTGGGGGTCAGCCCCCACTGAAATGTAAAATGTATGTCAAGGCGCCTTCTGCAGTGCGCCTGGGAGTTAGAGTGCTGAAATTGATTTTCGCCACTCTGGCTTTTAAGGCCAATGCTGATTGCCTTTAGGCTTTCGTCATATCACATAAATCCAGTTTAGGCAATGTAAACTAATATGCCCATACTCCAAGCAGAGCTTACACCATTCTTCAACACAGGCAGAACTTAAATGGTTTTGGGATCCACATTTATGGCATGTCCAAGGCTGCCCTAGCTGAAACAAACACACCTCAGTCCCTACCCAAATAAAGCTGCTAGCTAAAATATGTTTTCCTTTATCATTCTGACACAACAACCTGAAACACCCCCACCACCACCACCACCACCACCACCACATATCTGCTGAGTATTGGTAACTGGGGTGGATTCATAAAACTACACACCATTGTTTCAACCAGTACACTATATCACATACACTCACCCTCTCATTTTGAAATAAGATAGAAATGGTTTTAATGGGTTTACCTGCAGGTTTAGAAAGGAAATAGCCAGGAAGTGAGAACATAATTCAGAATCTTTTAGTTTCTCATATTTAATCCAAAATCTCTACAAAGATTATGAAAATTTAAAGCTAATATCATAAGTTGTTTCCCCGAGGCGTGAATAACTGCATACAACTCTGTTGCAAAGAAAACCATTGAATCTTCAATAAATTCCTGATAAAAACATTGTCTGGAGAATTCTGCTCCTCTCTTATATTTCAGTCTTACAGTGGTTCTGTGCTGAGGAGGCTCTCCCTGCACAACAAATAGATCAGCCAGTCTAAATGTTCTAAATGTTCTACTTCGTTCATCTTGTTGTTGATTACTGGCTGATGAAAATTCTTCTTCAGACAAATCAGAGGCTTCAGTCTCAGTGTGCCCTTCAAAACATATCTAGCCCTCAGAGTATCAGAAACAAACACTCTGTCCTGCAAACTGTTTGCAACATCTTGCCCAGCAGGCATATTGCCCAAATGTACAGAGTTAGAGTTAATTTCAATGTTATTCTGTCCCTCCTCCCAAACCCCTCACTGCCCCCAAGAACATGGCAGTCATTTTGTTTAATCAGCTGGGCTTCCTTATCGATAGCCTGCAGTCTGGTAACAGTGTTAACAGTCTCAACCAAAGCCCCTGGAAGCCACGACATATCATCCAGTTCTGTAACCAACCCTGCATTTTGCAAGGTGGTGTCCACAGACCAGACTCCTATTCATTCAAGTCTGTAGCCTGAGTTTTTGAAGTTGGTAACCCAGGCCTTACTCCTTGATGCTTCTGACAATTGCCAGTAGGTAATTTCAAAGAAGATTTCCCTTTACTGCTGCTTTGTTCCATGATAGGTCTTCCTTGAAGTACTCTCCCAGCAGTCATTCACAATAGCATGGGACTCAGTCTGTTCAGTCTTTACCATATCATAGTCTGTCTTATCTTGGTGTTTCTTAACAATGCTTATCTGTTCCACATCTGAGATCACACTATGGCTGTCTGGATCAGCAAGTGCACTCAGAGTCATTGCTGACAGCTTGTCAGCTCAGTGGTCAGGTGGTTCATTTGATATTACTGCATCAGCGGGAACAGCTGATGTCGACACTCCACTCTGTTGTACATACGAACATATGAGCATATGAAGAAGCCAGAAGAAAAACCATTTGGTCTATGAAGTCTGCTCTATTGCAGAGTCCACAGCTTGAGCTAATGTCTCTGCCCTCCCTTCACCTCCTCCCATCCTCTCTACCCATGATCCTTACCTTCCCCTATAGCCTATCCAGCCTCTCTTAAAGCTGCCCACTGTCTTTAATGAGATGACCTCTTCCGGCAACACATTCCAAGTGTCCACCATCCTCTCTTTGAAAAAGTGCTTCCTGACCTCCTCCTAAACCTCCTGTGCCCCCTCGTGTTATGGTTGCCACTGGCTTAAGGGCTCTCCTTATCAACCTTATTTATTCCTTTCAAGTACTTGAAGGTCTCAATCATGCCCCTCCTCTCTCTCTCCTGTCTTCCAGGAGTACATGTTCAGTGCCTTCAATCTCTGTTTATATGCCTTATCCTGCTGACCTGCTATCATCTTTGTAGCCCTCCTTTGGACCTTCTCCAGCAGGTTAATGTCCTCTTTGAGGTGTGGGCACCAGTAATGAACTCCATACTCTAGATGCGGCCTTACCAGTGACCTGTACAAGGGCAGTATAACCTCCTCTATCCTACTACTGATCCCCTAGATATGCATCCAACTATCTTGTTTGCCTTTTCTGCTGCTTTCTTGCACTATGTGGAGTGCTTCAGGTCACTAGTGATCATCCTCCCAGGTCCTTCTCCTCCTCCTCTGATGCAGACACTCAGATTCCACCTAGGTAGTACTCTGTCCTGGGATTCTTGGCTCCAATATGCATAACTTTGCATTTCTTGGCATTGAAGCCAAGCTGCCAGAACCTGGACCAATTCCCAGCTTTTCCAGATCTTTCTGTGGGACCTGTATCCCTTCAGTTTTGTCCACTCTTCCACAGAGCTTGGTGTCATCAGCAAATAGGCACATTTTGCCCTTAACGCAATCTCAATGTAATTGATGAAGACATTGCACACTGGCCCGAGCACCAAGCCCTGTGGGACCCCACTGGTTACCTCTCTAGTGTCAGATAACTCTCCCACCAAAACCACCCTCTGGTTTCTGTCCTTCAACCAGTTTTCCACCCTTCTGGCCATCTTTTCTCCAACCTCAAGATCCACCAACTTCTGATCAACCTTTTGTGGGACACAGAGTCAAAGGCCCTGCTGAAATCAAGATGAGGATGTCTACCACTTGGCCCCTGTCTACTGTCTTAGTGACACAGTCAAAGAAGTCAATCATATTTGTTTGACACAATCTCCCCCAGGAACCCATGCTGCCTCACATCCTGAAGACCATGCTCCTCTAGATATTCAACCAACCTTTCCTTTAGTATGGTCTCCATGAGCTTGCCCACAGTGGAGGTCTGACTGACTGGTCTGTAATTCACTGGGTCATCCTTGGGACCGCTTTTGTGGAGGGCACTACATGTGCTGTTCTCCAGTCCTGTGGTGCCATGCATGACTCTAGTGAACTATTGAATAGGTCTGCCCAGTGGCCCTGCCAGCTCCACAGCCAGTTCCTTTAGTACCCTTGGATGTACTCTGTCCAGGTCTGGTGATCTGTCCACCTTCAATGCCAGCAGCCCTCTCTTGCTGTATCTTCCTCTATCACTACATCTGTGTTCCCTCCCCTGCTTCTCTTTCCCTCCTGAAGACACTGGTCAGTCCTTCTCCCTGGTGAAGACAAAATGGAAGTATTCATTTAGTATCTCTGCTTTTCCATCATTATCCTTCACCCACTCCACCCCTTTCTTAAGCCTAACAATTCCTTCCTTCATGTCCCTTTTCTCACTTACAGTATATATTGAAAGAAGCCTTCTCTCCCTTCTTAATTCCTTCAACTATCTGCAGCTCTTTCTGTGCCTTTGCCATTTAGACTTCATACTTGACTCACTAACTAGCCTTAGGTAAGTTTCCCCATCCACCTCTCCATTGGTCTTCATGAATTTTCTATAGGCCAACCTCTTTTCCCTTACTGCCTGGGCAACCCCAGAACTGAACCAGCTGCGCACTTTGGCCCTTGTGTCCTTCCCCCTGAGCCTAATGCACTCATCTGTGGCAACTAGTATTTCTTCATAATGATGGACCACCTTTGGTCCCACCCCATATCGCTCTGATGCCCAGCCAGATGGCTCCTTAGAACTAAGCCCATTTTCCTAAAGTTCACCCTCATGAAATCCAAGATTTTGGTCTTAGTTTGGATGCTTTTCGTGCCCATATCTTACTGGAATCACACTGTGCAATGGTCACTTCCACACAGTGGCTCCTAACCATTATTAATTAATTAATTGATTAATTTAGTGACTCAGAAAAGACCTTTGAGCGCAAGCTCTTTTACAAAGGTTGCACATCATAGTTTGCAAAACAAAGTACAATAGGAGAAAGCAAGGTACATTACAATGAACGATACAGCTTGGATTCAGAACTTACAGAATAACTCAAAATATAGGTAGAAGTTAAAATAACAAGAAAAACACTTTATGAGGGTGGTGGGGAATAAGCAGTCACAAAGTACCTTGTCAGTTTACATGCTCCCCATTTGTGAGCACCAGATTAAGAATTGCCTAAGCTCTTGTTGGTTCAGTGATGCCCTGAGTCAGAAACCCACTCTGCAGTCCTTCCAGGATCACCTGACTCCTAGCACATGTTGTGGATGGTATCGCCAGTCCACCTTGGGCAGGTTGAAGTCCTACAATTACCACCTCCTTTCCCTGCAGCATCCAATATTTGTGACTTAATTTCCCTGTCCCTCTCCTCATCCTGACTGGGTGGTCTGTAAACCTCCCCAATCTCATCTTTCTCCCACTATTGAACCTCAGCTGAACCCATAATGCCTCCACCTCCCTTCCTCTGACTCCTCCCTCGTGTAAGTTATTCCATCCCTGATATAAACTGCCACGCTCCCCCTTCCTGACTACCATGTCCTCCTGTATAGTTTATATCCAGGGATCACAAGGTCCCAGTCATGGTGTGATATTGCCCAAGTCTCAGTTACTGCAGCTATGCCCACCCTCCTGTCTGCTAATAGTGTCTGCAGGTCATCCATCTTTTTCCAAGACTCTGTGTATTCAGAGACACCACCCCCACCTAGAATCTGACCTTCCTTCTCTTTCCTCTCTTCTCAATTATCCCTCATTGTGCACCCATCCACAATCCCTTGCTATGTGTTCCTCACCCTCCACCCTTTGCTAATTGTGTTCTTACCCTTCCACCTCCTCCTTCCAGACCTGTTCCATCACTGTGGGGGGTGGAGAAGTTCACTGACCTCCTCCTCTCAAAGTTTGTGGGCCTGCACACCTGCTACCCCCAGTAGTTTAAATTAACTGTAGTGGTTATATATTCCCCAGTTTGTCTCTGAGTACCTCAACCCTCCTACTGAGGTGTAGCCTGTCTGGTAAAAACAGTGCTTTGTTTGACCAGGTCTCCTCCCAGTCCCCAATACAGATGAACATCTCCTCCCTGCACCTTTTCCTCAGCCAGTCATTAAAATCCTCTATTCTTCTTTTCCTGGTTGTGCTGGCCCTTGGTATTGGTATCACCTCTGAGAAGGCGGCTGAACTTCCTTCCTACATACAGATCTTCCCCAGCTCCTGAACCTACTTTGTACTACCTCAACCTCCTTCCCAGATGGGTCGTTTGTTCCCAAATGTGTAACTAAATTAGGTTATCCTCCAACCTCTCTTACTATTTCCCTTATTCTTGGGGCCACCTTCCATGCTGTCATCCCTGGCACACAAACCACCCTTCTGCTTACATTTGGGTCCCCTTTCCTTCCCAGTGAAAACCCCTAATTATAGAGTCCCCTATGATGGCAACCCTTCCATCCCTGCATCCATGCTCCCTTCCTTCCTTTCTCACCTTTGGTACTAGCTGCTTCCCCACCTAACTGCTCCATCTGCACCCTGGTGAACTTATCTCCACATACACAGTTTGTCCCCTTAACTGTTTTTCCATCTCCACTCTGCCCCTCCTCTTCTGACTATCAGAATCTGCTTTCAGTTTTCCTTTCCTTCTTCGTTTCCTTTTCTCTCCTCTCACACTTTCTCCACTCCATTTTGCCTGCCTCCTCTTCCTGCTCACCTTGATTAGTTCCCTCCTCCCTGTACTCTTACTCTCACCATGGCTCAACCTGACCTTTACCTCCACATCCTGCTATCCCTCACTCCTTCTAGACAGTGGTGCACATGTATTCAATAATGGCACCCTTTAGAATTTCCCACCCCTGATGCTACTGTTACATTCCCACCCTTCCCTGTACCACTTGCCATTCCTCCACCCTGGGATCCCTTTTCCTTTGAGGAAGAGAAACTCCCTGTATACTGAGTGCTCCTCCTCTCTCCCATCCATTGCCTGATGCCATCACTCCCTGGGCATCTCCCTTCTGCCTTTCCCTCCACTGCTTTTGACCTCTGACTTCCCACACCTCCTCCTAGCTCCCATCTGAGCAGCCTTATTTCATCCTTAGCTGCTCCAGGCTCTTGCACAGGACATCCCCCTTTACTCCACATCACCCCCAGAAAGACTGCTTCCCACAGCTATTGCAGTTTACCACTCTCCTGCTTCCCATAGATATCGCATGAGGAGACTGTAGAAAGAGTCCTGCAGTGCTGTTTAAACTAGTTTTGTTTTCTTTTTCTGAACTTTTCTTCCTCCTCTGCCATCAGATATTGTTTCTGTCCTCCCACAATAATTTTTAACTTCATTTCTTCCTCATAACCACATCTACCATTGACCTCTCCACAAACTCAGTAGCCTGCAACATCTTAACATCTCTCATGTCCATGCTGTCCTCCACCAACATTGCATTTCTTCCTCAGAATGATATCACACACCATTTCAGCCTCTTAGAAATGGTAGTAGGGAAGAAGGTGTGCTCCCCTCTACTAGCTCTGTTGATCATCTTGGCCACCTGCCAGATGGCCAGAGGTTCCCCCTACTGCAACAGTATGAGTAGTTTATTGGAAAATAAAAATAAGTAATTTACAGACATGAATTAGATAATAAGTTTTATACAAAAGCAAAACAGAAAAGTTATACACCAGTCTACACCAGAAATAAGCCCAAAGTAAAGGAAAAGTAAAAATCAACAAAACCAAAATCGAAAACAGTGCTAAACAGCAGCCAATTGGAAATTTATCCACGGTATCATGCATGAAACAATAAATAGTGGTTCCAAAGGATGCCATCTAATGTGGCAATAAAGTACTAGCTTCATTTTTTGGACCTGTTTTTGTGAGATGGTAACCTTAGTCGGTATGACAATGGCAGAAAATTGTTTCTGCTGCAACATCCAGATGCAGCGAGACTGCCAAATATAGTACTTGAGGAAAAACTTGTAGGATTCTAACAGGAAACTATCTGATACTGTCCAAAGTAAAGCGAACAAGGTTAAAGAAGACAGTAGACTGAAAGGTCGGAAAGTGAGATCCATATCATGTCACTTGAGACCTGGTTTTCTACTTTTTACACTTGTTTCCTGAGTGCCAGATTCCTCTGGCTCAGAGGACAGGTATTTCATTGATGAAGCAAAGGAAGAACCAGCAGAAACATTATACGTCACCCTCAGTATCACCCAAGGTCACTGATTTGGCCAAGTCAAGAATTTATTTTCCAGGAGATTAGATGAGGTTAGAGGACAGCGTCCTGTCTTTCCCTTGGATGCTTTCCCTTACTATGATTTGCTCAGGCTGGTTTCTTGTGTTCCACCAACTGAAAGGAAGTAACCTCTGTGGGAGGAGGAGGCATGGATAAAACATCCATAGAATCAGGGGTTATGGGGTTGGTAGAGCTCTGGAGCTATGGTAGTAGCCAAAGGAGAGTCTGGAAGAGCAACAGGACTGAAAGGCACTACAGGGGCTTCAGTGAGACATGAACTGAGCTGAGTGCCAGTATGTGATAGGCTTTCAATTTGCGGTGGGGTTGCAACCTATATTCAGGATACATTTTCTGTATCAGTTACAGACTCTTCCACAGCCCAAAGGAAAATGAAAGTCTTATCCTAAGGATGTCTATATCTGCTGAGGATCAATATCTATAACTTGTTGCTATTGACCACTTTCAGAGGCCTCAGGATACTATCCCACCTGTGTAAATTATTGGAGACTGCCAACTCTGAATGTATTATTATGGGTGACCTTAATCTTGATTGAAACTCTGACTGTTCCAAACAGCTGAAAGAACTCTGTGATAGTCACAGCCTCTCACAAATTACCCTGATATTATCCATCCAAACACCAACAATCCTACTTGCAGCTTCCTTCTTGACTTGATACTTGTTAACAAGCTTCATAATATTTCCCACTCAGGGTGTTTCATAATGACATTAAGTGATCACAGATCAGCAGCCAGTGTTAGATGCATTGCAAAGCTCACCTCCATTTCCACCTACAGACTAAAAAGAAACCTTAAAGGTCACATGCAAAGGCTTTTAAAACTAAAAGAGGCAGCAACATTCAATAAACATTGCTATAAAACCAATGTGTGTTTCAGGTTTTGTAACAAAAGTGAACAAATTAATGCATTTTAGTGTCTTTTTATTGTGGTCCATTTCCTAAGATTGTTGGATGCTGAGTCAGCATGCCTCCAGGCTGCTGATGTAATTTGAGGGTGCTACTTAACTGTGCCTGTTAGGAAGTTGTATTGCTGCTAGTAATACAATGCTGGTAACGTCACTGCTGTAGGTCAGTGTTTGCTTTACAATATTTAGATTTAATAGGGACCTTATCTGCACTAATTCCTACTAGGGATGGATGCATTAGCCCTGGTAAAAGCTCATTTTAAAGTGATTTATTGTGGTTTGCCATAGAAAATGGGAGACATAACCTGTAGGAGTGTACTATTCTATACCCACAATGCCTCACTATGTAAATTAGTATACAGGCTATTATTTTTCTGTGCTCACTACAGAAATAGGAGACTACATCTTTCAGTAAATAAGTCTTATAGCTTGATACAGAATGCACAATGCCTTATTTTGAAAGAAATACACAAAGAGCTTGTGTTGTTGACACCACTATAGAAATACAAGACTGCACCTCACAGTAAGGAACTGGAAATCAACTTCTTATTGTACCTGCAATGCCTTGCTATGGGTATTTACATATTAGGTGCTCACCACTACCAACATATGACACTGTACTTCCTGGTATGGCACATTTAAGTCAGTGTTATAAATTACCCAAATTCCTTGTTTCTGTATGTAAAACATTGATTACTCCTTTGTATGCCATCATTCTGGGGTGTGGCTGCACAGAGAAACTGGAAGGCAGCCAAAACAAACCACTGATGAAAGATAACAATAAAATGACTAATGCAGCTATTTTTTATAAAACAAATTGCAGCTTCAACATTTGAAGCATAGCAGGCAATGGCATACTATGTGAAAAATGCATTTAGGAACATTCCAATATCACTTTAACATCAACGTGCTACTCTCCTGACATCTGCACAGGGTAAAACATTTAATTTAAACTGTTATTGTGCATTACTAGCATTGAGCATGACACAACCACAATCAAACAGCTTTCAGATTCTTACAACAGGCACAGTGCAAGGAATAAGATGTCTTTGGAGACCTCAGGATTGTGGCAGTCTCCCTAGCTTATGTATTGAAGAAAGAGAATAGCACCCCAAATGACATCATCAGGGTGGAGACATGCCAATTCCACAGGGAACAGAAAGTCTCAGCATCTAGCAGTGTTGTTGAAGCAGATCACACAATAAATAACTATAAATGGTATGAAATTGTAGATTTTCATTTAAATCACTAGGCAGACACTATTGTTATAACAATATTTAATGAATAATGCTGACAGTTTAATTTCTGTGGATTTCATAGCACATGATCTTTAAAAATTTAGCCAATCTGCATTCATAGCAGACTTAAACTAGATCAGATTGCAAGATTTTTATTTAGCATCATCAGCCTCTAAGGCTTACAACATCTTTCAAAGCCTTGTCCTGAAGGTGGCTGATAAGCATGCCCCTTGTGAAGATAATGACTAGAAAAATCATGCCATTAGTTCACACCTGCTTTAAAAACAGCCTAAAAGACAGGGACAGATTATGGAAAACGGCTTGTAAACAAAAATCAATCCCAGATTGAATGGCTTTCAGAGTTTCCAGAAATCTTTCACCAAACTTATAAGAGCTGAAAAAGCTAAAGATTTCCAAACCTCACTTGAAGCTACCCAAAGTAACTCTGCCATGTTTTGGAGCATGCTTAGGGAGATAGAAGGCCATATGTCTTCATTACCCCTACACTCCACAATTATTACTGGAAACAAAACTTACATATAGAGGATAATGGCTGAGTTCTGCAGTTAACAGTGTTGGCGGTCACCTCAGTGGTTGCCATGCTGTGCTTGTAAACCTCGAGGCGCAGCTCAAGAGGCTTACTGTCAACATGGCAACTGCGAGGTGATTTCAATGCGGTTAACTGAAGAACCCCAACCATTGTTGTTTATAGTGTATGGGGTTGGTAACAGGTGGAGAAAGCACACAGAGGAAAAAATGACTGTTTTACTTTTTTTTAATATGCCCTTTGATTGTTGCTGCTCCTGAAGTACAATGCGGTTGACCAACCAACGATCATGTGCTTGTTTAGAAGAGGACACGTCGACTATGTCGGAGGGTAGTGGGGAAAATTTGTCATCTGAGATGAAATGCACAATCTCTGGAGGCTGCCTGCTCCTCTATAAAATCAAGCCTGCTTTTCTGAGCGCTAGGTGAGGACACTGTAGCTGGTGATTTTTACGTGCTCTCGACCGCCATTTCAAATTCAGTTTAAAGCAGCTGCATCGCCACATTCTACTGTTGGAATGTAGTAGGCGAGCTTGGTTCCATCTTGTAATCTCACCAATCTGACATAGGCAAGCAAGGTTTACAGCTCTTATGTCAGAACGATGAGATTACAAGAAAATTAAAAGATACCAGGCTATGTATTATAGGGCCCCCATACATTATATACATGTTATGCTCAACACTGTTGTAACACTTTTGTAACGACGGTGTGCTATTGTTGATCTTGTAAATTGAATGTTTAATGTTTCATTCCTATTGTACTCCTTCACCCAGGCCACACTGGGAGATGAGTGACTTGTTGCTTAGTGTGCCATCCTGGTGAAACATTTCAATAAATAAATAAACAGGGCCAGCATTCTGGACCAATGCAACAACAACTTTGTGACAGCAGATTTTGCCTTTGATGCCTCTCCAGCAAGAAATCTCCTGAACCAGTCCTGTAATAAATATCTTTTGTGCCCTGACTCCATGAACTACCAACACCCTCCACATTCAGCTTTTGTCCCATATCCTTCAAACAGGTAGAGGACCTCCTAATTACCCTGGACATCAAGAAAAGCACTGGTGCTAATCTAATAGAACTTCTTTTCCTAAAAGAAAAATACCACTACCTGACCACCCACATAACGGACCTCTTCAACCTATCCTTAGGTGACCTCCCAGCTATCTGTAAAATAGCTCATATCATCCCTCTTTTAAATCTGGTGACACTTGTGACCTCAATAATTACCAACCCATTTCCTGCTACCTATCCTGTCTAAATTGTTGGAAAAATTAGTTAACCGTCAACTGAGAGAATATTTAGAGTCCAAAACTTGTTAAACCCTATCCAGTCTGGCTTTAGACCTAAACACAGCATGCTCTCTGCCCTCACAAAGGTAACCAACAATTGGCAAAAGACTCTTGCCGTGAAGAATTATTGATGTGTCAAGCCAGGGTAAGTGCAAAATGCTGCAGAATATCACAGAATACTGCAATTTACTGCAGGAGCTTTGTAAGTCAATGGCAATTAAGCCCTTTTGTCATGCAGGATTTTGTAACCTGTCATTACTGCAGGTTACTGTGTTTCATCGTGGCTGACACATCTGTACATCTAAGCCTTCTTATTAGACCTAAGCAAGGACTTCGACACCATCGACCATAATCTGCTTCTGTCCTCGCAGTGTTGTCTTGGCCTAGATGAAATTGCTATGAAGTGGTTTGACTGTTGTCTTATAGATAGAAACCAACAAGTCAAAGCAGAGAGAAACTCTCTTCACTCACAATTCTCCAAAGAGAGGTGCCACAGGGTCAATCTTGGGCCCCCTTCTTTTGCAATCTACATAAATAGCATAAACTACAAATCAATATGGCAAAGTGCATCTTTTGCAGACGATCGTTAATTTACATCACCAGACCCACCCCTGAGCTTACTTGTGCAGAGTCACAGTGAGAATTTGATGTCCTACAACATAACCTCTTAGGCAGAAACTACCACTAAACACCAAAAAACTAAAGCTATGTTTATCTCCACCCCATACATACAACAACATCCAACTTACTGAATCCTAATTTACAGATCCATACCTTGCTTGGGGAGCCATTGGAAAAGTAGATAAATTCAAACCTGGACTTTTAGCTTGACAACAAACTCTGTTTTCTATCACATATCAAGGAGTTAACTAAACAGTTACGATAGAGATGGAGCATTTTCTATCACATTACACATCTTCAACTATGAAGCTAAAATAAAATTGGTACTAACTACCTATCTACCACTGATCAACTACACTGACATTCTCTATAGTCATTTTCCAAAATCCATCCTATTCAAACTTGATGTACTCTATCATCACACACTGAGATTCACTACCAATGCTCCTGTTAATATACACCACTGCTCTCCATATGCAAAGTTAGGTTGGCCCTCACTCAGCGCTAGGAGGATGACAAATGCTGCGCTATGGATCCAGAGAGCTATCACAAATAGACTCCCCATATATAGCCGAGCTCTTCTCATGTACACAGTGGTTCTACTGTCTGAGGAGTTACTCCCTTGTCATGTTTGATGTCCCTAAGATCAGAACATGTAAAGGTGTTGCAGCTGTGAGCTACACCCTCCCTCTCCATGGCATGTCCTTCAGAAGTCAGTAAAACTTAATCAAATGCCTGGGTTATCTACTTTTAAATCCCTGCTAAACTGCTCACTAAATGAAACATGCACCTGTCATTCCTAACAGTCTTGTTAGCTTCAGTATAGTAACCACACATAAGCCATCCAGCATCTAGCATTTCCCTCTCCTTCCCTTCCAAGCCTCTATGCCTACCATTTTAGTTCTCACATTTTCCCACCTTCCCCACTCCCCTACCAACCTTATTTTATTGCTCCCCTTCTTCAACACTCCTCCCATGTACCACCCCATTTACCCTTACCTCCTAACTATCTAACCTGTCATCCCTTCCTTCTACTCTCCTTGATCTCCCTTCCCACTGTGTCACTCATTCCTAAGTACCTCTCCATCTATTTATGTACGAAAGCATTTACCTTTTATCCTTGTCCCTCTTCTAGTGTATTTTATGGAAAGAGTTGTAGTAGCTTTAAACTTGTGTGCAGTAGCTCATAATATTGTCTCAGCTAGGTATTATGTTTGTTTATTGTAGATATTGCTTGCTCTCCTATGTATTCCTGTAAAACCTATTGTTTTATGCATTTCTTCTTATACGTATCCATATGTACCACTCATAATGTGTAAAGCCATGTGCAGTATATATGTCCCCAATGTATTTCACTTGTGTTTTTTTTCTATTTTGTTGACTAATGTAATTGTCTTGCATCCTCCCAGGACCATTTTGTAAATGAGCTTGCAAATATGTATTGCCTGGTTAAATAAAGATTGAATTGAATTGAATCTGGGTCAGTTCTGAGTGCAGAAAGTCTCAGGTCAGAGGCCTGAGTTGCTCCTTGTTTCTGAGCTTGAGTGATAAAAGGTTCATGGGATGCACCATTTTCATTATTGTGGGATGCCCAGAGGCAACGGACATAGGAGTGCCCTTTCTCTTTGCACAGATTACAATGAAAGATTTACACAGCCACTGTATGTAGCTGCTAGTTGGCTAAAACCTAAGTAATGGGTGCATCTGAGAGTATCACAAGAATTACTTAAGTGAAATCTGAAGCCACACTTGTGGCAAGATTTTAGTTGCCCAAAGCAGAACAAAACACTTCTGTCATGTCCCAGGTAGAAGCTACTAGGCAAGTGTATTATGCCAGTATTTGACCAATATGTTTAACTTTAATGACAACCACCCCCATCCATATTTGCTCACAATCTATATTAGGTACTGGCTGTTCAAGAACTTGACATTTTTCAGCCAAAATAATATGTCCATTTGTTCCAGGATCCAGAAAATGACCATATACCAATATGTCATAAGTCACCAAAGAAGAGTCGTTCTGACCATTTGGTAGCTACAAAATTCCCAAACTGGGAAATTAAAGAAAAATCTAAAAAGGTGCTCCATTGTTTCAAATTGCTGTGAACATGAGGTTCTAGCACAAAAACATTCAGAGAGCTGGATATGCTTTGGGTTGGCTTTACATTTTGCCTTTCATGACAGCTGAGATGATGAACATCCTATACATGTGGCAATATCTAAGGTTCTATAATATATTGCCTGGGGAAAAAGGAAAACTAGAGAGCAATGTCCAAATACATCCTGGGCTGGAAACTTGTATTCACTACCCAAGTATAGGAAGCTTTTCTGGATGATGTCAAAATCTGATGCCTAGAGACATACCAGATTCAAAGTTTAGAAAAGAGCACCCTGATACATAGAGGTGTCAGAGCTGAATCCTTACCTACCTTCAATTAACCAGTGTCCCAGAGTTTTAGCCATGTCTAACAAATGACATAAAACCAACCAACCCGACATCTTGACTTACTGAACAACAGAGGACATAAAATTAGCATAGAAGAAAATACTGTAAAATTCAGTGGGATTAATCGTGTTTAGACATCCACGCTTAAGGGCAAGGTAGGTAACATTTCTCTTAATCGAATTCAGCCCACTCCCCACAAGGTCTGAAAAATACATTCAGGATATACACTTCTAATGATTTGGGAAGAGGAAAATATAGCTGATGTATACAAATAAAGGAAAAGATATGTTTTAATAAGAAATACCACTTTTCTTACCCATCTGCCATTTATTTCATATTGCCTCTTGTAGTCTATTTAGGGACAGTTGAGATTCCCAGTTTAATAATTCCACATTCCCAGTACCAAATTCAATGCCCAGAATTCTTGCAGCTTGCGCCTACAATGCTATCAAGCAGAGCATGCAACTTGCCCAAAATTCTGCCCACAGATTTAACAATATTCAAGGTAGAGCCAGAGAAGCAACCAAAGGATGAACTGATGCTTAAAGCTTGCCTTACAGAATGTTCATCCTGGAGCAGAAGACTAATGCCATCAGCATAAGCTATCGCCTTGTATGGAACAGTCCCTGCCCCATTACTTAGAGGAACCAGTATGGGAGAGAAGTTCAAGGTCTTTAATAAAGAATCTAGACAGAAGTTATATAAAATAGGACTTAGGGACAGCCCTGTCCACTCCTCTTTAACACTAAACAGTGACTCACTCCAGTCATTAACTGTAAGGAAACAGCAGCAGATTTATACAAGTATTGCAGCCATTGAATAAAAGCAGTAGGTATAATATAATGTTTTAATACTTGCCATAAATAGCCATGAGCAACAGAGTCAAATGCCCTATACTAATCCAAGGATATCAAATGCCTTGAAGTCTATCATCATTACCATGTTCAACTATTTTCCTCAAGAAAATCAGGTGATCTGAGATATGTCTATCAGGTACAAAACAAGGCTGAGCTGGTGTGATTAGATGTTTAGCAGCCAGTAGTAGTCTACTATTAAGAAGTTTAGTTAAAATCTTAAAATCTGTATTTAGGAGGCAAATATGTCTCAAATTTTGTGTAAGTCATGTATCCCTTTTCTTGTAGAAGTAGATTAGCATGCCTGAATTCATTTCTAAGGGCAACCACTGGAGGATATGATCAAAACCACAGCAAGTTCCCTGTTGAGGTCAGGGCCTTTTAGTTTATATAATTCATCAGTCAGACCATCCTTTCCAGGGGCAGTGCCAGGTTTTAAAGGAACTCTAGTGATAGGAAAGAGAGTAAGCCATAGATCAGTTAGGATCTGTGTATATGAAACAGGTAGAGAAATGGTAGACTAGGTAGGCCAGGCAGTCTTTATCTGTAGCTGCAGAGCAGTGTAGCAGTTCACAACTGGCACCTGGGCAGGGCTGCACATCTGAGGATGTTGGAGATCCCCAGATCGTGAGACATCTTGTAATCATATAAGATCCACCAGGGTCCAGATCATGAAGGGGGCATAATAAAAGCATCTGCAGTCAGAGTTGGAGCAACACTAGGATGAGCTTTTGATTGGCAGGGACTGCAGAGTCAAGTAATACAGCAACAGATGCAATGAAAGTGTCTGGCTATAAATGCTGAACAGGAGGAATAGGGTCAGAGGTATTGTCAGCAGCAGTCAAGCAGTAGGAGTACAGCCAGTATCGAGGCCATGTGCTGGATGAGCAGGTTCTGATGAAAATGAGAGGCTGTAGTCGGGGCTGTGCTGCAGACTTAGAATGTTGTGCCAAAGCGACATATAAACACTGCTCTGCACCATATGCTAGGTCTGGTTGGTTATGACAGCTCCAAAAGGACATTAACCTGCTGGAGTAGGTCCAGATGAGGGCTACAGAGATGGCAGCAGGTCAGCAGGGCAAGGCATATGAGGAGATATTGAGGACATTGAACATTTACTCCCTGGAAGACAGAGAGAGAGAGAGGGGACATGATTGGGACCTTCAAGTACTTGAAAGGAATAAATAAGGTTGATAAGGAGAGTTTCTTTAAGCTGAGTGGCAACCATAACACGAGGGTGCACAGTCTTAAGCTGGAGGGTGGGAGGTTTAGGAGGGAGATCAGGAAGCATTTCTTCACAGAGAGGTGGTGGACACTTAGAATGCGCTGCCGAAGGGTTATCTCATTGAAGACAGTGGGCAGCTTTAAGCGGCGCTGAGATAGGCATGGGGAAGGTAAGGATCATGGGTAGAGAGGATGGGAGAAGTGGGGAGGGAGGGCAAGGACATTAGCTCAAGCTGTGGACCCTGTAATATGAGCAGACTTGATAGACCAAATGGCCTTCTTCTGCTGGCTTCATTTGTTTATATGTTCATTTGATTTGCCCATGGGCAACTCTGAAAAAACATCCATGTTCTTTGCAAAGGTTGCATTGTTGCTCATTTTCACACTGCAGACCTGTATGCCCAGGTTTGTTCCAGATTGTACAGTGCACTTTGTCACAAATATTACTCAAATGAACCATGGATCCGCACTTGTAGCATGCCTTGGTCTTACCAGCATAAAACAAAACTCCTCTGTCACACCGAGAAAAAGCTATTAGGCAGGTGGCAAATCCCCAACTCTCAAGACTTTAACACCACTTTAATTTTCACCCCCAGTCCAGATATTCTCCAAGTCAATAATGGCTTTTGGTTACCCTAGAACAGTACATTTCTGCTTGAGCCAGTAGACTAAATCATTGACACTACACTATCCCCTCATTTCAAAAATAGGACTGTGATTGTCTTGTACGTTGGTTTGGACAAAGGAATGACAATAAATGGTGCCCACAGGAACTAGTTCTTCAAAGACTGGTATTTGATCCAGAAGCAATCCAGAGCATTAGCTGTTTTAAAACTCACATCAAATGTGGTCTCTCCAGAGACATGTATCAGCCATAAATCTCAGTAGCAAAGAAGCATGTAAAATCTTTCAGCAGGGTTCGAGCCACAAATAACCTGTCAGGGGGCTTCTCCATACCACCTTATAGCATTATGACATTTTGCAGGATAGACAGGGTTATGAAATAAAGAGGCATGTGGTCTAGGATTGGTTTTGTGCAAAGAGGAGGCACAAGTGGGTCAAGACGGGAGGTAGAGTTTGATGGGCCAGGACTACCATAGAGGCCAGGAGGTTTGTCTGGAGGAAGAGGGGTTGTATCAACAGATTGTTCGGCCACTGGAGTCATCATCAAAGTAATAGGAGGGTTTGGGAGAGGAGGAACTCAGCCTCCACAGATTTAAAGTGAAAACAGGATTCTGAGTGAGCCACAGCTCAGCCGGCAATTCAAAGAGCTGTAGTGCATTAGCGCCAGGATGTTCCAAAACCATACTACAAGAATCTTGTTCAGTAAGTATAGAAATAGGAGGGTTTACAGTACTTGGTCTAGAGTTGACAGTTGGGTGCTGAATCCAAATAGGGATGTCCCTGACGCCCATGCACTGGTTTCAGAGGAGTGTTGCCAACCTGCCACGGCCAAAGCCCTTCAACAGTCCAGTGTCAGCGGTCTGTGGCAGAATCAGTCTCAATCAAGGGACAGTTAAAACCAAGCTGATGATGGCTCTTGTGGTCCTGTGCAGACATGGAAGCTTTGGCAGAAGGTTTCCCAACCTGGTGAGGGGGAATTGTAGAAGGACCCAGAGAAACTGGATATGCTATGCAACCTGGAACACTGAAACAAGGGCCCGTGGTGAAGCAGAGAAACTAGCAGAGTCAGCAGAGGACTCACTGGCTGTCAACTCCTTTGATGATATTATGCGATTGACAGCCAGAATGTCAGACTGAGGTTGGTGGTCCATGGCAGTAGCAGTGTCTTTCCATAGCCTGGAGATTTCAGCATGTAGCTATTCTTTCCACAAACAATGTAAGGATTCCTCTTCAGCCAGGAGGGCTAAATGATGGTCTGTGTGTCCCAAAGCTGAGCTCGAGAAGACTGTGCAACTTTGGTGTCTCACTTAGCACCTGCCTAGATGTCCAGGAAAAGTAGCAGATGGTTGGTCTGGTAAGGCTTGTCCAGGATTGACCAAAGGTTCATGAAGCTATACATCCATATCTTACATATGAACATACAAAACTGCCAGCAGAAACAGGCTGCATGGTCTACCAAGTTTGCTCGAATGTGCAGCTAGACCTTACCTTGCAGCTGTCCCTCTCTTACCCCTTTCAATTAACTCCCTCACCCTGTCCCATCCCTTTTAAAACTTCCCACTGTCTTAAATGATTCCACCTCCTCTGGCAGAGTTTTCCATTTAGCCAACACCTTCGAGACCATGCCCTTTCATGTTCCTTCCACTGCTTAACATAAATACCCCTTCAGCACCTGTCTTGTTTATCACCTTTAAGTACCTTAAAGGTCTCAATCATATCCCTCAATCCCTCCTCTCCTCCGGGAGTACATATTTAACTGATGCAGCCTCTACATATAGAGTTTGTCCTGCAGACTCTGGATCATCTTTGTTGCTCTGCGCTGCACCCTTCCAGTAATCTGTCATCTTTCTTCGATATGGGCACCAGTACTGCACGCAGTACTCCAGGTGTGGCCTGACCAGTTACCTGTACAAAGGCAGGATCACCTCCCTGCTCCTAGAGGAGATTTCCCTTGCAATACACCCAGCATCCCTTGGCCTTTTCAGTGCACTTAGTCTCTAGCAGTCTGTGGCAGGAGGAGACCCAGTCCCCAACCTCCACATAGAAACATAGAATTTGATGGCAGATAAGGACCGCTGGCCCACCAGTCTGCCCATTTCCTACCCAATGGATAAGATGCAGATCCTAGTTAACCAGCAGCCTACTTCTTTCTACCCCACCCTAGAATTGCCTTATGGCTGTCCCATGCATGCTTGAATTCAATCACTATTTTTGACTCCACAACCTCCTCCTGGAAGGCCATTCCATGCATCCACAACCATCTCTATGAAAAATACTTCCTTACATTACCTTCTATCTTCAGATTGTGCCCCTTGTTCTTGCACACCTCTTTTTGAAAGATGTTACCCTCTTGGACTTTGTTGATTCCCTTGAGGTACTTGAATGTTTCTATCATGTCCTCCTCTCCTTCCTTTCCTCGAGGCTATACATATTAAGCTCCTTTAGTCTCTCTAACATGTCTTCTTGCAGATCCTGCACCATTTTAGTTGCCCTCCCATGGACAGCTTCCATCTTGTCTATGTCCTTGTGGAGATTGGGTCTCCAGAACTGCACACAGTACTCCAGATGGGGTCTCACCAGCTGTCTGTACAGAGGGATAACAACTTCCTGTTTTCTACTGGTGATGCCTCTCCTATGCATCCCAGTATCCCCCAACCCTCCTTACTGCCCTCTCACATTGCTTGCCCACCTTTAAGTCATCTGATATGACTACCCCAGGTCCCTTTTCATTTTGTTGTTGTTAGTATCTCACTCCCATTGTGTACTCTTCTCCTGGGTTTTGTTTCCAGGTGCATTACTATACACTTCTTAGCATTAAATCTAAGCTGCCATACATATGACCATTCCTCTAACCTTGCCAAGTTCCTTCTCATCCTTTCCACCCCACCTTGTGCATCAACTCTGTTGCAGATCTTTGTGTCATCTGCAAAGAGACATACTTTTCTTCCAGTCCCTCTGCAATGTCGCTACAAAGACATTGAAGAGGACCGTCCTAATGCTGAACCTTATGCACCCTACTAGTAACCCTACTTTCTTCAGAGTGGACTCCATTTACTATTACCCTCTGTGTCCTATTCTCCAGCCAATTCTTTACCCAGGCTATCATCTTGGGACCCACTCCCAGGCTGGCTAACTTGTATATTAATCTTTTGTGTGGGACTGAGTTAAATGCCTTGCTTCCATTACACCACCAAGTGGCCATCTTGGCATCATACCAAAGGAAGGCCACAGTGCTTCACTACAGGAAGAGTAGGAGAATTTCCTCACGTCTGGCCAGATTCCTCCCATTCACTATAAATACCCCAACAGCTTAATCTTGTTCAGTTTCTGTTGGTTTTCATGACTGAAAAAACAGGGAGGTCCCTAAAGACTGGAAAAGGGCTACGTTAGTGCCCCTATACAACAGTGGCAATAGAGAGGAAGCAGGGAATGATTGCAAACTCAGCCTCACTTCAGTAATAGGTAAGCTAATGGAATCCTATTAAAGGAGTGGATAGTGACATTCTTGGAAAATAGCGGGAAGCTGGACCCAAAACAACACAACTTCACAGCAGGTAGGTCCTGCCAAACTAACCTAACTGAATCCTTTGATTGGGTCACATAAACAATAGACAATTGGGGTGCAGTGGACGTGGTGTACCTACTGTAGACTTCAGCAAGGCCTTTGACTCTGTTCACACAGGAGGCCAATAAACAAGCTGAAACACATGGGCACTGGACCAAAATGTACATTGGATCCAAAATTGGCTCAATGGGAGGACTCAGAGAGTATTGATAAATGGCACACTGTCAGAGGAAGGTAGAGTTACAAGTGGTGTTCCACAGGGTTCAGTGCTGGGACCAATATTTTTCAATGTATTCATTAGCAACATAGCTGACAACCTGAATGGGAAGGTGTGTCTATTTGCGGACAACACAAAGCTCTGCAGTAGAGTGGACACAGCTGAAGGGACTCAAAGGATGGAGTCAGACCTCAGGAAATTGGAAGAATGGTCAAGGAATTGGCAGCTGAAGTTCCACGCCAAAAATGTAGGTTATGCACCTGGGAAGACACAACCCAGGAGGAATTACTTTCTAAATGAGAAGCAGCTGACACGAGCATGATCTGGGGTTGTCATCGCTGATGACTTGAAGGTTGGCAAGCAATGTGAAAAGGCTGCACAAAGACCAGCAGCATCTTGGGTTGCATAGGAGGGCATAACCAGTAGAAAGGGGACATGATTATGCTGCTGTTAATAGTCCCTGGTGAGGCCTCACCTGGAGTACTGTGTCCAGTACTGGAGGCCTCACCTTAAGAAGGACATAGCTAGACTAGAGACTATTCAGTGAAGGACAACAAAAATGGTACATGGTCTGCATCACGAGACACATGATATAAGACTAAAACAGCTCAACATGTATTCCTGGAACAAAGAAGTTATATGGGGTGGGGAAATGATAGAGACTTTTAAATACCTGAAGGGTAACAACAAAGTACAGACACATGATCTCCTTCAGGTAAACAGTTGCACCTGGACCAGAGGTCACGACATGTGTCTAAAGGGGGACAGGTTCAGGAACAAGGCAAGGAAGTTCTTCTTTACAGAAAGGGTGGTGGAACCTTGAATGGCCTACCCCCAGAGGTGGTGGGTCAAAGATGGTCATGGCATTCAAGCTGGCATGGGACAGACAGTGCGGTAAACTTAAGATAGTGGCCTAATGGAGGGGTTAGTATACTTGGGCAGACTAGATGGTCCATGCAGACCCCATCTGCCAACACATTATGTTTCTATGTTCATCTGTATCACCCCACCTCAACCTGGATGAAGCTGAAAATAGGCAGAACTGTCTAGCTCTCCTTTTCCAGTCAACAAAGCTAAATAAATAAATAAAAGTGCATGTTCTGTAATTGATGGCCATGCAAATGTGACTGACATAAAGCTTTGTCAGGAGTAGCCAGCCAAAGCCTGAAGGCCTAGAGCCTTCATTTGAAGTCAAACATTTTGACCAAATCGCCTTAACTCAGCTAGGCATGGATACCAATGTGACCTAAACAGCATGTACCTTATGTATCCTTGGACCACCCTTTCAGCTTTTGAAATCCTGGTTACTCCCTGTTTGTCTCCTTCGCTTGCTCACTGGACTGTTTGTTTCATTCTCACTTGAAAACAGTGAAAATATTATTGCTAAAAAATAAAAGAAGAAAATAAAAGTACAGTACATTAAAAATAAGTAATAAGAAAAAGGTAATGTCAAATAAAGATGTTATTAACAGAAACTTATGGTTGCCATACTATTTTTATTATGTGTCTAAAGTTAATGGGTGGGATTTTCAAAAGTGGCAAAATGGATGCAAGTGCATCTGTCAGAAAGACGTGCTTCCAGAAGTTGCATGCCTCTGCATCAACATAGTTCGTCCAGTTTTCTAGGAAATGGCATGAAGGAATGCAGTAGATAGAAACGGAATTTTGCAACTGCGCCTGTACCATAAAAATAGATGCAAGTTGAACTCAAACGCAAAAGAGGTCACAGCACACAACAAAGGATCGTGAACTCTGTGCAGGTCAAGAATGCAAGATGGCAGAACGTTCTCCAACAAACACTGAAAGCATCACAAGCATTAAAACCATGCATGATGAGTAACACTGGTCAGTGAAATAAATTGTATGATGAATGTTCATGTGGAAATGAATGCAGTGGCATATTTGAATTGGCAAACAGACAACAGACTGCAATCACAGCACTAGATGCACTATGACAAAAGTGTCAAAAGGCAATCCTATGTGTATTAGTGTAAGTGTAGATGTATCCACACTTTGTACGCCTAAGGAAACTGACAATGCTATATAGCTGCTACCCAGAGTATCAACTAATTAATACATAGTTGCACTTTACTGCACTTTAATTATCTCTTCCTGCCTGGCACGGTTTCCACTTGTAACATGGCATTAATGAGAGAGGTGGAATGGGCAGCAGCGACTGGCGCAATGGCATCATGGGACCCAAATCGGAGCGGGTATTAACCCACCATATATGCGCACGATGAGGTAGTACTCAAGCAGCCAGACCCCAGCTTAGCAGCACTGGGCACAGGTGGGCAGCGAGTGTTAGAGAGGGAAGAGTGGCAGACGAAGAGTGAGACGATCTAGAGGCAGACGAAAGCAGGGGGAGAAGCAGGTGCACATAGGAGGGATAGGTAATAACACAGTCCGACACAGAGACCCCATGCAGGCAAGTGGTGTATCATTGGAGGAGCCTGCGAGAGGGAACGGAAGAGCGAGCCCGCATGCTAATTTGTGACGCCACACACCACGGCGAGGGAAGCACCCACCGGAGACCTCCAACGGTAATAACACACAAATAGCCACGTACATCGGGATAGCTTTTGATGAGCATGTGAGCCTCAGTGGTTGCTATCAGTAGAAGTACACACTGTTTTGACCACATCAGCATCATAATGCCGTTTTCTGACACGATTTGTAAGTGCACTTTAAAAGTTTGCTCAGCAAACCCGATTCCCCATCTTATGTAGTTATTGCCGACACGAAATGGGCTCCTGGTGACTCTCTCCAGCCCATGTTACAAGTAGCGATATAGCTACTCTGTTGGTAGCATCTAATGCGATTGATGCATGGTTGGTCGTTGTTCGCCTCCGCCTCGGGCCACAACCTCCCAACTATGCATCAACTAGCATTAGATGCCACCTCGCCGTGGCTTAATGCTTACTTGAGTCTGTAGTACCTAAGATTTGGCCTATTCAATGTTCCCTGCCTGTCCATTTTCTGTGATATGAAATAGCCTCTGTTCTTTTATTTGATGTTTGACAGACAATGCCTGTTGGTGCTAATATTTCCTCCTGACTCATGTACTTGATGTCCCCCATGCTTGATGATGATCCTTTGTAAACAAGCTTTTAGCTCAAAGGTTGTAATTCAAATTTCACAATAATTTGTGAGTGTTATACTGGTAGGCATGCAGAGTAATACATAGGCGCATGGAGGAGAGGGCACGGGTAATCAGCCCCCTTCAGAACAGTATTTTAAAAGTGAATTTTGGAAATGTATTTTGAAAGAAAGGTATAAAGAAAATGATCAGTGGTGGGAGTATGGTTGGAAACAACTCTCCAAATACTCTGGATCTCAGTAATTACCTCACACTTTGCAGCACTTCATTCCACCTCTTGCTGGCAGAACTGCAGTGATCCATTGGCTACCCACACCCATATAATGTTGCACTTCCTTGTCCTCTGACCAGTTCTTGAGTCTCTGGAATCCAAACTCTAAGAATTATATCGTATTCCCTTCCCTTAACTGCTGAATTATTTCTGCTGTTCCAGTTTTCAAGTGGCCTTGGGGATTCAAACTCCAGACACCTACTTGTGTACTACTGACTGCTACCGAGAAAAGAAAACACGCTTGGCTAAGCCCCCAGATCCTAGAGATCCCTGCATGGTGCAAACTTATTGGGCAAATATACACCATGAAAAAATTAGTTTCCGTGAATGGATACAATGAGAGTTTCTCCTCTGAGTGGACCATTATTTTTTGTTACTTGTTGACTGGGAATGGCTAAACAATACTGCCTATGAATAGCCTCCTATTTTGAGTGGTGTAAACCCCTTACAAATGGGGGTTTACTAAACACCTCTAGTCTGTCTCTTTAAGAGCTGCCAGCTTGCAGACCCAATTAGTCTGCTGGTGCTGCTGTCAGAAGAGGCTGTGCATGTCGCAGTTACCTACCAGGCTCACCTTGTAGAGGACTGGAAAATTTGTTTCATCGCGCTTGGTCTGTCAGGAAAAGTGAAGCTGCGTTGTGACTCCCGATTTAACAATGAGTGCGTTCGGATATAAAGCAGCTGCCTGGTATGGTAACCTTCTGTTTTACATATAAATGTGTGGAGAGTGTTCTGATCACAGGCCTTTGTCCTGGGGTGGTGTGAGAGGGATCCTGCTACAAGAGTCGTGAGTAAAATCAGGTAGCTCCCTGTCAGATGATCTATTGAGTGCAAGTTTGGTCTGTTTGCCTCACTGGCTACACGAACTGAGCCTGCTGGCTCTGGATTACAAATTTGGGTATTGTACAGTTGTTTTCATCTTCAGGGCCCCAATCAGATGCACTGAACTTGGCTAGCCCTTATTGCCTGGGTACCCAGTGACAGTGACTCATAGGGAAATTAGCCTGTGCACAGTGCTCTGAAACAGTAGAGTGTTAAGCTAATTAACTAGATTTTCCCTGCCTTTGTTATTTCCCTAAATAAATCAGATTGGGTTGTTTTGCAAAGTATACTGTCTGAACTGCATGTTTGTGCAAAATACTGTACAGTGGCTATTGTATTACTGCATCTTACTTTACAGGGGGTCCCCAGAGTCAAGCTGATCAACCAGTCCTGGGAGTAAGTGTATATTATAAATGTACTGTTGGTAACGTGTGTGGCCACTAGTGGGAAGAAAGGGGTTGCAGTGACCCAGAGGCTGTGACCAAGTCATTCTCGACTGTCCTAACCCTGACCTCTGGGTGGAGGCACCTGCCATTGGACCTGGGCCCCGCAACCTGTTAGCCATTACACAGGCAGGGTAGTAGCCCTTGGGATAGCACCACCTGGGGTTACATCTTGGAGGCACCTCTGAGCTTAGTGTCCTCTAGTGGCCAAGTAAACGGAGTACCCCATCACGGCCAAACTAAAGGAAAAACTGAGGGGATATCATGTCTAAACTAAAACTTGACCCTGTTAAGACGATGGTGCATAAACTGATGGGTGGTAAACTGAGGAATTGGACTCCCAGAAGACTGTGTTACTGTTGGATGTCCCCTGGGGATAAAAATGTTGACCTTGTTTCTGCAGTTGAGCGTGTTAAGTGTTTGGGCAAGGTAGAGGTAAAAGGGCGAATGGCTGACCTGCTCGACCAAACCTTGCAGGTGCTGCTCTTATACAGTGTTACAATAGACCCCAAGAGGGTTCCTCCACTGATTTTCCCTGAAGGTGCTCAAAAGGGATGGAGGGTATTCATGCCCGAAGTGGTTTGGTCACCCTAGGGGTCCCCTAAACTAATAGTTTTAGAGACAAGTTACTTAAACTGTTGACTACAGAAGGAGGACTGCTCAGGAATTACTACAGGTGTTAGACCTCTCAAGTGATCCCACCCCCTGCCATCCCCAGGTACATCTCCCGGTCATCCAAGAGCTCCATCCTAGCCTCACCTCCTGAGTTGTCCCTCACATACAATTAGACTCCTATCGGAGATTGAAACTTTTTCTGGTACTGTGCCTGTGCCCTCGGGAAGATGATTTGGAGACTTGGATGGACTATGCTATACCCCTAGTGCAAGAGTGGCAGTGCTATGGTGGGAGAAAAGAAAAAGGCTGATGGAGAGCCTGAGGGTCCAGCTTTGGAAGCCATTCAGTTCCTCATGGATACTAGCCCTGAGGCCACTGCATTCGAGTACCTTTCCACCTTAGAGGGGGTGTTTGGTAGTACAGAAACAAAGGAAGACCTGTTATGGCAATTCAAATCAGCTAAACAGTGGAGAAAAGAGAAATTGTCTGCCTTTGTTACCAGAATGGAAAGGGCCCTGTAAACAGCTCACCGAAAAGGGGAGAAGTTGCCCAAGCATTGAATCAGGTCCGCCTAGACCATATATTGAAGTCATCCAGGTTTTCCAGTGTGATATTACTGAAACTCAAATTGCGACCGATGGGCTGCCCCTCCGAGTATTGTCAATTGATGAGAGAAATTTGTGAAGTTGAAACCGATGAAGAGGGTGGGAGCCCTATGCAGGGGTTGTGAATCTGTGCCAGACTCCTGAACCCAGTGAACCAGATGAGACCCATCCATCGAGAGGATTGATCAAGGGGATGACAGAAACTTATCAGGAGTCAGACTTGTTCCAAGCATCCCTGAGCCCCACAGTGGAGTGGAGTGCATGCTGTTTCTTCTGATCCTCAGGTGGAGAGTAATTTGAGGGCAGAGATTAGAGATTTATGGGAGATGGTGAGAGTTGAAACAGACTGCTGCCAACCCCCTAAAATTGGGGAACCTGAGTTATCTCAGAGCAAACGACCTGGTCAAGAAGAGCCAGTAGAACCCTGAAGTATCCCGGCAGATGAGTTATCTCCTCCCACCAAAGACCCTGAGATACTAAGTTCTGTTACCATTGTGGGAAGATGGATATTTCCAGACTGAGTGCCAGTTGCCAGAGAGCCTAAGGAGAGTCACCAGCAAGCTAGTGGCCTGGCATCATAAGGCCTGTGCCTGGCCACCAGGAGGCTCCCGAAAAAGCTTCACCACTAGGACCAATGCCCAACAACCTCTCAAACCATACCTCCTGAATGATCTGAAGTAGTGGGTCCTCAATGGAAACTACAGTGAAAGTGAATGGAGTGTCCACAGGGCTGTGTTGGACAGTGGATCCCAAGTGATCATCATGTTTCAGGACTAGTATCAGAAGCATTTGCCTGATGTGCCCTGCAGTCTTTAGAGGGACTACATGTCTAGGGGCTGAGCGAGAAGGCCTACCCTACTCGGGTTATATCTGTATTTGGTTATCTTTTCCTACTTCTGTGGCTGGGTGGCCAACAAGTGGAGACTCTGGCATTAGTGTGTCCCCACTGGACTGTATGATGGGGTGCCCTTGTTGATTGGAACCAGTGCTCATATGTTTGGTCACTAGCGCAGCTGTGTTCTGAAAAACAGAGGTCCAAGACTGGGTGAGCTCTCAGAATTCGGCCCTAATCCAAAAGGCCTATGAGACCCAGAGAAAGGCTAGCGAATAGTACCCAAGGCCGGTGGGTGATGTCTGGAAGAAGGATCCAGAGTCTTGCTGCTAGCACCAAATGCACAGTGTGTTCTACAAGGAGAGGTCTGAATTAAAAGATGTTAAGAGTAAAATATTGATGCTGGATGCACCAGGAGATGGAAAATTGCCAGAGGGACTGCTAGTCAAACCCAGTATTTTGCCAGCCCGAGCCCATGCTTTTGTCAGAAGAGTAATGATTCAAGTCCACAATGTATCTGATCGAGAGATTCAGGTAAAGTGAGGCTGCACTCTGGCCACTGTGCACTGTGTGGATACTGCTGTCCTGCCCAGCAACAAGAATTCAGGGAACAGTGACCGAGTGACCCCTGACCAGTTTGATTTCGGTGACTCCCGTTGCCAGCAGAATGGAAGAAAAGGATTAGTGAAAGGCTTGCCCAGAGGGAACAGGTGTTTTCTTTGAAGGTGGGATGTAGGATGTGTCAAGGAGCTGAGCACCACATCCAGCTACATGATGAGAGACCATTAGGCGAGCGATCTCGACACCTGGCCCTGCTGACATAGATGATGTGAGATGACACCTGCAGGAGATGCTTGCAGCTGGAGTGATACAAAATCCAGAAGCCCTATGCCTCCCTATCGTGGTAGTAAGGAAGAAGAACGGAACAGTCAGGATGTGTGTGGATTATCGTACTTTGAACAGGCGAACTATACCAGACCAGTACACCATGCCACCCATTCATCATGCATTGGATTGTCTAAATGGTAGCAAATAGTTCTCAGTCCTGGACCTTCGAAGGGTACTATCAGATCCCAATGGCCCCAGAAGACAACAAAAAACTGCTTTTATATGTCCACTTGGTTTTATGAATTTATGAGGATGCCTCAAGGGATTTTGGTGCCCCAGCCACTTTTCAGCACCTGATGGAGCGGTCAGTGGGGGATATAAACTTGCTAGAGTGCTTAGTATACCTGGATGATGTCATAGTGTTCAGCAGCTCCTTGGAGGAACATGAAAGCAGATTGTTCAAAGTCCTGGACCGATTGAAGACTTTGGCCTTAAATTATCTATTGATAAGTGTCAATTCTTTCAAACATCTGTGAAATATGTAGGACACATAGTGGCCACAGAGGGCATAGAGACTGACCCCAGTAAAGTGGAGGCCTTAACTACCTGGCCCCAGCCAAAAATCTAAAAGAGCTTCAGAGGTTCCTGGGTTTCTGTGTTTATTATAGGCGTTTTATCAAGAATTATTCCGAGTGATCCCCTCTACTTAACTTTACTCAAGGGTATCCTCCAACCACAAAAAGTACAAGAAAGCAGTGCCCCCTGAGACTGAAAAAGATATTTTCACCGAATTATATATTTGGGGCCGCTGGACTCCTGATTGTGAGACGGCTTTTCATGAGCTCATACATCAACTACCCATGCCCCAGTGTTGGCTATGCTGATCCTGCCAGGCTGACATTCTTCATACTGATGCCAGTTTACAAGGATTGGGGCTGTGTTATATCAAGAGCACACTAATGGCCTAAGACCAGTAGCCTTTGCTAGCAGGAGCCTAACCCCATCAGAAAAGAACTATCCAGTGCACAAGTTAGAGTTCCTGGCCTTGAAGTGGGCCATTGTCGATCAATTTCATGAGTATCTATATGGTGCTAAGATATTGGTAAAACTGACTACTCCTTTGACCTATATGCAGACTTCAGCCAAGTGGGATGCCACTGGCCATAGTTGGCTTTCTGCTTTATCTACATACAACTATGCTGTCGAATACAGAGCAGGCCTGAACCACATAGATGCTGATGCTCTCTCTCGGAGGCCTGTTCCCCGGAATAACTGGGTCAGGCTGTCAGAACCTGATATTCGAGCACTTTGCCAAAAGTTTGACAAGGAGGAACAGGTATCCCTGATGCTGTGGACTGCATGGTGGATTGTTTGGGGCCCTCTGAGAACTGTATACCTGCTACTTACTGCCATTTTTCTGCATTAGATACTGGTGCTTTGCCTCAATTCAATAATGACAGTCTTCAGCTGGCTCAGTCCTGAGACCCCATGATAAAAACTGCTCTGGAGGTCCTGCATGCGGGGAAAGATGTGTCCAAACCACGTTCCACTGATTTGAGAACTGCATTCTTATACAAAGAAGGTCCTAAGTTGAAACTGATCAATAGTCTATTATACAGAGAAACTGTAGACAAAGGGGCAAGTAGACAAACAATAACTAGTGCTGCCCACTGCTTTTTGAGAACTGGTGTTGAGATCCCTGTATAATCACATGGGACACCTCGGCATAGACAGAACCCTTGATCTAGTGTGATCCAGGTTTTATTGGCCTAAAATGGGGCTGATGTGAACAACATATTAAGACTTGTAGCCAATGCCTACAGCAGAAGACTCTTGCCTCAGAGGGATGCCCCTGGTTAACATCACCACTAGTGCCCTGTGGAGTTAGTCTGTGTTGATTTCTGAGTCTAGAACCAGATCAAAGAAACATCAGTAATATATTGGTAGTCACTGATCACTTCACTGTTATGCTCAAGCCTCCCCACTAAAGACCAGAAAGCAACTACTGTGGGTAAAGTACTTAATGAAAATTTCTTTGTTGACTATGCGGCCCTCAAAGAATCCATTCTGATCAAGGGTGAGACTTTGAGAACCGTTTGATTAAAGAGATGCTATCCTTGTGAGGGGTACAGAAGTCAGGAACTACTCCCTATCATCCCCAGGAGATCCCCAGCCTGAACGGTTTAACCGCACTTTGCTCGACATGTTGGGCACCCTGCAACCAAAAGACAAGCCCAAATGGAGCCAGCAGATTAGCACCCTGGTACATGCTTACAACTGCACCAAAAATGATGCCACTGGATTTTCCCTTATAGACTGATGTTTGGAAGAGAAGCCAGATTGCCAGTAGATGTTTGTTTCTGGTTTCTCCTGATGGAGTTCAAGCAGCTACTCATCTACAGTATGTGCAGAAACTGAAGGCCCAATTAAACCATGCCTACCAACTAGCCCAGACCATGGCTGCCAAATGAAATCTAGCTAATAAAGAAAGGTATGATAAAAAGTGAAAGCAATGGAACTCCGGAAGGGATCGAGTGTTATTGAGGAAGCTGGGGCTGCATGGCAAGCATAAGATTGCTGACAGATGGCATCACCTCCCTCATATTGTCGTAGGCAAACTGGATGATTTACCTGTATACAAGGTGTGACCTGAAAACAATTCGAAAGATGTGAAAACTACACACAGAAATCATATGCTGCCAATCGGACAGATCCTGATAGAAGCTGAACCCCTAAACAACACCCCTCTGGGCCCGTGACTAGAGCCACCGCCAAAAAAAACTAAGACAGGCTGACCCTACAGAAATTGAGTTAAAGGGCCTCCTCCACCTCTCAATTGAATCCGATTACCAGTCTGTGTCTGAGGATAGTGAGTGTAATCCTGAGTACTACCCTTTTATGGATTGAGTCAGTTCTTTCGGGCAATCCCCTAATCAACCCAGGGGATGAAGCTGGGCTTTCTGGACTGTCTGAACCCCAACTTTGTCTCTAGAGCCAATGCTCCTGGAGGACAAAGTAAGTGGCATCAAATATGAAGATGTGGGTTCATTGTGTATGGTTGAACTGTTTGAGCTTTCAGAGGAGGAAAATGATGGACTGAAACAGACTGGTGATATGCCAGAGCAAGAAGAATATTTTGAGTGCCCTGATAGTTCTCTGCCAGTACCAGAAATCCCCAGCTGATCCAAACATTGTGAGTTCAGAAATGGTGGACCAAGGCACTGAAGTTACCCTGGACTCTAGTTCTCCTGCCTCCATAGAGGTTCCCCAGCAACCCCAAGTAGGGCTGGAATTGAGTCTGAGCATTCAGAAATTGTGCCAGAAACCCCTAGACGGACTGGCCGAGAAGTATGGCCTGCAGTGAGAGATTGAGTTATGAGTCTCTGGGACAGCCTGTGGATCTGCCCTGAATGTGGTCCATAAGGGAGTGTATGTGACCCCGAGCTCTTTGCCCAAATTAAGCCTGGGAGATGACTCCAGATTACTTGTTCTGCCCTATGAATATAGTGCTCCTACTGTTTCCAGTCACAGGGTGACTGATAGAGATAAGCTTCCTTTAGCCCAGGTCCGAAGCAGGAAATGGTATCCTGAGATTTATACTAGTTGTACATATATATATATATATATATATATATATATATATATATATATATATATATATATCCATATGCATTATTAAGTGAATGATACTGCTATGTATAATATAATGCAACTGTTTTACCCAAGATCAATATGTTGAATGCTATCTGAAAGAGTAAATTGCAAAACAGTTTAAATGGCTACTTAACGCTGGCTTGGGGGTAGTTACTTGACACGGACGCCAAGCTTTTCCAGGGCAGGAAGGGTGTAACCCCTTGCAAATGGGGGTTTACTAAAACACCTCTAGTCTGTCTCTTTAAGAGCTGCCAGCTTGCAGACCCAATTAGTCTGCTAAAGGGGGGCGTGGGTTCTCCTGCTTGAGTCCCTTCGAGGCCATGATCATGTGCCCTGTTTTTGCCGTCGCTAAGCAGGTAAAGCAGGCACCTTCTTGGGCTGTACTGTTGATGTAATATATGTTGACTGAGTATTGGAAAATGTAGTTTATCTAACCTGTTTCCCTTGCAGCTGGGATTTTGTGTGCTTTGCCCCTCCATTTTGGATCAGAACTGCCTCTTGGGTCCAATCAGGAGGGAGGGGTGTAAAATGGAGTATTGAGCAGCCAGTTAGGGCGGGACTCTCTCTGGAGCCAGCTGCCAATGGGAGGTATGGCCCGTGATTCTGGGAACTGAAGTCCAGGAGTGTGGCGACTTTTCGCACCAATAGAAGAAGGCAGAGGGATTGGCAACTGAAGCCCTCCAATAGGGTCGGTGGCACCCAAATTGTGATTCTCTGCCCCAGTGGTTGAAGAGGCAGAGTCGTTGTGGCGTGAGGAGGAAGGAGCTCCAGGCTCCTGCACTGTTGAGTTTTCGCACGGGAAGCACATGTGGAAGGCCAAAAGTCGGGCGGCTTGATCACGAGGTAGTGGACTGAATTCGCTAGTGCTGCTGTCAGAAGAGGCTGTGCATGTTGCAGCTACCAGGCTCACCCTGTAGAGGACTGGAGAATCTGCTTCATCACGCTTGGTCTGTCAGGAAAAGTGAAGCTGCGTTGTGACTCCCGGTTTAGCAGTGAGTACGTTCGGGATATAAAGCAGCTGCCTGGTATGGTAACCTTCTGTTTTACATATAAATGTGTGGAGAGTGTTCTGATCACAGGCCTTTGTCCTGAGGTGGTGTGAGAGGGATCTTGCTACAAGAGTCGTGAGTAAAAATCAGGGTAGCTCCCTGTCAGATGATCTATTGAGTGCAAGTTTGGTCTGTTTGCCTTGCTGGCTACACGAACTGAGCCTGCTGGCTCTGGATTACAAATTTGGGTATTGTACAGTTGTTTTCATCTTCAGGGCCCCAATCAGCTGCTCTGAACTTGGCTAGCCCTTATTGCCTGGGTACCCAGTGACAGTGACTCATAGGAAATTAGCCTGTGCACAGTGCTCTGAAACAGTAGAGTGTTAAGCTAATTAACTACATTTCCCCCCCTTGTTATTTCCCCTAAATTATTCAGATTGGGTTGTTTTGCAAAGTATACTGTCTGAACTGCGTGTTTGTGCAAAAATACTGTACAGTGGCTATTGTATTACTGCATCTTACTTTACAGGGGTCCCCAGAGTCAAGCTGATCAACCAGTCCTGGGGTAAGTGTATATTGTAAATGTACTGTTGGTAATGTGTGTGGATCACTAGTGGGAAGAAAGGGGGTTGCAGTGACCCAGAGGGCTGTGACCAAGTCGTTCCACTGTCCTAACCCCAACCTCTGGATGGAGGCACCCACCATTGGACCTGGGCCCCTCAACCTGTTAGCTGTTACACAGGCAGGGGTAGTAGCCCTTGGGATAGCGCCACCTGGGGTTACAGTGGTATAACATGAAGAGATATAGATGTATACTAGCATATCGAGCTACATGCAAGTCTGTGTGTAAGAATTACATGCAGGGAAAAGGTAAGGCTTCTGACATTCTCCTTGCATGAAAACTTCATGCAATCGGGGCCGTGGTCTGGCTGTGCTGAAGATGGCTACTTAATTCTGCTTCTCCCTGGGACTACCATCTATCATCGTCCATCCTCCTGATCCCAGATTGTTAGTGTTTACCAGCAAGTGAAATATAATTCTACTAACATCATAGCTCAACTCTGGTAAATTATTTTCTCTATATCATAACTCTATAGCTATATTTTTCTACATTTATACTGCTTCTCTGTGAAGACTTCTACAATGGCTGAGCAACTCCTGCAAAACAGCTCCCTTAGCAGAGTGGAAACTCTGGTCTACCCCAAACCATGTTAAACCATTCACATAGGTACCATCCATGAAGGACTGCTAGAACTTAGGCAGTTCCTTGCTCACATTGACTGGTTCCCATCTGCCAGGCAACAAGCGTTGACACTGCTCTCAACCTATTCTCACAGACTTTACCGAGGCCTGTAATCTTTTGCACCCTTCACCATGATCTGCTCCAAAAACAAAATGCACCCTGGGTCACCCCTGCCCTACTCCAACTACTCAAGGACAGGGATAACTTTGGCATATTGCCACTGAGACTGGTCGGGCTGCTGACAGACAGGCATATAAGCTGCCCGGAACAGGTGCACATGGGCCATCCACAAAGCCAAGACAAACCACTACCAGGCCACCCTCACCTCCTCATGGGGCTGCACCCAGAACTGGGCCAATATAAAAGAAATAACTGGAAAATCAGGCTCCCCCAGCACACCTTACAGTCAATGGCACCACCATCACAGACCCCACTGACATTGCCAACTGCCTTAACTCCTCCTTTACTGATCTTAGCCCTGTCCTCCCAAGTAACTTTTCGACCCTACTCACAACCCGCTGCCTTCAGATCCAGAGCCCCTGTTCTACCTATAGCAAGGTATCCATTTGGGAAGCCAATTCACTCCTGCTTAAAGCACTAAAGGCACCAGTCCTAGCAGCGACCCCTGGACCCAAAAATACTCCAGCTGGTCCTGGATGAGGTCCTGATCCCACTTACAGAACAACTGAACTGATCCCTCTGTCTGGGGCAATTCCCCACAGCATGGAAAACTGCAACAGTCACACCTATCCACAAAGGTGGTGACCGGTCCGCCCCAGCAACTATCGGCCAATTTCCATTCTCCCTCCCTCTCCAAAGCCTTAGAAAAGTGGTGGCCACCCAACTCACGGAATAGCTAGGAAAATATAACATCCTGTGTCCAGAACAGCATGGCTTCCACGCTGGTCACAGTACACACAGCTTTAATGGAGTTCCCCAACTTCTACCGCCTCCCTGGACCACAGCTCCCTAGTTGGGGCAGTGTACATTGACCTCTCTAAGGCCTTTGACACTGTCTCCCACCACTCCTACTAAATGCCTCAACCATACAGGTTTCTCTGCTGGCCCCTCTCCTGGTGTCGAGCTACCTATCAGCCCTCTCCCAGCATGTCAAAATCAATGGAGTGCTCTCAGAAATCTGTCCCATCCACCAGAGGTTCCCCAGGACTCTATCCTGGGCCCACTACTCTTTAGCCTGTACCTAAATGCCCTGCCTAGTGCCTGTTCTGGCAATATTCTGCTATATGCTGATGACACCGTGATTTATCTAGCACAAAATCTCACCTCCCTCCAAGAGTCCCTCAGCACTCTTTCAATGATGCTGAGAATTGGTTTAAGAAGAAGACTAGTAATTATCCTCAAAAAACTAAGGCAATGCTCTTTGTCCACCCCAGAACAAAGCCAGCAAAGGTCCCTCCAAATCTTCCCAAGCACTTGTCTACCACTCGAACAAGTTTACTCCTACAAATACCTTGAAATCACATTTGACTCGGCCCTCACCTTTCATGCCCACATTACTGCCCTTGCTTCCACATAAATGCACACCTTGGCATCCTCTACCAGTACAGGACTGCCTCCCACCTGATGCCCTCAGGCTCGCCATCATGTCTGCAGTAATGTCCCTTATTGATTCTGACCTCCCAGTATATGGTGCTGCTGACTCCACTGCCCTCAGCAAGTTAGACTCTAGCTAAATAAGGCTTGCAGGCTACTGACAAGTGCCTCAGACTCACCCACACCTGCCAACTCTATGACATGGCCAAACTCCTAAGCCTCGACAAATGCATTTGCTACCAAACTGACCTTCTAACCAAGAAAATCCTACTTGGGCTCTCCCCGGGTGTCTGCCTCCATCCAATTTACACCCCAGAGCCACCACCCGATTTATGACAAGGTTACTCTACTAGTGCCCAGAACTAGGACCTCCCAGGCTCAGAAGTCTTTCAGCTACAAAGCCCTACCTGGTTCAACTCACTCCCCATAGCCATTTCCAACACCACCAAAAGTGTCCCCTTCAAAGCTGCCTTATGAGACCTGTTGTTCCAACACCCGCTGCTACTGTCACTAAAGATACTCTGCTGTTTCTTCTGGCACTATTGACATGGCCCACTGGGCTGAACACCCACCCACCCCCAATCCTCCCAGGCCTCTCTCCTCTTCCAGTACCTGCTGGTACTACTTGAAATGTTTATTTATCTACACATGTGTTCAAGCAATTGTATGTAATACTATGTTCTCTGTTCATGCAACCTATGCAATACTATGTTGACTCTGTATGTCTGTATTCTGTAAACATGGAAAAATCTGTTACTCTGTCTTGACTGTACACTGTAAACTATGTTAACCATGTGTCTCTCTGTGACGAGGTACCTTCGTAAATGAGCCACGGGCTCAAAGTTTGTAAATCCGATTATACAATAAATAAATAAATAAACTATGTTTCAACAGCCCATCTGTGAAATTAACAACTTAAAAATAACATCTCAACAAAACATCACTACACACAAGCGTTAGACCACAAAATCAATGATGGGGGAGTTAACGTTGCTCAAAATGAAAGTTCTATTAACATCCTGCAAGCCACCATCAGAGAGCAAGACAAGAGTTATCAGAGTCTATAAGATAAAATCGATGACATTGAAAACAGAAACAGATGCAATAACCTGAGATTCTTGGGTTTTCCTGAAGGTGCAGAATTCAGAGACACTAGTGCGTTTCTATTACATGTGCTGCAAGCTCTGCTCAAATTCCCACCTGGTCAAGACTTTATTATTGAGAGATCACACGTACTTTAAGCGGGCCTGGTCCAGATCAGAAACCTAGGCCTATCATTGCAAGATTCCTAAACTATGCCCACACTGAACAGATTATCAATAGAGCAAAACAAGTAGGAACACTTACTTGGTAAGATCAAATTTCTATTTTAGATACTTCTCTACGGAACTCTCTAATAAGCGTGGAGCTTTCAATCCTATTAAAACTACCCTGCACTAACAAGGGATCAAATTTGCTCTGCACTATCATGCCATCATGCGCCTGTTTCTGGGTAACTCAACCAAAGATTTCAACACTCCCAAAGCCTTGGCTGCATTTCTTGATGAGCCCTAGCCTCCAGCTACCCCATTTGGAAATACTGATGTGACCCCTTTTCCCACTGTATCTGCAACTTCCCAATCAGACCGGCACACCCACATTATGGCTTCAAATCATGAATGCACTGAGAAACCCGTATCTCTCCAGGCTGATGCAGCACCTCCTGTCCAGATCTCAGACCGCTTGCTAGACAAAAGAACTTGAATCCACCTTCTTCTAAACATGCCTGTTGTGCAGATGCTACTCCTTCTAGGCCTATCTCTCAACATAGCGGCATGTTGGCTTTACTATAACCCTAATCCTCTTCAATAAGTTTTCTTCACTACAAGAGGACTTAAACTCGTCTCAGGAAGACCTCCCAGAATCAGCTGTGGATCCTGTCAGCAATGACCTTGAGATGCTTTACATGGCAGCAGGTCTCCCAATTCCTCTTGGGCTGAATTGGTGGCCAGCTCCCCTTTCAAATCGGCAGAGCTTCCTAAAAGAAATGGAAGGAAGCTCAAAACAAATTGAACCTATAAATGATGCCTGGGCATGTGTATATTAGTACCTCTGAGGTTAGTGCCTAATTAACCTCGGCTCTCTGATCACTATCAGAATTTGTCTGCCCTGCAACTGCAGTCTTATTCCTTGTGTGTCCATAGTATCGCACCCAGCTGGTTTAGAAAGTGATAAGCTGTACATCGGTTACAGGCTTTTGGTTTAATAACATCATATTATTTAGGCATCTCATTGTGACAGTCTTGGAGTTTTCTGTCTCAATGTAATGTCTGCTACATTATACATCCAGTTATTCCTGCATATATTACTCATAATATCAGTTTTGAGTATCCCTAATGTTGGGCTATGTTCTTCTTTTAAAGGGACAATTCTTATATAATGTTATACTAATTTATATGTGCTCAATGATTTTCTATATTCATTTAAAGGTGTCTACCGTTTTTTATCAGTATGTCCTTCTCACATAACCATTAGGGAGGTTGCCTGCTTAACTAATTTGTGATCCAACATCACCCACACATTTGTTACCATATATAAACATTATAAATTTACAGTATCTTGGGGTTATATTAATGAGGTCCTCAGTTATTCCTTCATCCACTATTACATCCCAGACTAACATTTAACACTTTAATATTTTCTCTAGTCTCCTTCCCACTCCAACCCACCTTTATCTAACTTTTAAATTCCCCTTTCTTTAACCATGGTATACCAACTTATTGTACTGTTTTATTTATCTATCACTTAGTCTTCAGTTTACCCTACAATTAGGTGCTGCAGGCTATTTTTGATGTGTCTCATCTTCATTATTTTAATCAATGTGCTGCAATCAGTAATAGATAGTGCAGTTTGACTCGAAGCCCTTATGATATGGCTTTTTAAACCTGTGTTGTAATCTTATCGCTGAGCTCGCTTGACCCTGACCAGGTCATATAATCTCACTGTGTTAAAGCAACTCCTTCCCTAAAGGCGTTTTGGGTCTGTGCTACTATTAAATACCTAATACTTATCAATTATATATGCAGTCCTCGAAGCCTGAAGAAACTCAACTCTTATAAATGTCATATTACCAAAATGACTACGTATTCCTGTTCAATGCAAGGTTTCACCGGATACCCCCTATACAATTTGGATCTTGTAATGCCTCGACACCCCATAAATCCTTATACTATTTGGACCCTACTCACTCCATTTTACCTGAACACTCCTCCTACGTAAAATGCTTCTGTGTCTAAGCATTATGATTATGCGAGTAAGTACATAGTAGATGGCACAAGTACAGCTGTTCTTATAATTTTAGGACTTAGCCAACCATGATGGCATACTGTTTGTATTGCCATAATAGTGTTTCAACTCGGTTCATTTTCCAGTCTAAGTTAGGTTCAAGATGTATTATTATGTCTGAGATTGCATATACTTTCTGTAATCCCCTTTTACGTATATGGTAAGATATTCATGGTTCCCCAGGGAAAAATTATGTGCACTTTAGTTCTAGTCACAGTTATAACTTGATAGAAATAATTGTTTACAGTTTGTATTTTGGGTTTAAGATAATTTTATCCCAAGATTTATTTACTATTTACATGCTCTGTAGTATAGTGAGAGAGTCTTGGCAATTTCATTGACTCATATCTTGCTATATTACAGTACCTAAAGACTTCATAGTGTGTTAGTATAACATACATATGTTTTGTTTAGTAACTATATATATGTTTTCTGTATTTTCTTTACTACCTCTCTTCCTTGTGAGACCCAATGGAAACATTCACCCAGGATTTAAGTATTTCCACAAACTAAATATCCTGCATACATCTGACTGTGCTAGCCTCTCCCTTCTGAGTCTGTAACATCCTCTAGCCCTTCCAGTTTGAGTCCCTTACTTCCTATTTGTGTTTTCATACTCATCTCCCCATTAACATGAGTGATCTAATTCTGCATTCATGGAATGTTAAAGGACTCAACTCGCCTTGTAAATGAAAGCAAATACTTTCTTACCTCAAAAAGCATAAAACTCATATTGCTTTCTTACAAGGAACAACATTTTTAATAGAGGATGTCGACAGACTCAGAAGAGATAGATAACTCAAGTATATGCATCCTCTCTACTTCTAAAAATGGGGGTTGCTATTCTATTACATAAATCCTTAACTGGACCCTTATCAAACCCATCTCCAATTCAGATGGCAGATGGATTATAGCACTTAAATACCCCTGCAGGCCCCTTATGTTAGTCAACATTTATGCCCCTAACTCTAATTCACCTGAATTCTTTCAAAATATGGCCCAACACATTATGAACAGTAACTTTAACTATTCTCCTATACTTGTAGGTGGGGATATCAATTTAGTTTGGAAGCACATTTAGACAAAATTAACTCTTCGTGTGATTCCCACCCCAGAAGTATTTCTGCACTCTCAATGCTAATGAAAGACTTTGGTCTCACTGACATTTGGAAACTACACCATCCTAGACAGCACGACTATACTTTTAACTCACCGTTTCAAAATCTTATAGCAGAATTGACTACTGGCTCTTCCCCATTCATCACTGAAAAAATTATCAACACAACTATCCTCCGATTACTATATCAGACCATTCTCCTATAAAATTCCATCTTATTTGGGGTCCGCCCCATCTAAATCCCCTCCTGGTGTCTAGACCCCTCTTATTGAAAGACCCTAATTTCTTACCTTGGATTAGATCTCAAATCCAAGAATTTCTTTCCTTTAACAACACTCTAATGTATCTCAAGGTACCATCTGGGAAGCACTTAAAGCAACAGTTGGAGGGAAAATTATAAGCTATGCAGCACACAAGAAAAAAACTAAGGGAACAACAATTGGCTGATTTAGAAATCTCTTAAAGAAAAAGAAACCCAATATTATAAAACAAAAATCCATATAATAACTCACAACTTCACCTTGAAATTCTTCAACATAGAATTAAAATCAATGAATTAATTTCCAGGAAAGCTGAACTCACCCTCCTTAGACTTAAACACCATTTTTGGGAACAAGGGAAAAATGCGGAAGCTGCTTGCTTATCAACTCAAGAATCAACAGATGGAGAGACATATTGCCAGTTTGAAAGATTCTTCAGGCAAAATCCATACAGATAATCCTTTAATTAACTATATTATGCAATTCTTCTACCAAAATTATACTCTCACCCCACTCCCCCACAACCTGAATATATACAACAATTTCTGGGCAATTTACAGTTACCACACCCTCCCAACAAGATATGGCTTTGCTAGACGAACCCTTTTCCTAAAAGAGATACAAGCAGTGCTAAATTCACTTAAATCTATTAAAGCTCCTGGAGTGATGGTTTTCCATAGACTTTTATAAACCTCTAGCTGAAATCTTAGGCTCCTTACTGTTTAAGGTCTTCAAAGAGGCATCTTCACAAGGTAAACTTCCCTATTCTATGACAGAAGCCATTACAACCATCCTACCAAACAAGATAAAGACCCTTCTCGCCCATCCAGTTACAGACTGATATCATTACTTAATATGGACGGGAACATTTTGCCAAAATATTAAATACTCATTTAGAATCAATAATTTCAAAACTTGCCCATACCTCCCAAGCTGGATTTATTAAAATAGAACTGGTTCTGATCATCTCCGCTCATTATTTAATTTAATCTACAAAGCTAAATCTCTTAAATCACCTGCTGCAGCTATGGCCATCGACTTTGAAAAGGCATTCTATTTTCTAAGCTGGACTTATTTGTATCTTGTTCTATCCCACTTTGGTGTCACTAATAAATTTTTACATGGATTAAATTACTATACACCCTCCCTCTGTCTGGGTTATAACTAACTCTACTCTGTCCTCATCCTTTCATCTGGAAAAAGGTATCAGGCCAGGTGCCCTTATCCCCCACTCTTTTTATTCTAGCTATGGAACCTCTATCAGCTGCTCTTCATCAATCCTCCATGATCCAAGGTATCCCTGTTGGTAATTTCCGCTATACTTCACTATTCTACACTGATGACCTCCTCATTCTATTCAAAATCTTAAAATTTTGGGACCACCCTTAATTAAGCTACTTAGAAACTTTACTTCACTTTCTGGCATAGCTCTGAATCTAAACAAATCAGAAACAGTATCATGGAACAATTTTGTAATCCTTCTATGAATACGATATTAGGTTTTCGATGGGCCCTCAAGGTATCTCTTACCTTAGAACACAGATCACCTCTAAATTAGACAAGATATGGGACGCCAATCTTTCCCATTATTAGCAAATATTAAAACACTCTCAACAGGCGGAAACTTCTTAACTCTCTTTTAATGGAAAATCTCCACTATCAAGAAATCAATAGCTCCCAAAATACTGTATCTATTTTCTAATATCTCTTTAACCCTCCTAATTTCTTTTTTGTCAGACTTGATGATATAATTGACAATTTTTTATGGGAAGGCAAAATTCCAGATTTATTCATAACAAACTGCGTTCCCACTAGTCCAAAGGGGACTTCAGTCTCTCCTGGTTCCAGGCATATTTTGGGGCCTTCTGTACTGCACAAACTGTCAAATGGTTTAATAAACCCAGTAATAAATCACCGTTGTGGGTCAATATGGAAATATCTTTATGTCTGGGCAATGTCACCACTTCCTTCATTTATAACCCTCTTCCCCAATTTAAAATCTCACCCACATAGCATCATCCATATACTACTGGAAAATAATTCATAAATGCCTTAAATCCAACCCACCCCTCTCATATATGCCCCCATTTGGGGAACACGCAACATCACTCTTGATAATCACCTGATTTTTGTTGTAATTGGAAAACAGGGCATTTTTCTTGGAGGATATACCTATACCTCAGACTCTCAAATTAAAATCCTTTTCTGATCTCGCATACAATGGAATCTTCCCCAACACGATTTCTAGAAATATTTACAGTTACACACGGCATGGAACCTTTATCTTCCTACTATTCCTAATCAATCTATATATGATACTTTTATTTCTAAATGGATCAAAACAAACTCTAAATTAAATAGTATCATTTACAATCATATCATAAATACAATTCCAATCAATCTATCATTGCAAAAAATAAATGGAGTACCCTTTTAAATTATAACATAATCAATTCACAGTGGCATAACTGCTGGCTATCCTGCCATAAATCTTTCAAAGATAATCACAGTTCACTCATACAAACCAAAATTCTACAGCTATGGTACAGAACTGCTGAGATTTTGCAAAAAAATGGGCTTAATGAACAACAATATTTGTTGGTGCTATAACTCCCCAATGGCAATTTGCTACATATTTTATGGCATTGTCCTCCCATACACAATCTTTGGTGTCATGTTCATTTCTTTGCAATGAAAGTGATTGGTCTATCCTTTGCATTAGATCCAAAACATTGCATACTTGGTATTTTCAATGCTCATTCATACAAAATATCCCATTCTCAGAAAAGGTGGTTATCCCTACTATTCCTTCAAGTTAAACACCTTATACTAATGCATTGGAGATCCAATATCATTCCCACCCTCCTGGATATTCTCAAACAACTATCTCAATATTTCATCCTTGATCGTATGTCACACTAGCCTCTGACCGACTTAATTTATATAATAAATGCTGACAGGACTATTTTAAATATTTAAACACGTCTACACATATGTTACTTAATCCATGGGTTGTTATATTTTCACATTGGAATCTCACTTCTAGCTCTTTCGTTCCTTTTCATCTCCTCTCTTTCTATCATTTCTTCTCCTTTTCTTCTTCCCTTTCCTTCTTCTTTCTTGTTCACATTCTTAGATTTGTTTTCTTTTTCATGTTCATTCTTTATACAGTCTTACACATACTTGTATTAAATTACAGCATAATAGAAGTACAGTCACAACTACTCATATTTATTGTTTGTATCTACTCCTTTTCCACTTGAACCATAAATTGCCATATTTTCTCTCTGTCATACAGATTGTACTGCTGCATATTGTTCTCTCAACATTTGTTTTCCTCTTTAATATCATTGTATAATACTTCAGAGAACATGTTTTTCCTTCTCCCATTAAGAATTTTTGTAAGTGTATATTGGAGAATGTAGTGTATTTGTATATATAATCACAATAACTACAATAAAAAATTAACTGCAAAAACTTCATGCAAGATAAATTCCTCACCAATATCATGAGATGCATGAAAAATTGTGTGTTGGGCTGCATTACAGTATTGGTTTAATATCTTATTGTGGGTCTGAAGCTACAATCTTCTGGCCCAAGAGGAGGAGATGCCACCTACTGAGCCACTGACAACATGACTGAATTTAACTTCCAGGAAATTGATCCAAAGCCTGTTCTCATGGAATTATTGAAAACAAACCCTTCTAAATTAGCTGGTCTTGATGGACTGCCATCAGCTCTAAGTATGTGACAGAGTGACCAGTCTTAGAAAAAGTACCAGTAGTAGTCTGAATTCCCCACCCTCCTCATTCCTTTCATTCTTTGCTATCTCTTCCTATTAATTCTTCTCTGTTTCCTAAATTTTGCTGTAGGACTGGACACCCCAGCATTGTCTTATCCTGTGCTATCCCTTTTACTTTTCTTGTCAAAGAGATAAGGGGCACCACCTTGGCAGACTGAAAGCACAAGTCTGGCACTTAAGAAATAAAATGCAGGTAGGTTTTAAAGGAAAAAGTGCTTTAGATATTGCTAGAAAGAGTGCTCCAGAATTTAACAGGCAGACAGTGATGTTAAAATGAAATAAAAGTGCTTGCAGTGCTGAGAACGATACCACAGACAACATATTAGGCAGATTATACTGAAACATGAATAACTCTGCTAAAATAAATAAAGAATAGGTGCTCAAAGAAAATAAATTGATGTCAAAACATGTCCTACAAAGCCTGCAGAGCTTGTATATTAGTTAAGGTGCAGCATGCTTAAATAGAAATGGATGTGAAAGCTGCATAAGTTATAGAAAGCACGGTGGCAACTGAATAAACAACTTAGAGGGCTATATCTGTAACATTAAGGTAGGGCATGTTGAAAAAATGGCTACTTTAAACCCAAGTTAGATAAAATAAAAACAGTAATAATAAGGGCTCTTGCAGAAGTAAGGAAGAAGGTATACTGTAGGTTACAAATACAAACATTAGGTGACAAAGGAACATTTCTAAATGGGGCCAGTCTGTAATTTAGTCCCAGGCAGTGTTTGTCCCAGAGAGCAGAGTTGGGTAGTTACTTTTTCTATTACTTTCTATTACATTTGGAAACTTGTTCCAGGAAGCTCTGTGCAGTCACTACAAGGATGGATAAGTACTAGAAAAAGCAATACACTTTACAATTACAGTTACTTATTTCTTTTTATACAAAAACAATACAAAAATAATAAATAAATATAAAAGATTACATTTTTAAAAGTAATAGGTTAGTTACTAATCACTTTCAAATAAATGTAATTAGTTACAGTTACATATTTCTTTTGTATAAAAATACAAAGTTAATTGTAACTGTAAGGCATATTACATTTTCTAGTACTTCTCCATTCTTGCTAGTGACTGCACAGAGCTTTGGAAAATGTTTCTAAAAGTAATAGAAAAGTAACTTACCCAACACTGCCAGAGAGGGACCATTTTTGTTATAAATTAATACTGAACCCCTCCAATTTATAAAGAGGCTAATTGAAAACTATAACCAAAGGAAAGACTTAAAATAAAACTACTGCAATTCTGCAGTGTTTAAATACCTGGATAAATGTAACAGGAATGGTTACCTGTTTTGTTTTCTTGTTTCATTTCCTCCACCCTTCTAAGCCAGAACTGGCCTACCTGTTGCCTGAAGGTGAATGAATGTTCCTGTAGGGAGACATCGTCCCCTAGTGACACATTTTTATACTGAACAAAATGCAAATCACATTGTGTAGAGGGAGGAGATAGCAGTCATTAGGTGCTAATTAAGGATGCAGAGCTCATTTACTGACCACGACTGTATTATATATTACTTGTTTAAAGGAATAATATTACTTAATATATTATGGCTTAGAACAACCTGTTCTCTTCTGTATAAGCCTGGTTGTTTGCCTTAGAAAGCCTAATTATGAAATGTAGGCAGATCACATGTCTGTGCAGTCTCAAGCAATATGTAAATTATCACCTGTAGAAGCATAGTTTTAGATAGGAGACCCATGGATACTGGCTGTGGAAGGTAAAGACCTTCTAGGTGTGTTGAACAAGCACTGTCTGAGTACCTGAAGAGCGACGAAACTAAGCCATGCTGTGTTGAGGATTGCTAACCTCCTTTTCTTTTGCTTTCTGTACATTTTCTTATTTTATTTTGGAATCAGAAAATAAAATGATAAATGTTTTCAGGCATTTTATGTACCCTAAGTCTTGTATGCCTGTTTAAGTTACTCTGAAATCCCACTCCCAGTGACATATGGTGGAAGTAGTGGGATCTGGCTGGATGTCTGAGGAATCTGGGGATTCCAGTCAGGTGGTACCAGCCCTGGTACTTTGGGTAACAGGCAGAGGTGCATGGCACCAGATATGATAAATACAGCTGGAGATGATGACCTGGGCAAGGCAACATGGATGGATCGGAGTGGATGCAGAGACTGAGTGGCAGACCTGATGCACCTCATCCACTGGCTGAGTGGGAATGGTTGGCAGTGGACCAATGAAGCGAGGAGGTGAAGCAACATTGTCAGGAGTTGTTGGAGAGGTCCAGACCAGAGAGTTCCAAAGAGGAAGTGGAGGAAAAGAAAGATTTGTGGGCTCCAATGGAGGAGGACCTCCTAATGGAGTTTTCTATGGCCTACTACAGATTTGGTGATTCCTATGCTGCCTGTGTTTCTGGGATTTTACTGAATAGAGGATGTAGAAGGAGATAAGTCCCCATGTAAGACTGTGTCTGACTTTGTTACTCTTGGGATGAAGGCTGCAAACAAACTTTTTAATTCCTCTTTTTCCACCTTATTCTCTGTCCCTCCACTCAATAAGTACCCTCAAGCCTTGCATACCCCCTGTAGCACCTCAAGAGTCTGCTCTCAGAGTGCAACCGCTCACTTGATTAGACCCTTAGTGCCCAGATAACCCCCGGGTGGGGTGAGGAGAGACCCCTCTTACCTCCCTTGACCTTCAGTTGAGTGGGCAGTGCACAGCAGAGTCTGTCCCTGTTGTCAAATGGAGGACATGCTTTGGCTCTGGAGGGTCGTCACCTAGGAGGATGGGGTCCATTTTCCTTGTTCTTGTAAGCCCTTTCCCCATGGTCACCTGCACTTTTCAGGAGAGCCAATTGGGAGGCATCGTCAAGACACAATGCCTCCCAGGGCTGTTGTCTAACATCTTCCTCCAATCACTTGTCCCGACTACACTGCCAATCCCAGATTCACCCAGGAGATGGCAGTATAGCAGCAGGACCAGCACACAACGCCCCCAGAGATGGAGAGCCTCCATTGGGTGCCTTTCCCCTGCCAACCACTGGTGGTCCAAGATCATCACCAAACCTGGGCCACCAGCAGGGAGCATGGTGTGGCACCCAGAGCCTCAACCCTCAGCTCCACCAGGCCAGCACTGCAAGAAAACCTGAAGAGGCTGATACGGTTGAAGGAACTTGTGTTGCTATTACTGTTGCTGATACCATTACCAGTGCCTCACATACAGACTGGAGAAGTTACAAGCAGGGATCCTGAGATAGCCTAGTTATGTACTTATGTTTCAGTTCAGTGGGGTAGTATGGGTACTGAGGGTATGGGGCATAACAGTTGTGGTGGTATGAGCTCAAAGATGGGGTCTTGCATCACATAAACCCAATCCCTGTACAGGATGAGTGGATGCCAGGGTAGCGGTGCCCATAGCCTATAGGAAGGAAATCATGAAGACTGTCTGCTCCAGTCACTCTAGACCATTGAGCTATGGGGATGTCTTGGCACAAATAACCCCTTTTGCTATTGGCCAGGATTTACTGGCAGGTGGCTGCCTATCTGAAGGCTGATGCTGGGTACCATCAGTTAGAAGTGCTTTAACAGTGTATGGGAGGAGTTACCCAAGGATGGAGGGCTGCAAGAAATGGCACCCATGGAAGAGGTGGAGACTCACACATAGAGCAGATGGTACAAGGTGGCAGCTAACGTCTAACCTTGGTACACCTCTGAACAAGTCCATAGATGTTTTACAGCATATCACCCCTGAGGTTTTGGAGTTAGGAACAGGCTGTTAGGCTTTTCAGCTTGAGAGGTTCTGAGACTACCTCTGGGGCTGTTATGACACACATAGGATGACCAAAGGTTTGAGGGTCCTGGGTTTCCTCAAGTATTGATAAATGTATGAAATGATTACAAGAAATGCATAACATGCAAGGAATGTCTATATTGTATGAAATGAAATGAGAAGAGTATCCTAGGGTCCTGGAGGATCTAGGTATGGAATGAAACCTAAGATGGGGCCCTAGACTAGAAATACTGTGTTTGAGTGGATTGGAGCTCAGTAGTACTCACTCAGGAGAAAATTATGGTATGGGTCTGTGCGGTCACCCAAAGGAAGCCAGTGGTCAGCATAAAACTGCTGTTTGTGTTCCTTTCTATTCTTTGTATGTACTGGTGGAGGTACTGGATTCAAGCAAAATGTATGTGTGTACTAAGCTGTCTGTTAGTACTGTAACAGCCCCGGGGTAATGTATTGTGTGTGTAGTTCTGATAGACCACACTGTAAAGTTAGCAAATGCGTATGCCGATTAAAGGGACCCTGGGATGGAGCTTTAGGTGAGAGTGGGATGAAATTCCAACCCTTCCAGGTCCTAGTAGGGTGTTAGTCAACCATAGGACAGTTGCCCTCTTGTTTGGGGGGATCAGTGACAGGCTAACCCCTGTCTTAGAAAAATACCCTTGTAAGTAGTCTGAATCCCCCATTCCTTTCACCCTTTGCTCTCTCTTCCTATTAATTCTTTCTCTCTCTTCCTAAATTTAGCTGTTGGACTGGTCACTCACAACACCATTTTACCCTGTGCTACCCTTTTAACTTTTCTTGACCCCATTTATCAGATGCATATTTATAGCACATCATTGGCTGTGATGTGAAACAGCCTGAGTGTACAAAAAAGAGATAAGGGTACCACCTTGGCAGACTGAAAGCATGAGTCTGGTGTTTGAGAAATAAAATGCAGGCAGGAATAAAGTGCTTTAGATATTGCTAGAAAGGCACTGCCAGAATTTAAGGGGCAGACAGTGCAAGTTAAATGAAATAAAAAGTGCCTGCAGTGCTGAAAAGATATAGATAATGTATTGGCAGGCAGATTATACTGAAACATGAATAACTATGATAAAATAAATAAAGAATAGGTGCTTAAAAAGAAAAAAATTGATATTAAAAACATGTACCACAAAGCCTGCAGAGCTTGTATATTGGTTAAGGTGCAGCATGCTTAAATATAAATGGATGTGAAGGCTGCGTAAGTTATTATAGAAGGCATGAAGGCAGCCAAATAAACAACTTAGAGGGCTGTATCTATAACATAAAGAGGGCATGTTGAAAACGGTTACTAAACCCAGGTCAGATAAAATAAAAACAGTAATAATAAGGGCTCTTGCAGAAATAAGGAAGAGGGGTCGAGGTTACAAAAACAAACATTAGGTGACAAATGAGCGATTCTAAATGGGTACAGTCTGTAATTTAGCCCCAGGCAGTGTTTGCCCCAGAGAGGGACCATTTTTTGTTGTAAGCTAATATTAACCCTCCCCTTCCAATTTAAGACTGGCTCATTGAAAACTCTAACCAAGGAAAGACTTAAAATAAAACTACTGCAATTCTGCAAAGTGTTTAAATACCTGGATAAATGTAACAGGGATCGGTTACCTGTTATGTTTCCTTGTTTCCATTTCCTCCACCCTTCTAGGCCAGAAGGTGAATGAATTTTCCTATAGGAGATAGCGGCCCTTAGTGGCCCATTTTTATACTGAACAAAATGAAAGTCACACTGTGTAGAGGAGGAGCTAGCAGTCATTAGTGCTAATTAATAATGCAGAGCTCATTTACTGACCACGACTGTATTATATAGTACTTGTTTTAGAAGAATAGGATTGCTTAATATATTAAGGCTTAGAACAACATGTTCTCTTCTGTATAGGCCTGGTTGTTTGCCTTAGAAAGCCCAATTATGAAATTTGGGTAGATCACATGTCTATGAGGTCACTCCTAGCAATATACAAATGACCACCTGTAGGGGCATAGTTTTTAGATAGGGAGGCCAGTTGGATACTGGCTGTGGAAGGTGTAAGACCTTCTGGGTGTGTGAACAAGCAATGTCTGAATACCTGTAGAGAGGCTGAAACTAAGCCATGCTCTGTTGAAGATTGCTTACCACATTTTCTTTTGCTTTCTGTACATTATCTTATATTATTTTATTTTGGAATCAGAAAATAAAATGATAAATGCTCTTGGCATTTTTATGCACCAAGTCTTGTCTGCCTGTTTGTGTTACTCTGAAATCCCTCCTGGTGACAATATGCATTACTAGTGTTGGGAAAAACCATTAGGGCTACCATTTATAACACGTCATTAAAATAGGTAAATTTCCTGTGGATTAGAAAAAGAGCCAAAGTTATCCCAAATTGTAAATCTGTAGCAAAAATGGAGATAGAAAATTACAGACCCATCTCTTTGCTCCCCATTGTATCAAAGGTCCTTGAGAGGCTGATCAGTATACAACTGAAAAGCTATTTAGAATTTTATTGAGTAATGAACCCTTTCAGTCAGGGTTCAGAGCTCAACAAAGCACCACTACAGCCTTAATTAAAGTGGTAAGTGTCATCTAGGCCATATTGGATAAAAATAGACAATTTGTGCTATAACACAACTGTACAATGTAGCACTGTTGACTGTAGACCATCCTGCAAATGGTTCCAAGTATCACAGTACCAATGTTGAGGAACAGTGCTGCAATACAGTACATGGCTAGTGGGACAGATTAGGCCTGGTGTAAAACCCATCAGTACAGTACACCTATGACTGATAGACCATGATTGTTGTATCAGACAGTGCATGCACACTGCAAGGAGTGTGGCATAAAGGCATTTGTGAAAAGGGTACATCTACCAGCCCCCATTTACCCACAACAGCCTTTCCAATCTGACTGAAGCATGCACCACCATTTTTCCACAACTCCAGCCCATGAACATGTCTTCTTTGGCTGCTTCACATTTATGTATTTGCATAACCATTTATGTAGATATCCATACTGTACATGGCTGTATTGTTAAAATGCATGCCACAGGCAGAGATGATACACCCACAACTGTGGCAGCCACATGGGTCCAATAGTACTCTGTAATTTTCATATGGGTGGCCCATTTACAACCACAGCCTCTGGTCTCTTACAGTAACCAGATGTGATTGCCAGTTCGGGCTGAAATTTCACCCGTTGAGCATCAGTGGTAGGCCACCGTTATAGAGTAGCACCTATGGTGTGGGTGGCAATCATGGACATCAGTACTACCCAGGCATAACTGTGGTTCTGATCCAGATCCCATGTCACTGCTACCTGATGTCGTTGTACTCCAAAAAGGCCACTGTCATATATAGAGAGGCGGTTGGTGAGATTTGGTCATGCATACTCGTGCCCAGGGGAAGAGGGGAAGAGGATGAAGCACATTCACAGGGGAAGAACTGGGAGGTCCCAGAGGTCAATGAAATGGAGATCCTGCAAAGAAGCAGACATCACGTGCTTCCTGTCTCCAGTGTCCTGTAAAGGTGGGTGCTACAATGGGAAAGGGTATATTGTGCTGTATGAGGTTTTCACATTACAGTTCCCCCAGCTGATACAACACTGATTATGCTAGCTAGTATTGAGCCATATACCAGGCAACATGAATGTGCTACTGCCTGCCTTGCCTGGTGACCCTGTCCTCTGTGACCTGTTGCCTGCCAATGTCCATCCATCAGCAGCTCATGATTCACAGCTGTTGCACCATTGCCTATCCATGCTGTAAGCCCACACACTATTTCCATTGCATTTGTGGTTGGTAGATGTTATCTAACCCCTAAACTAGGTATCCTGGATTTGAAGTAAAGAAAAAGCTGGCACCACTCACCAATGTTAATGAAAAGTCCAAGGTGTAGATGCAGGTTACTTAGACTGTAATTCAGTTTCCAGACAAATGAAACACTGGGTAGGGGCATGCAGGCGGGCTGTCTCAATGCTTCATGCACATGCACTTTTTAAGAGACTAATCTTGCATTGCCATCTACCCATATTTAAAGTACATTCTTAAAGGGTCTGGGTGCAAGAACCACTACAAAGTGCAACTGTGCAAATTGTCAATTCATCTAACAGTATTAAAAGTGATAAAGTTCAAGTGAATAAGTTAATACAACACATGGTACAGATAAACCATATTAAGAAACAATGCACAGTGGACAGATGAACATCCAAGGCAGCAGCATATTGCATATGGTTATTAAGGACGGTGAAACTGATGCACCAAAATACTTATAACTGTGTGCCCTTATATAGAGTTTAGTTAGTATGATACCCTTGCCAATGGACACATGTCTTCTTATGGCAAGCTCCAACCATCCTCAGTAAGTCAAACATTTCACACACAGCCGTGTTAAAGGATAACTCTTATTTAGTCAACCATCAAATGCACTAAATGCATCGAGATGATGCTATTTAATCCATAAAAAAGTTGTGGTGTCCCTTTGTCCAGATTATTAAAGAAAACTCTCACATAGTGAAGATTTGTTTAACCCCTGAAAACCAAAAAGCCAAGAAAATCAGAGTAACTGTATAAAAGACCACAACTTCCAGTCTATTGTTTAGTCCAGGATATACAATAGCCAATGTTCTAAAATCCAGTAGGTCTCCCTTTTGCACATCAATGCTGCCCGATTCCCCCAAAAACTGAGTGCTACTTTTCTATTGCCACAAAAGATCAATTGTGCACAGATCCATAAATAGTAGTAGTAAAAAGTAGTAACAAATGTATTTTTATACCAATAATACATGTCATTTGGATAATACAATCCAGTTTTCAAGACATTCCTGTGCAAACTCTTTAAGTTTCACATAATCAAACCAACCACAAACAATTAAATACAAAATATAAATAAATACACAAAAATCTTCCTATACACCTTACAACAACCTAAATTACAAACATTTTATAAAAAGAAAACAACAAAATCAATATCAAACACATGCACACATGTAAACATAACACATCTCTAACCCCTCAATAAATTTTTTAGTAGTTTTCTCAGCTCGTAATAAGGGAGGAGTATATTTCAACACACTGATGCTTGTGATGCTAGTGTTCTATCCCAAACTTATTTTTCGCCTATCTGGATCGATTCTATTTTGGTACAATGACCTAACTGAATGTTTCCTAAGGGCAGAATCCTTATCTGCCAATAGCTTAGCAATATTATGATTTAAGTGGCTTGTCCCATATTTATAGATAAATATTGACCAACGTTTCTAATATTCTAAATCAAGGGATAACCAATTTAACCTAGTTAAATCACAGTGATGGGTCCTAAAATTACAATGTAAAACATATCTTGCCACCATATAATATAATTTATCTAATTTATTTAGAAGTTGTCTGGTTGCAGACCTATAAATGAACTCTCCATACTTTAATACTGGAAGTATGAGCTGTTCTGCAATCAATTTCCTGTCTTGCAGTTTTTAAACACCTAGATGTCCTTTTCAAGGCTCCTAATTTTTATGTGTCTTAGTAATAATGGATTCTATATGCCCTTAAAAGTAAATGAAAAATCAATATTTACTCCCCAGATAACAATAGTTTGATACTTGTTCTATTAGAGTTTGATTCAATGTCAAGATTTGTACACTTGAGACCACCTGATGTTTATTGGTGCCAAAACACATTAGTTTAGTCTTATTTACATTCATTATTAGTTGTGACCTGGTGAACCACTCCTGTATCCTGGTAAAGTCAGCCTGTAGGTTTCTCTGGAGATCCGCTGAGTCACACCAGAAGCCACCAAGACCGTATCATCTGCATACATCCTTATATCTGTATGCTGGATCACCGATGGTAATTCATTATCAAAGATCAAGAACAGCAAGAGTCCTAAATGGACCCCTGTGGAACTCTCCTTTTGACAGTCCGAGGGTTAGAAAGGTGATGCTGTAACTGTACACTTTGGGATCGGTCAGTTAAATATGACATAAACCAGGTCAGTGGATCCCCAGAGAAACCCAGACCCACCAACCTCTCAAATAAAATGGAGTGGTTCACCAGGTCAAATGCTTTTGACAAATCAATATAAATTGCTGCTGTGTCCTTACCTTTATTCAAGGATGTACATATCAAATCATTAAACTCAACCAAGGCAAGTAGTTGAAAAGCCCTTCCAAAACCAGACTGATACTACGTTAACAAATCATATTTTTCCAAGTAGGTTCCCATTTGCTGATTTACCAGTCTCTCCAAACATTTGGATAGAACAGGTAAAATAGCAATGGGATGATAATTGTCGGGGATGTTTTATCACCAGCTTTGTAAATAGGTACTATTTTCCTGTTTTCCAAAGGGTAGAAAAATGTCCCTATTGTAGAATCCAGTTAAATATAGCTAAGATTGTACGTGCTATATAGGGGGCAGTTATTTTTAAAAGCACCCTCCAAATTATCTAAGCCTGCAGATTTGTATGGATTTATTTTGATAATTCTTTTGTGACTTCCTGTAATGTTAGTTTTTAAATCTAAAGGGGATGCTGGATTGAAAAGTTTACTCTCTAATATTAATTGCTATTGGTGTATTTTCTAATAACCCTAAATCAGGGAAATCAACAAAATAATTATTCAAAATGTTCGATACCTCCCTGGATCTTCAGTTATACCATCATTTACCTTCAAATTTAAGTTAGCTTGTCCTCCCTGCCCTCCAGGATTTGAAAAATTTTTATAATCATCCAAAATCTTTTAGGATTAACATTATGATTTAATTTACTATGATAACAACATGTTTTGCCTTTTTTATTAATTTCCTACTCATTTCTTTTAATTTTGAATAATTCCCAATCATAAGTCTTTTTGTCTTTTTAGATTTCTTCCAAATTCTATTTTAACTCTAATTACTTTTTGCAGTTTATCTGTTATCCATGGAATTTAGGCAAATCACTATGTTTCTTTATTATTTTGAGGGGCATGTATATTTACAAATTTTTGGAAGGTATCAGTAAAATATTCAATACTGAGATCCAGCTCTGGTATTAATAAACACCTCTCCCATCTTTCTGATTTAATACTATTCAGGAAATGAAATTCTGAAAAATGTCTCATATCACGAGACCAAGTTTGTTTCAAATGCCTCCAAACCCTCCTCTAGGGTGGGTAATGAGAACAGTCCAAACAGGATTATGATCACTAAAATGGGGGCAAAATTCTAAATCATTTATTTGAAGAGTTTGAGAAACAAAATTAGGTCCAGTATAGATCTCTTTTCTGTAGTATCAGTGTACCTTGTGGGTGAGTTAATTAATTGTGTAAGTCCCAATTCAGTTGTCATTTTCTTTTAATTGTCTTCCTCTTACATTATCCATAGCTGACTGTATCACATGTGTGCAAAGAGCTGAATCAAACTGCGATTTTGGATATACCACATGTGTTCATATATTCTTTCCTTAAATTTTCTTTTGGTGTGTCCAACCTAGAATGCAGCACATGAACAAGTGGCAAGGTAAACAACTGAAGTAGTGTCACAATTTATAAACATATTGTATACATGGCTTCCCTTGTGCCAGGATTCCTGAGGGTAGAAGGTGTCACAATCCCACAGTATTTAATTACATTTCATGGGTACCTACTGGAAGTGTGGAAAGATACGTCCTCTTTTTCTCCAGTGGTCGCATACTTGTCACCATGTCTCCAAAGTTCTTGGTCTGCACACCATCTGAAATGGCTGAGTCACATGACCCGAGAGTTTGGGTTCCATCTGAAGGATACCACAATGCTTTCTGTATGATGTTCTCCAGCTGTGTAGCTCAAGTACTAGAGCGTGTGACAAAACTCATTCTGCCCCTGCCCAGGTTGTCCTCCCTAGCCTGTGGTGGAGTAAGGTATTGCTGTTGGTGCCATTGACTCTGTGGTAAGATTTTCCACATCTGAATAGTTGAGTCCTCTTTCTGTGAATCTATTCTGCAGTTCCAGTGCTCCTTTTTCAAATGAGTTTGCTGTGCTGCTCTTGCACCGTATCCTCAAAAACTTGTCAGTGGGTATATTCCTGGTGGTGTGGTGGGAGTGACATGAACTAGAAAAGAGGAGAGTGTTCATGTGTTGGCTTACGAAATAGGTCTGTATCAATATCCTCTCATGGTTTTAGTAGTGATTGGAATATCCAGAAAGAATAGTATCTCTCTGTCACAAGTGACTGCGAATCTAAGATTCAGGGTTAGTACCCTCAAATAATCAACAAATAATCGTGATTTGCTTTCATAATCTCCACCACCATCAGGATGTCATCAATATAGTGGTGCCATAGCACAAGTGTGTCCAAAAATTATTTTCAGCATTGTAGATATATTTCTCCTGCCAATCTCCAAGGTATATGTTGGCATAGTTGAGAGTGAATGTTTCCCCATAGCCAGGCCACTAACCTGGAGAAAATATTTGCTAAGAAATAAGGAGTTGCATTTCAGTACAAACTGTGCTAATCAGTAAGAAATACAGTAGGAGGATTTCTTACACTTCTATGTTTAAATATTGTTCAAATAACTTGAAGCCCTCCCTATGGATATGTTGGTATAGAGGATTCAACTTCAAGTGTCACCAAAAGATATGACTCTTCTGTGTGTCCTCAGAAGGGCTAGTGCTTCCATCAAGTCTCTGACATAAGACCAAAGACTATCAATAAATGGTTTCATGTAAAATCCACAAATTTAGACAAGGGTTCTGTCAGAAAATTGATACCTGTTATAATTTGACATCCCAGTGGGGATTCCTGGTTTCTGTGAACCTTAGGAAGCATGTGGATTGTAGAGTGTGTTGGGTGATCTGTTGTCAAAAATGCCAAGGTGTCTATTAATAATGTCCTCTTCTAATGCATATCCTAGGTACCTGTCAGTCTGCTTTTGAAGAAGGGGTGGGATCAAAACATAAAAAGATTTCTAAAATGTTTTATTGCCAATTGGCATTTAACCACTGCAGCATATTTTTCAGTGTCACGTACCACCAAACCCCTCCCTTATCAGCAGGCTTAGTGGTTATGGAAGAATTTGCTTGTAAATTCTTTATAGATCTAAATTTATCACCTTACATATTTACATAAGCATTTTCATATTCTGACTCACAAGTTCTTTTAACTCTAGCTCACAAGCTCAAATAAATAGATTTACAGTGGGGTTATAAGGAGGATAAAGTTGTTTTCCTATAAACTGGTGGTCAGGATAGTCAGGTGATGTACCAGCAATCTCACCTGTATAGGCAATTCTTAATATGGAGTCATCCAACTTGACAGAGTCCAGTGTTCCTGGTTGCACATCTCTTCCCAATGTCAGAGAAGAAACACATCTGTTAGTGGCATATGTACCTCCCAAGCACTGTAGTTTGCAATAAGACCTTTTCTAGAGCTGTATGTGCAAAATCTCTGACTGTAGCTTTAGTCCGTAATCTAAGGAGCACTTATGTCAGCTCCACCTAGGTTACAAGATTGTCATTCTGATGTTGATTCTTTTTATGTTTACTTGCTGATGTATTTGTATAAAACCTCTATAAACCATAAATTATAAAAATGAGAAGGAAGAAACACTTGAGATTCAGCAGGTGTGCAAATTTATATAGGTCTATTGTGCTGTCAGAATGATTTAATTGATTTAGTTTAGTGGTGAACACAAACCTGAGTCCATGATTTAGAACAGACAGTTTGGCTTCAGAGAGTTGATGAACGGATAGATTGATTACATTCACAGTAGGTGTTAGCAGCAATTCCTCCTTAATAGTTCCCTCTGCTGTTCCTACTCCTCTGATACTGCATGTTGCCCTGTTGATTTTGTTGTGAGTCCTGGTTATCACCCCCCACCCTCTGTGGCCCTCCCTTGTCTTCCTTGTTATTGTTGAAATGTGATTCAGGGCTCCTTCATGGGTGGGAGGAGGGCTCTCCTCTGAGGACAGGGTACCCTCAAAAATAACAAAGGTGCTCCCTCCAGTTCACTGTCCCCAGAAGCTGGTTGGTTCAAGGTGCTGGCAGAGGGTTTCAGAATGGATTTGGCTAGCCACCTTGATTTCTTTCAAACTGCCACCAAGTAACTACACAACATATCATTTTTCTGTAGCCACCTTCATCCCTGATGAATTCTCTCTCCTTCTGGACTTTATCTCTGAAATCAAGTTGCTTTAATGTCTTTTCAATTTCTATTTCAAAGGCCCAAACTCTGGTGAGTCAGGGAACTGATTCAGCAATGCTTCTTTCTGTTTGACCTCTGTAATTGAATTTATTGTTTAATTGAGTCTCTTATAATCAGCTGTATTGCATGTAGGGAAGGGAGTGGATCTCCTCCTTCCAAGGATCAAAAAGTCAAAGCATTCTCTTCCAAAGATAGGAAATTTCAAAATTCTAAGTTCATGGGAACCCTCCTCACCTCCATATACATTTCTAAGGTTACTTGCTGCCAAACAAGCCTTCTTAGCTTATACTCTGCTTGTTCATAATGCAGAAAGGCTTTTTTTTGTTTGTTTTAATAAAACTAATTTTTTTATTATAAGAGTAAGAAAACAATATAATAAAGATAAACCAGATAAAGGTAACAGTTGTATTTTAACATGGTCGGGGTCAATAAACTATCATCTTGGAAGTGCATGCTAAATTTAGTCAGAATATAAACTATATTACTATCATAATAATAGTTATAAATTTATGCAAAAATAAACCATAAGAAACTGTATGTGGGTTCCATTTCCACACTTCTGAAACTACCCAGGAGGCTTACATCCAGTTACAAGACCTGTGCTACAAATGGTTACAGCCCTCCACCAGAACTGTTGATTCAGGAATGAGAAACCCAGGTCCACCTGTAATACTATTACTTGGTCCTGCCACACCTGAAACTACCCAGGAGGCATACATCCAGTTACAAGACCTATGCTACAAATGGTTACAGCCCTCCACCAGAACTGTTGATTCAGAAATGAGAAACCCAGGTCCACCTGTAATACTATTACTTGGTCCTGCCACTCCCATGAAGGTATTCACTTAAGGGGCTGGCACATGTACTGAAGGACAGAGGAAGTGACTGAGATTAACATGAGTTAGTGGAACACAACCAAACACACAGCAGTGCCATAATAATAATGAACACTGATACAGCACACATCCTCAAATGACACTGTATGATGGCATGCATTACTGTGTAACAAAATATAGTTGTGGAATGCAGCATTGTACTGGACAGATATCAAGAGTCATGTATTAGCACCATATTACTGTAAGAGTAGACAATGCAAGGTTAAATACCATGTTAGTTGTATCTGTACTCATTAATAGAATGACAAACATATGAAATAAGTGCATACAAACCAAATTCATGACAAGTCGTTGAACAGGTGGTGCTGTGCCATGGCTATGTACAGTAAATGTAACCTGTAAGCTAGGTTAGTGAGTGTAATGTACTGGCCAGGAACTGCTTGGTGGCACGGTATCTGAAGGTTGTGATCAGCCCATACCACCCTCATTGGCTAGCACAAGATGCATACACATGGGCAAGAGCAATGCACTTGTACTGCTATGGTGCCCTGTCCTGGGTCTCTGAGCACTGAACAAAACCAAGCATAGAAATCAGACAAATAAAAATACAATAAAACAAAGTAAACAAAACAATCTAATAGAAAAGTAGCTCCTAGAAGCCGATTCCAAATAACTACAGTTCACATGTAATTTATAATAGTAAAGTAAGGCAACTAGCTAGTCCAAAAATATGGAATTTCAGGGTCCCTTTATATGCAAAGTTCAAGGTGAGTATGCACTCAACAGACACCAGTAACATTGACTTCTTAAATAATCAAAACATTTATTTTGAATGGTACAATGCTCTCCAGTGCCAAATGTGCTCACTGGCCACTACTAGCCTCGTCACTTTGTGTCCAAGCAACCCATCATCAGGGGCATGCCCCACCACCTAGCAGATCAAAGTGGACATGCAAGGAATTCCACACTACTGGTACAGCCACTATAGAAGATCTGTGTCTGACAAACTTTAACCTGGAGCAGAGTACAGAAAGTAGCATAGATGCAGTGGAGAACAGACAGATGTACTGTATATGGCATGAGGAGATCTGTGAGATAGCCAGGACCATAATAATGTAGAGCATGTACACTAACAAGCATGTCTTGAAGTGAATGTACCACCAAATGGGCAAGGCAATGCTGCTGTGAAAGGGTCTATGGACTGTGGTAATATATGCCTCTATGTGTCAGAGTCATTAAGCTTGGATAATTTGATATCCTTAGGTCCCTAGGTTGTCTCTTGGAAAAGATGGACCGGATACAGAGTGAGGCTCACTGGAATGATACCCTCCGGGCCATACAAGCCATGGGCACTACCTGACCATCTCTTCCAAGAGACACTGGGGGACCAAGGATATCAAATTATCCAAGCTTAATGACTCTGACAATATAAAGGCATATATTACCACCTTTGAAAGAGTGGCTAAAGCCTGCCAATGGCCAAAAGATCAATGGGTGGTATGTCTGGCTCCCTACCTATCTGGAAGAGCACAACTGGCCTACAGCCATGTTGGTAGTAGGCATGCTAACAACTACAACCATGTTCATCAGGCCAAAGTGAAAAGGTATGACGTCAGTGTTGATATGTATCTACAGCATTTTTGGACATTCCATTTGCACACTGCTGAAACCCCCAGGAGGCTTACATTCAGTTACAAGACCTATGCTACAAATGGTTACAGCCCTCCACCAGAACTGTTAACCAGGTGATGGAATCTATCAACCTTGAGCAATTTATTAAGATTCTTCCCGGATGTACAGATGTGGGTGACGGAACACCGCCTGAGACAGCCCAGAAGGCTATCCAATTAGCAGAGGACTTTCTTACTGCCAGACCATCATGAACAAAAGGACACTGTGGGGCTTGTGGACCCTCATCCATGGTAAGACCTTCCACATCTATTATTTCTGGGGTTCTACTGGTACAGGTACTGGTGGCTCTACTTCTGCAGGGAGTTAAGACTGGGGGACATTCAACCTGACATTATTTGTCATGAGTGTCAAGGAAAGGGCAGTTAGCAGGTATTGCCTAAATGGAAAAAGAGCCAACACAGCTAGCCTTGGCCAATGGGGGCAGTAGGTGACCATGGTACAGCTGGGAGGAGGGAGGTCCCTGCTCTTCTTGATTCTGGAGCAGACAGACTTTAGTCCAACCAGCCTTTCTCCCCAGAATAGACACTCATGGTAGAACTGGGGTACGTGTATTCATAGGGATGTGCATTATTATCCTGTAACAGAGACCACCTTATGTGTCCATGGACAAACTCAAGCAATCAAAGTGGGACTGGTTCCAGACCTCCCATTACCTGTAGTGATTGGGCATGATTACCCAATTTGAGACACTAATGACCTCAGCTCCTAAACTCTGTGCCATAACCACCAGGGCCCAAGCTAAGCAAGAGGTCACCTTGCCCCAGGTTACCCTTTTGATGTGAACTATATGGAACACCATGGAAAGACAGAAAATCAAACAAAAATGAAGGAAAGAAAAGAAGCAGTGGACTGCTCAACAAATGGACATACCTAATGTTTTACAGGATCATGTAAAAACTGTGGACTTTGTACTGAATAGGCAGCTGATATAACCCTAACCCTTTCTTTCCACAGGTGGAGGCAGCAGACAAAGAGACAACCTACCCTAGATTCATTATGAATAATAAATTATTGTATAGGGAGTTCAAAATCCTGCAACAGAATTTACAGTGGAACAGTTGTTAGTACCAATCCAATACCAACAGTAGTTAATTACATTGGTCCAGGACATCCCTATGGCAGGTCATCTGGGGAGGGATACAACCTTGAGTCACCTATTGTATAGGTACTATTGGACAGGCATCCATGATGAGGTAACCAGCTATTGTAGAAGCTATCATGAGTGCCAGAAAGAGCTGCTGTCACGATAAAGGAGAAAGTAGCACTGCAACCTCTTCCCTGGTAACCACTCTTTTGAGTGGGTTCCTATAGGTATTGTGGGTGTGAGCAGTAAGTGGAACCAATTCATCCTAGAGTTTTGTGATTATGCAACTAAGTATCCAGAAGCAATCCCGCTACAAATGGTAACTGCTCCCGAGAGTGCAGAGATTGCTCAAAATATTTAGTAGGATAGGTGTTCCCAAAAATATTTACTGACAGGGGTAACAATTTTAGATCTGCCTTGCTTGAATCAGCTATACCAATCATTGGGGATTGGGGCACTTATGACCTGCCTACCATCCCCAAACTGATGGGCTGGTAGAGCAATTCAACAAAACATTAAAATGGCTGTTACAGAAATATGTGCAGGAGGAGGAAAGACTTGGGATGTGTCCCTACCCCAGTTGATGTTTGTGTATAGGGAAGTACCACAAGCATCAACAGGGTTCTCCCCATTCAAGTTACTTTATGGGAAAAACCAAGATGCCCCTTGATATAATTAAAGAGCATTGGGAAGGCCACAAAGGCACTGAGGGTACCCAGATTGTGGATTACATAAACCTGTTGAGACAAAGGTTGGCACAATATATTCAGTGGGCCCATCAGTACAACCAAGGGAAACAACAGGAACAAAAAGGTACTATGATCGGGGTTGGCCAGAAGGTGTTTTCTCTAGGGACAAGGTATTGTTATTATTATCGATCCTCTGAGAGTAAATTAACCATGAAGTGGCAGGATCCTTATGTTATTAATAGACAAGTAGGCCCTGTAAACTATGTAACTGACCTCCCAGAAAGAAGAAGAAAACACCAGGTCTACCATGCCAATCTTTTAAAAAGGTGGTTTGATCGACCTAACCCCACCCTGCTCCTTCTTTTTTTATACATCCAGAGCAACCTACCTGTGAAATGGAGCAGGAATGTCAATGGCTGGAGGGCACAGGAGGATACACGGACCTGTTTATTAACCCAGGGTTAGAGGCCAGTCAGAGGGAAGCATTGGATAAGGCTCTGGAACCATTTTTGAAATGTTTGCCTGTGTATCAGGGACAGCAAAGGGTGGAACACTGTATTCAGGTCAACCAGGATGCACCCATCCGACAAAAGTATTATAGGTTGCCCAAAAGATCAGGGCGGTGATAAAGGAAATATGGAAAATGCAGAACATGAGAGTGATAGAACCATCTACCAGTGACTGGAGCTTCCCACGGTGGTTGTGGGAAAGAAGGAAGGTGGTGCGAGTGTACCTTGATTTCCACTGCCTTAATACCATATCCAGGTTTGATGCATACCCCATGCCACAGATCAACGATATTATCAACCAGCTGGGAAAGCAAAATATATCAGCACATTTGACATGATAAAAGGATATTGGCAAATCTCATTACATCCCCAAGCACAGGAGAAGACCACCTTTATGGTCCCCTTGGGACTTTCAATTCAACACAATGCCCTTTGGGTTGCATGGGGCACCTGCAACCTTTCAGTGTTTTATGGACAAAGTCTTAGATAACATACTGGTTACAGTGCCGCTTATCTAGATGACATTGTGGTGTTCAGCCCCAGTTGGGAGGAACACCTACAACACCTGACACAGGTTCTAGGTGCTATTTCTCAGGCAGGGTTAACTATCAACCCAACAAAATGTTCCCTAGCTATAAGGAAACTAAATATCTGGGGTTCAGATTTGGACATGGACAGGTGAAACCAGATATAGGAGAGGTGGACACCATAGCTAATTGTCCTCGTCCTACCACAAAACACCATGTACAGTCCTTTCTGGGACTAGCTGCGTAATATAGGTGATTTGTGCCTAATTTTGCAACTGTGGCAAGCCCTTAACCGACCTCTCAAAGAAAAGACAGCCTAATAATGTGAAGTGGACTCCAGCCTGTGAGGAGGCTTTTGTACTATTAAAGCCCACCTGTGTGCATCTCTCTACTGAGATGTCCCAGTTTTGACCTCCCATTCATTGTTCAAATGGATGCCTCAAATACAGGGATAGGGGCAGTACTGTCCCAAATGACTGAAGGGAAAAACATCCATAATATACATTAGCACGTAAACTCCATGAAAGGGACACCAGATATTCTACAATAGAAAAAGAATGCCTGGCCCTGAAGTGGACCATGGAGTCACTAAAGTTCTATCTCTGGGGTGTCACTTTGAAGTATGGATGGACCACAATCCCTATACTGGTTGCAGGCTATGAAGGATAAGAATCCCGCATTATGTGTATGTTTACTATCAAACACAGGTCAGGTCCAGCCAATAAAATGCTGACTTCATGTCCCATTATGGAGCTGATCCACAACTAGAACAGAATCAGACCTTGGGGTAAAGTTTGCTAAGGCATCAGAGACTAATCTCTGATACAGACATATTTCTTCTAGTTCATTTTTGGGGACCCCAAGGTGGAGTTTTGGAGTGGGCATGCAAAACTCCATCTCTCATTGTGAGAGATCTGTTTAAGCATCTGAAATTTGATGTACTGCCAGGAATTAGGCATTTATGTTTTGTTTGAAAACCACCTGGTTATCTCAAGTGGGAGTAGGGGTCTATGTGATAATGGCAAATGCTCTAAAGGCGATTAACGTTATCACACAATCAGAGTGCAACATTTCGGCACTCAACCCTAGTGCACAGGACAACGGCACCAGAAGAGTTTTTATCGCTTTCTGTGGGGGGCTGTGTCCCCCACACCTCCCTCACAAGGGGCTTCATCCCCTGCACCCCACTACTTAAGGATTCTCAACTCCGGGGTGTGTGTCGGGGGGTGAAAGCATTAAAAATAAGGTTCAGGCCCAGGCGCAATAAAATCGCACCAGCGCCCAGACCTGAACCGGCACCTCACCCACCCCAACCACTAGCCAACCCCGATGCCACAACACAGCTTGGCCATCCACCACAGCACCACCCCTACAGCACCTCCGCCCTCTCCCAGCCCACACTTGCCATGCTCACTCCCCCTATGTGCGCCATACACATACTGACATCCTGTCACCCAGTTCACCCACCCCTCATCCGTCGCTCTACCCCCATCACCATGAGTGATTGTGCCTGGAAGGAGTCGTCATTACAGATGGTGCCCTTCCTCATGTGCCCACCTCAGGGGTTACTAGGAAGGAGTATATGAAAGGGTCTCTGACTGTGGAGACCTTTCTTTAAAAAGTCTGTTGCAACAGCAGATAATTTCCTTTCTCCTTTCAATGTCTGTTTTTCCTTTCTTAGCTCTGTTTTCCCATCTTCAGGCAGGCCACCTAGTAGATGTTCTTACTATCCCTGAAATAACTCTACCTTCTGGTGTCCTAAAATCCAGCCTTGACAATCTCCTCTTGGAAATGCCTATTCTACCTGCACGAACATGCGACACTCACCAGAACAAACATGCAATAGTTTGCTAACAGGTGTAGTAACTGAAAGAAACACTTAAAAATATATATAAAAAGATAAACAGATTTAGCTGGTAGCGGGCAGTGGCAGAGTGCCACAATATTTACTGTTTCTGATGCCTTGGAAATGCTGGACTGCTGTCTGGACAAAAGCCCTGTCCACAAATACAATGCATTAGCTATTTGGGCAGTCCTTTCCCTGTGCAGCGTCTGAGTTGTTCAGTTATCCGTTCAAGCGACACTAGTTCTGTTTGGTCCTTGAACAGAAACATATTAAAGGTTCTAAGAAATGAGCTGGCGGTAACTTCAGTTTAACATGCTGTTTGCGAATCTGTAACTGCTCCCATGCTCTAATAGATTTGTAGAATGTCTGGAAAAGAACCATTTGCAGATGATTTGCAGCAGTGTCAGTTGGTCACTGTAAACATGTTGCAACCTGAGTTGCATTCAGCTTTTGGAGAGCTGTAAACACAAATTAGTCAAAGCTGCATTGGAGCGTGGGTGGTATATTACCAGGGTTGTTCAGTGCTGCAACACTGCATTGCTCCCTCACTCCAGATACATCATGTATGCAATGCATTTGTCATAACAATGTTCATATATTTCAGGGAAAAACAAAACGTTTTTGTTGTTTTAGTCTTTCTGCTTACCAGACTCCCTGGCATTTGTGTCCTTCCTCCCAGGTCCCTGCAGGTCTCTACCTTTCTCTCTATAGTGTCGGCTGGCCCATTCTCTTTGATATATATAGGGTAGAGGACTTGAAGGAGGAGCCTGTGAGTCAAGGAAATGCCCTGAGGATAAAATTATGCTGTTCTTTAGCTATAAAATGCTATTTTAAGATGGAATAAGTTTTCTTTTGTTAACATGAAATGAATAATTATGCTTATATGTTAAAAGGACTCCCTTAACCTGACTTTAGGTCTCAAGGTAAAACAAGGAGCGGAGCTTAATATACCACCTGATGTTATCTGCTATAAAATATGTGATTCCCAAGATGATCCTCAGTCTGCTTTAGGGCTCAGCAAGGAACTGACCCACCTGGAACTCTAGCTACTTCCAGAGGTTGAATTTTCTTTATTATTGGAATGCTTATTCTTTTGATTACCATCTTTATTTCTTTTGTCGTGTACAGTTCTCATTTTAGCACTTTATTTTCATTTTGCTGAATAAAGCAGATTTTTGTTGGACTTCCTGGTGTCTTCATCCTTCAATCCCACACTTCCTTCCAAAGCTGCTAATATGAGATAATCTCCCATGAAGTCCCACCAATCAAATGTGCTGCCATGTTCTGGACTGGCTGCAGGCAGTTCATTAAACTTCCAGATAACCATAGGTAAAGAGTGTTACAGTAATCCAACCTGGGTGTGAACTGCTTGGTCATTGATATACTGAGTAGTAGTAAAATATTTTAGTCATAGAAGTACATGAATCTGGATTTACTCAATTGAGCTAAGAACTCATTTACAGCTAGGTACATGGCACTTGAAACACATAAGAACAAACATAAGAACAATTATATTGTTTCACATACATTGCCAGATCATATAGTGAACATCTATGCAAGTACAATATATAATACAGAAGACACAAGCAAACAAGACAACCAATACAGGTTCTGCCATTTTTCATTTGAGATATATACTTTTTGCTAATTTTTGAGACCTAAGATACTATCTGTAAAACATAGTGTGGAATTATGTGCATTGTTTTTCAACCATTTTTTGTCTCCCTCAGGTATTATTCCCCATCGTTAATCTAAGATTTGGTGGTATTTTATTCCAAGGTAGGGCACCTGCATAATAGACAGTATCTCCCTATTTCTAAGTTGCATCTTGGGATCTCCAAGTTTATACCATGTGCTGATCTTAGAGATTTTTTCTACAAACCAGGTTAGTGGATATGTACAGTAGTTTAGGATTTTCCCATTCAAGCCCTAATATATAAAGGCTATTAGATGTTTCTGCCTACATTCACAAAGATGTAACCACCCCAGGCTATCATATAACTGACAGCTATGAGTTAATTGGGGCACCAAGAATGAACCTGGTGAGTCTACCATAAAGAATGTCCAGACTCGCCAGGTCACCCTTGGTCCACTTGCATACAAAATATCACTGTAGTCAAAAATTGGCATTATCATGGTATTAAATACATGTATCCTGGTCACCTGTGATAGGCATAGGTTTGCTCTGTACAGAGCTCCCAGTCTCTTTCCCACATTTTTGCCAAATAATCTATGTGTCGTTCCCATCCAAGAGAACTGTCTAACTAGATCCCCAAATACCTATATGTTTTGACCTGTTGTATCTGGGATACCCCAGGGTAATAACATTTAGAGCCTGTCTCTCAGATCCACCCATCTTACATGAAAATGGCATTGTTTGTGTTTTTGGTGTTAAGTACCAATTTGCTACTATTAAAAAGCATGTAGTTCATCAAATCCCTCCTGTAAATTATCCTGGATTTTTGAATTGAAACATCAGATGTATATATAACCGTATCATCTGCATATAAATGATACATAATGGATGGGTCTGAAAAACACATGCCATTCACATAAATGTTAAATAATAAAGGTCCACTATAGAACCCTGGGGACCCTGGAGACAACAGGTGCAAATGTTGAAAAAATGTTCCTATTGTTACTGACTGTGATCTTTCTTTTTAATATGAGCCCAGCCATCTCATACTATCTCCTGCTACTCCCAGTGAGTCCACCTAGACAGGAGACATCAAGGGTCAAGGAATCAAAAATCCTTAGACAAGTCCACGTATATTTCCCCAATTAATGCACTCCTGTCCAGGGCCAACTGCACATCACTCACCACCTTTACTAGAGCAGAAAGAGTACTGTGTTGCTATCTAATCCATGACTGCATGGACTGCAATATATGGTTCTCATCAGAGTTGAGCTCTCAGGTTTTTGTTATCAGATAACCTTGTCATAAAACCTTCAACTTGGCTCTAGAAATAAAACTCCCTTAAATTAAAAACAAATAATTTCATGCTCTTTCTATACATGATCCCTTTCTGATACACTGAAATTAAGAAAGAAATCAAGCATTATTCTGGTTTTGTTTTTTCTTTTTTAATTTATTGTGCTTTACACCATTCTGCCTGATCGGCTACCATCAGTCCAGCCAACCCACCCAGCTCCATCAGCCACCATCTCTGAAACTTGCCTTCTCTCACTTCCTCCCTTGAATTACTCTGCATGGGAAGGGTTACGGTGGGTGCAACTCTACACTCACCAGACAGAGATTAAGTGTCAGTCAAGGAGGAAGAACCAATTGGTGGTGTTGGGCCTGTGTTGGGTGACAGAGAGCATCCTGTTGCAGTCAGTGTGTTTTCCAACATTTTCTGTCCCACCCCAATGTTGGGAAGGCCTTACTGATGCTGTACATCATGCCACTGATGCCTACTTCCTTAATTCATGCTCCAGCTGCACCACCACCACCTATGGTCACCTAAGTGGTGGTGTTGCAGCAAAGACCATTTTCCTTTCCCTCCCTGAGAAGATGAGCATCCATGGGATGCTCAGTCAGCCTCCCTCTGGCCGGGCCTCCCACTGCCCAAGATCATTCTTGAACCAAGGTCATCAGCATCACAAGCAGCAGAACTACCACTGCACCAGTGAGTGGTCCCTATTTTTAGTGTTTCTTTGATTATCACATAAAATCACCCTCACAGCCTAACCAACATGACTGTGCCCTCTGCTGTTTACCCTGTCCCACATAAAATTGAGCATTTGGCTCTATATAAGGGTCTGTGTGAGTGTGTACCAGTGGAATTTTGTAGAACTGTGAATTCATGCATTCCATGTCAACATTTCATTGTGGATGGGCTTTTATTGAAGAACACTGATCATGCCTCATGCCTCCAACCCTGGGGAGGGGCTGCAGTAATTACCCAACAACCGTAAGCTCGGTCATGTGTTATTCTACTTTCTACATTCTACTGCACATCTAGAAGAGAAATGACAAGCAGGTAGAAACCACCTGTGGAGGCGCTACTGATATTTTCTTAGCAGTATTTTACTGTAGTTTTTCGGCATAGATTTTATTCTTTTAAACATTTTTTTAATTTGCCCAACCCTTTTCTGAGTACAATAAGACTCTTCAGAATGTCTGGAATTGGTGGATACCCATGCATCCAGGGATGTAAGGCCCTCAACTTGATCATAATACCCGTGGGCATGTTGGTATCCACCAGTACCCACAGCCTGTCAGGTATTGTTGCTTAGGATAATAAATGGACAGCCATACACACAACAAGGCTGTGTCTACATCGAGATTTCTATGGTAACCAGTAACCTTGAACAAAGCCATATACTATAGGAAACATTCCAGGATTCTGAGAGAGGTGTGTCAACCACTCTATCATGCTGAGCAGAAGCATTGAATTAGCAGGGATATATAAGGCATTTTCTGGTCTAAAAGGTATGCCACCATTGCCTTAAATTTAAAACCAGATTTGGGAATGTTTGTTACCTCTGCGGTGAGTGAAGAAGTTAGGAGGTTTTATTCAGACCAGAATTGAATTGCAGCCTTTCCAGTCCAGCTTGTGGCACTTGATTTTTGCCATATTGTGTGTGTTCCATGACTGAACTGTGAGGAAGAGTCCACTGGAGGAAGGAGCCCTTTGGGTAGGCGGACAGTGGTAAAGCCCGCAGAGGGCTTAATGCACATTGTTATTGAGAGAATTGCTTGGACATTTTTATTTTTTTCCCTCATAACCTCATCCTAATAGAAACTGTGCAGCTCTAATTGCACTAGCAGTTACACTATCACAATTTCTGAAATTATCTGAAGCTATCTTTAAACAGATTGTAAATGAAGTTATCGGACAACAGTTTAAAAACTTTCATACTCATTCTAGCTTTGTTTTTATTTCTCTGCATTTTCTGTAATTTTCTGTATTTAACTTTGGAGCCTTAGCAACTTTTTGCAATCTAGTATATATCACTACATACTAGAATATTGCAAAATATTTCAAAATATTTAAAGCCAGCATTTCTGACACTTTTTTTTGTCATTTCCCTTCACTTTGTATTAGCTCATATTGGCTTATATCAGTAGTATCAGTAATAGTACTCTAAGGAGTTGTACTCATTTGTACTGGTGCATTTATTTTATATTTAAGCTTTTCTAAATTTTATTTTTAACATTTTGTTAACTAATGTTGAAGAGTAAAATTTAAACCAGGAAACAATTATAATTATGCTGCTGAGTTGTATTTTTCCATCAGTGGTGTCATTAGATATAATCAAATAAATCAATGCTCCTTGAATTAAGATGTGATAGTTTAATTATACTGACCTGAATCAAGTCAATAGTTGCATACTCCACAAGGAAATAATTTATTCCCCACAGGAGAAGTTTGGTTTGGATTGATATTTAAATTTTGATCCATCTGGAATCAATTAGAAGTTAACAACTGCCTGATTAGTTTCTTAGGATTCGCTGGTCGGTCAAACAAGTCTTTGAAATTTTCAGGCTGTCAGACCATTAATTAGGCAAACTATTAAAATGCAACTTTTTAAATAGGTATAAAAATTACACACTGTGCATGAGAATTCTTATGTCAGTGCCCAAAAAGCTTAGCTGTTAAACATCAAAGCAATTAATAAGGTGATCAATTAAAATTCTTTACCTTTATCTTAGTCTTGTAAGGCCATTTCAGATTAGTTTCACTTCCAGCATCCAACCTGGGGAGCTGCAACTTGTGCTTTGATTTAGGATTACCTGGCAAAAATACTAGTAGTTTTGAACACATATTATTAAGGACTACCTTGCTTGGGTGTCCTAATTTCATTTGACTTGTTTGCTTCCAATTTAATTTGGGTGAAGCACCAAAGTTTTATTTTTGTTTTTTCTCCTAGTCTTATAATGGTAAGATATTAATTATACCTCTCAATATTAAACTACTGGGTCCATTGAAATTCTTAGGTTAAAACACCACATAAAGTGGCATATAAGAGAATTACCATTTATATTTTATAATTTATAATTTTATTTAGTTTGCCAATCGTCCATTTTCAATCTTGAAGTAGGCACCTGCTTTGCTTCCTGTCTTGACCGAGGAGAGTCAGAAAGAAAGAACAATCATACCTTTATTCATCACAATGTGTTTAACTGAAATATTTTTAAATCCTTTTCTTTTCTCCACTCATAAAATCTTGGTAAGCAGTCATAGTTATATTGCTATATTTAAAATCATCTCACTTCAAGTAGATCTTAAAGATTTGCTGGTTTAAAACTGTTTACTTTTTTATTAGTGGAAACTTTTAATAGAACTGAAGTCAAGTTTTCTTTTTTTCTTTTTATATGATTAACTTTGTATTAACTAATAACAAATAATTGAAAAAGCTTGCTTATATTATTTTTATGTTTGTTTAATCTGGTCTAGATAGAAAATTGTTTCCTTTGCTTGGATTATCTTTATTTTGTACCCTCAACTTTAAACTCAGTTTAAAACAACCTGGTCCCATGAAGAGTCCTGAGAGGATTATCAACTGTTTCTTCTTTGCTTCAATACCCTTCAACTTCCTGACTTTATCATAATAGAAAAGGGTGTTTCTTCAAGTCCACTGTGAGCCCAAAGTAATCGATAAAGCAATTTGGTATTTGTTTGAGAACTGGGAAAGCAGCTTTTGAACTGGATCATTTGCAATCATTTTGAACATTCTTGGGACCTGTAACCTATTACAAATTATTTAGGGATCTGTTATGCTAGCTCTGTTTAAAATTGTCCATAATTTAAGGGCAAATATAATTTGGAGTGTTTATTCTATCTTACCTATTTTTATTTATTCATATACAGGATTTTAAAAATCTCAAAACTATTGATATTCTAACTTTTATACTGTTTTAATTACAATATCATATTATTTTCTTTAGTTATACATTTTATTCTTTGGATTATTTATGCAAGATTTTTTTCTATAATTTATAGGTAATTTTCTATATAACCATTTAGCCCTAGGGTAAAAGGTTCATATTTTAAATTGGTAATAAATTGCATAAGCATACTTTATATAGTGGATTGCATTTGCTTGGTTGCACATTATATTGTAATATTTAGTCTAGGGTTCTACAATTCTACAGCATTGTAGCTGTATAATTATATAACTATTAAAATAATTAAAATGGTTAGTACCAGGAGTGCATGGGTCTGCACCTCAAAGAAGGATCTACAATAGAAGAAAGAAAGAAAACTTAAAGTAAAAAGTCTTAACCAAGAAATAACTGAAAAAAACAAATCAATTAAAAACAGCAGCTTTTCTAGGTAAAATAAACTTATTGAATCAAGATTTTATATTGTCTACACCCTTACTGGAAGGAAAAAAAAAAGAAATGATGAAGGAATCTCAAAATGATATAATAAAAAACAACAACTGTAAAAGCCTTTCATATTCCAGTGAAGAGTAGAATCAGTTTCCTTGGGTGATTATAATTTTGTAGATTTAGCTGAATCAGATAATTTGTCATTTAATTTTGATGTAACAAGGAAAACCCTTTTAAGGGTAAATTAACTCCAGTAGAAACTTTAGAATCTTTTAATATAGTCATCAACACTACTACAATGAAAAAAAGACTCCACCCTTTTGTATATAATCATTACTAGAAACACCATGAAAATCAATCTTAATTGAACTAGGAAGAAGAAAAAAAATACAAAATGTTAGTAATGTTGACCTATCACTAATCATGATAGATTTGGATCACACTATAAAAGGGTAACATTCTCACTGCACATACATGATTGGAAGGTTGGTGTTCTGAATTTAGAAATCTCTTGTCCACGGAAAAAGACCAGAAGTATATCCAGGAACAAAGTTATAGCAAGTCACCTCTTTTAACATTTTCCCCTACTCAGGAAAGTAAGGATCTTAATACTACAATCATATCAAGTCAACAAAGTTCATATGACAAAGATTTTGGGGATAGTAGCAATTTTGCTACAACATCCTCTTTCTAAACAGATTCTAGAGTATAAAATCCTTACTATGTGAATATTGTAATATTAAAGAGTCTTTGGGCATTAAAAGAAGAAGTTAAAAAATATGATCTGATGTATTCTATAACAGAGCAATCTTAGATAGATTAATTAATAAAGGAAATGATCAGCTAGATATACCTGAAAAAATCTTCTGAAGAAATCAAAAACTACAAAATTAAATAAAGCGCTACAAGTAAATATATCTCTGCTATTTAAAAAGGAAAGGAGTTTTTGTTGTCTCAGAAGATGATAACCAACTTAGTCTACACAGAGCACATCAAACCAAAAGAATAGCAAAGGTCATAAGAGAAACAAATCAAGGAAAACTAGTTGTAAGGGTAGTGAAATCAATCACAAAGTACAAAAAGCAAAAAGAATAAACAAACAGAAGAAAACATTATAGAAAGGAAAAGTCAGGAAGTTGCAGAACAGAAAAGTGAGAATACAAATGATCAGTACCCACTTATTCAGTTTAGCTCAGTGAATCCTATTCCTGGAAAATTAGTTTAAAAAACTATAGAAAGAAACATGGGCTGCCAGCTGTTTTAATTCCAGAGTGTTGAGTCATTTTGGACAATGATATAACAGGAAGGGAGACTGAGGGGTCCCAATTTTATATTCAGGCAGATTTGACTGGCAAATCTGTTATAATATTACAGGATGTACAAAGGAAAGGCAAAAATCTAGCACTGGAAATGTTAATCATTAAAATGAATGTGAAGGGCAGAGCTCCCAGTCTCAGGTTAACCAGAGGAATACATTTACAAAGTCATGGAATGATCACCAAAACAATGGTACAAATATAAAAAAAAACAAGTCAACATGAGCATATGATTGAAATATATAGAATTTGACATCTTTATGGTAAACTCCTGAAAAATTATTGAATTGGCTATTTCAGTTATTCCATATTTTGGATAAGTTTTGGATTATTTTGCATTTTGTCCCTCTCCTCTAAAAATACCAGACTGCATATTGATTTATTGCAAGTTTGAAAATATGTGCCTTGAAGATTTGGGAAATGAAAGATGTCCTGGCCCATAAGGGAATTTGATTACCCCCATGAAGGTTACCATTTTGTCTGATAGAGAAGAGAGTGAAATCTTGGATAATTTAGACTCTGATAAAATGAGAAAGATAAAGGAAACTGGTTGACAGAGACTGTTAAAATAATTTCATTCTTCACTACAAATCAAGAAACAGAATGGAAAAACAGAATGCTATCTTTATTTGGCTGGGAAACAAAGGATAATCAATAGGCAATTTAAAGAAAGATATTACACATTTCCTTTCTATTGCACCTAAATTAAACATATTTCCTTCAATTATAAAATATATAAAAATCAAAAGGGCTATATATATATATATATATATATATATATATATATATATATATTCATTCATACATATAATACATATACAGTATATATATGACATATATATGTCAGATAGACTTGACATTTTGGTCAAGAAAATGGTGCACCTTATTTTAAAGGCAGCCTACTTACTTGATGAATATGGATTACATATTGTTGATTATCAAATATTTGAGACACACAAATCAAAACCAATTAATTAATCAGAAAAACCAAGGATCTTATCAGATTACATAGGTAATTGCTATGAGGTTTTGGAAAATCTGACCTTAGTTTGACCAAACCAAATAAATGGAAAAGTAATTAACAGTAATTCCTATCAGTTAAAGATACTAACATAGAATATTGAGGTATTATTAATATGTTGTGCAGACAATGGCACAATATCCTTTTGCAAAAATTCAACATAATATGTTTACAAGAAACCTAGTGGAATAATTTAATTTCTCCATTAATTCCAGGTTTCACAGGATTTTCCACTGCTCCTTTCAAGAAACAAAAATTTGATAGAGCAAAGAAGGTCTGACAAGATATTTTAAACTGTAATTAGATTTCAAAATAACTCAAATAAAAACATCAATCAGAACAATACTACCCATTAAACTCTCTTACAATAATATGCATTTAGTGGTGATAAATATTTACATCCCTGCTGGTGATAAAAATACCACCAAGGAAGATTCCTGGGAAGGATGTAGAGCATTCATACTAGAAGAAATTGATAATGATGAATCACTACGTATTATTTTGTTAGGAGATTTTAATGTTAGATTGGGAGACATTAAGACATCGGATAATGAGCAAAATGAGAACTTTGTTCAATCCTATGTTATCCTATAATAGAAAAATCATTAGATTAAAAAATAAACAAGGTAAAACACTCTGCTATTTTGGATGCCTTAAACTTTACTTTGCTAAATGGAACACCTAGAAGTGATCAAATTGAATCCTTTACCTTTCTAGGTTCAACAGGTTCATCTATGTTTGATTTAGTATGGTTTAACATGTCAGTAAATAATTTATTCTTTGATCACAAAGTTATTACACATCCAGAGTCTTCACATCTTCCCATCTCCAATGCTTGGATTTTAAGCAATTAAAGGTTGTCAATTCTCCTGTGGTGCCAAACAGTGAAGTAATAAATTGTAAAAGAATCCATTGGATCATACCTCTATAACTAAATTTATTGATGTTTTGAGTCCCACTAAGTTTCTAATTTGAAAACAGAAATTATTTCAGTTAAAGAGCTGGTTCAGTTATCAATATATTGGGAAGATCTGATCAGACATTTAGGACCATTATTTCTCCAAATCTCCTGGTACAACCCCAAAAAAAAAAACAAGGAATACTTGATTTAATAATTCATGTAAAATAGCAAAAGAACATAAATAAAATACTTTATCTTTCAAAGAAACCACAAGCAATAATAACTAATCATACAATTATTAAAGCTAGAAAACAGTATAAACCAACACTGAATAAAAAGAAAAGGTATCAAATAAAAATGTGGCAAAAATTAAGAAAGGCATTTTTCTAAAGATACCAGAAAATTCTGGACATTAGTAAGACAAGGTTTTAATGAATATGCTGTAAATATAGAAGCAACCATTACCTCTTCAGTGCAGATAAAACATTTTTCAGAATTGTATTTTTCTTCAACAGAAATAGCCATTAATAAAAACATCACTTCTTCTAAGATATGTTATCCAAAACTCCTGTATATCAAACAGAGGAAATAATATTAGCTATAAGTAAAATTTCTTTAAACAAAGCCACTGACCCAGATAAAATATTAGCAGACATATTTAAAACATTTAGTGATTGGTGGATACATATTCTCTACATAATTTTCAGTTATTTCATCCAATGGAATTTTCCTGAAAGTTGGCTTGGAAGTATAATCTACCCATTTATAAAAAGGGATAGTAATAGTCCTTTAATGTATAGACCGATTAGCTTAATAGACTCTCATGAGAGTTATTCACCAGAATTATACTAACCAGGATCCAAACTTGGGCTGAAGAAAACAAGATCTTGAGTGAACTACAAAATAATAATAATAATATTTTATTTATATAGCGCAATTCAGAAATCAAAGTGATATATACATATATACTGTATATGTCATAAAACATTTCAATAAAACCTCACAAATAATTCAGCTTCAGTTAAAATTTCCCACAACCCATAAAAAATCAGATATTAAAACCCATTTCAAACAGATATGTTTTAAACTGGTCTTGAAGCTCTCCATGGTCCAGCACTCTTTACTCTGACAAGGTATAGAGATCCACAGTGATGGTGCCATGAACAGAAAAACCAGGACCCTGGATGTTTTCAACAGCACCTGGGAACCTCTTACAACCTCTCATCAGTTGGCGGAGAAGACAGTGGGACTGTAAGGAACCAGGAGCTCTTGCAGGTAGCTCAGTCCCAGTCTTTACAGGTCAGAAGACTGACCAGAAGGTGAGTCCACCACTGTATAGGCAGCCAGTGCAGATCACGCAGCATGGGGGTAATATGACTGAGTGTGAAATCCCAGTCAATAATCATGCCATAGCATTCTGCACCAGCTGCAAGTGGCAGATATCAACCCCAAGCCCCAGGTAAAGGGAGTTACAGTAGTCAAGGTGGGAGGTCACAAAGCATGGATCAACTTGGGAAAATCATTGGAGGGAACAAGGTGCGTAATTCTGGTGATGTTTCTAAGATGGCAGAAGGAGGACTTGATGACTGCCAACACCTGCACACACAGTGTCAACCCATCATCAGAACTGCCCCAGATTATGCACCTGTTTAGAGGTAGGTAGTTGTACACCATCGAGCCAAAGCCCAGAGGGTAAACCCACCACCGGCCTCTCTATCCAGTGCCCCAGATCCACAACCAACACCTCAGTCTTCCCAGAATCCAATTTCAACCACCTGGACTTCATCCAGTAATAGATCTTCATCAGACAGCTGTTAAACATCAAGACTGCACTATCCTGGTCTGGTGCAAAGACAGAGAGCTGTGTATCATCAGCATAGCAGTGAAACCTCAGCCCATTTCATCTTACAATGTCTCTGAGGGTAGCAGATACACTGAAAACAACATGGGGGACAACACTGAGCCCTGAGGACCCACATGGCAGAGAGAATGGCTCAGAGAAAAAATCCCAGATACCACCCTCTGGGACCTGCCAGTTAGGAAAGAATAGTACCATCTGAGAATTGGACCAGCCAGGCCACAGATAACCCTCTGGCACGCAAGCAGAACCCCATGGTCCACAGTATCAAATGCTGAGAAAGATCCAGAAGTACCAGGATGGAACCACTTCTGGTCCTCTGCCATCAGAGATCATTGAGCACCCAAACCAGAGTGATCTCGGTACTGTGTCTCTTCCAGAAGCCTGACTGAGAGGATCGAAGACATCGTGGACGGTAAAATGGTTCTCCAGTTGCAGTGCAACTACTTTCTCAATCACCTTCCCAACAAAGGGAAGGTTATAGATGGTCTGTAGTTTGCACAGCTGTTTGGGTCCAAAAAAACTTTCTTGAGAAGTGGAGTCACCATGCCTCCTTCAGGAATAGGGAACTCTCCCCAATTTAAGAGCACCAAACAATCTCTGCAAGAACAGGACCAATGGACTCCATACACCTAATAATAGGCGTGTAGGGCCGGATCCAAACAACAGCATGTTGGCTGCAAATTCTGGACAATCACACAATGTCCCCTACTGTCTCTCTGGCCAGTCAAAACATATCCAAGAAAACTGAGAGAAGTGACTATACACCAACCACCAGCAACCCACATAGAGGCACTGAACAGATTTTGGCCCTGATGTCAGCCACCTTATCACAAAAAAATCAATCAAACTCATCACACGTAACTTGTGAATATTCTCCTCAAACCTGAAACAGGTTGGGTTGCACAACCTGTCTACAGTTCAAAAGAGCTGGGCCAATCAATTTTGAGCTGCAGCAATCTCACTGGACAGGAACTCTTCCTTCTTATGTGTGATTGCTGATTGATACTTTGATAATATCTATCAATCTAAGGCAGTCAGATTCAAGGGTTGATTTCCACCAGCAATGCTCTAACCTTTTTCACCATGTCTCAGCTCCCTCAAAGTCCCATTGAACCAAGGGCTTGAGGGTGGGGAGATAAATGGCAAACACTGACTGGGGTGATAGAATACAGAGTCTCTGTAATAGCCTTTATTATAGGCCAGAACTAGACTCTCTGGATTCTCACCTGCCTCTGAAACCCAAGTAGGTCTAATACCGTGTGAAGACCTTCTGTAGTTACACCCCTCAATGGGCAGCATCTGACCATCTCCACGAGGGCAGACCTATGGGGGCTTGAGATTGAATCTTACTGTGTAGTTATCAGACCATACAACTGGTTCCACCACCAAGTCGAAGGACTCGATCCCCAGGAGGAGGACCAGATCAAGTGAGTGACCCTGGTTATGAGTAGCAGAGGCAACCTGTGTGAACCCTGATGAACACAAAAGTTGGAGGAGGTCTTGACCAAACTGCGAGTTCATCATCAACCCGGCATTGAAGTCACCAGTACCATTAGCTTGGGCGACTCCAAGGCCGCATCAATGATGAAGTCTGCTACTTCCTGCAGGAACAATTTCTCATCCCGGGTGGACAGTAGATGAGAATGATCCCACAGCCCACACCTGCTACTATGGTAAACTCAAATGATCTGGCACCCTCAACTGGTACAACAGTAAGGCCCAATTCCAATCTAAAACAAATAGCCAACCCTCCCTACCCTGTGGTCCAATCTTGAGCAGTGTATCATGAGAACCGTCTGGGGCCATCACCTCCAGGATGGGACCTGTGTTGTCATCAAGCCAGGTCTCAGTGATGCAAGTCAGGTCTACTGTCCCAACACAGTCAGCAATAATTGCTGTCTTGTTCCTAATAAACCTGGCATTACATGATACCACTCCAAGTCAGATGGGGTTCTGGGGCTGACCGAGTTATCTGCCCAGAACTACTGGAGCCTAGTATGGAAACCAGACATGGAGGACCACGGTCTAGAGACCATTTCACCCCAGGGCATCTTCTGGACCATACAACCCCAATACAGCCACCCCTCCCCCTCCACCAGTCCTGGACCCCGACCCACCTCTGCTTCCTACTAACAATACCCAAAGTCCTACAGTAGTTATAAACTGCTGTAGGCAGAGGAGGAGAATAAAAGGGCTGGAGGTCCCAGAGTTCAGAGGGGAGAAAAGCCTGACCAGGAGAGCAACAGACCAACTTATCTTCTGCCAACAGTAAACCCATACTTCCCCATGCCTTAAAAGAAATGTAAGACAAACACAAATAATCCTATTAATATTACCCACCCTCCCCAAATTTCTACCTAATAACAATATTAAACTCAATAAAGTAAAGGTTTCAAACCTTACCGATCTACAACAGAACATGGCTATGTTCTTAAACATTTATCTAGAAATATACAAAAATTAAAAGAGCCAAGTCTATTGTTTTATAGATTTAAGATCGACTTTCAATTCTATAAGCAGAATTTTATTGTGGAAAACCTTGTCTACTATAAAATTTAACCTACATTATTGGATATTGAAATAAGATTACGCACAGATACTGAGCTTCAGGTCTGTTACTCCTAAGCTGATGCTTTAACATCTAAAATTGCAACAAATCTAGGAGTTCGAGAAGGCTGCCTGTTAGCATCAATTCTTTTTTTAATTTTTATATAAATCCTATTCTTGAATCTTTAAACAATGATGATTTCCATTCTCCCAAGATATTTAATAAACCCATAACTTGTTTGGCTTATGCAGATGATCTTATCTTAATGTCCTTGGCATGTCCCGGTTTACAAAGAAAATTAAGCCATTTTGTAGAATTATGTAAAATTACAAGTTAAAAATAAATATTGACAAAACAAATTTGGTAATATTTGGTAATAAAAATTGTCTCAACCTCTGTTTTCATTGATAAATCTAACATTTCAACAGTTAACCATTATGATTATCTTGGAATTAGATTTTCAAATAATTGAAAATGGACAGCACCTTTAAACCTGATGGTTCAAAAGTTATTAACATCACTTAATGCTTTTAAATATTTCAGTGCAAAACTGGGACATGGCTCCATACTTGGTCTTCTTAAAATGATCAATGCTAAGATTACCACCAGCATATTATATGCAGTGGAACTCTGGGATAATGATATAGCTCGTTTGCCATCAGAAAAAAATCTTGACTAAAATGTATAGGTATATATTAAGGGTCACTCAAGCAGTCCGGCTGAAATTGTAAGAACTGAGGTAGGCCAGTATTCTTTAATAACGTTGGTCCATGAAAGAACTATTTCTTTCACACTTAAATTTTCATTTAAGTGAAAACAGGCTTATCGGGCAATGCCTCAAAGAGGAAAGATATTATCAAAAGGGGTTTTACCACACCAACTGCAACTTTAATTAAGAACTGCTACTCCCAAGGACTAGGGCATCTTTTATATGAAATCTGCACTGTTTCTTGTGAAATCATATCAATACAGGTTAAATCAAGATGCAGAGACATAGATATTGCAAATAATAGAAAGAAAATCAATTCACTCAAAAACTATTGATGGTATAACATTTTGAAAAGTAATCATTATCTAAAACCATACCTATTATTATTATTATCCAGTTCAGTAGTCAGAAGAATTATTTCTCGATTCAAAATTGAATTATTTATATCAAATTATATATACTGTTCTAAAGAAGACCTGGTTTTGAAACAAGATTCCTCTGTGATTGTAATTTGGGTCAGGAAGACTGTCTTAAACATGTAGTTCTACACTGACAAAGTACGAACTCAGAAGAAAATTTTAGTTGGCACCAGTTTTAGCACCCTCAGACTCCCTTGTGATGAATTCATTTTTTATTTACTTCAAAGGATATTAAGATACTGAGCCATGTTTCAAATTTTCTGAAGTCATTAAAATTGTAAAATTACCTGAAGATATAGTATTATTGTACATGCATGTACTTTTGTCTATAAAACATCTCAGGGATGTATTATGTTTGAGACTGTTGATGATTTTAGATAACTTCATATGTGTTAAACTTTGTAATGACTTATGTTGAACAAATAAATATTTGCCTACATACCATATACTATAGGCTTGTTGTGTATGGCTGCCCAAACATTATCTTCTGTTTGTATATTAGGTCAGTACTGGGTGTTTAGTGATTTATATAGTAGTAACATGATTTGTATAGTAGTAACATGGCTGCCCAAATCGAAAGTTTCTGGCAGTCATCACGGATATGTGGCCTTCACTGTGTCCAGCTTGGCATTAAAACTACCACCTTCAGGTGTGTTGTCCTATACAGGTCCTGACCAATCACGATACAGGTTCATTTACCCATTTGATGATAACAAAATAAAGTGCACTGGTAGAATACTAGGCTATACAATGGGTGTTTACTCACCTGGTAAAGGTGATTGTGTTGGTTGGCATCCATGGCACTCCAGTCATTACCTCATGGGTTATAGCCCACCTGATAGGCTAGTGATGCACATGACCCAGATCAAATTTCTAGCATATCCAGGTCCCAGGAACCCCTGCTCTCCAGTTCGAATCTTCCATAGCTGAAATCAAGGTTAGTTAGTGAAAAGAACATCATACTGTGCAGGCACAATCAACTGAAAAATTAAAGAGAGAGGATCAAAGAGCCAAATAGAATGCGAGCTGCGGAGGGTACCAACGGGTCGGCTGAACTCTTATTCCTCTAGTCTGTCAGGACTGGTCTCGGTCCGAGGCCCGACTGGTAATTAGTTCTAGAGCAAGACAACTTGTGCTTAGACCCCTGTTGGGTCTACTCATGGGGTCCTCTAGATCAGTCCCAGTCACCTGAGCACTTGGATGGAGGGTTTGAGTGCCATGGATGCCAACCAACACAATCACCTTTACCAGGTGAGTAAACACCCATTGTGATTGGTTGGCATCCATGGCACTCCAGTCATTACCTCATGGGAGATGAAGCAGTAAGAACCCAAGGGTGGGAGCAGAGTGGTCTAAGAGTGAAGGGCTGAGGTGTCACCGTGGGGGTCTGGGCAACAGTGGCCCTCTGGCCGGACTGGGCCAGTGATAGAGTAATAGGTGCCTGGCGGAGTGGAGGAAGGACTGCCGCTAGCTGCCCTACCTAGGTCCCCAAGGCTGCAATAGTTCGTTCCCACCAAGCGTGGCGATCGCTCTGTGGGGGATGAGCCTGAATCCCTGTGGGGTGGAGTCAGTCGGCTAGCAAGCGCGGCCGTTCTGGGTGACTCTCCTTAGCCAGGCGATTCTCCTCAGTCATCCCCAATGGGACTTTGGGCGGTTCTACTCTGCCACCGACCTGCGAGGGTGGAGGCAGACTCTCTGTCTTTGGAAGGCTTGGGTTCCAGTCAGAGTCCAGAGGGGTGGGACCAACATACAGGGAATGTGGGGCCACAGTGGGGCCCTGTTGGGCCCTTCCGTGAAATGGTTAGTCTCGAATGGTTGCCCTCTCTGACAACTGGGGATTCCTGGCTGGAAAGCTGAACCGATGTCTGGCGGACCCCCGATGGGATGAGCACCGAGCAGGTTCCGCACCGGTAGGGCCCAAGCCCCCAGCACTCCTAGCTGAGCCGATTGTCCCCAGATCCAGTCTTGAGGAAGACCCGACCGGTCCGCTCCACGTGTGGTTCCAATTTGGTTACACTGGGGCCTGGACCCAGGCCTTTGGCGATGTGAGGTAAGCGTGATGACCACTACACTAGAGAACTCTCTAGCGAGGAGCCCAGTCAAGAGACTCTAGGACCAGAGGAAAACCCCACTGATCCATTGTCGGTCGTGTCCCCGATCAGAGGGTCTCCTACGATGAGGTGTAGTCTCCCCTACAACTGGTGGCTGCACCCTGAGGATGGAGGGTGCTAGTCTCTTGTCTACTCCCAGTTGGTGGAGCAGAAGGGTATTAGCCCTGTCGGCCTGCTCGAGGCCTTGCCTTGTTCCAGATACCCCAGTTGTTGGAACAAAATGAGGTTAGCCCTGTCGGCCTGCTCGAGGACTATGCCCTGCTCCAGTTACCACTGCTGGAACCGGGCCAAGACTCCCCTAGGCGGGGGCGAGACCCTCCGACTGGGGTGGTGTTGATGGTCTCATCATAAACCTGCTGCCCCGGACCCCTCCTCCTGGAGCCGGGCCGTGGGCTTCAGGGTCCTGGCGCTGGTGAAGCCCTGACCCCTGAGAGGTATGTCTGTTGGGAGGGATCCTGAAGCTGACAGTGACCTTCTGCCTGGCTGTTACAAGTCGTGGCCTGCGTGGCGGTATGGTGCCACTATTGGCTGGGCGCCGTGACTCCCGTGCCTGGTTGAGGGCGGAGGAGTTGGTGGGGGCATAGGAAGTGACCACTGACCTGATCCCCTTGCCAGATGAGCCATTCCTAGGCCGCTGAGTCGTGCCCCCAGTTGTTGAGTGACCATAGTTCGATTGTCGACTGGACTAGGACGGTCGAGCATGGGCCTGGAGCAAACGACCACCTAGCCAGGAGAATACAACTTTTGTAGGTGTTATGGTGAGCAATACGGTTCTCGCCTCCAGTCGGTAGAGAGTCCGACCCTGCTGGTGGTCACCGGCCCTGTGGTGTTGCGTCTTCCGGCAAGCTCTCCCATGGAGTGTTACATCCGCTGCACTGGCGGTTGGGCGGTGTCTCCTGAGGAGTCCCATATCAAGTTGGTCTTCACCGTCTGTTTTGCCCGGTCACACCTCACTGTGAGGCGCGGTGCCTGGCCTGTTGTGAATTTGCTTGTGTGTCCCTTGACTTGAGAGGCGTATGGGCCGCCTGGCTCAGGGTGGGCCTTCGTTCCATGAGGCCATGACAGGTCCCTGTGTGATTGAACTCATGACCCCTGGTGAATTGTGGGTGTTCGCCTTGCTTGACCTGTGGAGCTTTCTTCTCCGTTTTCCATCCAGCCGTGGACTATGAGGCTCGTGGAGTGTAAGGCCATTGGAGTCGTAGGAGTTGTCAGAGTAACCGTGAGGCGATAGAAAACTAGGTAATTTGTTCGGGGCCACAGTACACACATGGAGGCTGTGGGAATCAAACCCAGGACACCACGCTTGCAGTTCAGAGCTTTTGACCACTGTACTATACTGCCTCGATATGGGGAGGCGCCATGTGGTCTCTCGGTGGTAGGGAAGACCTGCAGATGCCTCGTATGATGTGCCCGGTGGTGGTCATTGACGGGGTCGATGCCACGTGGTGGCGTGGGTAGCTACGGGCCCAGCGATGGGTCAGGGGCCTCCCTCCGACTTCTTGGTATCCAGGCAAGAGTAGAGAGCGCCCAAGAGTCTGTTCCATAATAAAACGGTGCTGAGGGCCCTCCTCCTAGTTCGGGATGGGAGGTAACCCTTGGAAAGAGACTAGGTGTTGAATGGTTTATGAGGTATCCCTTGGTACCATGACTTGAACCCCTTATCCGAGCCGAGAGAAGGAGGCGGGGTTCGCACCCACAGCACTTCCTCCCTTGACATGAAGTCATATGCCTGAACTGCGGCGTTTGGATTGACCTGAGGTGTTGCGAGGGAGTAGCGCTGCTACCCCTGTGTTCTACCTCGTCCTCGGGATTGGAAACCCCGGACTCTGGGAGGGGGGCTGAGGGCCCTGAGGAACGGCACGTGATCGAATCCTCTGCCTGGGAGCATTGTCTGCTGAGGAGGCGCATCCCTGGTTTGGCTATGGTGCTGGGGGAGTCAGTGGCCCTGGCTAGTGGACACGTGGTGACTACCGCCAAGTCGGCCAGGAAGACTCGGCTGTATTAGGTACATCCCTGCAGTTCTGCTTCCCTGGGTTCAAGGGACTAGTTCCTGAGGGTCCTAGGGCTGGTTACTGCCTAGCTGCTGCGTTCTTGCTTAAGAGTACCAAGTGCAAGGATCTCCCAATTTTGTGATATGTCTTAAGTCAGTCACCAGAATCTACTTTAGAGTGAACTAATGAAAAGGCACTGCTGAGATCTGAACTCAGGATCTCCTGTTTACCTAGGCAGGTGCTTTACCCAACTAAGCCACGGCACCATCATGGTGCTAAGAACACTTATGGTAGCCCGTCCTTTCTAAGGGCTGCTGCCTGGGGCCAACCAGGAGTGCCCTCGTGAGTTCTCCCCGGGCCCGGCGACCTGTCCGATTTTTTTTTTTTGCAGTAGAATGTCAGAGAGGCCTAACCTCTTCGCTGGCCCTGGGTTGAGCGAGTGGCAGACTAGTTCTCCATGTCCCCGTCGTGCGACGTTAGAGACGTGTAGGACAGAGTCCTCAGGTGGCCTGCCCTGTCTGAAGGGGATGGGTCGAACGAGTAAGAGCCAGGAAATACTTTGTCCTCAAATTTTCTCCCTTTTGAATACAGGTTGTGGAGGAGCTAGCGGGGAGCCCCACAACCAAGATAAAAGGGAGAGGGAAGGTTATGGCTCCACAGGTTCGACACCAGGGCTCGCTATGGAGGGAGCCATGGGACGACGGAGAGAGACTACCTTCTCGGGTCACTGTGGGAGGGACCGAGAGGTAGGGGACAAGAGAAAGAAGAAGGAGAAGAAGAAGAATCGATAGATCTGTTGTGAGGGAGAGGGACTGACTGCAGGTTGTGGGGAGCTAAGAGGGCCCCGCAATCCGGCCAAGGTAGAGAAATGGTTTTGGTCCACGGTTCGAAACCAGGGCTCGCTATGGGAGGGCAACTGGAGCGACGGAGAGAAGAGTACCTCTCAGGTCGCTGTGGGAGGGACCGGGTGGTAGGGGACAAAAGGAGAAGAAGAAGAAGAAGAAGAAGAAGGGAGGCTCGAAGGAGAATTGATAGATCCGTTGAGTGGAGGGAACTGAATGCAGGTTGTGGGAGCTATGAGAGGGCCCCATGAACCCGGCCAAGGTGAGATGGTTTTTGGTCCACGGTTCGAAGCCAGGGCTCGCTATGGGAGGGGCCGTGGGATGACCCGGAGAGAGAGTACCTTCGGGTCGCTGTGGGAGGGACTGGTGAGGTAGGAGGTAAGATAGGGAGGAGAAACCTCTTGTTTATCAGGCAGTAGATCTTTCAACTACCCACCAAGCTGGCAGGGGAGGCGGAGGAAGTAGACCTGTTGCGGGGAATCCCCCCCGGAAGAGCCGCTGTGGGTGGGACCCTACAGCGGAGGAACCCCAAGTATCCGCTGAGGCCCAGATAACCACCCCGCCAACGTAAGCAGGTTAAGAGACTTGCTCAGAAACACCTGAAGAGATGAGCTCGATCGCACCCTGATCCCAGGATCATGCAGTATGCAAGTGGGAGCAGTGGGGTCTAGGATCAGGTCTGGGCTGCTGGAAGTCACCAGCTAGGCCTATACCACTGCGCCATACTGCCTCCTTGCCGGGAGGGTGGCGAGCCTCGGGGTCTTGACTGGAGCACCTGAAGAAATGGGTTCGATCGCACCTGATCCTCTAACCTGCAGGCTCTCTTTTTTTTTTTTTTTTTTGAGGGTCTGCAGGAGGCCGAGATCCCGCCTGAAGAAATGAGTCCCTGACGCCACTGGTACCCCTTGCCATGGGTGATTATGCGAGGCGAGGAACACAGGCTGAATTGGGCCTATACAGAGATTCATCTCATCCTTTCTGCGGCGTGAGCCCCCCGCTCGCGCCAGGTGGGCGTGGAGGAAACACCCTGGCGATGCTCCCCCGCTCAGAGTGGCGGCCCTGGCCTGGGGATGCCAGCCACCAGAGCAGTTCAGTTGAGGGAGCTTGGGGTGGGGGTCGGCCGGTGACTACTAGAAGGCGAGGCGGAGGCGTCACGACCGAGAGGAAGGGCCCGGGTCCTCTGAGGCCCCTCGAGGAGGAGTCGAACCAGGCACCAGGGTCTGGCTCGAGCTCAACCACTGAGCTGTGCCCCCTGCGGCGGTGAAAAGCGTGAGCAGCCGACTGGACTTGCAGGCGTTCCTCCTAACCTGCCTAGGAATGAAAAAGGCGCTGCTGAGGATCGAGAAGAGGAAGAAACTGCTTCCCAGAGCCCGCAGGTGCAAAGGACAGATAGACCGCCGTGAGCTGGCAGTATACGGAGCTCTGAGCCGAACGGCCTGACTCTCCCCCTGCTCCCTGCAGGAGACACATGGTCGACACGTGGTCGGGTGGGCCGACCAGCCGGTGGTCTGGGAGGCTGAAGGGGCTCCAGTGAGGATGGAGGCGGCCGCAGGGCTACGATGGCCTTGTGGTGAACAAGGAGGAAGGGGGAGGCGGAATAGTGGCGCCAAGCGGTACTAGAGCGGGCCAGCACAGCAGGCCCCCACAAGCTAAGGAGCCCGATCCTGGGCGTTACAAGAGGGCGGATACCAAAACTCATTGCCCCTTCGCAATAAATAGACGGTACTATTTGTATCTACTGCTGGTAAGGAAAAGCTGGTTTTGAACCACAATCCTTTTACTTTTTCAAGAGACATTCTCTGGTTTGTTAGCTACACCACAAGAGGAGCAAATGTATTACACATGCTTATTATGATGCACCACAGTAGAACTCTGGATAAATTCTCAACTTGTATTACTGTAAGGACAGGCATTTTACTTACTGACTACTTGAGCTCAGTACCCTATACAGGAAAAGCAAGAGCCTGCTAGGGTACTGATTAATAGCATTCGAGGTGCAAACAAGGCTAGCTAATACTGGGGCTGAGCTAGCTCCATACATTTTTTTTTGTAATTGCATAACATGCCTGTGAGGTTGAATATTGGTTTATATAAATATATCCCATACAGGATCTTACCTGGTAGGAGTAGACAGGGATCCCTGGTGTGCTTCCTGCCTGATCAGATGCAGATTCGAAACTGGAGCAGGGTTCCTGGGACCTGGATATGCTAGAAATTTGATCTGGGTCATGTGCATCACTAGCCTATCAGGTGGGCTATAACCCATGAGGTAATGACTGAGTGCCATGGATGCCAACCAATCACAATTAGTATACAGGATTGTCCTTAGCCATTCTAAGGCCAAGCTAAGAAACTGACACACCAGGCCATAAAAATTGTTATGCAATAATTTATGCAAAAACTGGATGCAGGTTTCATGCGATCACCATATGCATCTGATATAGACGTATGAGTGTAAACTGATATAATTGTGTCCAAACTGTATGTTTGTATTCAAAACACATGCAGCTAACTGGCATGGGTTGTCACCAACAATAATAGTGTGGCAATCAATGCTGCAACCAAAATGTCATGCACCAAAATAAGGTTGGGAAAAACACAGACCTTACAAAGAAAGTGTGCATCCATTGAAAACAATGGGAATTCTTTGTTTTGTATGTCCTGCACCCACCTGACTGAAAATAACCAACTCCATAGGGTTGTTGATTTTGAGGATGAGGGAAAACTGGGAGGGTAAAACTCCTTTAACAAAAAAATCAGCAACACCCAGAGACCTGGGGAACTGAACCATGGTCCCAGGTCTCTAACCTTCTCATGTGTTGGCACCTTAGCCACTCCACCACTGGAGTAGCTAGACCAGGCACCATACACACAGCAACTTCATCCCTTCCATATAACAGCGAAGAGCGACAGCGGTAGTAGTAATTCCTACCGCTATTATACCCCTGTCACTTAAATGCTTTTGTTGCTTGTGGCTGGCCCATCAGCGCAGCAGTTGGATTTCCGCTTGAGGTGCCAGCGACCTGGGTTCAGGAATGGACCTGAGTGATCAGAGGGCTGTCCAGGGGAGAAGGATCGAGCATCCATGGACTGCTTTCCTTCTCCGGAGAGAGAGCATAATGTGCGACAGGTACTAGAGGAACCCCTGGTGGAGGCTGTGGTACCACAACATCTGGCGCCAGCTTGACTCTGAGGGCGGAACAGACCCTGGCATCATAGCACACTCCACCCCTCGCTTACAGGGGAAGAAATTTAGCTGCTGGCCACCCTCCATGATGCCAGCCCTTGGGTACAATTAGCCTCCAGGATGGCCCTCCTTGACCTATCCCATTGTCTGCGGTGCCAGATGGGAGACCAGTACTGAGGCCCACCCTGGGGGCAAGCCAGGGAGGTATCAAAGAGGGGGTGCATCCATATGGAGGTGGGAGCGAGGTTCCATTACCTGGCAGAGTTACTGGGTGGCTGGCAGCCACAAAAAGTATAGTAAAAATAAATAAATAAATAAATAAATAAATGCTTTTTATGCTCTACACATTGTAGTTATTGCAGTGCTGTTATTTAGGCACTATAATAACCCACTATACAGCTAACTAACATTCTGAGTGTGAAAGTGGAGGGAAAGAGGAGCAGCACCAGCAGCATGCAGCCCACTTTACAGGTGGGTGAAGATATGGTATTCAGCCTAGAAAAGCACAAATACTGATACGCTGTGTATAAATCACTCATTTATTTCTTTCATATCAAAAATGCAGCTTAAAGTGCAAAATGTATTCAGCAAGAAGGACCCATGGAACCCAATGCTTTTGTGGTCTGAGTGCCAGATCTTCACCCTGCCTGTTCTGCTTTTGGATTGTGAGCACCATTGCAGAGTTTCATCAGTCAGCCCAGTTTTGCACCTGCTGAAACAGCAAAGCTGGTGAAACTGGTGGTCAAGTGTAAAGACCATCTGCTGGAACCAGGCTTTTCAAAGTACTGCCCTTCAGATTGCCATGAATACTGGGTAAAGACTGGAAGCATCTAAAGAAGTTAAGTGGTGTCTCAAGGACAGTGAGGAAGGTGAAGCATAAATAACAAGATATGTCCAGGCAGGAACCCAATGTCCTGATGGCCATCATGGAAAAGGCAGCAGAAGGCACAGAGGAAGGAGAGCAAACATGCTGGTGAGTAATATGAATAGTGCTCATAAGTAATGGAAGGCTCAGAACGTTAGTAAGGCCAAGTCTGAGGGTAGATTCCCCACACACTTGAATTCACCCTCACCCTCGGCCTTTTCTGAAACAAAATTGTAATCTGTGGAGTACACCCTTTCCCACACTGACGGCAGCTCCTGTGTCAGGTCCTACCAACCCTAGCTTGGACCTTGCTTTATATTTCTAAAGCTGAACCACTGTGCTTTAACTCAGCAGGTTATGAACTCAGTCCACCCCATCAACACTAGAAACACAGACCCTGCATGCCACAAAAGGAGTGACAGTAAGTCACACTGTTTACTGCACTGCTGCTGTTACTGCTGCAACAGTACCATGTGCATGTATGGCAGCACCCTGATAGCCCACTAGTTCACCACCCACCTGATCTTAGTGCTAATGGCAGCACATATGCCAAGGTGAGCTAGAGTTCAGCCATCCATGGTTGGGCAGTACCATTCATTTATTAATACCTGTATTGCTGCAGGGGTAGCAACACACCAGGATCCAGTGCTGCCCCACTGATGCCAATGTAACAGTTCACCCACCCGAGTCTGCACTTGATGGAGGTTGGCAATCATCAACCACCCATTCCACTGGTGGCGTGGTATAATGGTAAACATGAACAACAGAACTTTTGTGATTCTATCAGAGACTCTGGTTATATCACAGATCCCAAGAGCAAGGCATAGAATCCTGAGATGTAAATTGCAACAGATCTGTTGTGTTTTCTCTCAGTCACTATGCAGTGCAGTAACTTGCAGTAAATGATGTGTCACAGAAGACTGCAGCATTACAGTGTCGAATCCAGTCTGGTGCCACTGTATGTGTCATAGTGTATGATGGCATGGGACAATTGTTTCAGCAAAACTAATAGTGAACATTATCCAGTTAACATTTCTGTGTAGACTAAGCTGTGACGGGGAAAGTTTTCACATTATTGAGACATAACCCATTTAACCTATTGTATAAGCAGTAACATCCACAGAGGAAATGCTCCATTATAAACTATGTCTGAATCATATAGCACAATGGTGACAAAGAGGGCCTGATCATGGGTTCTCTGAGTTACCACCATTCTTCTTATGGGCATGTAAGTGGGACATCTGCACACCCACCAGAACAACAGTATTGTATTGGACACTTGTGGGGCCATCTTATCCACAGTACTGGTGGATGAACACAGATCCCACATACGTTACTATGAAGGTGGGGGTAGGGAATGATAACTATGAGAACCCCATGTGTGGTGGCACTCTGAAATACAACACACTATGTACTGTATGGCTAGTACAGCCATGTACAGTAATACAAGGCATTGTATGCCTCACTGTGCTATTGTGCCTGCTATGCACCAGCAGAGAACAATGACATAGGTACACAGCATGTCAGATGCCCCATGGATCTGTATATTAGCAGTAGCCTTGTATGAATAGTCACCATGTACACAACATACCACTAAATGTTTGCAGTCTTTGCTATTACATCCTTATGGGGCACAAGAATCTGCATCCACACAACAGGGTACCACAGATGATCCCAGGATAGGTACAGCACCAGAGGGAGGAAAAGCAACTGGGGACAAGCGGCATGAGTTCTCAGAAGCTTAAGAAGAAAGGTATAGGTTTGGATTATGAATGTACAGAAACTAATAAGTGTATCCAATAATGGGATACATACTGTAGTATAGGTACATGGAATGCATGAGATGTCTCTTGGCTAATCAAGAGTGTCATATCAAGGCATCTTTGGCCAGTCACACTGCCTTCTTGGTAGCGTTACAGGTGGCTTAACCGTTACAGGATTTTTGTAAAACTGTTCGTGTCCGCATCTGTAATGTTACGCTACTCATTTTGGAACCGATCTCAAGACTTGGTCAGAGGTAGTCTTGAGATCGGAATGGAACCTTTACAGTATTGGTAACGTTATCCTTACCAGTGTGGACGCTCATCTGCGGAGTACATGGTGACATGGTCCTCCTCGCTACCACAACAGCACAGCACAGTATCCCAGCAATACTTGCAGCAGTCATGCATGCAAGCTATCAACACGGAAGTGTGTTATCATCATAGCAGGACATTTAAACAAATATTATTCTGGGCATAATATCGAATGGCTCACAATGTCTGATCGCAGTGCTTCTTGGGTCCGATGAGGCCACACGGGTACTTATTGAGTATTGGTCACAGGAATGTGTTCAGGACAATTTGGCAAATTTTAGAAGGAACACCAGAGTTTATGTGAAAGTGTCACAGTTCTTAAGTGAGCATGGTTTTGATCGTTCTGCTAAACAATGCAGGGACAAGATAAAACAACTTAAAGTGAAGTATCATAAAATGAAAGACAGTAATAATTGTCTGTTGGCAGCCGAGTAACATGCCCTTATTATGACTTGTTGGATCAGATACTTGGTGCTAAGCCTAACACTCAGCCCACCTTTGTACTTGAGAGTAGTTCTGTGGATACTGAACTGGAAAGGCCAGATGAGGATCATGATTTGGAAGACTTTTCAGTTCCTGATATTGAATCCGGTAGGTCTGCAGACAGTGCTACGTTTACTGCATTCATACTGTAATTAGTATGGTGTTGCAATAATGATTGTGATTTTCCACAGATGCTGAACAGTCTGAAGATGCATCCATAAGCACTGGGAGTGAAGTGACAGAGGAGTGTTCATTGTGTCCTCCACCTCCATGACAGTAGATTTGCTGATGATGATGCCTCCTCCAGCTCCGCTGCATCTACCTCCACTGTGTATTCCCAGAAGCATCCCAGTGAACCTCTAGTTTAACCTGAGGAAAAAGAGAAGAGGCAGCAGAATGCAAGATCTGATGGAAGCTGTCTTTGTACCAACCAGGAGACTGCTGCAAGAGCAACATAGGGAGCTTATTGAATTGGAGAGGAGGATGCGGAGGAGAGGGAGACAGAAGAGAGGGTCTGAAAGTATGAGGCAGATAAAATGCTACATTTTTAATAACTTGTTGAAGGTGATGGCAATGCAGTTCCATCCAGTATCTGCTGGTCCTGCCATGTCTGCAGAGCCATCAAACGTACTCTGTTGGGAGAATACAGGGACAAGCTTGGAATTCCGCAAACTCAACTAGTAGTGATCAGCACACAAGTAGGCACCATATGGAGCCCACTTCTGCCCACAGTGGTATAAGGTGTACAGCCAACACTGAACAAACCATAGGCCATGCTGGTCAGCATGCCAGCCATCATCAGTCTGGAGGCATATGTTCCATTCCACCCCAGTCTCACTGTGCAGTACAAATGCAAACATCTCTTGGTGTGAGTCCCACCGTACAGGAGGGCTGTAGCCATATGAGCTTGACACAAGGTGTGAGGCAGGGTGTTCATGCCACCTCACAAGTGCATAACAGCAGTGAGCAACATGCTACTCAAGAGCCACTCAGTGAAGCCATGAACTTTACACATGCACTCATGAGTGAGGAATTCACATGGACTGATCTGTAGTCCATGCAAGTAGATAGTGCAAACTACAGCTGCCTTACATGCACTATACAGTTTGATTGAGGTAGTGGCATACAACCTAGGCCAATAGTCACCACGGTTTATGTTATAGTGTTGCACATTGTTTACTTGCTAGTCAACTTGCACCTTTATTGCTCAAGTAAAGATTGCATTGTTGTTCTGCATTTTATAAAGTAAATAAATTTCAGTGTTAAAATATATTTTTATGATTTTACTAATGTCCAGTGATATGGTGGCCAAAGGGTTACTTGTTTTATATTAACCCACATATGCAGCAAGATTGTGGATGATAACATCACCATTTATAAGTATATCACTGCAGAAAATACAAAATGCACTTTTGAGTATGTAGCTATTGTTAATGCACCATTGCAACTATTTGGAAAAAATATATATACATTTTTATTGTTGTATATTACAACACATGTCTAAAATTCTACAGTGCTTTTGAAGCACTTATTAACCTCATGAGTAAAGCTGAACTTGAAAAATTTTAAAGTTGTATATAAGAAACAGAAACAAAACAAATGTTGACATGTATTTCAAAGTTTTAGCTTTCATCACTTTGCTAAGTTATTGTGGTCACTGTAGCTGACCATAAAACAGTTTTAAAGTTCAAATGTTGACAGGCAGACTCAGGAGAATTGGTTGTCCAGTTTGTCTTTTGCACAACATCCTGTACAGGAGACCAAATACAAGTTATCAGCATGTTGCACCCTTCTGTTCATTGTCATCTCCTTAAAATGCAAATGTAGTATTTTGCAAACATACAACAAGTATACCACTACTATGATGCACGTAGAGGGTTACAAGAAAAGTGTGGGTATATTGCGAATAGCAGGTTGTGAACACAGGAATACTATTTACATTCTTATTACATGCTCAAAGTGAATCACTTGAGCATGATCGATACCGAAGTGGTGTGTTAACCAAGAATGAATGTGTGCCTTGGTAACATTAACCACTGCACAGTTTAATCTTTTTGCAATGAAGTTGTCAAGCACAGTACAATTATCAACAAAAATCAACTTCACTGCAATGGTACAGCACTGAAAATATGCTGAGGACTACAGCTGAAATATTTTCAGTAATGCTTGTCAGTAATTGAACATAACTAGTGGGTGATTAAATGCTGTGCCAGTGCATCTTGCACAGAAGCAGATTGTTGGTTCATTGCAGCTGCTGAGACTTCGTCCACAGGTGCACAATAATTTTCTGTAGGCTGAGGGTAGATACCACTGTCAACATTTGCAGCCCAGCTGTCAAGGTACACCTCCGCTTTCTCCTCACATAGATTGTGCAGTGCACAGCAAGCCCCAATTATGAAGGGTACATTTTCTACGGAAAATTCATTGTGTTCAGCAGACACCTCCATGTACCTTTTAAGCATCCAAAGGCACACTCAACAACCATACGAGCACGGCTCAGGTGGTAGTTAAAGTTGCGCTCTTGGGGTCACTGGTATCGCTGTTGGGCTTCATAACCCATTGCAGCAGAGGGTAGGGGATCACCTAATATCAGGACAGGGACAGTAATACCACATATGTCACATGTCAGTGCAGGAAATAGTTTGCCACTCTGCCCCATGGTATACAAGTTGGTATTGCGAAACACTCTTGAGTCGTGCACCCTCCTAGCCAGCCCACATTTATATCAATGAATCAGAACTTGTGGTCTACTACAGCTTGCATCACAATGGGGTAATATGACTTTCTATTGAAATATTCTGTGGCCTTCCTGGAGGTGAAATTATGGGAAAGTGGGTACCATCCACCACACCACCACACTGAGGGAAGCCCAATCTCACTCAAAACCATGAATAATGTCAGCTACATTGTGAATGTAAATCACTTTTATAACAGAACATGCACTACTGCATGGCACACATCTATTACAATTTCACCCACTGTAGATCATCCCACACCAAATAGATGTGCAAGGGTCCGATATTCAATATTTGTAGCCAAGCACCATATGGTTATTCTACCCTTTTACTGACAGGAATAGTCTTCCGGAATTGAGTGTCCATCTTTGTATGTGGACACAGTTCAACAACAGAGCATCAAAAGTGTGCCTGGACATTCCAAAGTTAGAAACCCACTGCTCATCGGTCCAGGTAAACACACAACTGAATCCTCACCATGTTGTGGACTGGGGCTGACACCACAGTGACCGAGGCATGGATTCACCCTCACTAATGCTGTACATTGCATTCAGCATACTGCTGAAAAGCAGTAGATATTTACTTCAACTCTGCAGCACACATTTTGCACTGTGCTGCCTGCATTTTCTTACTGCCATTTGTTCAGCCCTTTTATATGCATCTCTGGTGATGCAGCTGTGCAAGAAGAAGAAGGCACACTTCATTGAATTTGGCCACTTCCATCATGTCCATTGTCTGTTTACATGACAACCAGCAGGGCATGATGGGATTGCTGCAAGTGTGAGGATGTCATGCAAGGCATTGTGGATATGTTGCCAAAATGATGGAAATACCGGTCTTATAACTGGTACACCTTGACAACAATGTGGATGCAACATCGCCAGCTTGTAACATTTCTTAAAATGTTACCAACACAATATGGACAGACCATAACGGCAAGGGTTGTAATGATTTTTAAACCGCTTTAGTTAAACATTTTGTAGTGTGGACAGGGCCATTGTGTTCGAGAACTGTGAAATAAAATGAGCAGTTCTGGAATGCAAAGATGTCTGTAAATGGCACTCTTAATTAGCCAAGAGACATCTCAGGCATCCCATTTAGGCTTTATAAAGCGCCTTTTTGTTGTAAACAGCTGCACCTGTAATGATAGCTTTCAGCCAGTTCATGCAGCAACTACACTTTTCTTTACCCCAACTCATAGTCAGCTGTGTGGTAACTTACATTTTGTGGTCATTCACTGCATGGTGTTACAGCAAGGGGCAAGGCACTCAGGCAAAATGGCTTCCTGAAGTGATAAACATTTTGGCTTTTAGTGCATCTCTCTGTCTCTTACTCACTCTGGCTTTCACGTGAACCGTTTTAGTTTGAGGTTCATGACATTTTTTTTAATGTACTGTGATCCATAGTTGATGAACAGATTCTCAGATTGCAGAATACAAACCATTTTGTTGGGAAAAATGAAGTTAGAATATGGCTGCATATGGAGGATGCAGCATGTGAAGATCCCGTGGCTGATAAGAGGTCTTCACATGCTGCAGCCATTTATATTGATTTCTACAGGACTTAAAAACTACTGATTTATAAAGCATTGCAATATGTAAGAAGATACATGACTGAAACAATAATGCACTCCAGGGTGTGTGTTGTGCTGGGGTAACACTCATGTCTCAGGTGGCTGGGCACGAGCACACAGGCCGAGTGCATCCAATACCCCAGAAGCGTGTTATCCCGCCAGCACAGTCACACACTGAAGTGCATTATTGTTATTATACAATGGCTCTAAGAAGAAAATTCAAAAATCATAAAGAAATTGTAAAATAGTTTACCATCTCCAGTGTGTAGGTATATGTTTAAAATGATTACAGTTTCTGTTTTCTCCACTAGGTGGGACTGCTAGTTTGCTGCTTTCTCCTTCCCCACAGCTCTGTGTTTGTGTGTCTCTCTCACGGTAGTTCTCTGCCCCCTCCCAGCTCGCCTGCCTGTGAATATTTGTTCTAGTACAGTGTGAGAATTTTGTATGTACTGGGAGAAAAGCTCTTGAATGTGCCAGTCGCAGTGATTTCATTTGGGGAACGACAGTCTTCCCAATTGTTTTTCAGTATGGGAAACCCCATCCTAGCACTAGCTGTTCGTTCCATTGCTGATGTGTGGTTTGGGTGAGGCAAGGATCAGTAAGGAAGTCGAGTGTGGTACACTTACATTTAGAACATACCATATAAGTTAGAAGTGTTAGGAGAAAGCTTTATCAGTACATATTGCACTGATTGAAAAACAGCCACTGCATGCCACTTTTAACATAATGGATGACTGAGTGGCTGAGTGCCATGGTCCTCACAACTCTAGTGAATGAGAGCTATGAAGCCACACTCAGCTGCATGGAGTTCTGGTTTTATTTTTAAAAGAAAAGCAGTTAACACAGTGAGAAATTGTATGGGTGGGCACAATTTGTGACATGGTGGAAGGAAAGGACAGTAATATGTGTATGCTTTGAGATGTAAGAAGGTCATGTGTACCTGAACTTAATACATTGATGTTATTGTCACATAACTTCACTCAATCAGAGAACACTGACCAATCAGAGGTTTAAAATATTCTTGCCATTGAAATACTTGTATTATTTCCAGTACTCTGATTGATCAGTGGACACCTTGAACTGTGAAGTCATCCCAGCACAACATGAAGTCTTCAGTTCACTAACTACTCAACTCTTACAATAGGCTATAACATTAGCCTTCTTGGATTCCTAAGACCTAAGGGACATACTATGTCTCCTCCTCAACTATATTCGATCCCACTGTCTAATTGTCTAAACTGTTCAGAGCTGTTTACCTTCACACCAACAAGAAATTACTCTTTTGCCACCATTCCAAGAGCTGCAACTGACATAAAATATATCTCAGCCATGCTTCTGCTGTCATCTGGGATTCTCTAACTGCATCAATAAGTCTGGCTTCAGAGTAGAGTGGAAGGAATGCACTACCATCTGCACCCTACAAAACATTGACCTTTCTACAATATTCTGTTCCTCATGTTCTGGTTTTGCTTCCTTCTCTCTCAGATATTTAGCTTGACAGCCACAACAACAGAACAATATATCTCAGGCATACTATTTACCTAGCTGTCCATCAGTCCCAATAAAATATGCTATTACAAATCCTAACAATCAAGGCTTTTTCAAGGTTCAAGAAAATCTGCTCCTCGACATCCATCAAGGATGCCTGTGGATTACAACCTCTATTCTTCACTGATGGACTTCTAAAATAGAGTTTTGGATCTTTCCCAGCTGTTAATCATCAAACAGCCATAACATCAGCATTCCTTGGATTCCTAAGACCTGGGAAAACTTTCCTCTTCTTCTGTCTTCAATCCTGCAAATCTCCTAACAACAGCCTCAAGAGAGCATCAGCAAATTACTTTAATTTTACTTTACAAAGATCAAAACTGACAGAAGTAATAAGTGGTACACATATCCTAATCTGCAACAAACTCAGCTTGGTGTCCTATTCAAGTCCTCTACCAACTACAAGCTTGGGACAGAGATCCTGATTTTACTCATCCTCTTCTGTGTACTGAAAACTATTCCATTGTGACTACCTCCAGGTTCATGCTTCATGTTAGAGTGTTGCTATCTTGTCTGGGTCTTGAGTCCTCACTTATTTTCTAGTCAGTCAATCATGAGTGCACAGCCATCTCTGTTTCAGGAGACCACATCAGCTCACATCATCAAGATAATGGTTCACTCACATAATGCTGCTTGAAACCTAGATATCCAAAATTAAACTCCACCAAGTTTATCAACATCTAGCTTTATAATTTTTAGAAACTTGAGGAAAGCTAACCTAGTAACCCTGGTTAACCCAGAGGTTTACACCACATGTTTTTTTCCTATCCCCTGTTATCAGATCTATTCCTTGAGTTGGAGGAGGTGGGTTCCATTACATCACACTTTGGTCCTTTGGTTCTTTTAGCTTCCAATTTCATTTAGTCTCAATAAACATCTGGTACTTCTACCGAGAGAGGAAATCTAAGGAAAGAGATAAGCCAAGAAAAAACATTGCACAAGCATTTACACAACTGACAGCCTTGTATTTTATCTAATATTTTAAAAGGAAATTCTGAATTCACACCAGTAACTTTAAAGGATAACAGCTGACATTCAGTACTGTTGCCAGCTTACTTCATGCTTTTTACCCCTCAGGTTGCACTGATGACAATAACGGTACACATAATTTTAAATACAACATAACCTATTTTTAATAGGACTTGAGTGATGAGATTTTCTTAAGCAAATAGAAAGCAAGTTCTCTAAACAAAATTTTTGAAGACCAAACAAACTGAGGATGGTCAAGAAATACAATCACATCCAAGTCAACATACTTGGGAACCTTTACAGACAAAGTTCTGGTTAATGACTATATTGATCAAGAATGTGCTCTGTTGTTTTGTTTTGTTTTATTTTTCCAAGGAAGTGGAAGAAACTTAGTTTTTCCAGACCTGCATATACAAATACACAGTTTTGTATCTGGATTTTTGCAGTAGAACTGTGCTGCAATGGATAAATGGATAAAATTAGGCGATGAAATTGTGAAATGATAAAATGAAACACTGCTACCTGTATCAAAACTAGACCCAAACATAGGAAGATGATGGAATTTGTACTGGACAGAGAAGGGAGATGGAAGAGGATTTAAAGGGTGATAACTGGAAGTGCTGGTGGAGACGTGAAGCGCCTTTAACCTTTTCCCCAATGAGGCAATATTTGGCCTTTGATAAACATACAGAGGATAATTATCTAATGGAGCTGACCAAGAGTTTGAAAATGCAACAGACACAAGATAATTTAGTTAAACCTCTACCAATACTTAATTGTTTTATACAATTGCTATGTAAAATATATAGAATAAATGATAGGAAGTATGAGTTACAAGGTGATAATTCAGTTGAGGGGTTTATGGAACATTATAATCTATAAAGCTGAAGGCCAAGTACATTGTGATGTTCCATAAACCCTGAGATTGAATTATAATAAATAATAATACACCTTATTTATATAGCACTCATCACAGTGTATCACAGCACTTCACAACAAAACAGCAATTAAGACCATATTAAAGATACTATTCAGTAATTCAATGAATCATAATAATTCCATAAAATAGTCAGTTAAAAAATAGCGCTAAATGCTAGCTGAAATAAATAGGTCTTAAGGGTAGTCTTAAAGCTTCCACTGTCAGGCACTCCCATACCCGATGAGGCAGAGAATTCCACAGAGTGGCGGCCACAAATGAAAATGCACTCAATCCAGATGTTTTTAGTCATACCCTGGGAATCTCAAGCAATCCCTCAGTCGAGTGGAGTGGCCTGAGGGGCAGTAAGGATGCAGAAGATCTTGCAGGTTGCTCAGTCCCAGTCCATGTAGGGCTTTACAGGTCAGAAAACTGACCCTGAAGGTGATCCACCACTGAACTTGCAACTAGTGCAGTTCATGCAGCACAGGCGATCTATGACTGGATCAAGATCATCCAGATAGCAGCCTTGCTGCAGCATTCTCCACCAACTACAGATGGTGGATATCAACCCCAGAAGCCCTAGGTAAAGGGAGTTACAGTAGTCCAGGCGTGAAGTCACAAAGGTGTGAATCAGAGCTGGCAAGTTGCTGGATGGAACTAGGTACTTAATCTGGGTGATATTCCTCAGATGGCAAAAGAGGAATTAATGATGGCTGCACCTGAGAATGAAGTGTCAAACCATCATTAAGAATTATCACCAGATTTCATACCCATTCAGAGGTCGGTAACTGGCACCTCCAAGCCGAAGGCATGAGGGACATCCAGTCCCCAACCCTCTATCCAGCAACCAGGATCCACCACCAACACCTCAGTCTTGTCAGAATTAAGTTTCAACCAGCTGGTATTCATCCAGTCCTGGATTTCTGCAAGGCAGTTATTAAAGACTGACAGCGCACTATCCTGGTCATGTGCAAGAGACAGATAGAGCTGGTATCATCTGAATAACAGTGAACTCTAGTCCATGTCATCTCACAATGTCTCCTAATGGCAGCATATACACCATGAACAACATGTGGGACAGCATGGACCCTACAGCACCCTGGGACAGAGAGAATACCTCTGAGGAATAAACCCCGAGACCACTGTCTGTGATCTATCAGTGAAGAATGAATGGAACCATCTGAGGACTGAACCAGACAGGCTGCAGATACCAGAGTAATCCAGCAGTACACCATAGTCCACAGTGTTAAAGGCTGAAGAGATTGTCACCTTGTAACTCACACCTCCCCATTGTTTTAGGGCTAAAACCTGAAAACAGCAGGAACTGCAGGAGTATCCTGGGTTTGTGTGAGGCTAAAACTAAGGGAAGTATTGTGTGTGTATGTGTGTGTGTGTTTTCCTACATTTGCACTAGTCCAAATAGCTTGTACTGGGAGTGGATATGTATTTGGGTGTTTAAAATGTACTGTTTGTATAAGGGCTGTATTTTGGGTGTGTAGACAGGGCTGTATTCTGAGTTCAGTTCTGTGCCAGTTGAGAGACAGGACATGTTTGCTCCTGCCTGAGGATAGTGACTGAGGTGTGTAGTTGTGTAAGAGGCTGATTGACTCACACAGGAGTGACAGTGGGCCCTAATCCCCATCCCTCCCCAGATTGTCCACACTTATTGGGGTGGTGCTACATTGGGATTGGTGGAAAGCACTGCCAGGTGCATCCACTACCATGCCCTAAGAGGAATTGTTCTTTGTAATGCTATAGAGTGATATGTAGCTCTGGTTAAAGAGATAAAGAGTTACAAACTTATAGATAGTACTGTGTTTTGTACTTGGGTGTAGCACTTCAAGCTGTATGTTGCTGGGAAACATATGGATGGGATAGTATAATAGTAGTGTTTTCTGCTTCTCTGCTATTGGGGTTGGTATTGTATTGTTAAGTAAGGACTGGGGCGGTTTGAAACTTATAGATAGAATGATGTTTTGTAGTTAGTACTAGTATCATAGGTAGGATAGTGGACTGTAATGGATGTGGGCGGCAGTTTGGATTAGCATATTGTGGAGACTAGGAGGGTGTACAATCTGTCTCCAATTGAAGAGGCTGAAGGAGGAAGTGCTGTGGCTTGGTAGACAGCTGGAGAGGATGAGGGAGGGGGAAGTGCCTGGAAGCAGGAGGGTCACATCCAGGAAATAACATGAGGACAGTGTGGGGATGAAACAGTGGCTCAAGGGAAGTGATGGCAAGGGAGTGCAGGTGGAACAAACAAGGGGCTGAGCATTAGTGTGAAGGCTAGACTCAGGGAGGGATCAGAGGCACAACCAGGTTAGATGGCCAGGAAATAGGTTTGCTGAACTGGTGACACTAGTGGAGGTGGAGGAAGGAGTGATTCCAGGGAAAGCAGAAGAGGGAGGAAGAGGGAAACCCACAAGGGCAGAAGGCTGTCAGAGGAGGAGACATGGGTGAAGGGAGAGAAACACTGTTGGCAGGGTGGACAACAGGGGCAGAGCAGAGAAGGGGAGGCCAAGGATGAGGGGATGGATATGGAGGATATGGAGAGAGCAGTGAAGGGCAGGTGACAGGATGGGAGAGAAGGAGCAGAGAGCAGGAGGGAGGGAGGGAGGAAGGGTGGAGTTAGTGAGCTGGCATGCTCTAAGAGTGGATACCCTGGAAAAGGGTGGGGCCTGGGACAAGGAATGAGGAAGGGGGTGTACTAGTGTTTGACAATTTCATACTTAAAGGGATCAGATGGGGCAGCAGGGGAGGAGCATAGTAGAATATGGGTGGAGATGTTGCCTGGGCTAATGGCATACAGGGCAGGGCAGGCGGTTCTTAGTGCACAAGGAGGGGCAGGAAGAAATTGTATGTAGTGGTGCATGTGGGCACCAATGACCTGGCAGGGGAGACAGTGGAAGTAGTGAAGATGAGGTTTGAGGAACTAGGAGGGCCATGTGAGAAAGTGGGGAATCAGTGGCCTTTTCAGAGGTGCTCCTGGTACCATGGATGAGTACGGAAGGAAAGGGAGGATTGGGGAGTTCAACAAATGGCTGGAGGAATGGCGTCAGTCTAAGGGTATGGGGTAATGAGGACTGGGGCAGTACCTGGGAAAAAGGACCTATATGAAGGGATAGGGCTGTACCTGAGCATGGAGGGAAAGGGTATTAAAGCAGAGGTTGGAGGGTACAATGCATCAAGGATAAATTTAAACTAGGTGGGGGCTGTGGGAAAACAGCTAGTAGGCAGAGATCCCAGAGGGAGGAGCCAAGCACACCTAACCCCAAGCTATCAGAGAGGTATTTGAGGTGGGGACACAAGGAGAGAATAGAAGGAGAAATCAGGGTAGGAGGAGAGAAAGACACAGGTTGGAGGGTGATCTCTAGAATGCGAGAAGCTTAGGTAACAAATCATCTGAACTACAGGCTCTTTTGGCTATAAGGAGGGTGGACATTGCAACTATCACAGAGACATGGGCCACCCAGAACCAGGACTGGAATATGATGATCCCAGGGTACAGGATATTCAGAAAGGACAGGTCTGGGGGAAAGGGGGCATGGCAACCTACGTAAGAGAGGAATAAGGTGTATGAGAGAGGAGGGATGGAGGGCAGGACAGAAGACCTATGGATGCAGTTTCAAGACACTGAGGGTGGGGTGGTGTACAGGCCACCATCTCAGGGATGACCTGGACAGGAGTTGGCTGAGCAGATTAGAAGAGTCTGTAGGAAGGGTACACCACAGTGGGGACTTCAACCTTCCTGGGATGGACTGGAACACTCCTACCACCATGTGTGCAAAGTAGCAGAGATTACTAGATGCATTTCAGGACAGCTTCTTGATGCAGTTGGTCCATGGGCCTACTAGGAAGGATAGGACTCTGGACCTGGTAATACAAACAGGCAGGCTATAAGGAACTGGGAGTGGAGGACTCATGGCTAGGAGTGACCATAATACGTGTGGTTCACACTCAATATGGGAAGGGTAACAGGAGGAACAGGTACCAGGGTGATCTATTGTAAGGAGTGGACTTTCAAAGGATGGGGAAATTCTGGTTGAGCATCTGGTGGGAATTCAGACATGCATGAGTGCCAGCCAAAATTCAATATCATTAAGAAAGGGCTGGCAGAGGCTACTGAGACCTGCACCAGGACATGAAGCAAGAACAGGAGGGCAAAGAAGCTGAGCTGGCTGACTCAGGAGGTGATGGAATGGGTAAGGGTAAGGAGAAAAGTATTCTGGAGGCTTAGAAATCAGGAGGCAAGGGACAAAGATGAGTACACAAAGAAGTCCAGGGAGGTTATCAGGCTAGTCAGAGTGGTCAAGGCTTCAAGAGAGCTGAGACTGGCACAGGGAATCAAGAATGGGAAAAGCACTTCAGATACATCAGCGAGAGAAGAAGAAACAAAGACCAGATTGTGAGGATTTAGAAAGATGGGGGTGGGTGGAGAAGGGGAGGACCAGGCAGAGGCATTGAATGAGTACTTCTGCTCTGTGTTTACAAAGAAAGCGAGGGCAGATAGCCTATGAGAGGGGAGGGGCAAGGGGTGGGGTGACTGATATCAGAATTACAGAGGATAGGGTGCTAAATGGACTAAGGGCACTGAGGGTAGACAAGGCTCTGGGGCTGGATGGCATTCACCCTAGTGTATACTTTGGGAATCTAGTGGAGATCCTGGCAGCACCTCTGGCAGGCCTGTTCAGTACATCACTGGACAAAGGATGCATGCCACAGGACTGGAGGATGACTCATGTGGTGCCCATTCATAAAAGTAGCCTGAAGGATAATCCAGACAACTACAAACTGGTGAGTCTCACTTTAATCATGGGAAACTCATGGAGTCAATCCTAAATGAAAGACTGATGCCCTTTCTAGAGGACAATGGGCTCCAAAATGGCCATCAGCACAGTTTTGTATTGGGCAGATCCTGCCAGACAAACCTAGTTGAGTACTATGACTGGGTTACCTGGGAACTGGACAGGGACCATGCAGCAGACATCCTATATTTGGATTTTAGCAAGGCCTTTGACTCAGTGCTGCATGGGAGGCTTGGAGGAAAACTGGAATACATCAGGGTGGGGACACAAATGGTCAACTGGATCACCAACTGGCTGAGAGGTAGACAGCAAAGGGTGGTGGTAGTGGGGGAACTCTCATCACCAAGGAATGTTATGAGTGGATTGTCCCAGGTTTCAGGACTGGGACCAGTGTTGTTAGGTATATTAATATCTGATATCTCAAATGGGATTCTGGGTAGGATCAGTCTGTTTGCAGATTATACTAAGATTGGTTCAGTGTTAGATGACACAGAGGAGTGGAGGGGCTGCAGGAAGACCTGACCACACTACAGGAATGGTCAAAGACATGGCAGATAGGGTTCAACGCCAAGAAGTGCAAGGTACTGCACTTCAACACAAAGAACCAGGGAGGAAATATCAGTAGGGAGGGGTACAGTTGATTAGCACAGTGGAGGAAATGGATCTAGGATTGCTAATAACGGGTAGTATGAACCACTCAGCGCAGTGTAGGAAGGTGGATGCAATGGCAAACAAGATGCTGGGGGCAAAGCAAGGGAATCTCCTCCACGCTTAGACAAGTGATCCTACCCTGTACAGGTCACTTTTCAGGCCGCACTGAATATCTGACGCAGTACTGATGTCCATTCCTGAAGAGGGACATCAGATTGCTGGAAGGGGTGCAATGTAGGGCAACCAAGATGATACAGGGACTTGAGGTTGTGAGGAGAGGCTGGGAGAGCTGCAAATGTATTCCTGGAAAAGGGAGGGATGGAGGATATGATCAAAATATTTAAGTACCTAAAGGACATTAACAAGATTAATACAGAAGGATTCTTCAGATCAGATAGGGAGAGACACGAGAGGGCATCAGCTGAGATTGGATGGGGAAATTCAGGAGGGAAATCAGGAGACACTTTTCACAGATAGGGTAGTAGATAAGTGGAACACTCTGCCTGAGGAAGTGGTGTCATGTAGAACAGGGAGGATTTAAAAGAGAGTGGGACAGAGTGCAGTGGTAGTTAATAGGAGGGATGGGATGGGAGGGTGGGGCAGTTGCAGGTTGAGGGACTAGCTGCACAATTGGGCAGACTCCATAGACCATGAGGCCTGTTTCTGCTGTCATTTTGCATGATCGTATGTTTTATTTTTTTATATTATAGGGATGATCCAGGCAGCTATTGAAATTGCTTGTTTCACACACACACACATTGTACAGTTTCACTGGAGTCTATGCAAAGCCTGTTTAAGACACCATCTATGCAGCATCAGTAGCATCTATTCAGTAGCTTTAAAAGAAATCATGTTATTCTCTATATGGAGCTATGTTATTAAATGCAGCACCGAAAAGTGAAGACTAAAGATTCAGGCAGCTGCAGCTCTTGGATTTGACAGCACATGGAAGTGTGAGCACAAGTGAAAAAGTAAAATTTGTGGCTTACTTACTCACAGCCCCACTCGCTGTTTTGTCTGTCAGCTTTGAAGAAGAACAGAGGGACAGCAAGGAACAGAGAGGAGGGAATAGGAGAATTGGGAAGATGAGCAAAACATGTGACACTGAAGAAAGGAGAGCCAGAGGAGTTAAAAATAAAATCAGAGAGCAGGTCATGGAGGAGAATCAGGAATGTGAGCAAAAAAAAGAGTGGTGACTGCAGAGAGGAGACCTGGTGGTGGTGAAAGTAGCAGAGAGGGAAATGGGAACTGGAAGAAAATTTGGTGGTGGAAGACTAACTTTTTTATTTAAGACATTTTCTAAAGACCCTAGTTGAAAAATAGAGTTAGCCCTGCAGTCAAGAATAATACAATCTAAGACTCCTTTTAGGGCTGCATGGGTGGAGCCTGTAGTCCTTTATGAACATAGAGTGAGGACTCTGCTTTTTCCTTAATTAAAAAACTGATTCTCTCCACCCATCACAATGCCGCCCCTCTCTGGTGCCCCTGCTCTACTGCTATCCAAACAGCTCCTCCCGCCCTTTCTCCACCCTGCTCTACAAAGAAACCCTCCCATTACCACCCACTGTGCACTGTACTGCCCCTACCCCCGTTCCTGTCTCCTTACTAGTCACGGAGCTCAAGGAAAATTCAGCTTCAGAGAAAGTGAGAGAGCAAGTCAGACTGAGCAGAGAGCAGTATGTGTGTCTGTTAATGTTAGGTGCTCAAGGCAGAGAGCAGTATATCTGTCCATTAATGTTAGGTGCTCACTGTGTCTACAAAAATCTTTCCTGTTGCCACCCACTGTGCACTGTACTGCCCCCACCCCTCTGTTCCTGTCTCCTTACTAGTCACAGAGCTCAAGGAAAATTCATTTAACTAGACTTTCACAGAAATAATCTCATGAATACAGAGTTGTGTGTAGACCGCGGTGCCCTGTGTGCAAGTTGAGAGAGCGAGAGAGCAAGTCAGACTGAACAGAGAGCAGCATGTGTGTCCGTTGATGTTAGGTGCTCACTCTGTCTGACAGTAGCAATCATTAACCCTGTAGTGTGACAGACAGACACAGCAGCAGAGAAGGGCAACAGCGGACTGGGCACCAGAGAGTCACAGAAAGCCAGCAGCGCCTGCCTCATTTCACACAGACACACAAATGAAAAAAGAGACTATCTTCCTCCGAGATCTGTGTCTTCATTCCATTTCTCTGTGTCTTTGTCTGCCTCCTCCTACTCCTCTTTCCCCAAGTTTGGGACTGGTAAATTCTGTTGAAAAAAACCATCCATCTCTGCTCCATTGCCATCCCCTTCTTCTACTGTTACCCTGGTGTCTAATGCCTCCCAACCCTGGTTCCCATTGCCATGGGAAAAAAAACATATTCCTGGTATACAGTGGCATTCCCCACCCTACAATGCTCATGCCCTTATCTTCACATTTCTCTGGTGTCTAGTGGTGCCCTCCTGTTTTTTTCTGTTAATAAATCTGTAAAAGGAAACAGTCTCTTGCCGATCTGGTGTATGCATTGCTTTTCTCTCTCCCACTATTCCACTCGTAGTGTTCCTCTAGTATTACTACCCTTTTCCGTGCAAATTTTTCCTGTATGCAGGGAGGACCACAAGCCACATTGTTTCTCTTCACCCTCCTTTCCCAGTCACCATTTACATCACTTCTTCCCCTATAACCATTGGTGTGGGCATGCTTTTATCTCTCTCCGTCCTGGATTGCCATGTTTCCATAATGTCATTGCCTTTTTTACATGTTTGTGTTTTCTCCTGTGTGCAGGGACAGAGTATGTTACATCCAAGAGGAGGTGCTGAACTTGTACAGAGCTATCTTTTTAGTGTATTCCAGTGCAGCTCAAAGAACTTACTTTTAAAGTTATTAGCTCCTAGAAATTCCAATACAAGCATGCTGATACAGTTATAAATTTCACTTTGGATATAATCAGCAGTTAGATTACACATGACAACAGCTGATCAGCTTAGAAAGCGAGCAAGAGAGAAAGAGAAATGATCTGAGTGAGCACATGGGAGATGAATAGGGGTTGGCCTCCTCCTCCCAGGCTCAAATCAGCCACTTTGGGAATGGAGCCTTCTGTTACAGGGATTCCAGTATATTTACAGGAAAGCTGGGCAGTGTGCAGAGAAAGGAATAGCCTGTCAGTTGTTCCTCTGGGAAATCAAGTGCTGTATGTTTAGCATGCATAGTACATGACCGCCATGCTGCTGACCAGATGCAGTACAGAACCAAACATAGGAAAAATCAAGTGTGTTTTGTCTAAGTGACATCCTTCCTTATACAGCAGAACAGTATACTTGTGATATTGAAGGAGGATGTTCACTCAAGGAAAAAGTACAATGTAAGAGCAAAGGCCAGGGTATAGAAAGAAACCTTTGTATAATAAAATATTTCTCACTTTGAAAGTTATCCAATATGTATTAGAAAATTGAATACTTAATACATTTAGCCCGTTTATATTTTTTACATATTTCATACAATCTTTTGGAAATGTGTATGTGTGGAAATGTAGTTATGATTAAAAGGAAAAGCAATTAAGTGTATATTTAATATCTACCATATGGCACAATAGCCATGACAGAAATAAACAGCTAGTCAGTAATTGCCTACTCCCCTAACATTTTGGCTTTAATGTCTTGTGTTTCATTTTACATTACATTACATTTCAGCATTGACACAATCAATTATGAGATTTAGGGTCTGCTGCTATTAGTAATGTGGAACTATCTGTTAAATTAAAACAAAAGTAATTTAATAGAGACAACAGCTGCTTTGCAAAAAAAGTCTCAGCATTGATAGCATCAACTGGGAGATTAAGGGTCTATTGCTTATCAAAACACAGAAACATATGTCTGCAGATGGCTTCTTGGCCACCCAGTCTGCCCAGTCTTAAGAAAACAGTGCGTGTGTGTGTGTGTGTGTGTGTAGATGCTGCCAGGCACGCACTCCATGTGTTTGTGTTGGTGGATAAATCCGTGACTGCATTGACATATTCTTTTATTCCTTTTGGTCTGCATTAGCTGTTCAGCTTGCTTTTACTACAGTAATTAAGTGCATGACAGACGTCTGCTACTCTGCATTTCTGGTTGAGGTTGGGGTTGGGGAGCAATAAACAGGTTTCCATTCATCAGTTCTGGAGATGGTGTGGGAGAAAAGACTCAGACTTCAAAACTCAGTCCTTACAACAAAAGTTCAGTGGTACAAGTTAAATGTAATGAACTGCTGCTATGGGGAAGGTTTATGTGCTGGTCAGAATCCCACTTTCGTTACTTTACATTATTTCCAGGACAATGACACTCTAGAAAAGGAATATACTGTTATTATACTTGATGTTTACTGTCATGCTATCTTGTCGTAACTTACCCCTGGAGAAATTTGGCAGTGCTTCTGTGGTAAACAAGCCACAATGTGTTCTTCTGTCCTTTTGGTGTACCTTGCAGGATTTTTTCCCAAAACATAAATGTTAAAGGTGCTAATGTCAAATAGCAAAGGTTCAACATACATTTGAAGTTTTAGTGGCGAATTACATACAGTAGTACACTGAGCCAAACAAGACATATCTGAAACGGACAGTTTTCTGGACTAATTGCAAAGTTGCCTCATGAACCACTAATTTTTAATTGTAATTTGTTCAGAGACACTTCAAAACACTAGAAATGCAAAATCGTTACAAAAAAAACTCAGTGAACAGACTATGTTTAGAGAAATTGTCTGTATGTGTTAAACAGTTTTAACCAACTCTTGTTCTTCTTTGCTAGAGGGTCTTGTTTTCTCTGCCAGAACAACCATTGCCAATAAGGAAAACTGCATGCAAACAGCTCAGATAAAAATAACCAATGCCTACATTCTATGAAATATTATAGGAACATCAATGTAATACAAACGTACTTGTGATGTTAATTACTCAGGGTCCTGTGTTCAACAAAGCTTTTCCACACTGCCCAATTCAGAAACATTCTATATTTTGATTAATTTTGTAATTAATGATATTCCCTACCCAACCCATCAAAGTGATCTGTTTTAATCTAACATTGCGGTGGCGAGGGAATCAATTGACAGGGACTCTAGGGCAAACAAGTCTTTCTGTTTTCACGCTTATTGGGTACTGCTTTCTGTAGTGGCGCAACAGACTCAAGGCAAACATAGTAATACTAATTCAAACATCCCCAGAAAACTGCATTAAAAAAACAACTGCAATCTATGAAATCTTCCAGGAAAATTAAGTAAGCAATAATACCCGATAGGGTGGGCATTATTGGAAATACCGGACAGCCAGGGGCGAATGAGGCCCCGACGCCGGCAGGTGGAGGGCCTTATAGCCCTGAAGGTCCAGTATTTCTAATAATGCCTCACCCTGAGGGTATGTATTGTGCTTAGAAAAATGGCATTGTTAGTAAATTTTAATCAAGTAATAAAAGAAGAGAGGAATGATTATAAAAATGAACAGAATCAGCAGAAACAAAAGTATGAAAAAAGTAGTCCATGTTTCTTTAAGGCGTTGCAACTCCTGTTGCCGCGCCCAGTAGACAGCAGAGGCAGATGTACCATAACAACAACATTTTGTGTGCTTAAAATACCACAGCAGTCTCTGGGCATTGTTTTCAAAATATCTGCCCTTTCTGCAAGAGTTTTTTTTTTTTTTTTTTCGCTAGAAAGTGCGTTTGGTAAGCAGACGATCCCGGAAGAAGGTGGCTAGAAGTGTGTCTGGTATGGTGACATCCCCGAGGTAAATAATTTTTAATCTGGAGTTCACGGTGCGGGCATTGTGCTAACTGTGCAGGCATTGTGGTGTGAGGGAGTTTCTACATGTCTGAGGGCACACTAGAAGAATTCTGCTTCTCACTGAGAAGCTGCTCAGAGTAACGGCTTGTTTTGTAGAGCGTGGCATTATGAGAATGCGGTCAGGGAGTGCGGCTGTAAGAGAAAAAGCATTTGTCCCTCTTCCTACGTATAACAACTGCAGTGTGTGCTTTTTATTTTTTACGGTTTTTAGTTAACGGAAGCGAATACTGAGGGGGCTGGTACTAACAGAAAGAGTGTAGGGGGAGGGGGGCCGAAAAGACCAGTAGCTCTCAAGTAAGCGGGACACAAACATGGCGGGATTTTAAAATTTTATCGGGCACTTGCAACCAATGAAAACACAGGCTGGGCAGCATGGTAGATGGCTACATAGGAGGTGGCAGCTGGGCTGGTTCTTATTTTTACTGGGCACTATTGAAAATAATTGACCAGCTTTGCTGCCATTTCAGCCAATAAGATTTCTGTCTTTACTTAAGCCATTTTCTAAGAAAGTATGAGTGCAGTTATGATCTCAGTTAGACAGGAGACCTTTCACACAAGTCTTCTACTCTGTCAAAACCAGTAGCACCTCACTATTCAAAATAGGCTTAGATTGTCACAGCCCCAAGAAGCTTTTCTCTATCAGGAAAGAAATAGTAAAATTTAATTAGTTAGCTGGAACAGTGAAATGCCTCTGACAATGCCAGTCAAATTTAACAGCCGGAGCTGTACACTGAGGCACTGACACATACTGCTATTTTGTTTTGTTGGTAGAGTGACCCTTTTTCTGCCAGAACAGCCATCACTAAAACAACCACTGCAAATAAACAAAAAATTTGTGTGAGAAGTCGTAAAAAATGACTGCAGTCTATAAACCTACAAATGTAACTAAAAGAATACAAATTGTGCAGTGATTAGTTTTGACTATAGAGTTCAGTTGAGATCAGTGTTTTTACCTGCAGCTGACAAAGACAGCACCTATCATGGCTTTGAGTCATTTAGGTTTCTGAAGTTTATCATCTCAATGCTGATTTGTAAACTTCTAATCCTAGTGCTGCCAGACACAATTTATTAATTTGCTAATGTGGTTAATCTAATCATTAAAGTACCACACATGTAAACTAACACAATTCATAACACTAATATAGCATGATGACAGGGCTGCGTGAGGGGTTAAAGATAAATGATATGATTCTAAATTTTGAACACACACACACACACACACACATCTGCTGCCATGGTTGTATCTCAACAGCTAGAAATACAAAATCATAAAAATACTCAACGAGCAGTCTGTGTTTAGAGAAATTGTCTGTATTTGTTGAACTTATTTAACTAACTCTTGTTCAGATTTGCTAGAGGGTCCTTTTTTCTCTGCCAGAACAACCATTGCAATAGGGAAAACTGCATGTAAACAACTCATATAAAAATAACCAATGGCTATATTCTATGAAACATTATAGGGAAAATCAATGGAATATGAATGTAATTGTGATCTCAATTACTCAGGTGTCCTGTGTTTAGCAAAGCTTCTCCACACAGTCCATTTCAATAACATTCTATATTTTAATTAACTTTGTAAATAGAAAGATATCCCCCACTCAACCCATCAAGGTGATCTGTTTTAATCTAACATTGTGGTGGCTGAGGAATCAATGGACAGTGACACTAGGGCAAACAGGTCTTTCTGTTTTACATTTATCTGGTACTGTTCCCTGTAGTAGTGCAGCAGACTCAAGGCAAACATGGTAATAATAATTCAAAACATCTCCAGAAAACTGCATTAAAAAAACAACTGCAATCTATGAAATCTTTCAGGAAAATGAAGACAATATGAACGCAGTTGTGATCCCAGTTAGACAGGAGACACATTTCACAGCAGTCTTCCACTTAGTCAAAACCAATAGCACCTCACTATTCAGAATACATTTAGATTGTCACAGCCCCTAGGAGCTTTTCTCTATTAGGAAAGAAATTGTAAAATTCAATTAGTTAGCTAGAACAGTGAAATGCCTCTGACAATGCTATTCAAATTTAACAACTGGAGCTGTACACTGAAGCACTGACACAGGTATTGGCATTTTGTTTTGTAGGTGCTGAAGAGTGACCCTTTCTTCTTCCAAAACTGCTATCACTAAAAGAACCACTGCAAATAAACAAAAAATGTATGTAAACACTTATGTAAAAAATAACTGCAATCTATGAAACCTACAATAATAATAAAAAATGCAAATTGTGCAGTGATTAGTTTTGAATACAGAATTCAGTTCAAGTCATTGGTTTTACCTGCAGTTGACAAATGTAAATATTAAAGATCCTCTGTTGCAGGATAATTGCTATAGACTTACCAGAGGCTTGCTTTGATAGATTTTTTTCTGTTATAGAAATGGTTACTGTACATGTCTTTACCATTGCAAATATTTCTGGATGTTACAGTTGTAAAATTGTAAATGTACTGTATTAGTTAAATGGTAATATCATGTACTGTGTGACTGTGTATGTATACAATTTAGGATTTCAAACTATTTTCTTAATGCAGTCACTGACACTTCATGCACTTTTGGTTGCATAGTATTTATAAATTGTAAGATTGAAAACTTTGCTTTAAACAGTTTTTCCAGATTCCTTGATGGAACTCAAGCTTGACATCAAGAACTCTAATGGAGTTTGACCTTTAGAGGCAGACTAGGTTGTCTCTGGTGCACCCTTTCCTCTGTCATAGAATGGTTGTGCTCAGGAGGAAGGGGAAGGAAGGGAGGGCTAAGGCCAGAACAATGGACAGGTAACAGGAAAGAGAGGGTGAAGGGAGGTACATAAGGGATAGCACAAGGGGCCTCAGACACTTTTGTTGGAGTTTTGATTTACGGAAGCTGCAGCACGTCAGATTGGCAGAACTATTGGTGGAGGTTTGTGCAACAGGAAACAGGTAAAATTTAAAGGAGAGAATAATGAGTTTTGGAGGTGTCAAAAAAATTGCATACAATGCTGGAAAGAGAAGAGATGTTTTAAAATGGTTGCTAGTTGATTAAAAAAGAAATGATTTATCTATATAGGTGGTTTCTATGTTTAGTTGCATGGTTTGGCAAGGTATCATGTAGATTGCAGGGCCAGGAGCAGAGCGAGGGAGCAAGTGGTGCCTGAGCTTGTCGGGCAGGCTAGTGGGAGGGCTGGTTGGAAAAAGGACCTGGAAGTAGCTGCTCCTGGGAGACCAAGTTTGGGTTGGAGAGAAAAGAGCGTTTTGTTGTGGCACATGGCTGAGAGTTGGGGCAGGTAGCAATCCTGTGATAGCAGATGTTCCAGAGGGAATCAAGCGCTAAAAACCCCAAAAACAAAACGAGCATTTGCAGCAATGGTTGGGAATATTGCCGGTAGGCCTGTGGAGTGCAGTTTAAGAGAAATCGACATTTTGTTGGGAGAAGTGTTGAGAAGCAATCTGGGAGAGCAGTTTTGTCAAGAGAGAAATGACGTTTAGTTCCAGCACATCACGCGAGGCCTTCAGCGGTAACAAGTGGTGGCGTTAGCAAGCACTGAGCGAAAAGAAAGGACCACAAGGAAGAGCTAATTCCACTGAGAACGAGCGTGGTGGTGCAGCGCAAGGCTGATTGGAGGGGACAACAAGTGTAAGGTGGCTGGTGTGGGCCTAGAGAGGATGAGGCTGGAGAACAGGGCTGTCTAAGCTGGAATGGTGTGGGGATAGCACACTGAACTTGTGGGGCAACATGGCGTGGGGTCTGGGGCTGGCATGGGCCCCTGCATGGGACGGGATGGGAGGCTAAGAGTCTATTGGAGAGAAGGGAGCAGCAAACACAGGGCTGGAAGGCCTGGGGCAGTCAAGCTGCAGGTCTGATGGCAAGGTGCCTCGGGAGGAGGTGGGGAAAAATGCCCAAAGGGGAGGCCTGCAATGGGCCAGAGCGGGGAACAGGGAGCAGCGCCTGGCTGGGAAAGGCTGGGGCTGGCGCTGGGATAATAGGATATTAGGGACTAACAAAGCATGATTGTAAACCATGGGGAAGGGGAGAGACCAGGATGGAAGAGGCCAAAAATAAAGGGGTTCTTGTGTGGGAACTGGCACACGTGTCCACGTGGCACGAGGAGCATGCCACGGGCAGGCCACGTGGAAAACACTGGGGATTAGGAGCGAGGCCTCGGTAGACACAAGGTTTTTGGGGAGTGTCTTCTATGAAAGGGCCAACAGAGAGGCCCATTAAAGGAGGAACAAAAATTTTGCCATAGTGACCTGTGGGTGACACGGGACAACAACAAGTATGCTAATTGATGGCATGGGGCCTCCACGAGGGGGTGACAAAAGGTCAAAATGCCTGAGGGACCCAGAAGAGAAAATGGAGCAGGTAGTAGCAAGGCTGCAAAAAAAAAAAGAAAGAGGCCAGGTGGCAAACTTTGGGGGGCATAGAGGCAAGGTTTTGCAGACACAAGGGCATAGTTTGAAGGTTTTTCCCCAAAAAGGAAGGGGGCCAACAGAAGGTGGCCCAATACAGGGAGGAGTTAAGCAGGATAGTGACTCGGCGTGAGGTCACACACTGCGCGTGACAACCCCCAAAAAGGGAAGAGACATCGGGGTGAAAAGAATGCAAAGAAAAGAAGACTGGCAGGAAGAAAGAAAAGCCGATGGGGCATGAGGTGCAAAAAAAAAAAATAAAATAAATAATATATATGGTAATGCAGGCATAGAATGACTCTTGTTCTCTTCCTATAGTTGTCTTCACAGGAAAAAGCGAAGGAAATGGCATCAAAGAAAAGCAAGCCGTCAAGGGAGGATGCCTACAGGGCCATAATCAAGTTGGTGGAAAGGCCAACCGAATGTGGGAGCTGGTGGAAGGGAGGAACCAGGGAGACCCAGGGAGAAAAGGAAAATGGGCTCGGAGAAAGGGGCAGAGAAGCAGACCAGCCGGAAGGTCGCATAGCCCACCAGGAGTACCACTTGCGGTGGAACCCCAAGGGCGGCAGATCCAGTACCTCTGCAGCCCATAGATTCAGAAACACCAGTACCTCCCCGATCAAGCGGGATCTTCCCTGGGGAACCCGGGCCAGACCCCAGAACGTGGTTTTCCCTCCACAAACCATAGGAGTTCATCCTCCTCCTCAGCCACAAGGAGAGAAAAGGGGCAGTTGGAAGAGGCCAGGCCACATGGCCCGGACAAGGTTACAGGTAACACCCAGCGAGTGGGGGATGGTATAAAAGAATACATAGGTCAAATTGTAGCAGCGCTGGAGACAGGAGGTTTAGGACAGATGGAATCGGCTCGCGGGAAATTAGGGGGAAAAAGAAGTGCCAAAAAGTAATGAAGAGAGTGCAGAAAAAGAAGGAAAAGGTACAAGCGAGATAGGGGCACCCGGATGAGGATAGAGAGCATGTCCCACTGGCCACGAAGAGAAAATATGGAAAGGGAGTATGTGGATATATTTGCTTTGGTGAGCTGGGAAGCGGCAGCAAAGTGAAGAAACCAAGCACATAGGTAAGAGGGAAATGGCAGTGGCAATAGTGCTTTTAGGAAAAAGGAGGAGGACAAGTTCACAAAGGAAAGACCTGGGATGGATGGTTTGTAGGTTTTGCCACTTTCTCAGCCATTGTCTTGGAGAGAAAGCGGAGCTGGGTATTCCGCTCATCACGTATTCCTTGATAATAAGGAGGGCAAAGGCAAAAGGGGAGGTGTGGCTATTATGACGAATTCTTTCAACAGAGAATGGCAACATTCAGGGATGTGAGATGGGACCAAAGCAGTTAGATTTGTGACAGACTACGATTACTGATCAGTCCATGCCCAAAGGGGAATGGGAGAAGAAAGGGTCGACACCCCAGAGATGTTGTTGGGCCTACAACAGGGCTTTTGCTCATAGCCCTAATGTTAGCTTTCACCACACTTGCTCAAAATGTGGTGGAGGACACCCAGCAGCAGATGCAGGACAGCATGGACCCAAGGGGCACAGGGACACAGGGACAAGGGTCAGGTCAACAGTACTGTCAGGAAGGACAGGGGTTTAAAGGCAGACATGGAATAAGGGCAGGAGGGTGAGGGAACATGAGCAGGGGGTCAGAACCCTGATGAAAAGAACCCTGTACAAGATGGGAGGGGGCTAGGGGAGCAGAAAAGGGGGATAGACAGGGAGCATTTCAGGGTAGCTAGAACCCCCATCAATGTAAAGGCATGGGCAACGGTTTGGATTGATATCCGGACAGAGCAGTACGGGGATGATTATACAAGGATTTAAGATGGGGTTTTCACTACAGTGTGATGGGCCCAGGCAAGCAAGAAAGCGGGCAACTTGGGATCCATTAAAGGAAAGGAAAATGTTGAGACAGAAGATAAAGAAAGAGAGGCAGCAGGGAGGGTAGAGGACCATTTGAAACCCTCTGCCATGAGATATGCGGATCTCGCCATTGGGCTTGGTACCCAAGAAGCAAGAAGGAGAGTACAGGGTGATTCACCACCTGTCTTATCCAGAAGGGATTCGTGAATGACTTCATCCAGGAGGAACACAGTAGGGTGACATATGCGACACTGGAGGATGCAGTTCGGATAATCCGGCTACTGAGGATGCATGGATGGCAAAGATGGATATTGAGTCTACCTTCAGACTGCTACTGGTTAGAGACAAGACTGGATCAATTGGTTTAAAATTGGGAGCAGTATTATTTTGACAAAGCATTGCCAATGGATGTTCCATAGCTGCAACGACATTCGAAGCTTTCAGCACGTGTTTGCAATGGATATTCCAAGAAAGGACTGGTTATAGAATGGTCATTTATTATCTAGATGACTTCCTTTCATTGGGGGAAGGAGACACAGAATATGCTGGGTAAGTTTAGGAATTATTATGGGAACTAGGGTGCCACTGGCACTGGAAAAACAGAAGGGCCCAGCAGGGTGATGGAATTTCTGGGGATTGAGATAAACATACCAAAAGAGATATTCAGGCTACCAGACAATAAAGTAAAGAAACTGAGGAATTGATTCAATTACACACCAGCAGGAGAAGGGTACAGCTGAAACAAGTCCAGCAAGTATTGGGGCACTTGAACTTTGCCTGCAGGGCCATTGGACCAGGGAGGGCTTTCACACAGAGGTTAGTTAGGGCTACATCAGGATCACCAGACCACATCACTGGGTGGACCTGACAAAAGGTGTCAGAGAAGATTTTGGGATATGGGAGGAATTCCTGAAGGGATATAATGGCTGTTCGTTCTGGCAAGAAGAGTGGGTGTACAGCATGACCTCGATCTCTACACAGACACAAGCCAGGGGTCTGGCATGGGGGTTACCTGAGGGCAGGTGGTTCACAGAACCATGGCCTGGTAGTTGGGTAAAGGATGGGACAATAGAGATATAACCTTGCTGGAAATCATGCCTAAATGGACATGCTCCCTGGTATGGGGGAGGAACTACGGGATTAGAAAGTGACCTTCTGGTGTGATAACAGATCAGTGGTAGAGGTCCTAAACAACAGGGAGCCAGGTCAGAGATGGTCATGAAAGTATTACGACATTTATTTTAAGGGCTTTGCAGCTGAACATGTCATTCAGAGCAAAACATATAGAAGGTACATAATACCTGGCTGACAGCTTTCCCATCTGCAGCTGGACCATTTCGGAGGCTGGCACCAGCAGCAGAGGAACAAAAACACCTATACCAATGAACATCTGGGACATTGACAAGAAGGAGCAGAACTGCTGTTTCACAGGTCATGGGCACCTCGGACTCTGGAGGGCTTACATGGGGCCTGGCGGGTGCTTCAGACATTCAGTGCTGAGCACCAGATGGAGGTAAATGGGCCACCACAGAGGAACAGTTGGGAATGTTCACCTTGGCCCAGTGGCAGAAAGGGACCGCCCACACCACAATGGGAGTTTATCTGGCAGGGATTAGTGTTATCTGCAGTCTAAAGGGTGGAAGGACCTGACAAAATCACTGCTCATCAGGAGAATGATGCAGGGATGGGTCAGGTTGAAACGTGGGCCAGGAGATAATAGGAGGCCAATAGGGGAGCAGTGGCTAATAAGGCTAAAATATGTGCTCCCGGTAATATGCAGATCAAAGGTTGAGGCCCAGCTATTTCACACGATTTATGTGATAATGTTTGCAGGGGCTATGAGAGTGAGTGAGGTGGTAGGCCATGGGAAAGAGGACAAGGAAGGAGGCTTGGAATGGGATGATGTAAGCTGGGGGTGAAAGAGATACAGATCAAGCTCAGGAGGTCAAAATGGACCAAAGAGAGCAAGGGTGCATGGTGACACTGAAAGGGCAGTAGAGGTTGCAACATGCCCAGTGCAGGCTCTGTGGGCTTTGCTGCTGAGCAGGGACCAGGACAGGAAAGCTATTTGTACATGGTGACGGGAAAAGGGTCACCAGCTATCAAGTCACAGCAGTGCTTAAAAAGGCATGCAATTCATTGGGAGAGGACCCAGCTAATTACTCATCCCATTCCCTATGGATTGGAGCTGCCTCACAGTGGGCAGCAATGGGAACCCACGATGACATTTTGGAAAAAGGCGCTAGTGTTCAGCCAGTTATAAGAGCTACATTAGAGCACTGAAGTAAAAAAATGTGGTATTGAAGGTAGTGCTGCTAGGGGAATTGCAGGTTGGGGAGCCAAAGGGGAAATAAATGGGGGAATAATACGGTGATGACATTAAGAGTATGTGAAAAATAATTAATTTTCCTTGAACCCATAGGTAGAGGGAGGGGCATGGAAGTCTGATCTGGCTATCTTCATATTTATTGGGCTGAAAGAGAGCAGAGAAGAAAGCTGGGGAAAGCAGCTGTACCAGGATGTGAGACAGTGTAGGTTGGTATGGCATGACATCGTGGGATGAGATGGGCACAGCTGCCTCCCGTGTTGAAGGAACTCAAGGGACATCAGCCCAGTCCAGACCTAATTATTATACATCTAGGGGCAACGACCTGGCGGGGCAGACCATGGGCACACACATACTTACAGATAAAAGGACCTAGTGGCAATCGACAGTGGTGGCCTCAGGTGTGCCTCACCTGGTCAGATATGATACCAAGAAGGGTATGGAGACAGCAGCACAGCCACAGGGCAGTGGAGAGGGCCAGGAGAAAGATGAATAGAAGGGTGCGGACATTGACAAGGCAGATGGGGGACAGGTGATACTGCAGGGGTAGAAGAATGGGTGGAGGACTTCTACAGGTCAGATGGTGTGCACCTGTTGGATCTAGCCATAGACATATTCAAAACAGAAACAATGGGTTTCATAGAGGCATGGAGAAACAGGCAAAACTGGTGTATAAAAAAAGGAAGAAAGGATTGTCCCTGAGGTAAGGAGAGGATACCTAAGTAAGGGAAGCCAGCCATCCAACACAAGGCTAGTGCTAAAACTAGTGGGGAAAAGGGGGGAAGGGAGGGGAAGAAAAAAGGAATAACACAAGAAGAGGAAGAAGAGGAAGAAGAAAGCAGTCTCAGTTTTCACCGTTACCTAGCTGGAAAAGGAGAAGCAGAAGGCACCAGGTTTTCACCTGGTGGATGGATAATCAGAGATTGAAATGTGGATGGAAATAAATGAAATTTCTGGAAATATGATAATAAAGAAATGGAAAATGGAATATTGGATTATGAATATAAATAAATTAATTGCCAATCTGAGCACAGCAACAAACAATGGTCTCTGTCTTTGTGAGGGAAAGGGGGAATCCGGGACAATGGAGTTTGCCCTTACTGAGGGCAGACCAGGTTGTCTTGGTGAACCCCTTCCTCTGTCATGGAATGGTTGTGCTCAGGAGGAGGGAAGGAAGAGGATGGGCTAAGGGCCAGAACAATGGACAGGTAACAGGAAAGGGAGGGCGAAGGAGGTCCATAAAGGACAGCACAAGGCCTCAGCCACTTTTTGCTGGAGTTTTTGATTCCCTCCCACCCACCCTACTAGACAGAGCAAGAGGGGAAGACAGTCAAGGGGACTGTATGGTGGTCTGACAAGGTGGATGACAGACACGTCCGGTTGGACAGTTTGGACTGCCAAAGGTGGAAGCAGGTGATAATATGCTTGTGGACTGCCAAAGGTGGATGGCAGGGGAAAAGGGGGGAAGGAATAACAAAGAAGAGGAAGAGGAAAGCAATCTCAGTTTTCACTGTTACCTAGCAGAAAAGGAGAAGAGAAGGCACCCAGGTTTTCACCTGGGGAGGGATAATCAGAGATTGATATGTGGATGGAAATAAATGAAATTTCTGAAAATATGATAATAAAGAAATGGAAAATGGAATATTGGATTATGAATATAAATAAATTAATTGCCAATCTGAACACAACAACAAACAATGGTCTCTGTCTTTTGTGAGGGAAAAGGGGATCCGGGACAATAAGATTTTGACAAATACTAAGTAAACTGGAATTATTTTGGCATGCATTTAGTGTCCTTGTTCTGCAGGAAAGATATAATTAACTGTGTTCTAAACAATGTGGTTATTTGTAGTACTTTGACCAACGTGAGTGGATTTTGGAAACAAAAGTGGGAAAATATGCAAACTTCCTAGTCATTTGAAATTTGATAAACTCTTCTCTGATACACAAATTAAATTACACTGTGTATCACATTGTAAATAATAGTTAACTTACCAGACTCTAGATGAATTTGGAGGCTCCTGTATTTTAAAATCCTAAAGCTGCATAAAGTGGTACTTCCTGGGAAGTTACAACTCACAAAGCTTTGCAGCCCTCTGCATCTTCCTTACACTGGTGATTTAATATGTATATATATTTTTAAGTTGAAAATGTTATTTAAAATATAAATGATATAATAGTGCATTTGTGCAAATATACATAAGGGTTGAACTTTATATCATCTTAACAAATGAACTATGCTTATATAGATAAGTTTACAGATAAGCGTCCAGTGTAATGATTTGAAAATACAGTTTATCTACAGTAAGGGTACATGAGTTACGCAAATCAGTCCTTTGCCTTCTAAATGAGGGGACCACCATGAGTTGATGGGGTGGGAGAAGTATACCATACCCTGAAATCTTAGTGTTCCACCCCATCCAACTCTGGGACACTAGTCCTCTGCGGTGTCAAAATAACTTTAATGTCTCAGGTTACTCATTCTAAACTTTTATCCCTGTATCCCTTAGGCTAGGTCCTTGGCTGGGTGTGCCTGGTCATTTAAGACTGCAGTGCATCCAAGCCTGGGTTCATTGAGGGTTAGCAGATGGAGTATTTGTTGAGCTGACTGGGGGTATTTTGGCAAAATTTGGATTCTAGGAAGGGACGCCATATTACCTATTTATCCATTGACAAAGTTGGACATTCTTTCATATGTGGCCACCTGTGCCAGGTTTTCCAACAGCTCCACCATGGTGGGACACCCAGTGGAGCGCCATCTCTTAAGCAATAGCCTTTTGCCTCTGCCTCCACTACTGTTGTCCACAGTGCTCCTGGTCATACCTGGAGGTTGGACGTGAGCACAACCTAACAGAAGGAGAGGGCATCGATCAAGAAGGTAGGGAAGATCATTTGGGCCATGTCTGTGATTGATTTCCACAATGGCTACATGTTGCATTGACTCCATAGCACATGGTGGAGGTGGGCTCCAGGAGACTGCATCTCCAACATTCATCTGTTTGGTTGAGTTCCAGTTTATGTCATTTGGCCAGCATATACTGTAGTACCAACGCAGCAGGGTTTTGTTCATAATCAGGCATGACCTACCATCTCTGCAGGCCTAGTGTATCATGGCCCAGCAATGGGTCCATTGCTCTTCTAATATCTGACCTCCCAGTTCCTGCTCCCATTGTGATTTGGCTCACAGGGAGGGTCTGCCTGGTTTCCATCATTGCCTGGTATATAGTGCTGGTCTTACCTCTGTCAAACTGATTCCCTATCTCTTCCCTACCCCTACAATTTCTCTGCACCTGTCCCAGGCATTTTGAATCCCACCATTGTTTTCACCACCACCACCTCCACTGGAAGGCTGTTCCAGGCATTCACCACCATTTCTGTGAAGAATTACCTCATGTCCTTTCTAAATTGACCGCCTCCAGCTACATAGCCTTTAAGCTCCCAACCCTACCCACCTTCCACATGCTTGACAGAACCATCCTGGAGGACACCTCCTCATTTAGATATCTGGGTGTTTGGATGGACCAGCACCTCAACTTCTGTGCATATTGATGCTATCCTGAAGAAACTGTGCTCCGAGCTTGGTGCTTTGTACAGGAATCGTAGTTGCATCCCGCTGACTGCTGAGATGCGAAATTGTCCAGAAGATGATACTCCTCATCTTTGACTACTGTGATGTAGTCTATGGTGCTGCTCCCAAATCTTCCCTGAACAAATTGGACACTCTCTTTAACTCCTTCTGCCACTTTGCTCTCTATTTCCACTTCCCTTCCACCACTGTGAACTCTATTGCTCTCTAACCTTCCTTCCACTATCTCACAAATGCATCTCACACTATGCCAAACTAACCTTCAAATTCTGGTTTGGAGTGCTCCTCATAACGCTTAGGAGAGAGTCAGCCACAATGATCCTGATAATTCCAGAATTGGCCAGGCAAACATGGTACTCAGTGCTCCTGATCCTGTTCAGCAGGATTCTAATCAACCTATCAATGAAGTACAACATACTGACTCTATCTCATCGCCAATCCCACAGTGTCATGATCAGGATGCTACTGATTTTATTTTAAATTATAGATATCCTCCCACCCAACCCTCTCTTCTAAACCTCCCACCCCACCCCCAACACATGCAGACCTTTTGGCTCTGAGTAGATCTTGTTTATAAATAGAGATAGTCTTCATGGCAGAGTGAGCTGATATGAGTGTGTGGTGTGTGAGATGATGAGACACCAGTGACATAAGTTCATTTTTTGTCAGTTTGGGGTAATCCATGCTTAGAAATGGATTATTGCCACCTGTCGATCACAAACTGTGGATTATCGATTTCAAAAGTGTTCCTGTCCGTGGATGTTTTACCTTTTCCATATGATATGTTATTAATGATGACAAAAAGTGTTGATTTACCACTAACTCCAATAGTAATAATAAATAGGGGAAAATGTTCTGATAACTCAAGTGATAGATATTGGTATTGATTTATTAATTAATGAGCAAGAGAAAATAGCATCTCCCAAACCTCTACCTAATCGTGAGAGAATTTGATAACTTTGTCACAACCTACCTAAAGAAGTTGCAGCTTGCCTCCCCCCCATGGACAGATGTGACTCCCATGTCTGTAGTCAGCAAATGAAGAACAGACTGTGAGAGAGAAAGAGACAGATCTGAGAAAGAGAGGTCTAGGGACAATAATAGGATCCAAAATTTAAAGAAGACCCATTAAATAGAAATGTTAATTTTGAAACAATGTGTGGTTTGACACGTGAGGAGTTGAAAGAAATGAAGAGCATGTCATTCAAAATAACTTCCTTTTGAAATAAATTTAAGAGCAATCAGGGAACAAACTAGTTTGTTACACAGTAAGAGATATTCCGATAGTGACTAATGAGGAGTGGATGTTAGACTTAACTCATTAACCAATACTCTTTCAAAAAGAAAGAAGGGAGTAAGAAAACAATAAAGGAAATTACCAAAGTTATGAGAAAAGAGCAGAAAGAGATTTTGCAGGTAACTCAAGAAAATAGAAAGTGAGAGGCACAAAACCTAACTGCATGAGGCAAAAACAAAACATAGAAAGTGTCAAAATCAACAACAATAAAAAGACAAACGGATCTTTAAAAAAAAATAGAAAGAGTTGGCAAAGTGGCTAGTAACACTTATTTGAAAAACTCACAGAGGAAAATAACGCTGGCAAGCTCCATAGAATCTATATTAAAGGAATGCCTAAATCTAGAATTGAGACTTGTTTCTTGTTAAAAACAACAGTCTATAATATCTACAAAGCAGTAGTTAAGGAGAAATTTAAATGGGAGGATCTTAGAACAGCTTATAGATAGTGAATGAAACCACTATCAGGTATCATGTGTGCTACTATTATGAGTCCCCATCCTACTAAGCAGAAAATCTTGGATAAAGCTGAGTTAGTACAGGAAAATGGGATTTGTGTTAGTGGTTCAGGGCAATTTGAACATAAAAGAGAGGAGAAACCTGTGAATAACAATCTTGAAAAGAAAGGAAGAGGCGGCTAAAGGGACAGATGATAACAAACAGCAGATAACAAAAGTTTTGGAACTAAATAAAGAAATAGAACACTCCCTATTGGGAAGTGAATTATCAGACCAAGGGTTGAGATAATTAGAGGTAGAATGAGACATGGCAAGAAAAGAAACAATAGTTTTGTGGTGACTTTAGATAGCCTGACACTGCCTGAGGACTCAACACAGAGTACTGTGATGTGGTGAATGTAGAGAATAGGTCTGGAGTTCTGGACTCTTCATGTGGAGGTGAATTATAAACAAGGACAACAACAGCTCTAAATTTGGTTCAGAGATTTCAGTGCTGTGTTGGAAAGTGGCTGGTATTAAATGAAAAGCAAATGACAAGATTTGGTTAAATCTGCTGAACCAATATGAATGTATACTTTACAAGAAACTTGGTCTAATAACTCTACAGAGTTTAAATTAAATAGGTGTGCTATCTTTGATATCAAGGGCAATAAAGGTGCACAGTCATGTAGACATAAAGGAGGGATGTTGTCCCTGGTATACACAAAATCTGATTGTAACCCAGAACTTTTCAAGACTGATAATGAAAACGTTATTCCATTTCAACCAAAAAGAGTAATGCTGAAGATATTTTTAGATTTAATACTTATATAGCACACTCTCCATTATGTGTCACTGATTATGTCTTACAGCACATAACTCTAAACGTGCTAGGCATCAGTCTTAAGCATCCTCCTTGTCAGTACTGTGTCCTCGCAAACGCAAATAAATCAGAATCATGAAGCTCCTCTTAGGATTAACCAGGAAGCTCCTGCTCCTCCTATTGTTGTGCTCTGGCAATGTTGAACTTAACCCTGGACTCCCTATCTGCCATTGGATCACCCAATGACTTATCTAGCCTTAAAGGTCTAAGTTTTATGCATGTTAATGTGTGCAGCCTGTTGAAAAAATTGGCTCCATTCATTCTTGGATCTGTCACACCAATCCTGATATTTTGTTGTCACAGAAACATGGCTCCACCCAGCTACAACTAACTTTTGAAGTAAACCTTCCTGCCTACTTCCTGTTCCGAGTCAACAGACACTCCAGAGGTGGTGGGGTGGCCATTTATATTAAAGAAAATTCTCTGTCTCAATTATCAACTCTACATCTGTCCAAATGAGTTTGAAAGCCTTACCCTTCAAGTTGGGATCTCACCTGGCATCTCACTTTGTGTGTCAGGCTGTTACAGACCCCTTCTGGGTGTTACAGCTTCTGGATCACTTAGTAAGGTCTTGGTCACAGATCCTCAGAGTCTATACTACTAGGTGATCTCAATTTAGACTGGTTTTCTAGTGCCTCAACTTCTCTAAACACTGTGTGACTCTACTTGGATGGACCCAGCTTATCAATGAAACTACCCACCCAAACAAGTCAAACCCTACCAACAGCACTCTGCTGGATATTATCCTAGTTAACAAACCTTATTTCTTTACCCATGCTGGTGCCTTTTCTCTGACATCAGTGATCACTGCTTCATTGCTTATGTAAGGTCAAATCACACTCCGACACCTGCTTCTAAATTTACTACCAAAAGACGTTGATGCAACTTGATCCCAGTGTGTATATTTCTGAGCTGAGCCACTCCATGCACTGGCAGGACTTTTACATAGCTAAATCAGTGGCCTCAGCACATGACATTTTCCAAGAAATTGTGTTAGGAGCACTTAATAGGCATGCACCCTAGTGAATGTCCGAGTCAGAAACAAATCTTGTCCATGGTTTACAGAGGAGCTGAAGGACGCCCTGTGGAATAGGGACATGTTTTGGAAAATTGCCTGAAAAACTAAACTCATGAATGATTGGATTTCTTTCAGGAGGGTGAGAAACCTTTGCACTAAGAAGGTCAGGAGAAGCAAAGGCTAACTTCTTTTCGCTCACAACTCAATCTTTTGGCCAATTGCTCCTCCAAATTTAGAGGGTAATTAAGGGTATAGAAGGCCATTCATCCAGGAGTTCCTTGCTTACCAAAATCTCGATGGGTACTACCACGCACACTGATAAAACCGTCAATCCTTGATGCCTTCAATAACCATTTTGATACAGCAGGTCTTGCCTTCGATACTCCCCTGCCAGTAATCTTTGAATGCAACTCGGGTTGATAAGCAAGGCACCACATTCTCCAATCTGACCTTCTCACTTCAACCTACATCTCTGAAAGAGGTTGAAGATCTCCTGTTGGGACTGGACATTAGAAAAGTGCAGGTGCTGACCTCATTGACCCATATTTCTTGAAGATGGGCTATAGGGTCTTAGCTGCACCTATTACACATCTGTTCACCCTATCTCTGTCGCAAGGTGACCTTCCTCCCATCTGGAAAATGGCTCATGTCATCCCTTGTTTAAGTCAGGAGACCCTGTGATCTCAACAACTATAGGCCAAGTTCCCTTCTCCTGTCCTGTCTAAGCTGTTGGAAAATCATGAACACCCAGCTCAGGAACCATCTGGAATCATCAAAGCTTCTCAACCCATTACAATCAGGGTTCAGAGGACAACACAACACAATTTCTGCCTTGGCCAAGGTTACTAATGATTGGCAGTGTGAGCTGGACAATAAGAACTTTGTTTGTGCAGTATTCCTGGACCTAAGTAAGGCCTTCGATACCGTTGATCATAACCTGCCCTCACATCCCTTTAAACTATCGAACTGGATGCTCTTTTCTCTCAGATGGTTCGGTAACTACCTCTCAGGCTGTTCACAGCAAGTAAAAGCAGATGGTGAAGTCTCATCTCTGACACACCCTTCAGAGGGTCATTCCCCAAGTTTCCATTCTGGGTCCCTTGCTTTTTGCACTTTATATCAACAGAATCGATTCCACCATCAAAAGGCCCATATACACCTATTTGCAGATGATACAGTGCTTTACTCTAGCGGATCTTCCTCTCAAATGGCATGCTCAGAACTTCAGGATGACTTAATTGGCTACAGACTCACCTCCTAAACCAGAAGTTGCTCCTAAACACCAAGAAAACAAAAGCTATGTTCTTGTCACCCTTTCCTAACCTACCAACCGGCCATGATGGGGTTACTCCCCAATTACCACTATTCTGGGTGAACAGTTGGAGCATGTATCAAAATTTAAATATTTATGGTTTGGCTGGATTCTAGAGTTCTCTTCATTGCTCATATAGAAGAGCTGATAAAGAAAATTAGAGTCAGACTTAGTCTTTTCTACAAGATTAAAAAATCTCCTCCTAGAAATGCAAAATTGAGGCTAGTCCAAACTACCTTCCTCTCCTTATTAGACTATGCCAACTTCCTCTCCAGCCAGGGTCCTGCAGGTGCTCTTTTCAAACTTGATATGTTCTACCATAGAGTGTTAGGTTTATAACGGCCTTCCAACTCCACCCATCATTGCTGTCTGTACCGGTGGGTAGGTTGGTCATTCTTAGCTTTAGACACCAGAGAAATGCTGCTGTCTGGACCTAGAAAGCCATCATAAACAAACTTCCAGATTACCTTTCTGGCTGTTTACCGTTCTGCCCATAAGTAAGTATGCCTTGAGAAGTGCCTCTTACATTTCGCTGAAGGTTTCCAAGGACAAATCTCAGTTTGGTGGGGCATGTATTAGTCATGTATGGCCCTTTTGAGAACAAGATACAAAAACTAAAATTAAATTCCCATTAGTCTGGCAGCTTTCAAATCTTTATATTCACTACATTTTAAAGAATCTTGTGTCTGTTCCTCCTGACTCTAGGTACTCCTATCCCTTACAAAGCTTCCTGCTCAGTTCACTGACTCTGTCCCTGCCTCTTCTTGATTTTAGATCACTCTCTGTTGTTAGACTACATTCATTTCCGTCCCCATACCCACCTCCTTCACTCCCTGCCCTCACCTATACCTCATATCCTCTTACCTAGACTATTCAACCTCTTTTTGTCTGTTTATCTTCTTCCGCCTACCTCCCTTCCCCTTGCCTTGAACTCATCTCACCTCTATACACCTCTGGGTGTCACTCTGATTCTTGCTTGAGCCTATTCTGTACCTACTCTTTTCCTGTATGTTCCACACTTTGTCTGCGCTTGCACGAATTGCCTATTTGTAAATCAATGTTATATACTAATCTGCACCTTTTACTTGCATTTTACCTGCCTATGCCCAATTACTGTACACAAAATCATAATTGTATGTTGATCTCACTAAAATTGTATTCATCTAATTGTTGTTCTGTCCCAGGTCCACCTTGAAAATGAGCTTGCTCAATGGTGTTCTCCTGGTTAAATAAAGATTTTGATTGATTGATTGATTGATTTATCTCTAAGTCTAGTAAATGATAAATATGACAGTAAATTGCATGACATAGCTGACACTTTGAGTACTACCATGATGCAACTTCCATAGGCAATGTATTTTTATGTGGAGACTTTAATGCATGTACTGCAAATGCTGTTGAATCCTGTGAATCCCTATGGTGAATGGACTCAGAACTTCCAATACTTAGAATGTCCACTAGGGTACACAAACTCAATTACGGGGCAATGTTTTACTAAGATTCTTAGCCAATGGAAATATGACAATATTAAATAGAAGAACAATACAAGATAAGAAGAGGGAGATTATATACCCATCAAATTATGGGTGTTCAGTACTGGATTATGCTTTGATGTAACCCTAGGTGGTGCTACCCCAAGGGATACTACCCTTGCCTGTGTGACTAACTGCAGGTTGAGGTTCTATGAACAGGTGCCTCCACCCACAGGACAGGGTTAATGGTAGTGTAGCTGCCATGGGTATAGCCTCTCAGGGACACTGTTAGGGCCCCTCTTCCTCTAGTGGCCTAGACTGGTCAGTGAATACACAGTTGCAACTAACACCAGGATGAAATATTAATTCCACACTTGTTGCACTTACCACCAGAGTTGGATCAGCTGGCTTGGCCCTGGAGACCCTCTGTAAAATAAGGCTTGTAACAGTAAACAACAGTATCTCAATATCTCCTACACAGAGGTACATACTACAACCAGTTCAAGTGCAAAAAATTCAGATCTGATTTATTGAAGGGGTTTGAACAAGAAAGGGGTGGTAATCTGGTGCTTGATTCTAATTCTGATTTAATCAGATTAAGCATGCATGTCTCTAAGAGTCCCTCTAGCATAGTCACACACACTCTGGGTACCCAGTTGGTTTGCAGGCTAGCCTGAAGCATTGCCTGGGGTAGACCAGTGTTGCAGCTGTTGTTGGGCCCTTAGGAAAAAGAAAACACAACATACACCTTAACCTACAATTTGTATTCAGGAGCGGGGGATCAGTTTGTGTAAATCAATTAAAACAATTGAATCAGATTACACCCTTTGATTTGAGCTTTGTTGCAGGGAGCTACCCTGTTTACTCACACTACCCAGGTTAGAATGCAGAATGGTCAAAATGGAGACCTCAGGATGAAGTGTTGGTTTGCCAGGAGAAGCAGGGCCCACATGATGCACCATGGTGGTCTTTCCTGTCCATTGGTGTTGAGCAGGGATCCAAATCCCCAGGAGGGTCTCTCATCAGGTGTAACTCTGCAGCGTGAGTGGCAACCTCGGCTGAGATGTTGAGGCCCATATCAGGTGGAAGAGTTGGATACAGTCCAGTAATGTTGCTGGTTACAACTTCCAGCAAGCGTGATGCATTCAGCAAAGTGGGGAACCAAATTACGACCCACAATCCACACTCAGCACAATTATAGTAAAGACAAGTAAAATACCACAGCTCAGATGACAGTCCAGTTGCAATTCACAGTATCTCTGTGCAATCTGTAGCCTCTGCAATCATGTTAGAAGTCCTGAAAGGCCAATCGCACAAAAGCAAGTCTTTGGTCCTCTTCAGGTGAAATTGAGCACAATTCAGGAAGCATGTCACAAGTTCAGATAAAGTCTGATTCTAGGCTTTAGTCTCTTCACTTAGGAAGATGGTAGCAGGCAGGCCAGACACAGCCTTTCTGCTGATTTCCCTGCACACTATGTAGAAGCAGCTGCTCGAATTACTCCAGCTGTTCAGTCTCTCAACTCCAAACTCACACTGACTCACTGCTGCAGGCAGCTCGGGACTTTCCAGTGATCCAAAAGGTTAGGTTGGTTGATCCATCTGTCTGTCACAGAAAGTGTTCCCCTCCAGGACCATTTAAGTGCCAAAGGGTGAAAACTACAATTCCTACAGAAATTCACTCCCATAAAGCCCCTGGGACAGTCTCCATTTTAGGTTCCCTAAAGGTATTGACTGGTCTAAACTAGCAGTCCAGAACCAAGATGGTGGTGATTAACAGAAATGTCCATACTGCAAAAGAAGGCAGGTTAGACAAATTACTATAACATTATTATTAAAGCAGATAATCAGCAAACAATCACAGATTCTAATAAAGCTCCCTCTGTGCAATTAGCGATGGCAGAATGAAGCGGTTGTATTGCAACCTGGATGGGACTCAAGCCTGGGAACACTCGGCCTCTACCCAGTTTAATTATAAGCTATGAAATAGCTCTTCATAAAGTGGCAGGCACAAAGGCTAGTAGGGCACTCGTATGCAAACCCTAGAAAATTACTTAGACACAGGCAACAGCCTGGCAGAGGGCATTAGGCAAGCCCAGGAAGATATTTTAGGAACTCCATTTGTGGGGGTGGTACATGTAAATATATTTTCCTATAAAGAAGTCTTATTTAGGGTACTTGATGAATTTAATAATGATCATTTGCCACTGCATTTGAATCTTAAAACTCATTTTAAGTAGAGAATGTTGATTTACAGAAATTACAACAACTGTATGTAAATAAAAATATGGAAATATGACAGAAATATTTAATGGAAACAGGGTACTAATGAGAGTTGGAATGTGCTAATACAAACAAAGGTAATGGGTGATTTTAAAAATCTTTATAATGGAGGATGAGCCCACAGTAGAGTTGATTTTAACAACTTTTGACTTAACTCACAGTACACTTAAAAACAAACTACTTCTGAACACAGAAAATAATAAAAAGGGATTGGGAAAGATGCACTGTATAAGGCAGCATAGTTTGATTGAACGTGGTAAAATAAAGTCATTGATTAACAAATTAGGAAAGGTGCAGTAGATCAACAGGATATTTCAAATGTAGAAAGGCATATGTAGCTTAAAGAGCTTTAAAGGAAGAATATGTTAATCTGTTAAAAATAAAGAAATTGTCCTATCAAAGATATTATGGGAAAGCAACAATATGCAGCTCAGAAAAAAAGATAGGAAAGATGGTCACTAATTGCAGGGGCAATAAGGATAAGAGAACATATGTAAAGGCAGTTACTCCAGCTCAGTAGTGGTATGAACATTTTAATAAACTATGTAGCAAATGCATATGGAAAATAATCTCAGTGAAATAAATACACAGCAAGTAAGTACAAGGAAAGATCTTTATGAATACATATCCCAACTGAGATTTAGTTACATCAGGCAACAAAAAATGACAAGGCCCCAGGAACTGATAGTTTACCAGCAGAAATATACTATGTGAACGAAGGCTGGAGAGCTGAACTACTGTCCTTTTTTTTTTTCAGAAAATTAACAGAAATCTGAACATTCCAGATAACTAGCTTAATAGCATTATAGTCCCTGGGTTAGATGTTTAAAGTCCCCATGGCTGGGAGAAACAAGCATTTGTCAATGCCGAATGTTTGCTTGCTGGCATTGGCAGTGGTAGTGTAGAAGTTACAGAGCTGATTAATAGGAATGGCAGTGAAGTACTGAACTGAAGCCAACCCCACCACCACCCTGCAGAGAGGACAGGCATTGGGGTGTGCCTTTGGGTCGTCAGGCATAACGGGCCATTTCACCACACCCACCCTGAAGACACTGACAAGTGTCACGGTGTTCCTATGCGTCTTTGGCCCTTATCGCACCCATTCCATTAGGAAATACGTGAGATGGGTGTGGTATAGGAGAATGGGTGAACTTTGGGGCCTAAGAGTCCAAGGCATACTCGATGCTCTCACTGGCTGCAGTGTGTGGAATGGTATGAGCATTACAGGCAAGAATCCCAAGTCACACCCCTGATGCCTGTCATTCTCTACAGGGTTGGGCGGTATGGGAAACCGAATACCTCAGGCATTCATTGGTATTTTCACTCCAAATGTTCAACATGGTTTTTGTGACCCCACCTGATGAACAGGGGAATATCAGTTTGTTAGCCAAAGCTACTTATGCACAGCAACTACGGCATTTAGCAGCACAGGTACAAAAACATTCGAACAGGATGTAAAATGACAGCTGTACTGTTCATGGGAGGTGTAAAAAATGGCAGTGTTGCAAATCTGCAGTAAAAATATTTAAAAAATGGTGAAGTCATGCGTACATAGAAACTGTGCAACACACACCCGTATATAATTAGGTTGGGGATTTTTTACAGCAGATTGTCAACTCAGGCATTTTGGTGCCTCCGATCATGAACTGTGTCACTGTGATTTTCTTTATCTGTCCCGAACAATGATTTTCCAGAGCGACCACGATCTCTGCGCTGAAAGTGTGAAAACACACTTTGGCCATGTTGTGAAAAATGACAGCTGTACTGTAAATAAGGAAGTGTGGAAAATGCATGGTGAAAATCTGGACTTAAAATATTACAAAGTCATGAACTTACGAGGTGCGTGGAAACTGTGCAATGCTCACTCGTAACACAGTCATTTATGGACTTTTGTCACCAAATTTTCAACGTAGCCATTTTAGACCTCTGCTCATGAACAGTGTAACTGTGATTTTCTTAATCTATCCAAACATTGCTTTCTTTCACCAACAGCACCATTATGCTTCATACTTGCGAAAAACATTTTGGGTGGCATATGAAAAATGGCAGCTGTACTGTTCATAAGGAAGTGTAATAAAATGGCAATGTTGAAAATCTGGAGGAAAATATTAAATTGCAAACTTATGAGCATGCATAGGAACTGCACAACGCATGCTCGTAAAACAGTCATTTTAGAATTTTTCACCAGATTTTCAACATAGCCATTTAAGACCTCTGTTCATGAACAGTGTCACTGTGGTTTTCTTAATTTGTCCTGTACATTGGTTTTACACCGACCTGCGCCAATGTGCGCTACATGTGTGAAACACATTTTGGATGAGATGTGAAAAATGACAGCTGTACTACTCATAAGAAGGTGTGGTAAAATGGCAATGTTGAAAATCTGGGTGAAAATATTGAAAATTTGCAAACTTACGGCGTGCATTGCGCGGTTCTCATGCGCTCTTAAGTTAGCTAATTTTCAATATTCTCAAACAATCGTTTGGAATTTTTCACCAAATTTTCAAAATAGGCTTCTTGAGAGCCCACCTTATGAACACTGGCAGTGTCGTTTAGCTATATCGTCCTGAAAGGTGATTTCATGCAGTGAATGCGAAATCACCCTTCGGGCCTGAATAACATCATGACAGTGACAGCATTCATGAGAAGGGGTCCCAAAACCCATGTTGAAAATTTGGTGCAAAATTCCAAAAAATGCATGAGATATGCAACAAAGTTGAAAACCCCTATCTGTCCCATTATACGGCTTACTGGCATTTCCTCAGTTCGGTCGGCTTTGAAGAGTGCAGACGTGTTCCCGGTCCACCAAGATCGCCGCACGAGGTCCAGAGGTAAGTATGGGGGTGAGGGTGGAGGCGTAAGCGAGTGGGTGGGTGCGGGTTGTGGGAGGGGGCAGGGAGAAGCGCCGTGGGACCGCTTTTAATTTTCAGGTATTTGAAAAAAAAAGACCACGCTGGACGTTTGTCATGCTGGGTGGGCTCCCAGCATGGCAGAAGGACAACTGGGGGGACATGGAGCCGACAGGGTTTAGGCACCCCGTCGGCCATGCATTTGTTGCCACACTGGGGTGGGCTCCCCAGCGTGGCACCCTGTACTTCGGGGGAGACAGTGAAGCCGGCGAAGTTGGGCACCCCGTCGGCTATACCATTCGAAGTTGCCACTGGGGTGGGCACCCAGCATGGCATTGGAAGGCTTTAGAGCGCAGCACAGCCGGCGGGGATTGGGCACCCCGTCGGCTATAAAGTGTGTGCTGGGGGAGCACGCGTATGCATCGCGTTCTCTGTGTGTGTGTGTGTGCGTGTGTGTGCGTGTAGGGGAGCTGTGCATGAGCAGGCAATATCTTATCGCTGCTTACTGAAGTGTAGCTCCCCTTTCAACTGTATGCCACTGCATTTTGGAGCTTGTCATAGACAGTTCCAGCATGCACTGGCGGACAGGGGCCGCTCCGCCAACACACTGACTGAATTGAAAAGAGGGGTGACACACCTCCAAAACTCGTTGATGGCATTATGTTCCTTGCATTGGCGCAAGCAAACATAAAACTGGCAAAGGTGTGTCTCCACTTGCAAAGACATATATTTTGTTGTGGTCATGAGATAAAGGGGAGCTGATTTACAACCAGCTCCCTGATTTACACTAGCTTGTAGCTGATTTTTGGCAGAGTTGTGGGGAAAAGTTATCCCTGGTGGATCCGATACAGCATCCCCTGCAATTTCGTGATTGAAAATATGGAACTCTGTAGGTGCGGAGACTTCCGTCTGCAGTGGCAATTGAGAGTGTAGACTTAGTCCTGGGACAGGCTGAACATTTAGCCCCTATCTTTAAAAAGAATGATATAGGACAGCCAAAATGTTATAGACATTTAACATTGCTGTGTATTTCTGCTAAGAATTATAGCAGATACAGTATATACTGTACTGAATAAAGTTGAACTCTGGGTATAGGAGAAGAATATTCTATCAGAAAAGCAAAGTGGGTTTAGGGAAAGAAAAGCACTGTGAACAACATGCTTATTATTGACCATATTAGAAGAAAGTATGTCTTGGGCAAGAGATGGACACTCTATTTCCAAATTTTAGATACTAAATTTGCCTTTGACCATGTGAATCAAAATATTTAAATAAAAATGTTATCACAAACAGGGATCGATAATGGTCTAATTAATATGTCCATATGATATCAATGGGACCATGATGGAAGTCATAGACAGCTTAAAGTACCTAGGTACATACCTTGACCACGAGCTTACATTAAAACTGCACATTGAACACACCACTAAAGTTATACATCAGAAATTAGGTCTGTTGTACAGGCTAAGGTGTGTATCTCACCTAAAGAAACCAGCCACACGGTGGCCCACTCCATTCTACTCCTGATGCTCCTCTACAGTGCTCCAGTGTTATCATTTCCTGAAGGAAAGAGGCGCAGCAGGCTCCGTACACTGTACCACAAAGTCAACAGATTTGCAGCTCAGACTGACAGTAAAGAGTACCATTGCAAAAGCACTTTCCTTGTTAAACTGGGCTCATTTCGACAGCAGGTTTAAGCATCTCTCACTCTGTCTCATGTTCAAACCCTGAATAATCACCTCCTCCACCTCCAGAACCTAGTGGTGACAGACAGCACCTAAGAACTCTCCATGTAATATTGCAGCCTACTCTGGAAGTGCCATGGGTACATATGACAGCTGGAGAAAGGTCATTTGCATACAAAATAATGCAGTGCTGGCATAATCTCTCCCATTCACTGCAGAGCAGCTCCTCACTCTGCATTCAAGCACTCACTAAGAGCACACCTCTTCACTAATAGTACCTGCACCTTTGCATACTAAAACAGCACCCTTTGCCTGAAATGTCACTGATCTACTACTGTTTGATGTTAACTAACAGGCATGTCCCACATTGTGTGACCAAACTCTGAAGTGCCTAGAGGAGTTATTCCTGCTTTTGTATAGACCTTTATGTTCTACATGAGTCTGCTATTGTTGAACTCTGCTTCATACTGTAAATTTCCTTACATGTAACTAATCCCGGTCACTCCTGAAACAGGGACCTTTGATTACAGCGGTCCTACCCAGTCAACAAAATTCAATAAATATATAAATATGTTACACACTAGTACAACCGCCAGGCCAGGATTTCAACAGATGGACAACTTACTAGAACAATTAAGGCTGACAAAGGAGCAAAACAGTGGTGCATGCTAGCACTCCTTCTGTTTAATATCTACTATATATTAACAAAGTTGTTGAAGGGCTGAATGACACAGACACAGCTGCTCCAAAGGTAGTTAGTTTAAAATAAATATTCTATAATGTATGGTAGAACACTGTTATGGCCCCAAAATCATCTTTTACAGCGTTGTTACACTATCGCTCTGACGTCATGCTCTTGTTGTACTATTGACGCCAAGGTCACATTGATAGTGTAACAGACTCGAACCACTATGCGATGCTGTTGCCATGGCCCCTATAACAGCCGAACATGCCTATTTTTTAAAGTTTAGAAATAAAAATGCTCGCTTTGAAAACCCATGAATGGATGTCATCCTTTACTGTAAGGTAAGCCTGCAGCCTGTTGTATAGTAGTAGATTATTGTTTCCAACACTGGCATCATTTTTTATTTCTCCGCTAACCATACGTTGTCTTTCATAGCGTATGGTCAGCAACAGCAGTAGTTGCCTTTCGTGGTTCCCTTGGAAACCCTGTAAACCTCTCAAGCTTCGCCTCCTGAGGTTTAACAGACATGCCAACAGAACCACTGAAGGCAAACATAGCGTTGTTACACACACCACTGCCCATGCATTATCCTCTATATTATACACAGATGTTGCAGCTATTATAACAAGAACAGCAGCAGGTCTGCAAAAAGCTGGTGACAAGGTAGTAGAAATATTGGGTGTCCTAAAACTACCTCCAAATGTTGACTAAACAAAATAGTAATTTGTGGCAAACATAAAAGAACAATAGAAATTGACCTTTGTCTGTCTTGGTATCATCTTTACCACTTCACAAAACTGAAACACACATTGAAAACTAAGTTAAAAGAAAGACATTTATGGTGCAGAAATTGTGGAGACTTGAAATTATAATAATACAGCCTGAAGCGGTACAAATCTTTTCATTAAAATTTGTCCCAGGGAACTTCTTAGACTTGAAACAGGATTCTCATTAATCACCCTGAATGTGTATACTAGAGTTATTGGGATTGATTAGTCAATGCTAGCTGTGACTTGCATTGGTTGCTGATGCACTGGGGACCCTGTGCCTGATTTTTATCTGACAAGGACCTGGCGGCCAAGTCCCATGGCTTGTGGCAAACCTGGCCCTGTGCCTAACAGAGGGCACACCAGGAAGCCTTGCCACAAGCCATGGGTAATCTGTGGCAACAGCATCATGGACAGGTGCCTTACCTCTCCCCAAGCCCCAATCACTCATTATGACTACTGCACTATCCCTGGTGGTCAAGTGAGCACCCAACCCTGATCCTCCCTTTAACAGTGTTTCCAATTACCTGGTCATCCAGTGGACCCCCACCCAGCATGCCCCACCACACCGCTCCTCCATCCCATAGATGAGCCGCAACTGGCATAGCCCACCGCCACCACCATGGCCAGCCACCCACTGAGCTCTGTATGAGTGTGCACTATATATAGTATGCACTCAGTGAATGACAGCAGCTATCCATACCTAGTGCAATAGAAATGTCTGTGGCAGTCTGGTCAGATGTTGCAGAAAATCTTGACATCAAAAGCTTGAGTGTTCCTTTCATTGATGTCAGCAAAACCACTGGACAGGCACCAGTGTGCTGAAGAAGTAGCTACTCCTTTCTACTCTAGGTCCACAGCACCAATTTCAGATGATGGACTGGCAGTCAGCAGTAGTAGTGCTGCCTTGAGCATCTGGTGGCCCAGGTAGCCCCCACTATGGTGAGATTACTATCCTTCTGCTGATAAATTGACATCTGCATCAATTCCGGGACAGAGTTGAAAGTTTTATTTATTTATTTATTGCAATCATCAGAAACAAACTTTTAGTAAGCTGCTCTTTTACAACGGTTCCACATCATATCAAGCAAGAAAAGTACCAGTATACAGAGACAAATAACAGAAGGTTCATTACCCTCAGAGAGGGCTTGGTTAACAATATAGTTATGACCACAGCGTTTAAGGAATAACTTAAGGTAAAAGGAAATTAGTGGATAGCCTAAACACAGGCTTTGTTCATCGAGAAAAAAAATGCTCCAGCTATTAAGAAAAGAAACAGGGAGAGATGGTGGTGGGGTAGTATAGACAGCAGCAGGTGAGGAGAGTTAGCCAAAATAATGATCTACTGTAGTTGTAGTTGAGGTGGGCAGTTAGCAAAAGTTGTAGATGTGAGCAATTGAGAGGGGATAGGCAGTGGGAAAGGAGAAGGCAGATTCAGAGTGTCCAGGTCAGAATTCAGGTGAGGGATGCAGGGTAGTGGGTGAGGAGCATGGAGGTTGGAGGTGAAGAGGTAGGGAGTAATGTATTTAGCTGATTTTGTGTAGAACAGATGGAAAAGAATTTAAGGTAGAAGTACATCTTAAAGGGATAGGCTAGGTCCAGTGGAGAACTAGTTTAGGTAGAGGAGGAGGCCATGAACCTACAAACACGGACACGCAGGTGCTGACAAGATAGTGTCTCAATTCTGTCTTCAAGGTCCGTATATTTGCTGTATTCTGAATATCAACTGGAATCTCATTTAACAATGGGGGCCCTGAATGAGAATGAGCACTGGCCAAGAGCTGTTCTACAGAAAGGGATGCTGAGTGAACACTGTGCTTTCCCTCAAGTTGCATACAGAGAGTGCACTGCTATAGTATTTCAGAGATGCAGGGGAAGTTAGGCTTAGCAGAGCTTTTTCCCCAAGGAGGCAAGTTTGAAACTTTATTCTGCTGGTCAGGTTTAGCCAGTTGGTTTGTTCCTACAACATGCATGTATGAGTGTATTTATCAACCCCAAGGGTAAGTCTGCATGCCTTGTTAAGAGCTATCCCTACCCACTTAAGTGCCATGATAGTTGCAGCCCCATAAACTACTGTACCAATCTGTAATCCACAAAAGACAGGATTGAGCTGAGACATAAAGGAAGAGAGCAGTTGGTGTCAAATATTGCCTGTGCCTGTACAGCATTCCTAGTTTGATGTTAACTGCCTTCGCCACCATGTGTATGTGCTGTGTGAAGGAGACAGTGTCATGTATAATAACCCTAAGATACTTAAATGAATTCGCTTTGCTCAAGTGGACAACCTTTGTTGTTGTAAATTGACAAATGTCAGGTTGTTCTTCTTGAGTTGTTTGCTAGAGATGAGCATAGTTTTAGGTTTTTTATAATTGAGTAACAACTTTTGTGTGCTGAACCAATCCTCTACTGTACCACATGGAAGTTAGACTGCAGTTCTTTCTAGAGTGTCTCAGTGCAAGGGTTGCTGCTGAGGATGACAGCATCATCTGCGATAGATTTATTTTGCTGTTGCATGCCTTCAGAAGAGCATTCAGGAACAAACTAAAGAGTAGTGATCCCAAGATTGAACCCTGGGGACCCTAAGTACAATTTCTTTTGAACCTGACACAGCTGAACCAACCTTGACTCTATGTTCTGTGTGACAAGTAGTCTTGAAACCAGTATACCAGGTTGGAGGCCACTCCTAGCATCTGCAATGCTCCAGGAGGAGGGGTAGTTGACCTTGTCAAAGGTCTTTGTGACGCTCAGTGAAAATTGACTCCACCATATTTCCACCATCTAGTGCTTTGTGGATGAAATCAGTGAAATTCACCAATCCCATGGCAGTGATGTGGTTCTTCCTGAAACCATGCTGTTGGGGACATTGCAGCCTGTATTTCTGGAGGTAGTTGGTTAATTGATCAGCTACCTATCCTCTCAAGTGCTTTGGATAACAAGGAGAGGATGGAGATGGGTCTGTAGTTGGCAGCACGGGTCTTATCTCCACTTTTGAGTATGGGGGTCCAAGGCGCTTGTTTCAGATCTGGAAATTTGCAAGAGCTAGTGATTTTTTGAAGATTTTCGAGATTGGTACAGTAAGTTCATCAAGTGCCAGGGAACCAGTTTCATGTCTACATTATCACTTCCTAACCTAGTTCTACCAAGGACTTTTACCTATGTCCTGGCCTCTTTGACTGTAACACGTTTAAAATGAAAGAATGGCTTTTGTTCTCTGGTGCTTGGTCAGACTGGTTAAGTTTGGTGATCTTGAGATAGTCAGGAGGAAATTCGGCAATGAGGTCCATGAAAGCTGCTTTGAAGGAATCTACTGTGGAGCACGGGTCCAGGGTGTTGGTACCATTGATGTTGAGCATTGTGGGTGTTTCTTGTCCTCTTTTCCTAGGAGATCCTTGATGTTTCTCCCTGAATTTCCTCCCTATTGCCCCAATTCCTTTCAAGCTGTTCCTTGTAGAATTTGGCTTTGACAAGCCTAATGAGTTGCTGCATTTATTCCTTGCTGCCATGTAATTCTGATAATCATTATAACTACCCAAGGTCCTGGTCCTATACCAGAGATTGTCCCTAGCCTTCACATGTTCCAGGAGGTCCCCAGTAATCCACCCATTTCAAGTTCAATATATCTACAAGACAACTAAACTATACAAATACTTCTAAACTACGATATAGAAATATTTACAAGGAACATTTACAACAGGCCTGTTCTAGACAATTGCTTCCTATTCTGAGCAGTTCATATTTCAAAAGGCAGTAATCTTATTTTAGAAAATGTATTCTGTCTAACATAGTTTAACCATTTTCCCACAATTTTCCAAACAGGGATCACCTAGGGACATTAGTAAATGTGATGCAGGGGAAATACATGGGTGTTAATACCTTTATATTTACTGGTTAGTGGTTAATAAACCATTGCCAGTGAGTGCACAACAGCTCCATAAACCACATATGAAGTTTACTGAGCTCTGCAAACCACAGGCAGAACAGTACCATAGCATCACCAGAAAAACATGGAACAAGCTGTCCTTGCACTGGATGTTCACAAGCGCTACACAATTGGTCACTCAGTGCAAGACAAGCTTGTTGGCAGTAACAGTTACCCTCACAAAGTGACACAAAACACTATTTAAACCAAAAAACACCAAAAACCAGTAAATATAAAAATAAAACATGGAGATATAGCCGGTTATAGAGTTTTATGCACCCCCTCAGTGTGTGATGCCCATATAAACCCCTCGGACTTCGCCCTTGGGGTTTATGGGACATCACACACCTCGAGGTGCATAAACCCAATAAACTACATTTTCCATGTATTATTCTATATATAAATCACATTGATGGATAAATAGGTGGAGGCATTAGGAAGTCATAAGCAGGGCCACTGGAAAATCACAGTCACCATTTAATCATGGAATGTGCAATTTTGGTTGTCTCCATTACAAATCATGACCTCGCAAAATCTCCTGACAGAATGTACCTTTTGGTGCTTCCTGAGCACCTGCGTCACCAATTCTGAGCCCTCATTGCATCCTAATCTGCTTTTGCTCCCAGTAGTGTCCCCAATTTGTTCTGTGCTCTGCTCCATGCTGCGGGGTCCTGAGAGTCCTGACTCCTACTAATTAAAGTACTGAGGCCGCATGTCTGGATTTGGCATGTGTTGTGATACTGATGTCATTCTATGTGTGTCACACGCCACCAGCAGTCAATCTTACATTTTTATTTTGGTGCCATTTTTAAATGCTCTGTTCCCCCTCAGGTCCACCAAACCAATTTAAATGCAAGCAGACAGGAGAGGGTACACAGAGCTCAGAGCTGCAACCTTCATGCATCTTTCTGATCAACTGCCTGCTTTTTCAGATCTGATTCGACTGCTTCCTGAGCCCACCCTGCCCAACCTGAGTGACCAGATGGCTTGCCAAGTTCATCTTTCCTGGCTGAGTTACTTGCGCTGCCCAAGTTACAGAAGACTTCCTGAGCACATTGTACACTGCCTGAGTCACCTGACTGCTTCCTGCACCCACCTTGTGCTGTTTGAGTGACCTGATGGCCTTGGGAGTCTGGACCCGACCTGACCTGACTTCCATCCTACAGCACTGCATTTTGGACAGCCAGAAGAATGAGAGGGACAGGTTCCTTTGACACCAGTGCTGTCTACTGCTGGCATTTATTCAAAAAGAGTTGCAATCCTTGCCAGCAGGGGCCCCTCTTCCAGCCTGCTTCCATCTGCTTCCACCAGATCCTGCTGTCATCTTCACAGACTAACAGGTATGTTATTGAGGTGATGCAAATATAAAAATGTTATAATGCTACTTGTGGGGGGATTATGAAAGCCCTGGAGGGTCTGGAAGTAGGTTTATTAGAATGTTATTGTGTGTGTCTCTGAGGGAGGGTGGAAGCCCTGAGGGTCCAGGTGAGGGGTGCAGGTGATGTAAACAAATCAGTATTGGTCTCAGAGGAAGGGGAGGCCTGCATGGCCCAGGAGAGGGATGCTGGTGGTGTAATAAAATCCATATTGGTCTCAGAGGGAGGGTAGGAGCCCTGAAGGTCCAGGCGAGGAGTGCAGGTGGTGTAAAAATCTGTATTGGTGTCAGAGGAGGGTGGGAGGCCCAGAGGGTCCAAGCAAGGGGTGCTGGTGGTTTAAAAATATCCAAATTGGTCTCAGAGGAAGGGTGGGAGCCCTGTAGGTCCAGGAGAGGGATGCTGATGCTAAAAAATCCATATTGGTCTTAGAGGGAGGGTAGGATCCCAGGAAAGTCTAAGCGAGGGATGCTGGTGGTGTAAAAAATCCAAATTGGTCTCAGCAGGAGGGTGGGAGCCCAAAAGGGTCCAGGCAAGTGGTGCAGGTGGTGCTGTGGTTCCTCATTGATGAAGTGGAGGATGGGCCTGGCGACTGGCAGCACATATGGTGAAAAAATCGTCTGCTCTGGTTAGGAGCAAGGGGCAGGAGACCAGAAAGGCACAGAACAATTTTTCCATCATGTGTGGCAGTCACCTGTGTCTGTCCTCGCTTCCATGGTGTGTCCATGACTTGCTGCTGTGGTTCCTCGGAGATGGAGTGGAGGGTTGGCCTGGCAGACGGCACACATAGCCCACATACAAAATGCATGCAAGTCCTGCAAAATCCCTGCAAAATTTAGAGAAAAAAGTCCCACAAATTGCCCGCAAAATCTGCTGAAAAATTCTGCAAGTTCTCAGTGGTCCTGGTCATAAGAAGGCTTCAGTATGGGCTTCATAGGGTCTCTCTGATTTTCACAATGGAACAGGTATTGCTTCCTCAGAAATCAAGCACACATTTCCATTCTCCTTCTCATGCAAGTGTGGGTCCTCCATCAGAAGGGGTTCCATTGCTTTTTCAGGTGCTGGTTGCTCCTCATCCTCTGCTCATTGGTCATTCCCTCAGACATGGATGGTGTGCTTGGAGCACAAATGGTTCAGCTCAAGATTAATTCAGCATTTTCCATGCTGGCTGTATTTTGTGCCTGTACCTGCACAATGAGAGAGGTGTGCAGGCTACAAAATTTATTGATTATACCTGTGGCTAGCATGTCCTGGAGGTGTCTTCAGATGTCATCGATGTCACCAGATGTGGTGACTGTTTTCTAAATGGGAATTCATTATTCATGTGAATCCTTTGCTGCTCTCCTTTTACACATCCACTGTCCCCTCACTCACGGAGAAGACTAGTTATTTTCACCAACTTCTGGTGAACTCTTCTTCCCACTCCTTGGGTAATCAGGACTCAGCAAATTGAAGCAGGTTGGATTGGCACCTCTTACTGGATCTCCTAATGTTGACTTGACTGCATCACAGTGTTAGTTCCATAGACTGTGTCAGTGCCCTCCCTTCTGAGCAACATTGCCATGTTCTTTAATGGACACTTCACACAGACTTGGATCTTCACTGGTAGAATTCTGGCTTCACAAAAACCTTCAGGCAATCCATGTTCCACGGGCATCTATCAGCAGTCATTTCTCGGCACCCTCTTCAGTCACAGCGTGCTACTGAAAGCATATTCAGAGTTGGGGAGAATCATCTTGTTCCATACAATGCCGATAGGTTCATCAGCTTCCTTGGTGGTTTGTACTGCATGCCTGGTAAAGGATTTTCTCACAAGTCCATATGGAGTTGGACTGTGTTGTGCCTTCATGTCCAACACTGAACAATGTTATAATCAGTTGGCAGGATTTATCACAGTCAAAAGGACTGCATCAGACACAGAACAGTCACATTGATTGGTATCAGTAATCTGTGCAAATGTCCAACATGTCACATATAGCTCAGGCAGAGAGTTGCAGGATCCCTTGGTCACAGGTCCAGCAGTCAGAATAAGCCTGATAAATGGGTGGGGCACATGATTGACTAGAACATATTGGTGTAGATAGTCCAGCAGCAGTGCAGTTCACATTCAATGCATTTACGGAATTATGATAATGTACAAGATATAACTTATATATACACACACACACCCCCCACCTTGAGTCACACCTGAAATAAACCTTGGCTCAGTGTGCTCTCCTCATTATCAACTTTTAAATAAATCAATAATACACATAGAAAATCATGAACACATCAAGACATCAAATACAATCACAGTGATCTATACAATATTGCTGCTTTACAGTTGCCATCAGTGTTTAAAGCTCAAAATGGGGAGAAACAAAAGCAAATAAACTGCACATGGCCTTGGGGATGCAGCATGGGATAGGCAGCTCAGGAGCTGGGACAAAAGCAAACTTTACCTGGTGGAGGGGCATGACAGGATAGACAGCACAGGGAGGGAAAATGTAAATAAAGTTCACCTGGCATGGGGGTTGATGGAAAGACGTTTAGTGAAAATAAAATGAAATATACACTGTGCTGCTTATAGGTTCAACCCAGGGTGGCACAGTGCAGGGGTTCCAGACAAGGTCTTCACTTGCCACTGCACCAATGGGTCCCTCTGCCATGTGTGGTGTGCTCCTGGGGAGCACTGCCCTCTATGGACCCCTCACCAGTGGGGCCCATAAGTGGCCTTGCACTATACCCATGACCACCCACAGTTGTGCTGGCCCATGCCTGTGCCAGAGGAGATGGCCCTCAGTGCTGACCTCACAGCTGGGCCTGGATTTAGTGGGGACCCACTATCACTCCTGGGTGGTATCCCATTGATCCTGACCCTCCAACACCTGTTGCTGAGGGTGCCCCAGGATATTGCCATGGCTACCTCCACCAAGCTGGCCAAATTCAAAGTACAGGGTGGCATGGGCACTCACAGTGCACATGGAGATAGGCAGCTCAGGGAAGGGTTGGATAATCTGACCATATCACTTTTGCTTATCTGTTATAGTACACAGAACTCACTCAAATAACAACAAAGTATCACAACATGCAGGCAAATATTCCACATTGACAAATGCATGTTTAGTAACTAGTTCAGGGAGGAGTTGAGTAAAATGTAGCACAGGATGAGACTCTACTCAACAGTATGGTTATAACTCAGGAAGTTACACGTTCACAACTCAGTTTCACTTTTATCATTAGTCTGTCATATTTGGACTCCCTGAAATTGGGTTTGTTCCATTATTAAAATCATTCTGTGACTATAGATCTGTGGTTTAGAAGCACTGGCCCCATAGGAGCCAGCAATTCTGCAGCCAGGTGTACTTGTTTCTATTTGTGGCTGCAGAAGAACAGGGCCTGCACTTCTGCAGCCAAAAGAGGCTCTGTGTTTTTACACTATGAATGTGTATCTGTGGACTTCAAAAGTGCTGGCCCCCACAGAGGTCAGAGCTTTACAGCCCAAAGTACTGCTATAATTTCATTTGATTGGCATTTTCAAAATAAAGGAAATTAATTGCAAACAACGTTATTAATGCATCAGTTAGGGTTCAGTTTGATGCCCTAAAAGGGGAGAAATTGGTGTTAGGGTTTCTAATCTAACTCCCACTTCCCCAGGCAGCAAAAGGACAAAACCACACAAACAACCACAGACATCAGGTAGGGAAAACAACATGCAAGTGTTTCCAGATGACATAAATGCAGTAGCACTGATGTTGTAACTTCAAAATATGCATATAGCATGCTGCACTTAAAACATACTCTATCAGTGCTGTTCAGAAATGCAACATGTGGATGTGTATGTGTTGCACTGTGCATGTGTATCTGCAGGGACCTGAGCTACACAGACAGAAGTAGTGTTGTAATTTGGATATTGTGGATTTTTATCTGCAGCCAGAAGTGGGTGTTCTGGTCTTGCACTATGTAGGAGTGTCTGTGGCTGCAGAAGTGCTGGTCCCATAGAGGCCTGTGCTTCTGCAAATGGGAAGTAGTGTTGTGATTTGAGTATCATGGATTTCATCTTCAGCCAGAAGCAAGTGTGTATGTCTTACAGTGTTCATGTATATATGTGGATGCAGCTGCACTGACCTCAAGGGTCCTAGGCTTCTGTAGACAGAAGTTGTGTTGCGATTTGTGTATCAGATTTCTATCTGTAGTCAGAAGTAGGTGTGTCTTGCACTATGCATGGGTATTTGTGGCTGAAGAAGCACTGGCCCCACAGGGTCTTCCCTTCTGCAGACAAATGCAGTGTAGAATAAGTCAAGGGTTTTAAAAGCAAAGGGATAACCTTCTGCTTTTATGCACTAAGAAAAAGTGTGGTAAGTGAAGACACATTACTGCTTATTTTAACTTAAAAAGTGTTTTTGGTTTCTCAACAGGGTTGTTGTTTACCAGAAATGCTGAAGGGGAATGCTAGGGGATATAGGAGAAAGCCTAGTGGACTGATTCACATGACTTTGCACAGCCAAGCATGCAACTTCAGGAAGTCAGTCAGAGGGTATAAAAGCAGAAGGAGACTAATTTTTTGTGCACTAAGCACAGCAGAGTAAACACCACCACATTGTTGTTTATTTTAACTTAAACAGTGTTTTTTTATTTCCAAACAGGGTTGTCGTTTACCAGAGGTACTGGGGAGGGAACACAAGGAGATCCAGGAGGAAGCCGAGGGACTAACTCATGTAACTGGGCTTAGCCGATCATGCAAATTTAGGAAGTCAGTCAGGGGATTACAAGCAAGGAGTCAACTTTTCGTGCATAACACAGCATGGTAAGCACCACCACATTTTTGCTCATTTTAACTTAAAATGTATTTTTTTTCCACACAGGGTTGTTGCTTACCAGAGGGGCTAGAGGAGGAATGACAGAAGATCTGGGAGGAAGCCAGGGGTCTGAGTTACATGACTGTGTTCAGCTAATCACATGACTTCAGGAAGTCAGTCAGGTGCATAGAGCAGAAGGAGCTCTTTTACATGCTAAGCAAAGCATGATAAGCCCTGATTGCATTGCTGCTCATTTTATTTAAAAGTGAGTTTTGTTTCCATATGGGGTTGTTGCTTACCAGAAGGGCCAGAGGAGGAATGCCAGGAGATCTGGGAGAAAGTTAAGGGGACTGAGCTACATGACTAGACTCAGCCAATCACATGATTTCAGCATGTCAGTAAGGAAGTGTAAACCACATCCACCCAACTTGTCCCAGAGTATGAGGAACAGAGCAGGAGTGAAACAGGTGAAGTGATTGGCATTTTGTAGTTGGCAGTTGACAGCAGGTGTGCAGTGGGCTATACCAGTCTAGTAAGGTAAGCTGCAGCACCTGTTTGCTTGTTGTTGCTTGTGGTTGCCTGCATAGGAAGCTACTGGAGGGAGGGCTGGGTAGCACCTGCAGTTAGTACCAGTTGGTACCTGGTGCTGGAAATAGTGGAAACACCCTATCTAGGGTAGGGGTATAGAAATGGTTAAGAAGATCAAGAAAGGAAGAGTAGAGTAGTAAGCAGGCAGAGGGGTAATAAGGTTGAGATACAAGAGCAAGTAAGAAGTAAAGCAAAGGAAAAAGAGGAAATAAGAAACACCCTATCTGAGGTAGGGTGACAAGGTAGATACCAATAGAAGGTGTAGGCAGGAATGGACCAAAGTAATAGCAAGGGAGCAATAGGAGAAAGTCAAGTCAATAGTTTTAGGTAGTGAAGCATAAAGGCAATTATGGGAGTGGTTGCAGTGCAATGGGCATGGAGATGCAGTTTTCTGGGACACCCTCTGGAGACTGAGGTGCAGTCCCATCTGCACGCACCTCCCTGGGTTGAGGGAGGAGGTCACTTGTCTCTAGACCAAACTGGCTTCAATCCAGAGGACCTCTTCCCCATCCATGGACCACACAGTCTATCACCATTGCCCCAGAGGTTGCGTAGCAGATGGAGGGCCAGTTGGACTGTGGTGGGCTCTGGGGAGAGGGGGTGGTGGGTCAGGGACACATTTCTGGCCTGTGCCACTACACAATTCCTTCACCATTCTGGTAGGACAGGACTGCCAGGAGAAGGCAAATAGTGATGGCAAGGAGGATGTGGGGTCCTCCATAAGGAAGGACCCAAGGTGGGTAGTAGAGGATCCCATCAAAGGAGGAACATAAAAACATAAGAAAGTAGCCAGCAGAAGATCACAAGGTCTATCTTGTCTGCTCAATTTGATACAGGGTTCTTGCTTTACCCTTATACCAGTGACCCTGGCTCTCCTCCCTCTCCCATCCCTTTCCACTTTCCCTTCCTTGGTCCCATGTCTTCCTTTGTGTTTGTCCCAGGATCTTTGAAGGATCCCACTGTGTTAGCTGCAACCACCTCCTCTGGCAGCTCTTTCCAGGATGACAGCCCCTTTCTGTGAAGAAATGCTTCTTCAAATCCCTCCTGAATGTTCCCCTCACCAGCTTTAGGCTATGTCCTCTGATGGTAGTGTTGTCTCTATTTTAAAGAGACCCCCACACTCTACTCTGTTTACTCCCTTCAAGTAGTGGAGGGTCTCATCATATGCCCCCTTTGCCTCTTCTTCCAGGGAGTACATCCTTAAGGCTTCTAGCCTCTCTTCTATGACCTATCTTGCTGTCCTATGATCATTTTTAGTTGCTCTCCTCTGAACCCCTCCAGCATTTTGATATCCCTTTCTAGATATGGGTGCCAATACTTCCTCTGTATTCCAAATATGGCCTCACTGTTACCTATACAATGGCAAAATAACCTCTCTGTACCACTACTAAATCTCTTGCTATACAACCCAGCATCCTGTTTGATTTTGCCACTGCCTTTTGCATTGAGTGGACTTTTCAGATTACTAGTAATGACCACCCCAGGTCCTTTTCCTCTTCAGAAGCAGCTACCTGAACTTTTCCTATGTACTGTTCTGCTCTTAGGTTCTTTGCCCTTATGTGCATCACTTTGCACTTTTTGGCATTGAACCCAAACTGCCATATATTCCTGACCATCTCAGCCTGGCTAGGTCCTCCTTCAACTCTTGTATCCCTTCCTGGGTATCCACCCTCCCAAAGAGCTTGGTGTCATTCAAGAACAGGCACATTTGCCCTGAATGCCTTCCCCAGAGTCGATAATAAAGATATTAAACAACACCGGCCTGACACCAACCCCTGTAGAACCCCACTGGTGACCTTTTTGGTACTGAAGGATCCCCTCCCACCACCACACTCTGTGTCCTGCCCCTCAACCAGTTTTCAACTCATCTTAATACTTTCTCTCCTACCCCCATCTCTAGTTCCCTCAGTTTGCTAACAGCCTCTTATGTGGTACTGAATCAAAGGCCTTGCTAAAGTCCAGGTAAATGATATCCATTGCCTGGCCCTTATCTACTGCCTTAGCGACTCAAAGAACTCAATCAAGTTCATCTGATACAATCTGCCCACCAAAAGCCTATATTTGTTTACTGTCCTGCAGACCATTTTCTTCCATGTATCTCACCAGCCCTCCTTCAATATGGTCTCCATAAGTTTACATACTATTGATGTCGGCTGACTGGCCTGTAGTTGCCCAGGTCCTCCTTGGGTCCACTTCTGTGTAGTGGCACCACATGTGCTGTTCTCCATTCCTTTGGCACTACTCCTGAATCTAGAGATCTGTTAAAGAGAATTGTCAGAGGGCATGCCAGCTCCTCTGCCAACTCCTTTAGTACCCTGGGTGTACCTCTTCTGGCCATGGGGATTAATCCACCCTCAGTGCCATCAGCCTCCTTCACTCTTTTCAATCCCAAGACCCCTATTGGGTCTTCCCCAGTTCCCTCTTTCCCTATTCCCACTTGTGGTATTAGTCCCTCTCCTTCTCCTTCTTAAAGATGGAGCAAGTATTCATTTACTACCTCTGCTTTTGACCCATCTTCTATGACCCATGCATCTCTTCTTAAGCCTGACAATACCATCCTTCTTGTCCCTCTTTTCTTTCATGTACCAAAGAAGGCCTTTTCCCCATTCTTTATCCCTCAGCTATTTGGAGATCCTTCTGCACTTTGGCCTGCTGTACCTCCCTTCTTAGTAGCTTGGCCACCCTCTGGAATTCCTCCTAATCTTCCACCCTAGCTATTCTTTTGCTTTTCCTATATGCAGCCTTTTTTTCCCTTACTATTCTAGCAACCTCTCCATTGAACCAACTTGGTGGTCTAGCTCCCCACTTCTTTTCCTCATTTTATGCAACTGCATGTTACTTTTAAATTGCTCCTTATTGGTTTCCATATTTTTCCACCTCCATTCCTTCTACAATACTCCCCAGGTCCTCCTAATCATTTCTCTCATTTTCCTCCAGTTCATTTTATAGTGGGGACTCGATTGTTGGGGAGTAGATTTGTAGCTGGAAGGGAGAAGAGGGAAGTAAAGTGCCTACCGGGTGCCACAGTTTGGAGGGATTGATGATGGATGCTAAGGATTGTTAAGGTGATAGGGCAGGAGGGGAGCTGGATATCACTGCCCACTTGAAATGAATGGCCTTGCAAGGACAGGGTTGGGATTGTGCAGGGGAGTTCAGAGGACTGGGGAAGGGTCTTAGGTGGTTAGCCACACATGACTTTGCTGAGGTGCTGCCTGTATAACCAGAGGGAAGATAGGTACTCCACACCAGGAGCTTCAACTTTGGCTGATGAAGTGATGTGAGAAGAAGCATTCAGCTACAGTGGGGTGGGGTCCTACCTGGAAGGATATGGGTTTATACAGAGGTGACAGCCTGCATCCCCTAGGGAAACCAGTCCTCAGCTGATGGTTTAAATGTTACTTGATGAATATTTAAACTAACTGAAGGGGTGGTGGAAAGAAAAGGAGGTATAAATTGCCGCCTCCCACCACCACCACCACCACAGGCTAAATCAGGAGAAAGGATGACCAAGAGGAGGATCCTGCAGGGAGCAGGATAATGGAAACAACAATGAAGTATTGGTCATGGGGGACAGGAACAAAGTTGCAATAAGAGAGAGGGCACAAGGAGGCAGAGCACAAGGTAGGAAGAAGGATTACAGGTAGAGTGGGAGTAAGATGTGGAAGGCCTTGTGTCCAAATGAAAGGAGTCTTGCAAATACAGTTCCAGACCTCAAGAAGCCATAGTGGTGGAGGCAGACCTTAATACTATGGCCATTACTGAGTCATGGTACACAGGCAAGCCTGACTGGGACATAGCAATACCAGGATAAACTCAGTTCAGGAAGGATAGGGAGGGAGGAAGAAAAGAGGATTGTGCTGTATGTAAGGAAGGTATCAAAGTGACAGAACTGCAATAAAATCGAATACGGAAAGAGGGGTTGAAGGTACTGTGGGTCATCCAGGAGACAGGAGCCAGAGCCGCTATTCATACTGAGGTAATATACAGACCTCCAAAAAATGGAGGAACTGGATGAGGCACTGGGAAAAACCATCAGCATAATGGCAGAAAAGAGGAGCTGCTGCTTGTGGGAGTTCAGTCTGATGGACATAGATTGGAGCTCCTAGAAGCAGGGACAACCTAGAACTCTCTGCAGGGGGGCATTTCTCAGGCAACTAGCCAGGGACCCCACTTGAGACAGGGCAGTATTGGACCTGGTACTCACTAACAGGGACAGTGTTGCAGATGTGAAGGTGGGAGGCCACCTGAGACCAGCAATCACCATACAGTGTGGTTCAACATAAGGAAAGCAGCAGAAGCAACCACACAAAGACAAAGGGCTCTGGACTTCAGGAGGGTAGGTTTTAAAAATGGGTGAATGCTTCAGAGATTACATGGGGGTGATGGCCTGGGTAGGGTGGAAAATCAGTGGGCCAAATTAAGGAACACCATAGTGAAGGCAACAAACTTCTGCACAAATGAAGTCAGCAAAAACAGCAGAAAAAGATCACTATGTTCTCAATGGAAGGAGCTGCAAACGTTGAGGTTAAAAGAGTAGCATTCAGGCAGTACAAAGAGACATAGAGGGAAGATGATTGTGGGCTGTACTAGGAGAAGCAGAGGAAGCATGGAAAGCAGTGAAGGCCACAAGACACATATTGAGGAAGAATAGCCAAAGGAGTAACTAGGAGGAACAAAATCTTTGTTTTCATGTGGTATTTTTCTCCTGTGGCAGGACGGGCACTGCCTCAGCCACTTTTCTTATCCACAGACAGCCATCCCCATACCTCTGATTGGGGCCCATATCCCCAGGTTTACCCCCACGCCCACGCCTAAGAGGGAAGGTCCATCCTCCCCACAGTCACTCATCTAGAAGTGCCCTAGACCCAGAGCCATGAAGCAGGCTTGTGGATAGACAGGCAGTCATGAAAACCCATCCTCCACTCTTCCTCCTGTTTCTCCCCAGCTAACCACGAGCATGCAATGAGCATGTTGTGTGAGCTGTGCCAAAATGAGGAGACCCCTGGTGCCGGAACATAGGTCCTTCCCCTAGATGTGACCCACTGACACCTCCTCTGGATACATCCAGGTGGTGGTCAAATGGTGAGCTACATAACCTCCTTCTCCCAAAGGAGGAGAGCTATACTTTGACACTCAATCTTCTCCCTGCTGATCCTATTCAGCAAACAGAGTGCATTCCCAAACTCAGGTCACCAGTGCAACAGGAGGTAAGGTGCTTTACAGCGCCCTCAGCCCTCACCACTGGGCCAGCGGGACAAGATCTTTTAGGTACATTAGTAAAAAGAGGAAGACAAGGGAGGGATTGTGAGGCTAAGAAGGGAAGGTGAGGACTGTGCAGGGAGAATCAAGCAGATATCCTGAACAGACGCTTGTTCAGTCTTCATAGTGGAAGGGCGGGGGATGGGCCACATCAAAGCAGAAGAAACACTGGAGGGAGGGAGGAGGCCAACACAAGTCCATTCACAGAGGAGATAGTCCTAAAGGAACTTGCGAATCTCAAAATGGATAAAGCTATGGGTTGGAGGAGATGTACTCAAGGGTGTTGACTCAGGAGCTCAGGGAGGTACTGGCTACACCTTGAACAGTTTAATTAAATGATATAAGGAACAGGACAATACACCTTACCATTCTGCTAACCAGGAACACCTAGGAAAATAGTCCATTTAATGTCTGAGTGTTTTAACTTGCATCGATTGTATTCATTTTATACATGTATTGTATTGTACTATACTGTATTAAATGTTTTGGCAACCATATGGAAACATGTATGAATGATGCCAGGGATCTCATTGTAAATGTGCTTTGTTCAACTTAGTTAATTTCCTTTTGTTGTCTATGAATAAAAGTAAACTACTATTTCAGTCCTATTTAACAACTCACTGGAAACAGGACTGGTTACAGAGGACTGGAGGAGGGCAAATGTACTGTAGTCCCACCTCATAAAAGCAGCAGCACGGAGAAGGCTGGCACCTATAGACTGGTCACTCTGACATCAATGGTAGGGAACCTGATGGAGACACTTTTCAAGGAAATGCTTTGGAGTACCTTCCTTGAATCCAATGGATTGCAAGACCTGGGGCAGCACAGATGCAGATTTTGAGGGGAGATCATGCCAGATGAAACTGATCGATTTCTTTGACTGGGTGACCAGGGACACAGATCAGGTGGGGCAGTGGATATGGCCTACTTAGATTTCAACAAGACCTTCAACATCATACCACACTGGAAGCTCATAAAAACTGGTCAGTTTGGAGCTGGGTCCTATGTTTGTAAACTGGGTATGAAATTGATTGTGGGACAGGAGACGAGAGAGTGGTAAATGGCACTCACTCATGGAGGGAGGATGACCAGCTGGGTAGCTAAGCAGTGTGGCAAACAGTAGGCCAATGGGATGCTTGGGTGCATAAGTAGAGGAACTGCCAGCAGAAAGAGGGAGGTGGTGTCACCACTGTATACATTATTGGTGATGCCTCACCTGGTACAGTGTACAGTTCTGGCGACCTCATCTCAGGAAGGACATAGACAGTGTAGAGGCTGTCCACAGGAGAATAAAATGGTACAGGGCTGCATCAGACACCTTGTGAGGAGAGACTGAGGATCTCAATATGTACACCCTGAAAGACAGAAGGTAGGGGAGACCATAATAGAAACCTATAAATACCTTTGCAGCAGTGAATACGCTACAGGAGAGAGTATTTTCACAGGAAAACGTGTATGAGAACAAGGGGTCATGCAATGAAGATGGAAGGGGAATTTAGGAGGTGTGAACACAATTACTAGTAATTAACTTATCTCTGTTAGCTGTTTAGGAAAGGTATGCAGTATATTGTGCTCATTTGTTTTATGTGGTAACCCTGAGATGACGGATTAGACTTGGATATGAATTGCCACCAAAAGCTGTTTATTTTCAGTACCACACATTTAAACATATCTGACATTTAAACAATAGTACAAAATAATCCTAGGACATTTTCAGTAGACTTCTGTCTATTCATGTAACTTATCTTCTAACACAATCCTTCCTAAGTACGATTGAAGCCCCTTCATCTCTAGGACCTTAAAGCAGGTTTTTTTCAAGAAAAAGTTTAACTAGCACAAGTGCACAATTCCTTAGTACTAATAGTCTTGCTAGCATTAAACAATATCTTATTGCATTTTATCTTTATGCACTTAATATGGAACCAGGTTTGTTAAAAGACACATGTTAGGTGTCCTTGAAAGTCTTTAAAATATACTCAGCCAATGTCTTGAGTAGTATCTTGTCTCCTGACGCCTGGAGATTTGAAGTGTCCTTTGAGAGGCTGTATGGTGAAGATCTGTTCCTGGCTCCTGTGAATTTTTTTCTCCCAGGCTTAAAATAAATTGACAATGTTAGTACAGCTTCAGTATTTCTCTCTTTTGGCCAAAGCCAAAATTCTTTGGAGTTTTAGAAAATGATGGCTTTTATTTATTTATTTAAAGGTTTTACAGGAAGACATGCTGAGCAGACTATTGCTCGATTCCATATGTGTCCTGGTGGTAGGAAGGAAGGGGAAATACAAACATACTATACAGTGTACACAAAATCTTATAGAGAGTTTGCGTACATCAGGCAATAATGCAAGGCATATGACAATACAATATAATGTACAGTTATGTAATAGATATAGAACATATTCATACAATGTCTAATTACAGTCTCATGAAGAAGTAGGCAGGTCTGGAGCAATGGCTATAAAACATATTCATACAATGTCACTTTGCAGTCTCATGAAGGAATAGGCAGGCCCTGAGCTAGGACTAATCTGCTCATGTGCAGGTGGAGGAGAAGTGGGTTTGAGCAGGGAGTTGAGGTGCTGACTAGGGAGGCATGGTGAATATCTGCAGTGAGGGAGTTCCATAGTTTAGGCATATGATATAAAAATGCTGCCTTGCCTGCCATGGTGGACATGCATGGAACAGACAGGAGGCATGAGTCATTATTCTGGGTGCATACACTGGAGAGGTAGAGGCTGAAAGGACAGAGGAAGAGATATGGGGGAAGACTGTGCCCAATATTTAGCTGTGATGCTAGCACAGTGGGAGTGCCACCTGCACTCAAGCAAAAAGGAGGTCTAGGGTCCGTATAGGACACAGTGATGGGTGGTGGGAGGACAGTCAAGGGCAAAGCATCAGAAAGAGTGGAAAAGAGGGTACAGTCTAGCTTAGGTGGACTTAGGGTGGCACTGTAGATTATGTCACCATAGTCAAAAATAGGAGAATCATCTTCTACACAATAGCATGGTGAGCCGGCAGTGGGATGCAGCCACGACTGTAGTACAAAGCACCCAGTTTGGGGTGAAGCTTTTTGTGATGGCATCAGTATGTGCAGAGAAGTCCAGGTGCTGGTCAAGCCAGACCCCAAGATATCTGCAAGAGGTGCAAGTCTCAAGAGAAGTCCCACCCAGGGCGTGGAAGGTGGAGGTAGAGGGGAGAAGTGAAAGTCTATGCCTCAGTGCTGATGGTCATGGAGACAATTTTCTTGGTTTTGAAAAAAGATGATTTGAGGAAACCAGCACTGAACATCACTGAAGCCCTGCTGAAGTCTGCTGCCACATCCAAGGTCGAGGGGCCAGATGTATACAGTACTGTATCATCCATATACATGTGAATTGATTTGTGTGAGTATAGTGAGCAGATCATTGAGGAAGATGGAGAACAAAATGGGCCTAGGACTTAGCCTTGAGATACACCAATGGTAACAGGGAGGGAGGCAGAGGTGGTGCTACCAATTCTGACCGATTGGGACCTGCCTACCAGATAGAAGTGGAACCAGCTGGTGGCACACTAGAGAGCCCTGGAAGAGAGAGCTTGGATAGGAGATGTGAGTAGAGACAGTGTCAGGGCTTTTAGCCAGGTTGACAAAATGGCTGAAGTGATGTGGCTCTATCCATACCCCTTGAGGATGGAACTGATGAGTCTTTTAAGAGAGGTGGTGGAGTGAGACTTCCTAAAACTAGACTGGTAGGTGAAGAAGGAAGAGGAGTCAAGGTAGGAGAAGAGTTCTGAGAGGACTATGTGTTCCTGAATTTAGCCAGGATAGGGAGGAGGGAAATCAGACAGCAGTCCCCAGGAGCAGAGGGGTCACCACCTTTAGGAAGGGGGATGACTGTGGTGAGCTTCCACCAGTTGGGATAGAGGCAAGTGAGAATGAGAGGTTATAGAGTGAGGCCAGGGTGATGGCAATGGCTGGAACTGACAAGTAGAGTCATTTGGAGCCCAGGCCAGTGGGGCAGTTTCCTTGGAGAGATTAAGAATGGCAAGTCTTTGCCTTCCGCCTAATTTTCCAGCTGAAGTTTACAAAGGGAGGGTCCAGAGAGGAGATTGATTAGGGAGTTATGGGGGTTGGGTCAGAAGGAAGAGTGGCCAAAAGTAAGAAAGTACACCTGTAAAGAAGGAATTGAATTTAGAGGCCTACTTGAGGTGGGTCTGTGATTGTGGAGCCTCCTATATTTGAGCAGGTGTGGGGACTGTGAGGGAGGGGAGAAAAGTGATTTAACCACCTTCCAAAATTCTAGCTGGTTGGCCTAGGTTGGTGTGGAAGATGTCTAGGAAGTAGTTGGCTTTTGCCCCATGGATTTGTCTTGTACAGGCATTCCATAGAGCACAATACATTTGTTGGTGCATGAGGAACCAAAGACCCTGAAGGCCTCTCCAAGCCTGGTCCCAGACCCTAAGGAGGGCCATGATGTCTGCCAAAATCCATGGAAGTGGGTACTCCTCATCCATCCTCATCTGAGTGAGGCATGAGAGTTCCAGATTGCAATAAACCTGGTCTTAAGTACCCAAGGCAGAATCAATAGAGGATGCCAGGAGGATGTAGGACCAGTCTGTGTTAGTCAGGTCATTTAGAGAGATGCATGGTCAAGAGATTTAAAAGATCTTGTTAGGATGGTTTGGGGGCCTTTGGCCTGTGAATTTTCTTACTGAGTAGATTATGTGATGGTCACTTAAGGAGTCCAGTAACAGCCCTGAGGCGAGTATTCGGCGCGGTGAGAGATAAGGGACCAGTCCAGAAGAGAGTGGTTCAGTGAGTTTGGGTAAAAAAGCGTGGGCTCAGTGATCTGTTGAGATAGGTTTAGTGCTGTTACCTGGCTGTGCAGTTTGGAGCTAGTGCCTGAGAGACAGTTCTGTTGAAATCTCCAAGGATATGTAGTTACCCATGGAGGCCAGAGATGTTAGGATATTTAGGGTGTTCTGAGATGGAGCATAGTGGAACAGGAGAACAATAGGATCCACAATAAAAATGGGGCTTGTGTGGTGGAGGGAGAGTTTAATAAAGCAACAATGGTGTGTATGGGCATTGGCAGCCTGATCGGGTGAACTGAAGAAAAGAGTAGATGTATCGGCTACACCGCCACCTGTTTTAATGCCAGGATGGTCATGATAATGAAAGTGTAGCCAGGAATAGCGAATTCAGCATCCAGGTTATAAAGTTTCAGCCAGGTCTCAGAAATAATCAATATGTCGGGTCTTAAGGTGAGAAAAAATGGTTGCAGCAGGGTTAATTTGTTTAGACAGCTGCAGATATTTAGGTGAGTAAGTTTTAGCCATAAGGGAGTTGAAGAGGGAGGTGAGGTTTGGACCATGGAGGGGTTTGGTCTGGAGTTAGGTTCAACGTCCCGGATAGAAGTAGCAAAAGTGTTATTAGAATTTTGGTTTGGGGCAATTCCCATAGCAGCTTATGAAAAGAATGTGGCACCTGGGAGGAGTTGCTGGGAAGAAATGGGTGTGAAATTTAGGAAAAGTAATCCGGTTTGAAAGGTGGGTGGAGGACAGAAGGACAGCCAACAGATTGAGTAGGAGAACATCAGGAGCAATGGTCATGGTGGGGAGGGGTGATTTGGAGCAACTATGTGTAAAATGCAGGCTGGCGAGGTTGCACCTCAGGGTAGGAGGAGGGTGATAGTGACACCGAAGGAGCTATAAGCAAAACTACCGTTAGGTACAGCATAGGCAAACATTGTATGCTATAGGTAGTATGGGAGAAATTAGGGTTAGCAGTGGCACTAGAGGTGGTGCAGGTAATCTGCAAATGGAAAAGTTGGCTGAGGTTTTTATGCGGCACATTATCGAAAGTTATAAAAGAAGTGGACCAATAAGGGTGGAGGTGGGTGCCGTGGGGAAGCCACATGCAAAGTGTCAGCAGGGATATCTACACTGCTATTTGAACAAGTCATCCATTACACCTCAGACCAACCACTGTACCTGCTCCTGTGGTCCAGGTGGGAGATGACTTGCAGCTCAGGGAGGCCATAGAGTCTGGCCCTCATGACCGTTCGGTGTGGAGCTGTGGAAAGGAAACAGAGAAAGACTTTTAAATGCAGGTAAGATGAGGGAGGGCTGAAGAGCAGAGAGAATGACAGGGGCTGTGGGAGCAGGATGGGAGGCTCTTCGTGGATAAAATTCAACTAACAGCACTAAATATTAATTAATCTGAACAGCACAATAAATCAGGGTACTGAAGTCAGGGTGTTAATTAAATTACATCTCACTGCAGAAGAGGAGCCTACCAATATAAATCATGCACAGTTGAAATTAAAGCAACATGTTCTAAAATACAATTCAGTTGAAGGTGCAATCTGTATGCAGGCTTAGAGCTCCTGCACTCCGACAATTAGTAAGATAAGAGGCAGAATTTAAATTCAATCAGCAAGATAGTAATAAAATAAAACAAGCTGTTTTGTAGAGACAAGAAAACTAAATAGAACCCAATTCAAAAGCAGAATTCCAGTACAGCCAGCACAGCAGTAATGAATTAAAAGCTAGCTGCTTTGTAGAAAATAAAAAATGTAATTAAAATCCAGAATTAAAGTATACAGTATACTGGTTCAAAATCTGCCTAGGCTACCAAAAATTAATGTAAATAAAACTATCTGTAGTGTTCTGCCAACATATTAAAGGCAGAGAGCAGTTGGAGAAGTCCAGTTTAAATTTTGTGCCAAAGCATAGCCACGCCTGCAATTTGAACAAAGTGTCCATTTTGAAGTCAGTAGAGTAGAGGAGATATGAAATTTCTTTCAGAGATGGAGCAGCACAGATTCAGATAAATGTGAGCTAAGTTGTAATGAGCTCTAGGGTCCTGATCCTGTTTTTTATAGAAACATTGTTTCCTCATTGGTGGTGTGACGCCTTGAAATTATATAGCAAGGAGTGCTTGTCGTCTCTCATTGGCTTAGCCATATCTCGGCAGAAGTTCTAACTTGGTCGGAAGGTCTGAAGCCTATGTGCTGGTTATTTCAGCTACCAGTCCTCCAGTCAGCATCACAAGTCTATTATACTCGATCTGTCCATGAGGTGACAATTAATAGACTTATAACCACAAGACCTTACACTGCACATGTTCAAGAATGAGGTGCTGGAAGTTATGTCGCCTATAGTTAGGGTGCTGCAGTTGCTAGTGGCAGATGGTCTCATTTTGAGGAACTTGTCCATTGGATGACTGTCTGGATTTTGGGTCTGTTGCAAGCTTCTGGTAGTCTGATCCAGTGGCATAACAAATGCTAAGTTTTGATTTTTAAATATTTCTCCACTTGTCAGCTCTTGCTCAATGTCTGAGTTTAAGAATATGTCCTTTTAACATTTTAAATGTTCTTGAGGCTGGAAAGCTTAGAGAATATTGTCTGATGTAGGTTGTTCAGTGATTCCTTTTACTAAGGTGGATCCATATACCTGGGTTGAGTACTTGCAGGGCTGCTGGCTGTAGGAGCTTAGAAAGAGATAATTTTATGACATGCTCTTTATTACATATCTATGGCTGCTGAGATTAAGGAGTGCATTTGTCTTCATTTGTGCAGATCTCATGACTATACTGCATTGTGCCTACAGAGGGTTGTGAGGAAGTACTTCTTCACTGAAAGAGTGCCAGATACATGAAACAGTCTTTCAGTAGATGTAGTGGGGGTGAAAACAGTAGTGGGCTTCAAGCATGCATTGGATAGATACAAGGGAATCTTGGTAGGGAAGTAGGGGTAGCAGAGATTGGGTAGGGGCTACAATGTCAGTATAGTCAGAGAAAAATGGGCAGACTAGGTGAGCCAAGCAGTCCTTATCTGCCAAAAAGTCTATGTTTCTTTGTTTCTGTTAATGATTTGAGTATTATGGACTTTGATCTGTAGCCAAAAGTGGGTATGTATATCTTGGAGTGTGTATGTGTTTTTGAGGCTACAAAAATGCCAGTTCCTGATGATGGATGTCTTTTGTGTCATCTGGAAACAGTTGTTTGTTGTTTGTCTTACCTAATAATACTAACAGCAACAGACATGGAAAAAGACCTGGGAGTAGTCATATTAGATGACCTAAAGGTGGGCAAGCAATGTGAGAAGGCAATAAGGAGAGCTGGGGGATACTGGGATGCACAGGAGAGGCACCACAAGCAGAAAAAGGGAAATGGTTATCCATCTGTACAAGACAGTTGGTGAGACCCATCTGGAGTACTGCATGCAGTTTTGGAGACCCCATCTCTGCAAGGACATAGACAGGATGGAGGCAGTCCAGAGGAGGGCAACTAAAATGGTGCAGGATCTGCATCAGAAACCATATGATGAGAGACTGAGACAGCTTAATATGTATACCCTTGATGAAAGGAGGGACAGGGGACATGATAGAAACTTTTAAGTACCTCAAAGGAAGCAACAAAGTCCATGGGGTAGCATCTTTCAGAAAAGAGATGTGCAAGAACAAGGGGTGCAATTCAAATATAGAAGGGGATGGCTCAGGGGCAACGTGAGGAAATATTTTTTCATGGAGAGAGTGGTGGACTCATGGAACCACCTTCCTGGGGAAGTTGTGGGATCTAAAACAGTGGGGAATTCAAACATGAATGGGATAGACATAAGGCAATTACAGTGAGGGGTAGGAGGAAATAGGCTGCTGGTTAAGTAGAATTTGCAGCTTATCCAATAGGTAGGGAAATGGGCAGACTGGGTGGACCAAGGTCCTTATTTGCCATCAAAGTCTATGATGGCTATCTGTAGTTGCTTTTGCTGACTTTTTTTTTTGCTGCTTGAAAGGATTGAAGTTTGGAAACCCAAAACCCCATTTCCTACCTTTTGGTGTTCATTTGAACCCTAACTGTTACATTAATACAGGTTTTGCAATTAATTTCTTACTTTTTAAAAGGTAGTTAACTGATATTACTACAGTACTTTTTACTACAGGTGCAGCTGCACATACACACAGCAATTTCTGACTGCAGATAGAACTCCATAATACTCAACTCACAAGTACATCATAGAAACTAACTCAATGAATCCATTACTCTTGGTGACCTAAATAAGGACTGGTTGTCCCCTAGAGCAACACACTAAAGGACATGTGTGATTAGCTGGGTATTGTGCAGCTTATCTCAGACCCTACAAGATTCAATGCCAAAAATATCTCTAAAAGCTCCAAATTAGATTTAATACTTACAAACAGACCACATAAAATTGTAAATACAGCCATATTTCACAATGATCTTAGTGATCACAACATTGTCATCTGTACAAGAAGTCTAGAAAATTGCCATCCCTCTCACATTCATCAAAAATGAATTTTCCCTAAATTCAAACCAAAAAGTTACCTGGCAGACCTCCGAGATACAAACTGGCAAAACTTCTACCTGGCTACTTCACTAGATGAGGCTGTTAATGTCCTTAATACTAACCTAATAAATGTAGCAAATAAGCATGCCCCATTCATTACATTTAGGGTGAAAGAGGCCTTGTATCCTTTGTTTACATCCAATCTGAAAGCAGCCTAGACCCAAAGGAATAAACTATGGGCAAGGTGAGGCAGTCTAAAGCTCTGGCAGACTGGCTGGCCTTTAGAAACTTGAGCAGTTCCTCTACCAACCTGGTTACAGCAGCCAAATCAATCTATTATGTGGAAACCCTTGAGGGTGCCAAGTGTAACTCAGCCAAGATCTGGCAAAATATTAAAGCTGTTGAAGGACAGAGAACCCCGCCTGCAATCCCCATCAAAATTATAACACAAGGTACTATGATCTCCAAGCAGGGCACCATTCTAGAAAAACTAAATGAGCACTTTGCAACAGCAGGCCTAGCGTTTTACTTCTTCCCAGCTGCCGGGCTTGTTGACTGCTCACCACCCAATGATGCCCCCGGATCCTCAGACTCAGGACTCCTTCCGTTTCTCACCAGTGACTTTAAAGCAAGTTGAGGACCTAGAAAAAATCAGATACAAAAAAGTGCAGATGGAATCGAGTCTTTCTTCCTAAGGCTTGGGTACCACTTTCTAACTGCCCCCATAGCACATATTTTCAACTTATCAATCACACTTGGAACAGTCCCATCCTGCTGAAAAGCAGCCTTTATACTACCTTTGTTTAAATCAGAGACCTCTGTGACCTTAATTACAGATCGATTTCCATCTTGCCCATCCTGTCGAATCTGCTAGAAAAGTTAGTCAATAATCAGCTGAAGGATCACCTTGAAAAATCAAATAAATTTATCCCCTCCAATCTGGCTTCAGGGAAAACCATAGTACGGTGTCAGCTCTAGCATAAGTGACAAATGATTGGTTCACTGCCCTGGATAATAAAAACTCTACTGGAGCCATCTTCCCAGACCTAGAAGGCCTTCGACACGTCGATCATAACACTGTGTTAGCCACACCAAAGACCTTGGGCTGAATAACTGCTCACTAAACTGGTTCATTAGCTGTCTTACTAGTCAACTCCAATGCATCAAAACCAACGGACTCCTTTCCTCTTCCTACTGATAACTAGAGGTGTACCCTAGGATCCATTCTTGGACCCTGTTATTCACAATTTGCATCAAATCCCTTAGTGACAACATCCATAACTCCAGACTCCACTTTTTCATGGATGATACCATTCATTATACATCCAAACCCTCATTGTCAGCGAATCATATAACTACAGTCTGATTTTAGTCAGTCGGAGCTAAACCTGCTAAGATCAAAATTATGATTAAATTACCAGAAACTAAATTATGTACTTTTTACCCCTGCATCCCACAACTTCTCTACAAGGACAGGCCACACCAGTGCCTATACTAACCTTAACTATGAGGCTCACAACAGTCAGTTGATCATTTCAAGTGCTAGGGTACAGTTAGATAGCAAACTATCCTTTGCATACCACATTGAATCCTCACTAGGAAACTGAATATAAGACATTTTCTCACAGAAACAAATCCTTTTTCACTTAGATATTAGGAAAATGCCTGTTCAAGCCACCTTTCTTCTCTTACTCAACTACATGGATATCATTTATAACAGTAGCACAGTAACCAGCCTTCATAAGCTTGATATCCTATTTCAGCGGCAATCAACTTTATAACTAACGCATCTACAGAACCCACCATTGTGCCTTTTACATGGCTGTATGCTGGGCTTCCTGGCTGAAAGAAGGATGCTATACATTAGTATCTGGGCTCTTAAAACATTTCAGAACAAAGTCCCTTCCTACATCACTCCTTTTCATTGTTATCATAGCTCCTACAGCCTTAGACAAAATGCTTTATACTACTAAAAGTACCCAAATTCCACACACTTTATGGTAAAGCTGCATTTAGTCATGTAATCCTGTCCACCAGGAACAAACTACAAGCCACACTAAAACTCCCCGAACCGATATCCTTAAAATATTTAAAACCCAGGCCAACAAAGCAGTTATGGAAATTTGCCACTGCCAAAGCACCTAGTAGCCTCCTAGTAGAGAAACCATTATACACCTGTAATTATACACCTGTCTTTTGTCACTGCAATTGCATTGCTGTATACACCTTGTATCTCACCTGTATTGTTAACCAATGTCTTACCTCACAAATATGTTTGTCCCCTCCTGCAATGAGGTACCTTTGTAAATGAGTCTCTGACTCAAAGGTTTTAAATCCAATTTTATGAAAATAAATAAATAAATAAAATAAATACATAGTCTCATGAAGCACTTGAATGTAAACTTATTTCATGTTTCCCTTTTCTCCTTTCCTGCCTGTTAGCCTAGTTCCTAAAATGTATATAATTTAGCCATAACTCCCTCCTACTGTACATTGCTTACCTGTCTCAACACTGTTCAATCTTGATTTAGCACAATTGTATTATATTGTATTACTGTACATTATTTACATGTCTCAACACTTGTTTGAAACTGATGTATCACAACTGTATTGTATTGTATTATAATATTGTGTATACTTTGTACCAAGTTACCCTACCAGGACTGCCTTGTAAATGAGCATGCTCAATGGAGTTTTCCTGCAAATAAACTTGAACTTCTGTCTACAAAAGCACAGGCCTATGTGGGGCCAGCACTTCTGCAACCACAGATATCCATCCATAGTGTAAGAAATGCACACCCACTTCTAAGTCACTTCCGACCGAATATTTTGGAACAAAATTCCAATGACTACTGCTCTAGATGCAAGCAAAAATTGCAAAAAAGACTGGTTTGTCTTAATTTACTCTCCCTGATCTAGGAATCCAGATGGGCAGCCATCATGAATTTTGCCAAGAAGAACTTTACACCCCTGACCCTGCATGCAAAATATCATGCAATTTTGTCAAACTGTGCCAAAGTTATTATGGCTTAAATCTCACAATATAAAAATATTCTCACAATCATAAGAAGAATTTTCTTGAAAATAAAACTGCCTCATAATCAACATTCTATGATGGCACTCAGTAGCTATCCAGAAAACCCTACTGACCATGCTCAGAAGCCACATTTTAAACCTGTGTAACTCAAGAACAGATTAAACCTTCTAAAGGCACACCTTTGGGATCTGCTTCTAACATCAAAATTCTGGAGCAAAATTCCAAACTCCTTTTGCTGCACAAATGAGCAAAAATGGTCAAACAGTACATTTTAAGGGGTTTTATGAACAGATCTTGAAATTGTGACAGGCATCCATCACAAAACTTGCCAAGTCATGCAAACTTGCCATGCCACCCTAATAATGCATGCACAACTCCATGCAATTTTCCAATGTTATTAAGATGCAAAAGCTGGGTTTAACATTAAACAGTCTGCTCAACCCTAACTATACAGGCACATAACCCACAACAGGACTTGTGTTTTTAGAGAATTAATGCATGCCCTGGGTGAATTGGAAGACATAAAGTCAATGGAAGAGTAACTTTCAACACACCTAGGAAGTGCATTTATTTTAAGAAATCCATGCCCTGGGTAGGTTATTGCATGTCTGAAATGGGAAAAAAAAACATTTTAATGGAAAAGGTTTGAATTTCCTTTAGTTAGGTTGTTGCTAGGTATATTAGGTGAGTTTGGTAACAAAAGTAGTGTGCCATTGAATGATCACTGGAATTGTATTTATTTTGAAGAAACCTATGACCTGTTGTGGGTTTGTATGTTTAAAAGTGGAGAAAATAATTCAGTGTAAAAGGTTTTATTTTGATTTTGTTGGGCTATAGCTAGGTAGATTAGAAAAGTTAGTTAAAACTAGCAGTCTGTAGGTAAATAATCAATGGCCAGCTGTTGTATTTTAACCAACGAGTTGTTCATTTTGGTCAGTTTTTATACCCCATTTTACAAAAATATATAGCGAGGATTGCAGAAGTAAAGCTCACAAAGCAGACTGTTGTGATGAACTGTTGGTGAGATGCTCAAGACACAAGACTCAACATGTCAAAATTAGGTAAAAGTGTCCCTGAAGAGGAGAAACACAAGAAGTTTACCCAAGAGGTAGTGGAAGTCCTGGTGAGGGGGTCACCAGGAAGGAAGGGTCCTTTTTGTCCCAGCTGCAAAAGAGGTCTCATGGGCAGAAACAGCCAAGATCTGGGCGGTCATTACCAGGAGGGTCTCCAGGGCAGCAGATGTGGAATGGTCCCCAGCACAGTTCTGGCAATGTGGGATTACCTAACCCACCACAAGGCTAAGCACCTACAGGTGCTGTGGGATGTTTCACACCCACATAGGCCCCCATTAAGGAAAGATAAGCCTCTGACCTATGAATGTGTATAGCACATGTCAAAACCACTGTCCAAGATACAAAAGTCATGGGCAGTACAAGGTCTCTTGCAGCTGTGGGTCACAAAGCATGGCCAGTGCCACACCTGCTAATGCTGCACACTGGCCCCATGTGACCACACAGTGAGGCATGTGCTATGCACACATGGATAGATGCTGTGCCTGTGTACTACACTTGTATGATGTATGACACTGTGACAGGGTTGTATAAGACCGGTGCCATTTGTTATAAAGAAATAATTAAAAGTAAGGATCTATTTTTCTGTTCTCTCCTATTCTGTCATTTATCTGTCTCTTGTCTGTCTGATTTCACAATCAAATTTTCCTTGTGGAACCTCAAACTGGCCACTTGATGGTCCCCAGTTTCCCTTGATATCCCCTTCTTTTCCTTGCTGTTTCTATTCTTTCTTCCCTTGCTTCTCTGCAGTTAAAACCTATATGTGGCTGTCTCAGTGGTGCTGAGGGTTGAGGTGCTGGCACCATGCTGGAGACCCAGGTTCAGGAACAACTTCAGTTTGTTGGGGTGCTAACATGGGGAGGAGGGATGGAGCAGGATCGAGCACCCTAACGGAGCTCTCCTTTCCTGGGGTGGCTGTTGCCCCCCATAGTTCTGCTGCCACCAGGTGGAGGTCTGGTGGCACGCCAGGGGGAGGGTGGCAAGTCGGGAGGGTGTCTCAGAATGTGGCATGCACATGTGAGTCCAGGACTGGGGTGAGCGAAAAATGGTAAAAACACATAAAATACAGTCAACGAAGATTGAAGACTGACATGAGCAACCACTGAATGCTTCATTCTGTCCCAGCCATGCTTGAAACCATTTATGATCTTGCTGCCCAGCACTTCCACAGGCAGGTTGTTCCATGGGTCAACCACACTTCTCGTAAAATAGAACTTCCTCAAATCCCTCTAAAATCTACCCCACCAGTTTCTACACATGACCTTGGGTTCTTGACTCTATACTCATGCTAATTAGTTCTGAGCAGTCCATCTTGTTTATTCCTTCAGGAACTTAAAAGTCTCTATCATATTCACCCTCTTTACCTTCAGTACATGTTTAGTGCCTTGAGACAAACCTTCATAAGATCTGCCATACTGACCATACCTCTCAACCTCCTGCCTCATAAATCAGGGACAAGGCATAAAAAATCAGGGACAAAGGACCAAAATCAGGGACACTTTTAGAATTAAAGATATCCACCCAGAACGCTAGTAGAATATGGGGCTTAGTGCAAAATACATTTTCTAAAGAAGAACACGTCTGTAACTTTTATGTTTGACGTTATTTTGTGCTTACGATTCCCAATGTTTACTACGGAAAAACAAATTTTAGGAGGGACAGAGTAAAATTTTGAGTCAAAATCAGGGACATCCCTCAAAATCAGGGACAGTTGAGAGGTATGATACTGACCCTGAATCGTCTTTTTTAACACATATTTTTCATTTTGAATGAAGCATGCCACATAGCACAACACTTCATAAATGTATAATTGATCGTACACATCACAACACAGGAAGATATCACATTTGTAGGCATCAGAATTGCTTAATCTGAGAAACTGATCTAGCATATTGAGGAATCCCTATTTTATTTTGTATCAGAAATATTCTGACTTGTGCTTAACCTCGCTATGACATGCAGAAAGATCCACAATATATAATAACTAGATATATTATTCATATATGACCCTTACAGTGAATGTTTCTCTTACATCGAGATGTTCTATTAAGGTAAAATTTTGCAATCCTATTCTAGGCCAAGAGAGCCAATTTAACTAATATAGCAACGATTTTAAATTTGCATATTGTAAACCTCCCATAAAGACATTCATTTTAATTCTGGTACAAGTGAATAGCAGCTCATACAGTGCTGAGTGTATAAAAGAGTCTATTGAGCAATCTGCAAGTGATGGCATTCATTTACGTTGACTGGCATAGATTGTGCAGTATGGGTGAGGCAGTCCAGTATACTGTATGTACACAGTGCCATTACAGAACTTCAGGCAGCTGTTAGAAGGCATGCATAAGCATGTGCATCAAACATATTGTCAGTTCATGAAGGGCTGTGTAAAGAAAGTGCAAGTAAAGCTGCTAACATGGCGCTGCCATGTGTGACCATGCAGTCTGAACTAGTATTGAACATATGACCTTTTAATAAAACTCAGAACATGTTAAAGGTTAAACATATTAAAACATGACCCCAACCCCTATTCCCATACCAACAACCATATACAGGGTACATCTTATAAGGAGAACAGCAATTCCAAACATTGATTAAAATGTTGCCCTGCACTAGCCTTTTGTAGGCTGTGAGTATAGATGGAGCTAAGCTGGGGATCAAAGAGCTGTTAAAATGTTACCAGCAAACTGCAGCTCATTTGTCCCCTTCAGAAATTTCTTGCCTTCTTCCCCTGCAGTAGACCCCAGCTGAACTCTACAGAAATCTTTTGTCGACTATTTTCTGTGCCTCTTTCAAATCATTGACCTGAAAAGTCCAACCTCCCCAATATGCTGTTCAGAGTCAGGCCGGGCCAAAACTGAGTTGGCTACCCCTAGTCCATGAAACTGTTGTCTTAAAGGAGATGGGAGAAAAAAACTACTTTGCCATTTAAACTTGATGTTTTATGTACAGATGTCTTGTACAGGATGTTTAATAAACTTGCTTATGCCTAATAAAACAGTGCTTTGTATTTTTCACCTTTGTCAGCTACTGTACAAGAGCTTTCTTGTCAGTTTCAGTTATATTAAGAACATGCTGTAAGTTACTGATGATGTGAAGAACTCCAATTCCTGTTAGATTCAATTGTCTGAGAAGAAATGTCTCAAAACAACATAGACGCTGTCCACAATGAAAAGGAAAATAAGTAGTGAAAATGAGGTCTGAAATTGATGACACGTGTGTGTGTGTGTGTGTGTGTGTGTTCTTTTCAGGTATGAAACAGCTACAGTAAAAGTGATACACATACATACAAAATCATTGTAGTCTGTAAGGCTTTCTAAACCAGCTCCATTTTTTTAACTCCTTACTTTGCCTAGCACAAGCTTTGATTTAAAGCGTGAGCTAGAAGACCCTCCCTACCCTTGCCAGAGACATTCATAAATTAGTTGAGACAGATTTTAATGTTTTTCTTCTTTCCTTAGAATGTTTTTTTTCTTTGTTCCCCTATTACATTGATAGAACTTGTTAGGTAGAAATATTGCCACTGCTGAAATATGGTAGTTATTCAAATTGTTAATTACGAGGTACATTTAGATCCAAATGATCGTGCCCTTATATTTATGAAGGCTTTACTGATGTCCTTGTGCTGGAATATTTCCTGCCATCATAAGAGCTGGATTATATGGGCTCATGGGACCTGGACTAAACAAATATTCTGTAAAGCAGACCAATATAATGCTAAGGAGCGGTGTTTGGCACATTTTTTTTCACAAAAAAACTTTTTATTTATTATTTGTTTATTTATTTAAACATTGGTAACCAGGAGAGGCACACTGAGCCAAGGCTCATTGCCAGGTGAGACCAGGGACAGAGGAAAGGGGAGTGCATAGGATAACAATTAAATATGACATACCGCAATAAAACATTTTGTAATAAAACGTACAGTGCATTGAGATTACAATTACCTTATTACAAATTGGGGAAAAAAGGAAATAAGGAACTAAGGCATCTTGCTCTGTTACTGTGTCTGCTACACCAACCCCCACACCCCCAATGTTGTGAAGAGGGCAAGCACTCATCATTTAAAATTTGTATCCCTCTGGCACCTATTGGTCTGGTCTTTTTGGCATGGAGCACCTGAGGAATTAATGTGCATGCATTGGAAGAGAGCAAGTGATTTGCTGGCAGCAATGTGTAGAAAGCAAGGCAGGCAAGGCGAGCAGTTGGTCGGTGACTGGATGGAAGCTCAGCAGAGCAATCAGTGTCACCATCATTGCACTTGGACGTGAATGTGAGAGTTGGACCAGTTGGGAGACACTGTGAGTTGGAACGAGCCAATGAGTGAGGAAAGTTAAGTATGAATGGTGGGGCAGTACGATGGGACCCCTGCCCCTTGGACTCGATACAGGCCATGAGTTCCTGAGTGGGATCATGAGTAGCACTTGATGAGAACCTGGTGGACCAAATAAGCCAGCAGTTTCAGGAGAACAGGGACATCTATACTGTCACCATGAAATCTGTCACACGGAGAAATCAGACCCTGACAGATCAGAGTTGATATAAAAGACCCGACACACTGTCTGAGAGATGTCTGAACCAGCACGGAGACATCTGACTCAGTACTAACAGAACACAGCTGGTCCAAATCAGATCTGGTGCTGAGCATTCAGTGCAGCAGCTAGTAACAGAGCAGTCAGTTATAATTGATCAGACCCTGTTCCGCTCACTTCAAGCTGGTGCTGAGGGTTCCCAATTAATCCCAGTCCTCCTCCACTGCTCTTAGTCCAGTTTGGCAGGTTCTGTGAGAGGAATGGCTCACCATGCACTGCCACCAAGCTGTGGCTCATTTCATTTGGGCAGCTGAAAGCAGCCAGGCAGCACTCAAGACCTTCATGATCAATGAGATTCTGTCCAAAGAGACGTGTGACTACATCAAGAAGCTCTCCTTCTACTCTACCTGCTCCTCCCTCATTGTCAGACCCAAGCCACTCCACTCTAGTTGCAGTACTCAGTTTTAGTTTATATTGACACCATTGGACCACCTTGTCAGTGACTATTAGTTGCCACATCCATGCTAGTCCAGCATGGAAACATGAGACAGAAAAGTTTGCCACACAGAAGTCAGGTTTCAGGAACTAAATAGAAGCAACTAAACCAGCAGAGGACATTTCATTATAAGTTAGATTTTGTGCAGAATGACAGGGGCAACTGCTGTGATAATAAGATGGCAGGCATTTCAGCATATTGCTCCTTCTCTGTCAGGAAAGCAGTAATTTGGATTTGCAGCAATGAAACTTGGTTCTATCTCTTTCCTGTGATAAAGGCATACAACATTTATAAATGCGTCAGTAAAAAAGGAATGTTTGCCCAGTTAGCCTTTTTGTGTACATATTATAAACCACCAGACTATCCTGTCAAACGTCCATCACCTTATGGGACACCTGAGCTCAAAATGTGGAAAACCCCATCTTATCAAATTTTAGAAATTCAGATCACTGTAGAACTCTACTCTGATTCACAAAGCCCCATTGTTCATTGCAGGATCTAGCTTATATTAAAGCAGCAGTACTAGATAAAACAAATTGCTATGTTGCCCCTTCTTGCACATAGTGCACCAACCTGTCAGTCTTTTTGTGTTCTGTTGCTTGTTCCACCTGTAATGTGATTTGGTCCATTCAGCTTTTATGTTTTTACTGTGCATTATCTTAAATTTAGTCCCTGTAAATACTGACTGCACTTGTGCTAGCTGCTTCCTTTTCTTTTGCATCCTTCAGCTCTGGCATGTATGTGTGATCCTGCTTAACATCTCTTTGCCCATTTTTTCATTTGTCAACATGCCAGACATCAAGGATTGTTAGATCAGAACTACTCCACTCTGTAGAGAACAAGTCAGCACCACAGAGCAAAGGACCGCTGTCTTCACAAAGTTACAAACTTTCTTGTGTATCCAAAAGTCAATAAAATCATTAAAATGGCTCACCCACAAAAATTGCTCAAAGCATTTTATTCTGTGCATCAAACAAATTCAGTATTTGGCAAACAGGGTAGCAACATGACCAGTAACTCACAGGTAAGAATACGAATACCAACTTCTGCAACTTCACGACTACTTACACATGAAGTCAATTTCCATTCACAAAGCAGCACTAGCATAAAGCAGGTATTTAACAAAAGTAGAGCAATTTGTTGCACATTTTAACAACCAAATAACTAAAATAAAAATGATAGCACCAAACACCAGTTGCCCCCTTTCTTATTTTAGTTATTTGGTTGTAAAATACACAACAAATTGCTCTACATATTTGTTAAATATCTGCTTTCTGCTAGTGCTGTCATGAATGGGAATTTACTCTGAGCGCAAGAAGTTGCCAAGTTGCAGAAGTTGGTAGTTGTACCTGTCCATGAGTTACTGGTCATGTTGCTACTCCTGTCTGCTAAGGATTGAATATACTAACATACTATTTGCCAGCAGATTAGGCCTACGGTCTCATCGAGTCTGCTCGAACCTCAGATCCCTAGTTGGGTGCAGGCCCTCCCCCCTTGTGTTCCAGAAACGCCTATCATCCATCCCCACCCCTGGGACAGGCTATCATCTGATACATCCACTTTCTGTGTCTGTACCGCCCTCCTCTTGAAGCCCTCCACTGTGGATCTCTGAACCAGCTCCCTGGCAGTGCATTCCAAGGGTCCACCACCCTGTCAGTGAAAAACCTCCTCCTCTTTCCCCTCACCCTTCCACCTTCCAACTTCAAACCATGCCCTCTGGTGATACCTCCCTGCTTTAGTCTAAAGATCCTCTCCATGTTTACCCTATTTATTCCCTTGAGGTACTAAAGACCTCAATCATGTCCCCCTCTGTCTCTCCTCTCCTCCAATGAAAACAGGCAGAGCTCCTCAAGTCTGTCCTCATACGTCAAATTCCGTAGCCCTCGTGATCATCTTAGTTGCCCTCCTCTGTACCCTCTCCAGAGCTGTATGTCCTCTTCAAGTGTGGTCTCCAGTACTGTACACAGTACTCAAGGTGTGGTCTAACCAGTCCATTGTACAGCGGCAGAATCACTTCCTTGCTCCTAGAGGTGATCCCCTTACAATGCATCCCAACATCCTGTTTGCCTTGCTAGCCGCTCTCCCGCACTGCTCAGAGTTATTCATACATGCATCCACCATGACCCCTAGGTCTTTTCCCCTATTGAGGCCTCCAGCACCTCCCTTCCCAGGGTGTACCTGTGTTTAGGGTTTCCCCACCCAAGATGTAACACCTTGCACTTGGTGATATTGAAATTTAATTTCCAAGTGTGAGCCCAGCTTTCCAGGGTGTCCAGGACCCCTTGCAGGGCCAACCTCCCTCTTCTCCCTCAACTACTGCTCTCATCTTGGAGTCATCAGTGAAGAGACTCATTTCACACCCTATACCCTCCTGATGTCTGATATGTATGCATTATTTATGAATATGTTGGAATGCACAGAATAAAATGCTTTTAGCAATTTATCAAAATAATTGGAGACTACGGTCCGTTTCTAATTGCATGTTGGTGCTGACCCGACTCTCCTTGTAGAGTTTCTAAGCCTTTTGCTAGTAATACAGCAAATCTCAAGTGGTCACATGTTTTAGCAAAACAAAACTTCATACTCTGTACTATACTACTCCAGCAGCTCATAAATAGCTTATTTTGTAGATACTTATTCTAAGCCAGAACCACCGAAAAAGTGTCAGCATGCTTGAAGAGTGAGGTGCTGTCTGGTCTGGTTTTGTTTCTGTGATTCTGTGACTGCTCAAGACTTGTTGCATTACCTAATGTTTATACATGTGGTAAGCCATTTTAATGATTTTATTGACTTTTTGATACACAGGAAAGTTTGTAATTTTGTGAAGACTATGGTCCCTTGCTATGTGGTGCTGACCCATTCTCACAGAGTGGAGTAGTTGTGCTGCAGTCCTGGTATACACTCCTGGGAATGTTAACATGGCCTACAGATATTTAGCAGTGTGAGCCCACTACTTGTGTCTTTTGCTGAGTAAATTAAATCCTTGTGTATTTTTAGGAAATGCTGCTACAAAACTTGAAAATAATCCTCCATTTCACTGAAACTGTGATTGACAGTCTGTGCTCAGAGAGCACTTCCTGACTTTGTGAACACACCTAGCCCTGGGTGAACCAGAACACACAACAGACAAATGAATGTGGATGAGTCAGGGGCTGTAAGCACAGAGGAAGCCATACACTATTTACTGTGGCTCTACAACACAGGTCAACTTTTATTAAAAACAAAAAAGAAAACATAGAGGTTGTCTGCAGATAAGGACCATTTGGCCCACCTAGTCTGCCTTAACTTCCCTACCTACATAGGCAGTGGAGCTGGGGTCAGAGGGTCAGCCAACTCCAACTTTCAAAAGTAAGGGTTAGAATGTACATTTTGACCCCTCACTTCTGATACAGGATTTACTAGCCTGTTAGTGTTGTCTTTAGTCTGAGCACACCACACACATTCACTGGAAATCAATGAGACCAAGCTCAGACGAGTTCACTGAATTGTACTGACTAATTGCCACATGCTCTTCTCCCACTGGCACACAAAACAAATTTAAGATTTAAGAGATTTATAGAATTTAAGCTCTCGAGCTATACGGAGCACTTCATCAAACAGTGACAGACTTTGCACAGAACTCACTTTAAATACATAGGATTGAACTGGTAGTATTCAGAAATTAAAAAAGGACTGAAATCCTAGTTGTGTGTAAATCAGTCTTTCCTAGGAATGGAATGTGACAAGAGCTATAAATTGTCATGTGCTTAATTGCCTCTGTGAAACTGAACACCAAAGTGTGTGTGTGTGTGTGTGTTTTACCTGGAAAGGGCTCCATTGAATGATGCTGATTTACAAGGTGATCCTGGTGTTACTACAAATATTGTTCTATAAAGTCTTGGAGCACTACTTGCTGAATGATAGTTCATTTTAGTCACCAGAAATTATGTTAATGAGTGTTCAAAAACAACATATTGAGAATACTGATGAAAGCTTATGGTGTGCTCCTTTATTTCATTATCTTTATTTTGGGTACTGGGTAAGGCCCACTAGGCCAAAGACCTGTTTTCAGGTGCTACCTGGGAGCAATTGTTCAGGGTGGCACAGTATGCATGTGGAGGCAGTGGAAATCAAACCTAAGTCTGTCGGATGTACCAAACTTGTTCACAGCTCCTTAATCTAACCTCTAGGCTATACCACCAGCTCAGTTCTGGAACTGTAGCCCAAAGCAACAGAAATGCTAAAGCAGTCTCAAATTGAAGAAGAAAGGTTACAGTATTTATTTATATATTTTTATTTTTGCCTTTGGTAACTGGATAAGGCCCACTAGGCATAAGTGCCTGTTTTCAGGGACAACCTGGGAGCACTGGGGAGGTTAAATGACTTGCTCAGAGTCTCTCAGTATGCAAGTGGAGGTTGTGGGAATCAAACCTCAGTCTGCTGGATGTACCAAGTCCATCCACAGCTTGTTACTCTAATCTCCAGCCTATACATTTTTTCAGTTTTGACCCATACAAAATTTTATGCTTGCTTTTTTTGTTATACTTTTTCTCCCTAAGGGCCACCAGTCTGCCTTACTTCTACACATCTGGCATCCTCTGGGTATTCAGGCTGCCATCTCCTGGGACTACTCTCCGGCTCCACATTTGGGCCGCAGTTACCCCTCGGCTTACCCCAGCGGCTGGGTGGAGGGCTCCCCCAGCTCAACCCCCCCAGATCAGGATCCAGTAATGCCACGAGCCCTTGGCACCGATCAAGTCCCCACTGGAGACGGCCATCATGCCACCACAACTAGTGCCCCTAATTTTCCACTTTTTCTCCCCAATGGCTGAGGTGTACAATGGCGCTTAGGCCCTGAGCGTACACACATCCACATGCACTCCAAGCCAAGCGCTTCCCCGAATATTCCTTCCATGTCCCTGCCAGTGCTCTACAGCCACCCCCAGCCACCGACAGAGGCCGCTTAAGGCACAGATGTCAACCACCCCCCCTCCCGGAGAAGGAGAGCAGTCCTACAGATGCTCCATCCTTCTCCTCCCCTGCCAACCCCAATGACCCAGGCTCACTTCCCAACCCGGTTGCCAGGCGAGCATGAGGTGTGGCATCCAGCACCTCACCCCTCAGCATCACCGGCCAGCTAAAATGTTATGCTTGTTAATGCATAGATTAGCTATAGAATTGTAACCATGCTGGCTCCGCACAACTGGTGAATGTGGTGGGTATAGAAGTAATGACATCTGGGGTAAGGCTTCCTGACTCCTGAAATAACCGGAAAAACAAACAGATCCAGAAGTAACCACCTCTACAGCTTTTGCAACCCTGTACATAGTGAGATAGATAGATAGATAGATAGATAGATAGATAGATAGATAGATAGATAGATAGATAGATACTTTATTTGTATCACACCCTTTCCAAGGACTCGAGTGCTTCACAATCAATACAATACAACAATTTATAAATAAACAAAAATACAATTAAAATCCAATCAAACATAATAACTAAAACTATCTAATCAATCCCAGTAAACTCAATTATCTAAAAATTAAAAGCCTGGCTAAATAAATAAGTTTTTAAACCTTTTTGAAGGTATCCACCAAGGGTGCCTCCCATAGCTGTTTAGGAAGTAGATTTCATAGGGTAGGTGCAGCCACGAGAATGCTTTATTGCCCAAGTGGCTCAACCTTGTCCTAGGAATATCCAGGAGACAACCCTTGGTGGAACAAAGAGCTTGGGATAGGCGGTGAGGCACAAGGAGATCTTGCAGGTAGACTGGTCCCCTTCATGTAGAAGTGAGGATTAGGGTTATAAAGAAAAATGAAAATGTGAAAACAACTTAATGATAAGTAGTGGTTATGATTACAGAGAAGCATGAGCACCACACTCTAAGCTATTTCTTAGACCAACAGCAAACACATTTAACTCCACATTCACAGATCTTAGTAAAGTTCTACCGCCAATTTTTAGACAACCCCTCAGGAACTGCTACCAGAGCAATATCACGGCTCACCCCAAGCTGAGATCTCCAGGCAAACCCTGAGTGAGCTTCTTCCCTGATCTGCAGCACCAGTGCTTTCCTTTGCCAGCCACAACTCCACTTCTGACCTGTCCACCTCAAGCTGAGATCTCCAAGTAAGCACTGAGCGGGCTTCCTCCTGACCTGCCTCACTGGCCCTTTCCTTTGCTGGCCGGCTCTGCTTCTGCCCCCACACACCCCAAGCTGTGATCTCCAGGCACGCTACCAGGATTTCATCGGCTTCAGAGACCATATTTTATTTGGACGCTACAAGGCTGCAGTCAACCTGACATTGGCTCCTATGTGATTTTCTGCTCCACTGCCTCCTCCTAGCACTAGGCACCTGCTGATTTGAATCCTGCTTGTCTTTTAACTCTAACTTTTAAAGCTCTAATTTGTCCCACCTTCCCACCCCAGCCCTGATCTCTATTAAATGCTCTTCCCTTGTGCCTGACTCCGCTTCTGGCCTTCCTATTGGTGATTACACTTGTCAGCACCTTTTTTACTTTAGGGGCCACTCCTATCTCTGGCAGACTGTACCCCTGCTGGGTTTACCCCACTCGATTGTTTTCCATTCAGCTTAGGGTCTTATCCCACTGCTCTGGATTTGGCTCCCTTGACCTTACATTGGTGTTACCATAAAACTACTTACAATCATGTTTCTTTTTGTCTTTGCTTGTCTCTCTCTTTTTCCCTTGCAATACAGATCTCCTCTGATTCTATCCTAGAGCATCCCTCATGAAGTTTGCCCTTAGACTCTAATCAGTGTAGCCCTTACCTATGCAACTCAGTTGCTACTCCCCCAAAGTCTACACACTACCACGAGTGCTCCATTCTCTGGGTACTCTCTGTATATGTCAATATGAGTCCTGTCAAACCTTTTTGATTTTTCCTGGCATTTCAGTACCAATAAATGTCTCTACTCATGTGGCAGTGTTTGGCTTAGCTGCCCTTCACCTTCCTACCTTTTCAGATATTCATTCCATATGGTCTCCCTCTAATAAGCGTGGCCACCATTTGCTCCTTAATTTCTCATTAATGGGCTAAAGAAACTACTTTTGCTCTTGTTATTGTATTCAGAAATACTGAACTAAACCTTGGACCACCTGTGCCCATTACAGCCTATACAGACCAGCTCACCAAAAAGGAATGAGATTCCTTCACATCAATGCCTGTAATGTACTCAAGAATTACACAAAACATGGAAACATAGAAGTTGATGGCAGATAAGGACCACAAGCCCCATCCAGTCTGCCCATTTTTTCTACCTTATGCATGTGCTATAGGCATGTACTCTGTCAATGGTCTATCTATTCATACTCATCTTTATTGCTCCTTATGCCTATCCCATGCCTGTTTGAAGCCCTGCACTGTATTCATATCCACCACTTCCTGAGGTAGGCTGTTCAATACATCCACCACCTTTTCTGTGAAAAATAACTTCCTTACATTCCCTCTTAATCGGCCTTCCTCTAATCTCATGCTGTGTCCTCTTGCCCTGCTATTTCTTATATTGAAACATGTTAGAACTCTTTCACCTTGTTAATGCTCTTAAGATGTTTGAATGTTTTGATCATATCACCCTCTCCATCCTTTTGTTCTAGGGTATACATATTGAGTTCCATTAATCTGTCCTCATATGTTATCTGATGCAGTCCCTGTACCATTTTGGTTGCCTCCTCTGGACTGCCTCCATTTTGTTAATGTCCTTGTGCAGGTGTGGCCTCTAGTACTACATGCAGTACTCCAGATGGGGCCTAACCAGTGTCTCATAAAGAGGATTATTACCTCCTCTTATGACTTGCAATACCCCTACAAATACACCCCAATGTCCCTCTAGCTTTACCTACTGCTTTAGTGGTCTGTTTGGATGATTTCAGGTCATCTGTGATAATGCCAACATTTCTTTCTTCCTTTGTGATTGCCAGCACCTCCTCCCAACATATAAGTAGCTTCTAGGGTTTCTCTTCCGAATGTGCATTATCATGCTCTTCTTTCCGTTAAACTGCATTTGCCACTCTTCCGACCATTTTGCCATTTTATCCAGATCTCTTCTCTTCTGCCCACTCCATCTGGATCATCTACACCATTACAGATCTTGGTGTCATCTGCAAACAGACAAACCTTACCTTCCAGTCCATCTGCAATGTCACTGATGAAGATATTGAAGGGACTGGCCCCAAGACTGATCCCTGAGGTACCCCACTTGTGACTTGCATCTCTTCTGACTTTATACCATTTATCACCACTCTCTGTTTTCTACCCACCAACCAGTTTGCCACCCAGTTGACCAACTTCTGACCTACCCCATGCCTACCTAGCTTATTGATCAATCTTCTATGGAACAGTATTTAAAGCTTTGGCTGAAGTCAAGGTAGGCAACATCAACTGCTCCCCTTGGTCCACCACTCTGGTTAACCAGCCAAAGAAATCTATACGATTAGTTTGACAGGACCTTCCTGTTGTAAACCCATGCTGTCTTGGATCCTGTGCTCCTATGGATTCAGGTGTTGCACTATCCTTTCCTTAAGGATTGCCTCCATAATCTTGCCCACTACTGAGGTAAGACTGACTGGTCTGTAGTTCTCTGCCTCCTCCTGCTACCACTCTTCTGGAGCGGGATCACATGAGCCCTTCTCCAGTCTTCTGGGACCTCCCTGTGCTCAGAGACTCACTAAACACTTCTGATAATGGCTTTGCTAGTTCCATCCTTAGCCCCTTTAGTACCCTGGGATGTATGTCATCAGAAGCAGCAAGGGAGGTCGACAGGCGAAAATACTGATCTCCCACACAGCAATGTACGATACTGATGCAAGTATTGTACTTCCCAATGTTCGAGTAGCTTTCTGAGGGGCTGCACTTCACCTCCCCATGGGCTCTGGCCCCACACCCCTGAACTTTAGCATTATCAACTCCAGGTCGGAGTTGGTCCAGGAGGGGGCAGAACCTTGGGAAAGCAAACATGAAAGGGACCATTACAGCGACTGTCGCTGTAATGGTCTTTTTCATGTTTCGCTGTCGGAGTGTCGGGCTGAAGGGGGATACCATATGCCATCAGATCCCATTGCCTTGTCCACCCTGAGCTTAGCGAGCTCTTGTAGGTCCCTTTCTTTGTGAAGGACTTGTAGCACCACCTCCCCATCCCGTGTCCATGGTGCTGAACTGTTGACTTATTAAACACATGGGCCCTCCACACCAATCCAGACATACTTGTGGTGTCAGAAACTTGACTAAGCATCCACCCCCCATCAGGCCATCAACATCCCTCCTACAATGTGTTTCAAGTAGACAGGAATACTAGGGAGGGGGTTGCAATATATGTCCTTGATAGTAAGCAGTCTCCATCTTCGATTCTACCTCTTACACAAGGAATTTGATAGCCTTACCCTGAAACTTTCCTTCCCTCTATAGAGACTATTTATATTTCTAGTTGCTACAGACCCCGATCCAGTGGCCTTGAGTTACTTCCACACCTAAATAGGATCTTAGGAACTACCAACTCAGAATGCCTTCTTGTGGAAAACTTTAATCTAGATTGGAACTGCCTCTGCTCTGAACCCTAAAAACCTTTGCAATACCTATGGTCTCTCCAGCTAATTAGTGATGTTACCCGTCCTAACACTAGAAACCCTGGGCATAGCACTCTCCTTGATCTGATCGTCACCAATAGACCTCACAGAATTACCCATACCACAGTGTTTCATAATGACATTAGCCATCACTGTGCTATTGCCTGCCTGAGGCACCTCCAAAACGTTGCACCAATCTAACTTTATCCTTAAAAGAGACTTCCATAATTTCACTTCCTCTAATTTCCTGGCCAACCTGAGCAAGATCAGATGGCAAGATTTATATTTAGCCAATACTGTAACGAGTTGCACCTCTTCCTTAACCTTGTCATGGAGAATATAAACAAACATGTGCCAATGATAAAAATCAGAACAAGGAAAAAACTTGTTCTCTAAATCATTAAAACTGCCTTACACCATAAGACACTGCCTATGGAAGTGAGCCTGTATGGCAAAATTCGACACAGATTGGGCTGCCTTCAGAGCAGCAAGGAACCAGTGTATGAGGCTAATTCTGGCTGAAAAGCTAAATACTATCAGGCAGCTCTTGAGTTATCTAAAAGCAATGACACCAAATTTTGTCAAATTCTTAGGGAAATTGAAGGGCACAGTTCACCCTCATCCCTTCAAACTAAGACTATAACAAGTGCCACTACCCACACAAGAGAGATGATATCCTAAATCAGTTAAATAACTATTTTGCTACTTTCCTAAAGCTAGGATACTACTTCTTGTCCCGCCTCATCAACCACTTGTTTAATCTTTCACTCTCCCGGTGCCTTGCTCACCTTGTGGAAAATAGCTCATGTTATTCTCTTGTTTAAATCTGGTGACCATTGTGATCTTAACAAATACCATCCTATCTCGCTATGCATATTCTTTCTAAGTTACTTTCAAAACTAGTTAACACTCAACTTAGAGACTACCTAGAATCTGAAAGTTTATCGAACCTCTTCAGTCAGGGTTCAGACCAGCATAGCACTGTCTCAGCCTTAGCTAAGTTACTGATGATTGGCTAACATCCTTTGATGCCAAACATTATGTCTATGTGCTTTTTTAGATTTAAGCAAGGCCTTAGACATGGTTGACCATCAGTTACTACTGGATATGTTATGCAGCATTGGTCTAGATGCTATCTCACTAAAATGGTTTACTTACTATCTTACCAGCAGGCAGCAACAGGTGAAAGCCAATGGCACCCTCGCTCCTTAAACTTCTTCTTAGAGACATGCTGCAGGGTCTGTCCTGAGGCTCCTGCTATTCACTGTCTACATCAACAACATTGATAACATAAGCACTGCAAGTGTTCATCTATTTACGGATGATACTGTGCTATATGTCACCAGGCCCTTCCTACAACTCACTCAGCCATGAACTCCAAAGAGAATTTGATCTCCTTCAGCACAACCTGCCCCATCTAAAACTTCTTCTTAATGCTAAAAAAATAAATTATGTTCCTCTCTCCTAACAACAAAGAAGTACCTATTATGTCATTGCATACAAACTACCATATCAAGACCATCCTTGGTGAGACACTTGAACCAGTTGAGAAATGTAAATACCTTGGTTACTGGTTAGACTGTAAACTACCTTTGTCACACATATTGAGAAACTGCCAGAAAATTATGCTAAGGCTTGATCTCTTCTACCGTGTTAAGCACCTGCTAACTTATGACACCAAACTCAGACTGGTCCAAACAACCTTTCTCACATTTCTCCCATTAATTGACTCTGCAGACTTTCTGTATAGTCATAGCCCTAAACAACCTTATCTACCCTGGATATACTTTATCACAGGGCCTTAAGATTTGTCCAAATGCCTCCTTTAATACATATCACTGCTCCCTCTATTGGTAGATTGGCTGGACATCTCTTTGTACTAGGAGGTGCCGAAATGCATCTCTTTGGGTGTACAGAGCCCTAACAGCAAAACTCCCCCTTACATCTGCCTCTTGTTTAAATGTTCTCCTTGTATGTATTCACTCCAAACTCTCTTATATAACTTTTGACATCCCAAGGATTAGAACTCAGTTTAGTTTCTCATCTATAAGTCATGCCTTGCCTTCTTTTGAAACTCACTACAAAAACTTTAAAACTAAAGCGTATTATTGGCCTGAGTGTTTTAAGTCAATGCCTAGACACACATTGAAGGAAGAATGCAATTGCTATGCATGAATCTTCAGGATGACCCTTGCATTATACTCATTGCTGCTTTCCTAGCTCTTACTCCTGTCCTCAATCTCCCTCCTCCAATTTTGTCCCCTTCTGTCCCCTCCCTTGGCTTTTTCAGCCCTTATCTTCCTATTCTCTCTTTATTTCACTCAGAGCTTCTCCCTACTGCTATCCTTCATCTTGGCCTCTCCTGTCCTTCCCTCCATCATCAACAGTACTTCCTCCCCACTGTTGTGTTCTTGTGCAGTTTCTAGAATAATCCCATTTTACGTAGCTCCATTATATTGATATTTTTATCCCTTTCCTCCTTCTGTTTTTATTTCCTTTTAATCAACAGACATCGGCATCTGCATATGCCTTAATCTCACTATTAATTATTTTTGCTGTGTCTGTCTTTAGTTTCAACTGTATAAGTATCTGTTGCTCTGTATTTTTGCTTTTAATGATATTGTTTTATTTGTAAATTCTGTATGAAATTATCTTTTGTTATGTATATAGGTCCTCAGGACCTCCTTGCATATCACGTTATCTCAAAGGTGTTATCCTGGTGAAATAAAACTGAATTGAACTGAACATCAACCAAGCCCCAGATGCATTCACCTTCTACTTTAAAGCAGTAACTGAAGATGAAGCAAAAAGTACATACTTAAGGTGCTCAATACAAACAGATTTAGTGGAGATTCGCTAGACTTTAGACTTATAGCCCTTGCTCTGGAGGGAAACTCTTACACCCTAACTAGGATTGTTAACCACTCTTTCATGCTCTCACAATTCCCTGAAATGTGGAAATCAGCCCTGGTGACCCCCATCCACAAGCACAGTGATAGGGCCCTACATGGAAACTGTAGACCAATTTTCATCCTCTCCCACTCTCCAAAGCCTCAAGAGAATTGTATGACTAACTGGTTGACTGTCTTGAAAATACCAGTTGCAATGCCCACAGCAGCATGGCTTTAGGAAAGGGCACAGTACTAATACAGCCCTGCTTGAATTCTTGGGCTACATCCACAGTACACCTGATCAAGGCCGGGTAGTTGGTGCAGTATATATAGACCACACCTAAGCCTTTGATACTGTCAACCACTCCTTGCTGACTGAACAACTATACAGTATTGGGCTATCAAAGGAGACCACAAACTGGTTTAAAAGTTACCTCTCTGACTGGACACAACAGGTTAGGATTGTTAATGTCCTGTCCAACAAACAAGCTGTCCAATCAGGTATTCTTCAGGGATCCATATTTGGCCCTCTCCTGCTTAGCATCTCTTTTAAATGGTCTCCTGAACTCCTGCCATGACCAGATCCTTCTCTATGCAGATGACACTGTGATTTTCACCAACAGCCCAAACCCTGTACTACTTGAGAAACAGCTCCAGAGTAGCTTCATGAATGTAGAAGCCAGGTTTTGCAGGAATAAGCTCATTTTAAACTTTATAAGAAAGAAAGCAATGTTATTCAATACCACGCACAGTAGACATAAATCCCAGCAATTGTCAGTCAAAAATAATGTGGATACTGCCCTGGAGCAGACTTCACAATTCAAATATCTTAGTATGACCTTAGACAGCACACTATCCTATACTCACCATATAGACAATGTCGACAAAACTGTCAATGTGCATCGGCCTGCTGCACAGGCATAAGTGATGTCTAACTACGAAGCCTCAACCTTGTTATTAACAGCTCTGTTGTCTCAGTTATTGATTACGGGCTTGTCATCTATGGGTCAGCCACTGGCACTGCCCTCCACCGCATCTCTACAACACTCAACAAGACTTGCAGACTCTCACTGGTGCATCGTGTCTCACGCATAACTGTGATATCTTTGCTCAGGCAAATTGGCTCCAACTAAAAGAGAATTGATTACTAAACCAGTCTTTTTGCAAAAAGTAAACCTTGGCCTTGCATCCCCAGGGGTCCAAAGGATCCTAAGCCTCTACAGCAAACTGTGTCGAACAAGAAACTCTGACAACTAAACCCATCAGGTCCCCTGCTGTTGAACCTCCAAGGCCAACAGACATTCACCATAAAAGCTCCTACTTGGTTCAATTCACTTCATAGTGATGTCTCTACTGCTGCCTCAATTGGTATTTTCAAAACTAAATTGTGTCAACCCCTTCTAACAAAGGCCACCTGTAACTGCTACCACTGATCTGTCACGGGCTTCCACCCGCACCTTCTGTAGCATTTGCTTCCCCAAGGGCTCCACACACACCAATTGTAACACTTACTCAATCCTCCTCTCCTGTGACCTACCCATCCTCTTAATTCATTATGTTCTCTTGCATACTTTCAATCCACACTGTTCTCCCTCCACCTCCCTTCCTCCTCTTGCCTCCTACTTCCCTTCTCTGCATGCTCTCTTTCTCACTTCTTCTGCTACCTCCTTCTTACACCACCCCTCATTTTTTCTCCCTTTCTCACACCTCTACTCCCGTCTCATTCCTCACTATCCCTCTCTCAATTTTCTACCCTTGACAAGTCCCACCCAGGCTTTACTCCCTATTATACAGCAAATCTGAAGTTTTGGGTGGTACCCAAGGTATCTGTCTGGTATACACTGTACAATGTCTCACAGTTAATTCCTTCGTAATTTTTAGTTATGGACAATGCTCACCTGAGCTGATATATCTCAATTGTAAAACTTTCCGTTTCTTAGTGTTTTGTTCTCAGGAACTACTGCATGACATACATTGTATAATGCCTATCAGTCCTCTGTTTACTTTAATTAATTGTTTGTACAACCATTTGACCTTTATGTCAACTTGCTACCTACTGTATTCAATTACTGTTTGTATTTGTATCTGCCTGCTTACTGACGTGGAACCAATGTAAAAGATTTACTAGCTCATAGGTGTTAATTCCAAAATTTTAATAAATAAATAAACCATTCTGTAGTTATGCCAGGAGGTTGGATAGGTCAGATATTTTTGTGTGAGGGGATGGTGGAGATAAAGTCCACTCATTTTGTTTATAAACCATCTTTATTAGGAAGACAAGGGGCAGGCTGTATGCTGTAGAAAAGCTAGACACTTGAAAGGCTGTTTAATTGGTAGAATCCTTTGTATATTGCTGGTATGGCCATTGATTTCATTAAAACCTCATTTTAGATTTGATCTGGTCAGTGAGAATGCAAAGTCTAGTAGTGAATGCAGGGATACATAATCTGTAGATGTTCTGGGATTCTGCATGGGGTTGGTGCCATGTGTGTACAGTATCTCAAATAGCAGCTGACTTACTTCAGGCAGGCAACTCATACCAAGGAGCTGGCTGCCCAAAGAGCTAGTTTTAAAGGAAATATGTACCATAAGTTGCCTGACTTGTAACTTCCGTGTACATGCCAAGCAGCTGTTGAATGCTGCAGCAGCCCTGCCCCTAAAATAAAGCTACGAAGACACAAAGTAAGGAACAGCTCGAGTGCTCTATGTAGATATTAAGAGGTTATATGAGGATGAGGACTCTGTTAATGTAGTTGCATTACTTTCACAGGAAGTTCCATATATATGGTTCTATAATTAACCACAAACATGTAGAACTGCCAGCAAAAATAATGCTGCTAGGTTTAGATAGCGCCCACCCTCACCAATCTTGTTAATACTGTTTCTACATGGGCGCATGCAAAGCCCTTCCCTAGTTTGTGTCATCATTAAACCCATTTTAGGGGCAGGGCTGCAGCTGAGCACGCTACAGCTGCTTGGCACATACACAGAAATGATGAGCCTGACAAATTAAGGTACATATTTTTTACTACTATATTTAGGAGAAATGGCAAAGATGAACCCCACCCCGAACTGGTTATAAAAAAGAAAACGGTGATATACCATGAAGCACTGATGGTAGTATCACCTTCCCACAATATTAATAACACGACTTCCGAGATCATGAAACTGTCATATCATTATATTATTTGTTCTGACCCCCAGTTTTGAACAGCTCCTCTGCCTATATCAGCCTATAGTAAAATGTGCATCAGATTAGGAAAAAACACAAACTTTGCAATCGGAGGTCAGAATGCACAGGCATTAAATAAAAACAATTCACGATATTTACTTTCTGCATAACTAGTACTGCAGCTTTAATTTGTTTTTCAGCACTTCCATAACCTCACTGGGGCTTTGCCCTTGGACCCTGGGCCCCACCTAAACAGCTACAAACCAGGCACCTATGCCTGTCATGTCTCTGATTAAAACACTGTTTTTTTTTTTAAATAGCACATAAATCTATCCCCAACCTCTTCCAAATCACAAACATGAACAATACAAAGTTACACTTTGGTCTTCAAAGGAGGAGTCCTTCAGATACTCAATGTTTTATACCAATGGCAATAGTTCTATCTAACAGGTTCTATCAACATAAGAGAAAAGTCATTGTAATTAGTTGTAGTTTGGCTATACAGTCTAAGATTGTACACATACCAAATACAGGAACTGCTGTAGGGAAAAGAAACATTCAAATCTGTCTCAACTGATTTATGAATGTTTCTGGGAAGTGTAGGAGTCTGTTACCTCACGCTGCAAATCAGAGCTCATGCTAGGCAAAGTCAGGAGTAAAAAACACAACAGCTGGTTTAGAAAGTCATTCAGACTACACTGATTTCATATTTATAAATAAGAATTTTAAACTGTTTCATATCAGAAAAACACATATACATTGCTTAATAAGTAGGGCCATACTATACATAACAAACAGACTAAAATAATTTCCTGTCTCCTTTAAGGGGTGCATAACTTTCATCGTGAGCTTGTTGCAAAGAACTAACCAGGAAATATTTTAATATCATGATCATAAATTTGTATAGGAAACTTATGGTGGGTCTATTGCAAAACAGAGTCTGACCTCAGCTATCTTAGTCACCATCAGTATCATGTGAGGTGCATTGCTGAGTTGCTGAGCTGCATGTCTATTCACTTTGTACACACTTCAGGTAGCGAAGTCTGTAGCCATGTACTAAAGTAGGACACCAAGTCCTCCCTCCACTCTTTCTGAGAAGTCTACTATACATATGTTCAAGGCTCAAGCACTGTTTTCTAGGATCTCAAACCTGGATCACAGGTGTGTGTATTCTCCATAGTAAGCTTGCCAACAGCAGTTTGGGTTCTGTTTGAGCTGTTGTCTGTATCGGTGAGTGAAGACCACAGCATCGATCTTCATATCTTGTGCACCCATTTGAGTCAAAATGAACTTAGTCCATGTTGTGTACTACCTTCAGAAGATTCTCCCAAGGTGGTAGTGGTATACAGTACAGAGGACTTGCCACCAGGAGCGTGTTTGAGGTAACAGGTCCAGGGACTGGAGACCAGGGGATCACTGGATGCCAGGGTGTCTGTTTCACATTACTGTACAGAGGAAGTACACTCTGTATGATACATAGGCCACATGCTCCTGTCTGTTCATACAGTGACCTGCCAATGAGGTGAGAGAGGGCTGTTCCAGTCATTGTATGGGCTCTACGGCATCTACAATTCAAGTAAAGGGGATTGGCAGGTGGGTGATTGATACCATGAGGGGGTGCACTAGACACCAGGGATTATGGATGTGACAAGGGAGGAACAGCGATCGGAGGGTGGGGGGACCACTGGAAACCAGGGAATATTTTGGTTGTTGTTCGCAATGCGCCTTAACTTATTAACACTCATTCCATCCACAGGACAGGATATTGTATTTGCTACAGAGTCAGGGATCAGAGACTGGAAACCACTGGCCACCAGGAGTTTGTGTACTGTAATGGGTGCAGGGATCTAGGACTGGGAGGGAATCACTGGCCGCCAGGAGTATGTTTGATGTAACAGGTCCAGGAATCAAGGACCAGAGGAACCACTGGATGCCAAGAAGCATGTTTGATGTAACAGGTCCATGGATCAGAGACCACTGGAGACTACTGGATGCCAGGGATTATGTTTGAAGTAACGGGTCTGGGGATCGGAGACCGGAGACCACTGGATGCCAGGATGTCTGTTTCACGTTACATGGTGGGGATCTGGGACTGGATTGGCCACTGGACACCAAGGATTTCTCTTCACTTAATGATACAGCAATCAGTGGGATAGGGGACCAAGGGCCACCAGGATATGATTATGTTTTAGCGGGCCAGAGATCAGAGGATGGGACCACTGGGCACCAGTGACTGTTCTGTATTATACAGGACCAGCAACTTGGGGTGGAGATCTGCACAACCTGTGCTGCAACCCATGCAAATGAGCTCATAATGGGCATGCAATGGCACTGTAGCTCCTTGCATACCAAACTGGCTCATTTGCATGAGTACCTCTGAATATTGTGCCTAGCACTCTGGCACTATTGGGTCTTATGGTGCTATTCCTTCACAGCAGGGATCAACATTAGGACAGCATTATATGACTTAGTGCTGCACCAGCATGTCCCTATATTCAGTTGGAGTGGTGTTGGTGCACTATCTGACTGAATATAGCATCTCAGATTCCTAGGCAAGGGCAACGTGCAGCACAAGCTTTTGCACTCTGCTTTGCCTGTTTTTGAATACTGCTGGGCCCTGAAATAGAAACACCATGTTAATTATAAGAATCAGAAACTACAGTCCACTGTAAATGGTTATTAAATTTATAAAAATTATGGTGGACATTGTGTTTCGGGATGCCTCAGAACAATAAATGCAAAAGTCAAAGCATCAATTCTTTATGTTTCAGAAATATGGGGAATTACAAAATTAGATGAATTAGAGAAAATCTTAAATAAATTATACAAATATTTGCTTAATCTTGCAATTTGTGTACCAGAGTATATATATTGCAAGTGGAGCTAGAGCAGCATTCAGGATCCACTAATATAGATAAGAACTTCAGTTTTATTATTGACCCTTGACACTTCGTGAATCAAGACGTCCAAAAAATGCATTCAGGAACAAACTGAATATTCAAAAGGTTTTCAGTTTCCTTATTTAGTTTTATTAAAGAAAGAGAGTTAAGCACCAGGTCTTGCAAACATAATGACTGACATTTTCAGGACATCACAAATTAACATTAATGACCAAATTAAACAGAGATTGAGGAATGTTTCAGCTCAGATGGACATGGCTACTATCAACAATTCTAAAATTCATATCTATTACAAGTTCTTGAAACAAAATTTTGGAAGACAACCATATTTCAGTTGCATCCAAGATGAGAAAGCAAGAAATCTGTATACAACATTTAGATTCAAATTTTTCATAGAAACCAGTTATATTACAGGCAATATAGGAAGGAGACCCTTTCTCCATTTTGTAATTGAGGAAATGGTGAGACAGATGATCTTGATAATACATTACTAAAAGTTCTCTCTTTAAAGAACAAAGGAACAAATACCTGGGAGAGATTCCCTCCACATTATATTATTCCGCTGAAGAGCTGATCACCTTTTCTTTGCTAATTCCATATTAAATACATATTAAATAAGGTTACATCATTTATTAAGGCCCTGAATCTAGCATAGTCAGTTGTCTGCAAGCATAACCTTTGCTGCCTGACTTTGAGACACCATCCCTTAGAATAGTGCCCTTAAATGGGAAATAAAGGATACTTTGACCAACCTGGATTGTCTTGTTATCCAAGCATATTGTGAAATTTCAGGATGAATTGAGACATTTTTAAGACCATTGGACATTTTCCAGTGTTCTGGGATTGCAGACTACAAATACGCTGTTAAGAAATGTACGTTGCAAGGCCTGAATCTTACAGAGTTCTGTTCAAATTTGGAAAATTTATGAGTTAACTAAAGTTATCACAAGCATCATCCTTATCTTCCTGTGGGAAAGGTGCATTTATTTGAAACAAAGTAATTTATATCTTTATATTTTTGTCATATATGTGAGTTTGCAGATTCTATTATATTTTTATATATTGTAAATTAACTGCTGTTTGAAACTGTTTTTGTTTTTGAGTTTTAATCTTTATAATGACTTTTAAAATGAACAATTAAACTAAAACTGAAACTGAAAAACTTGCAAACCAGCAGAATCAACCTAATAAAATCTACTACATTGTGGTAAACAGTAAGTAAAAAATGCTTTTACACTTGAACTGCAAACTGGGACTAGTCCCACACTTGGGTGTTAGGTTCTTAGTGATGCTTGTTTAGATTGTGTTGAAGTTTGGTGAAAAAGTAGAGTAGATTTCTCCTGCCATTTCACAGTAACACAGAAACATAGACAATGATGGCAGAAGACCAGAGGTCCATCCGATGGTCCATCCACTTTGCCCATAAATCCTACCATGCCCCAAGATCTTTTTTTTACTACAGGTTTTTGTCTACACCACGCACCCCTTGCTCCCTGTCTTACTACCACTAAGTACTAAACCCTTAACTCTGTCCCAGCCATGCTTGAAATCATTATTGGTTTTGGCACCAACCACCTCCACTGGCAGACCATTCCATGACTCAACCCTCTCTCTGTAAAAAACTTTCTTGGGTCCCTCCTGAACCTCCACCGCCAGCTCCCTCATGTCCTTCTGTTCTAGATTCACTACTCCCTGTTTAATAGTTCCTTGTAGTTCTCCTTGTTCTTTCCTTTCAGGAACTTAAAGGTCTCTATCATATCACCCCTCTGTCGTCTGGCCTAAGGCAAGAAAATGTTAAATACCCTAAGCTGATCCTCATAGGATCTGCTCTGCTAGCCCTGAATCACTTTGTTTACCTTATACTGTGCCATCTCCAACCTGTCCTTTCCTTAGGTGAGGCCTCCATAACTTGGCACAGTACTCCAAGTGTGGCCTCATTAATGGTCTATAGAGCAGCAGTAGCACCTTTTTCTCCTGCTGTAAAACCCTCTCAATACACCCCAGCCTCCTGTTTAACTTATTGCAAGCCTTGTTACATTGGCTAGATTATTTAAGGAGTCATTTGCTGCATGATGACTCTTAGGTCTCTATCTTCAGGGTAGCACCCACTTAAGCTCTCTCATCCAATACTCTGTTCTGATTTTTTTTTCCCAGTGTGCACCATCTTGCAGTTTTGGCATTGATTTTCAGTTGCCAAACCATGGACCACCGCTCCAACCTTTGTGAGTTCCTCTGCATCTCCCTTACTCCCTCCTGACTGTCTATGTCTACCCTACCATAGAGTTTAATGTCATTTGTGAAGAGACACATCCTGTCCTAAGTTCCTTCTCTCCTGTCATTGATGAACATACTGAAAAGGACCGGACCCCACCAGGACTGATCCCTATGGTACCCCACTGGTGACCTTCTTCTCCTTGAGGCTGACTCCACTAACCACTACCCTCTGTTGTCTCCCTTCCAACCAACTCCCCACCCATTTAACTATGTCCTTCGCTGCACCCAGATCCTCTAAGTTCTTCAGCAATCTTCTGTGAGGTACTGAGTTGAATGCCTTGCTGAAGTTGAAATAGAGCAAATCCTCTGCATGACCTTTATCCATTGCTCTAGTTACCTAGTCAAAGAATATAAAGCAATATACCCCGACAGGGTGTGGGTATACTGAATAATTTACCATGTCTGGTGTGGTTCGGTCATGAGGTGCAGCTGAGGACCTAACCACACCAGTAGTGGTAAATCCTCTATTATACCCACTTCCTGAGGGATATATTGCACTTATACAAAGGCCCTGTTTGTTTGTGTACAAAAAAAATATTTAAAATGTCAGTTCTTTTTGAAGTTGCTGCTCGTTTGGTTTTCTGGCCAGCCTTTTTGTTTGGACTTTTGCGGTGTCGCATGTGCTGGAGGATGGCTGATTGCCACCACTACTGTAACAATTTTTTTTCAGCTTATTTGCTGTTGAGAGAATGAACTGCATTTCTTTTCTTTTTCTTTCTGGTGTGTCACTTTTCTGGAATGGTGCAGCACTTTTGTGAAGTTTTGAGGGTAGTGACGGAGTATCGGATGTCAGTTAACGACTAGGTAATCTTGCCGTCCCTCCGTGTGCTTGGCAGTGGTGTGTTTGCGATGAACAGAGGATTTGCCAGGGAGTTTCTGATGTGGTTGAGTGGTGGCTGGCACCTTTCCAGTGGGTACTCTGGAGGATTTACAATGCTGAAAAGGTGCCAGCCAGCCAATCAAAATGCAGAATTCTGTCCATTTTTGTGCCCATTGTATAATATCAGGTTGGTCTGACAAGACCTCCGGTCATGAACCTATGCTGTTTATTATCATGGACCTGTTTTTCTCCAGGTAGTACACTAGGTCCTCTCTGACTAGTGTTTCAATCAGTTTACCCAAAATGAAGGTAACTGACAGGTCTATAGTTGCCCAGCTGCTCTTTGTCCCCACTCTTGTACAGCAGAACTACATCTGCTACCCTTCATTCTTTTCAAACCACCTCACTCTGAATAGAGCTATAGAATAGCCCTACCAGGGATTCAGATAATTCTGATGTTAGTTCCCTAAGAACCATCAGATGCCTTTCATTAGGCCCTGGGGCCATATCAGTCTTCAGGGCTGCTAATTCTTTTTGTCCCATGCACTAAGAAATAACTGTTGCTTATTTTAAGAATCCCCTTTTAGCAGCATTTAGGATGCTCTCTGGCAAAGGCCTGCTGTTCTCCCTAATGAATACTGAGCAGAAGCAGTCATTCAGAATGGTTGCTTTCTGCTCATCCTCTTGTATTACCCTGCCTGCATCTGTTAGCCTAACAATTCCAACTACCACTTTTCTTTTTCCCCTTATATACCTGAAAATCTATTCCTCCCTCTTTAACCCTCTTTACAATATGCAGCTCTGTGTCTGCTTTTGCATCCTTGACTATCCTCTTGTCTTCTAGTTATTACTTCATACTCCCATGAGTCTTCATCACAGTGAGACTGGTCTCTATCTCTCCCAGACTCAGCCTGTACACTATTATCAGCTTTCTCAAACCATTCAGACACCTGCAAGGGTACTTGATGAATGTCATAGCTCAGCATAGACACTCCTCAGGGTATCTCTAGGTCTGAATCCCATCAGAGCCACTGCCCACACTGTACTTAGCTCGTTACCAAAGGTCAAATTACCCACACCTCTCTGTCACAGCTGAGAACACCTCATTTCAGAAACAAAATCTGGTAACCGTAGCCTACTGTTCAGAAATGGAAACAACTTTCACCAAATATAACCCAGTTATCTGTATCTCAAAGGACTCTGTCACAGAAAAGTGAAGTTTATAAAAAATATATTTTAATACTTCAAGATATTTGCACATATAATACTGGATACTACTCTAAGACTATGAGGAACAGTACTTCTACAGAAAAAAAAATATTTTGAACGGCAGAAAAACACACAGAAAAATCTTGTTATATTGCCTAACTTCTCCAAAGTAGAAAGAGCTTACCACACAGGACACCTTGGTGAATCAGGGCAGACTGGAATTATAGATGGTAACTCTCGGGGTCCCAGCCTGACTAACTTTTTAAGGTATGGCAGGTCTCAAAACCCTTCAGCTGCCAGGCCCTGGGTCAAGTATTACACTCTGACATCACAGATTCAATATTTCCTTTCTGTCCTGGAAAACCTTCTATCTGGAAACATAGAAACGTAGAATTTGAATGCAGATAAGGCCCACTTGGCCCACTTAGTCTGCACATTTCTCTACCTAAAGGATAAGCTGCAGATCCTAGTTAACCAACAGACTACTTCCTCCTACCCCCACTAGAATTTCCTTATGTCTGCCCCATGCATTCTTGAATTCCCCACAGTTTTTGACTCCACTACCTCCTCAGAAAGGCTGTTCCAAGTATCCACAACCCTCTTCATGAAAAAGCTTCCTCACATTACCTCTGAGCCATTCCCTCTATCTTCAAACTGTGCCCCCTTGTTCTTGCACATCTCTTTTCTGAAAGATGCTACCCTCTTGGACTTTGTTGATTCCCTTGATGTACTTGAAAGTTTATATCATGCCCCTCTCCTCAAGGGTATACATATTAAGCTCCTTTAATCTCTCTTCATATGTCTTCTGGTGCAGACACTGCACCATTTTAGTGCCCTCCTCTGGACAGCCTCCATCATGTCTATGTCCTTGTGGAGATGGGGTCTCCAGAATTGGATGAAGTACTCCAGATGGGGTCTCACCAACTGTCTGTACAGAGGGATAACAACTTCTTGTTTTCTACTGGTGATGCCTCTCCCTATGCATCCCAGTATCCCACCACGCACTCCTTACTGCCTTCTCACACTGTTTGCCCACCTTAACGTCATCTGATATGACTACCCTCAGTTCCCTTTCCATTTTGTTGTTGTTAGTATCTCACCCCCCATTGTGTACTCTTCCCTGGGTTTTTGTTTCCCACGTGCTTTACTTTGCACTTCTTTGCATTGAATCTAAGCTGCCATACATTTGACTATTCTCCCAATCTTGCCAAGTCCCTTTGTATCCTTTCCACCCAACTTTCTGTATCAGCCCTGTTGCAGATCTTTGTGTCATCTGCAAAGAAACATACTTTTCCTTCTAGTCCTCTGCAATGTCACTTATAAAGACATTAAACAGGACTGGTCCCAGTACTGAACCCTGTGGTACCCCACTAGTAAACCCTCTTTCTTTAGCGTGAACTCCGTTACTATTACCCTCTGTATCCTGTTGTCCAGTAAATTCTTTACCCAGGCTACCACTTTGGGACCTACTCCAAGGCTGGCTAACTTGTATATTAATCTTTTGTGTGGGACTGTGTCAAATGCCTTGCTAAAGTCTAGGTAGGCCATGTCCACAGCCCCTCCCTGGTCTACTACATTGGTCAGCCAGTCAAGGAAATCTGTTAGATTTGTCTGACATGACCTTCCTGCTGTGAATCCATGCTGCCTTGGGTCCCATGCCCCACTGGCCTCTAGGAACTCAACAATTCTTTCCTTTGAAGTGATTCCATCATTTTCCCTACTACTGAGGTCAAACTAACAGGTCTGTAGTTTCCTGCCTCTGTCTTGCTCCCACTTTTGTGAAGGGAATCACATCCACCCTCCTCCAGTCCTCCACTACCACACCATCCTCCCATGATTTGTTAAAAGGGTAGTCAGTGGTGTCACTAGTTCTACCCTTAGTTCTTTCAGAATTCTTTGGTGGATCCCGTCAGACCTCATTGCTTTGTCCACCTTCAGTTTTAAGAGTTCTTTCAGAACCCTTTCTTCTGTGAATGGACTGGAATCGACCTCCTATCCAGAGTGCTTCTATTCTTTGATTTAGGTACCTCCCCTCCTCTTCTTTTGTGAACACTGAGCAGAAGTATTCATTCAGTATCCCTGCTTTTCACTGACATCCTCTACACATCCTCCCTTCCCTTTATTAAGCCTCACTATCCCTCCCTTGGTCTTTCTTCACTCCTTAATATACTTACAGTGGCGTGAAAATATTTGCCCCTTCCTGATTTTCTCTATTATTGCATATTTGTCACACTGATGTTTTCAGGTCTTTGGACAAAATGTAATATTAGATAAAGGAACCTGAGTGAACAAATAACACTTGTTTTCTTTTTTTATTTCAGTTATTTAATGAAAAAAGTTAACCAACACCAATTGGCACTGTGTGAAAAAGTAATTGCCCCTTACACTTAATAACTGGTTACGCCACATTTAGCTGCAATGACTGCAACCACACACTTCCTATAATTCAATATCAGTCTTTCACATCGCTGTGGAGGAATTTTAACCCACTCTTCCTAGCAGAACTGCTTTAATTTAGTAACATTTGGTAGTTTTCGAGCATGAACTGCTCGTTTCAGGTCCTGTCACAGCATCTCTATTGGGTTTAAGTCTGGACTTTGACTAGCCACTCTAAAACATTAATTTTACTTCTTTTTAGCCATTCTGATGTGGACTTGCTTTTGTGTTTTGGATCATTGTCTTGCTGCATGACCCAACTACGCTTCAGCTTCAGCTGATGGAAGGATGACTGGACATTCTCCTTAAGAATTTTCTGGTACAGAGCAGAATTCATGGTTCCTTTAATTATGGCAAGTCATCCAGGTCCTTAGGCAGCAAGCATCCCCACACCATCACACTACCACTACCATGTTTGACTGTTGGTATGGTGTTCTTACTGTGGAATGCTGTGTTTGCTTTACTTGAGACATTATGGGTTCCATGTTGTCCAAAAGTTCCACTTTGGACTCATCTGTCCATAGAACATTTTCCCAAAAGGCTTGTGGATCATCCAGGTGCTTCTTGGCAAATGAGAGACGAGCATTTATGTTCTTCTTAGTTAGCAGTGGTTTTGCTTGCTACTCTCACATGAAGCCCATTTTTGCCCAGTCTCTTTCTGATTGTGGAGTCATGAACACTGACCTTAGCTGAGGCAGAGAAGCCTGCAGTTCTTTGGATGTTGTTTTAGGATCCTTTGAGACTTCTTGGATGATTTTACACTGCGCCCTTGGAGTAATTTTGGCAGGCCGCCCACTCCTGGGAAGGGTCACTACTGTTCCAAGTGTTCTCCATTTGAGATTATGGCTCTCACTGTGGTTCGATGGAGTCCCAGAGCCTTAGAAATAGCTTTGTAACCCTTTCCAGACTGATAGAGGGCAACACAATGTTTTTCTGATCTTTTCAGAACTTCCTTTGATCATGGCATAATGTGCTTGTTGAATCTTTGTGCTGGCAATGTGACTCTGATGGTAAGGGCCAAAATAAGTGAGGTTTATATTGAGCAGGGCTGGCTGTAATCAAGCCTGGCTGTGTTCAATCAGCTGACTCTAATTATCCCTTTAATTGGGTTGATTTAACTAGGGGCAATTACTTTTCACACAGTGCCAGTTGGTGTTGAGTTAACATTTTCATTAAATAAATGAAATAAGTAAAAAAAAAGTGTTATTTGTCCACTCAGGTTCCCTTTATCTAATATTATATTTTGTCTAAAGACCTGAAAACATCCAGTGTGACAAATATGCAATAATAGAGAAAATCAGGAAGGGCAAATACTTTTCACGCCACTGTATAAAATGTTTTATCCCCTTCTTAACTGAGTTGGCTATCTTTCCTCATTTTGGGTTTTTGCTATTCTGACTGTCTTCCCACTTCCTTCTGCTTTAACTGGTACAGTTTTCTGTCCTGCTCCTTCTTTGTTTCGTATACTTCCTGAATGCTACCTTTTTCCTTAACCTTCCTCGCCACCTCTTTGAGAGCCATAGTGTTTTTTTCCTTCGTTTTACTTTGTTGATTTGCTTCATGCAAAGGCTTGTTGCCTCTGTGATGGCTGCTTTGATTTTTCCCCATTGTTCCTCCATCCCTCCTTCTTGCCCATTTGCTAGTGCTTTTCTGAGGCACTCTCCCATTTTCCCAAAGTGAACCCTCCTAAAGTCCAACACTCTTGCTTTGTATGGCTCTTGACTGTATGGCTGTGTTTATTGTGAACCACACTGTTTGGTGGTCACTTGTTTCCAGATGGCTACCCACTTCTACAACCGAGATCCTTTTTCCATACACATTTGACAGTACCAGGTCTAAGACTGCTCCCTCCTGAGTGGGTTCCACCACTAGCTGTCTGAGGCATGCCCCTCTAGGGCTTCAGGAATAACCCTGCTTTTGGATGTGCCTGCAGCCAGGGTGCTCCATCTAACATCTGGCATATTCAGGTCCCCCATCAACAATATTTCCCTTTTCTGCCATTCTATGGATGCCTTCTATCATTTCCTTGTCCATTGCCTCCCCAAGATGGGGGTCTGTATATGACCCCTGTGCAAACTGTGGTGCCATAACCTGTCTTCAGGGTAATCTACAGTGCCTCCTCTACTCCCTGTTTATCCATTAGTTCCATTGCTTTGATCCCTTCCCTTACATGAGAGCTACTCCTCCTCCTCCTCTGTTACCCTCCCTGTCCCTCCTGTAGATTGTGTACCTAGTATGTTGACATCCCAGTCATGGTTCTCGGTGTACCATGTTTCTGTGACTGCCACAATATCCAGGTGTCCTCTTCCATCAAGGCCACTAGTTCAGGAAGCTTGTTACATAGACTACAGACATTGGTACTCATCACCTCCAAGTTTTGATGGCCCTACCCTTTTAACCCCATCCCTGTCCTATGCCTTTATTTGCATTTACCTCTATCCTGCTCCCCATTGACTTCTCTGCCTTGATGTTTACCTCTCTAACTACTGTGTTTTTGTGGCTGGAGGCTGGGTTTTTCCTGCTCCTTTTCAGTGCCCCCTTGGCTAGTTTAAATGCTTGCCAATGATGCATTTAAACCTATCACCTAGGATTCTGTTTCCCTCCCAGATGGATGCAGACCATCACACCAATATAGGCCTATATCCTCCAGGTGGACCCCCAATAAAGCCAAAACCCTGAGCACTGCACCAGTTTTTCAACCATTCATTGAATCCCATGGTGAGGAGCACCCTAGCATCACCCTTGTCATAGGCAGGCAGCACCTCTGAGAAGGTTACTGTATGTGCTACTTGTCTCAAGGCCCCTCCCCAACTCTTCAAACTCCTCTTGCACTGCTCTGATCTCATTCACAGCCCGGTAATTTATCCCTAGGTGGACAATGACATTCGGCTCCTCCTCATGCAGCTGCTCCCACAATCCTGAGGATTTGCTCCCTGTCCCTCCAAGCCATGGTGCCAGGCAGGCACCCCTCCCTCTCTCCTTCCTCCCCAGATCTACCCCCTAACAACTGAGTCCCCACCAGGAGTTGTTTCCTCCCCTGGGGTCCCATGTTACCCTCCTGTGGGTCTCCTTTGTGCAGTTTGCAGCATCCTCCTTGGTCTACTGCAGGTGCCTCCATAGAGGAGCCACTCTCTGCCAGAAGAGAGTAAGAATTATGAAGAGGTACAACTGGAGTGTGCCTCTGTTCCACCACCCTCTCTCCCTGAGCCCACCTTGGTCCAACCACTTCTCTTCTTGGCAACCTCTGAGGTAGCGGCAGTGGCCCTGGTGGTCCCTGGGTGGGGAAGGAGGTTTCAAAATTCCTAGCCAAGTCAGCCTGGAGACAGAGCAACCTCTTCCTCAGACCTGAGAAGTGCCTACAAATAAGGCAGCATTACAGCCTCCAGAAAGTCTTCCAAAAGTCTACTGCTCCAGTGCATTGCACTACTCCCCACATGTCTGTCTTCTTTCCTGTTTTTCCTGTGTTAAGCCTTTTTTTTGTTATATATTTTATTTTATTTTTTCATTTTATTTATTATTTTATTTTACTTCATATATTTACTTCACGATCACCCCTCTGTGACCTTTGCCAACTTCAACTGCTTTCCTATAACATCCCCTTTGTAAACTGCTAAGGTACTATGAAACCATTTATTAGACCAGTGGAACCCTTTGCTCCCTGGGCCAATTGATGTTACCAATGTGTACCATGTAAAACCATAAACTTATGTATGTTAATACCTAACTATGTACCCCTGTGACCTCCTATGTACTCAGCTATCGCTGTCCTACAGTTACTCATGTGTATCCCTCTCCTTGTTATGTTTCTTACCCAATGTCATCCGATACAATTCTGCTATGTATGTACACTCTGGATCTACAAATGTATACCTAAGACTACTGTTTAATATTGCAGAGATATGTAATCTCTGTCACTAATCCGGGTGCCCCTGAAAAAGGGATCTCTGGTCTTAGTGGGCTTAACCGGTTACCAAAATCTAAATAAATAAATAATAAAATATCGGATTTACAACCTTTGAGTCAAAGACTCATTTACAAAGGCACCTCATTGCAGGGAGGGAACAATCAACTTATGAGACAAGTCAGTGGGGAACAATACAGGTGAGATACATGCAGCATACATAACAGAATTTTCAAAGAGCAAAATAACATATATATATATATATATATATATATATATACACTTAGTAAATGTGATATTACCTTCAATGCAGTGAGCTGTGCTGGTAGGATATGAGTTGTATGCACCTTGTCTCTTGAGAAATTATGTCAGAACCCTGCTATAAAGAAAATGAAACCTGGGGGTTGAGGATGTGGGAAGGGTGGGTTTGGGCCTAAGCTGTGCCCTCAGGAACAATCAGCTTCAAGTTCTGACCCACCACTAGGATGAGTGTTGACCTTTCTTTCAGCAAGATAACCTGCACAACAATCAGGGGAACACAGTCTCCTGCACCTGAGGCTGTCTGTGTTTCAAGACACAACTGCAGGTTTTGCTATGACAACTCCTCAGCCACCAGTAAATTATTTAAAAATAGTTTAACTGTCACAAAATCCTAGTAGATAATCCAGCTACCCGAAGGAAAACCAAAATGCAATATTTCAGTCCTTCTGAACTTGTTCACAAGATAGAGTTTCAAGCCCCTTCTTGGTTAAATACTAAATATATCAATAAAAGCAATTACAAGGGTAGATAGTTTCACCTCCACAGAATTGAGCAAGAGTGTGCAGGCTGCAGATATCAAGTGCAATATAGAACCTCCCACAGCTCACAGCTGAGTAAAAGTAGCTTCCTTCAACTTCAAGAAAATGTACTTTGTGTCTCTAAATGTTGCACACAGCAGCAGCTTATAGCAAACTGGTCCAAAGTGGACAGGTATTCTAGTTTCATGGACTGCAAGTTCTTTCATTTTGTCTTCCAGTCTGTTAAAGTCCATGGGGTTCTGTTTTCTTGCTCTGTCTTTGTTTACACTTAAAACAGAGCCTGTGATTGTGAAAGCAATTATTGATTGATTGATTACATTTTGATGACCGGGTAAGCCCACTGAGACTAAATGGTCCTGTTTCAGGGGTGACCTGAATTATTTACATGAAACAAAGAGTAATGAAAGAGTATTAAGTAAGCAGTGCAATTGGTTAAATTTGCAAAAAGGTCACAGCGTTACAGAGTTTTAGACACTTGAATAAACACAAAGTGCAAATACAAGACACAAGTCATCAAGCTACAATGCAGCAGATTCAACAAACAGGCATCAATCTGCTAATACAAGCACAGAGGCTGTGTTTAAGGAGAAGTATCTTTAGTCTTTTCTTAACAATCAAGTGAGGAACAGTTTTGAAGAGGTGCAACTAGAGCATTCCACAGGTAAGGAGCAGAGTATGCAAAGGATCGCTTTGCCACACAAGTCCTTGTTCTCGGAACTTCAAGTAGCATACAACCAGAAGACCAGAACATTCTTCTCACAGGTTTAACTGCCAACAAATCACTGATGCTGAGGGAAACACCTTTTACTTGTTTGTATGCTAGGCATTAGAGTGGATAGCGGTATCATCCTTCAAAGGAAGCAAATTAATGAGTGAACTACATCACAATGTTGCACAATAGCTGAAGCACTGGCATTACATCAACTGATTTTATGACAGAGAACCTTTAGCTTACAGTAAAGTATCCTTTAGCTAACAGGAGCTCTACTGTGTGTCCAAACAACCCCTATCTGATTGACTCAAGCCTGGGCTCCAATGGCATGAAACTTGAGATATATTAGCCTGGTGTATACCAGCTTTTTTATTTTATTTTATTTATCAAGTCTAGGATTACAAATACCTTTGAGCCAATGCTCTTTTACAAAGGTTCCATGTCAGAGAAATACAAATTATGGGAACATCAAGACAGACATTACAACAATGTGGACATTGCAAACAGATTACAGATTAATACAATTCAAGGAAACATTGTAAGCAAGGCAGCCAGTGGCATTTATCAGAAAACAGACAAGAGATAAGAAGTGCCAGAGCCATAGGGAAAGGGAAGAGGGAGGAGGAGGGGAAAAGTAATGTAGGTAGAATAGAGAGAGGGTGAAAAGTGCAGTATTGGGTATACCAAGATGTGAGGATAGAATCCAGTGAGGAGGGAGGGGACCACTAGAGCAGGCAGGGAAGTGGAGAAACAAGGTTAAGTTGGGCAGTCACAGGAGCTGTTGGTAGTGAGATAGTCCCAGAGCCTAGTTTTAAACATACCAATTGTTGGGGCAGAGGAGATTGTGGGGCTGAGGCCATTGAACCAGAGTGGCGCTCAATAAGCAAAGAGTGTTGTCCTGTGAAGTGTGACAGAGGGAACTTTCAGTAGCTATAGCGTGGATCTCTGAAGGCACCATTTGTTGGTTCAGTGTTGTAAAAGAGTTGAGACCCCAGAAGGTGAGTCCAAGGTAGATTTTTTCACCATGGAGCAGATGAGAAACTTTATGCGGTTTGATAGTTGGGGCCAGCCGGTCTGGGTGTACAGGTCAATGTGTGGGTGAGATGGTGAGCACCAGTGATGAGCAGACATGCCTTATTTAAGGCAATTGAGAGGCATCTAAGGGTTGTGGTTGTGGCGAGCCTACAAATGATGAGACCATAGTCTACTACAGAGATCACAGAGCTCAGGACTGCAACCTTCAAAGCTTCTGGCATGAGGTGTTGTCTGTGTTTGTAGAGAGACCAAGCAGGTATTAGCAGCTCTAGCTACATTATCTACATGAGGTCCATAGGAGAGATTAGGGTCAAGCTGTATCCCTAAGTGTTTGAAGGACCCCTGATCTAGAGTGTTCCCTGGGTGGTGGAGATAGCCAAGTGGTGTAGCTTGTGTGGGTTATGAGAGCTACAGAAGAGCATAGATTTGGTTTTCTTGTCATTGAGGACCAGTTTATGATTAAGAAACCATGTCTCTACAGAACTGAAACCAAGTTGAAGGTTGTGTTAAAGAGTTGCAGGATCTTTGTGAGTGGAGAATACAACAGCATCAGCTGAAATACTTACAAGAGGTCTAGCTGATAACTAGAGAATAAAGGATGGGGAAGTGTGATACGAGAATTTAATGTACACCTCAGTTGTGGCATGCTTCATAAACCCAGAGGGTTTATTAAAGCATCCTACATCAAAGGTGTGCCTTAAATTAGAGTTTTCAAAACACTTTCCCATCTTTTATTTTATATAATTGCTGGCAGCAATTTCTTTTTCAGCCAGACTTCTGAGGTCACATGACACACTGGCAGACCTTATGGAAATGTTGATAAGAAAACGTGATACTGTTTGGTAAGAAAATGTTACTGTTCTAGAAGTCCTACATTAAAAGTATGCTTTAGTAGCCTGTAAGAGACTGTTTTTATTTTAGTGCTTCTGAACTGTCATTGCTTGTTAAAAGCGTACACACACACTCACTCACTCTTTCTCTTCCTCCCTACTTCCCCTTGTAAGCCTTTTTTGTTTATTGCCGTTTCTGCATTTTTTAACTTACAGTTTGCAGTCGGGATCCCCAAGTCACTCAGAACCATTGCAGCTTGCACTGGCTCTGTCCAATGTGGATGAAGTGCAGGATCAACCAGATACATCGTTTTTTAAATGCAGAGGTAGATATAGAGTAAAATTAAAAAACACACAAAATTGCAATGAGAGATGAGTTTGGTGGGTGCTGGTGGCAGCTCCTCAGTAACTGAGAGGTGGAGCTGCCATGTTTTCAAAATTTTAAGCCCGCATAACAGAGAGCAGAGAGCCAATGAGGAGTGTGAAGTTCTGACAGACACAGACAGTGGAATGCCATAATAACCAGCAGGTTATTATGGCAACATCAACTCAGTCATTCCATTAAAAAATTGATGACCAGTAATTATTCAAAATTAAACACAGAAACATAAAAATATTACACAAAGTTATTACATCTCCCCACTCCCTGGAAAAATGAAAACAAATCCTTTAGCATCATTAAATTAGGTGTGTTTTTCACGTGAGCTGGCTAGTGCCACCTGCTGTGCCCTCAGTAAATTCTCTGGATGAATCCCACATTAGTTTCTCCTGGTTCACTGTCAATATAGTGCATCAATGTTAACATGTTCCATTATAGCGAAGGCAATACAGCGTTATGCATTAATCATGTTTGAGCATAATGTCGCCGCACCATGTAGCACTTAGCATTGCATTGTTCAATAGTTGAATCTGTCTGAAAATGTGCTTACCTGGGGCAGTTTATCTATGACGCCGTGATGATAATTGAGGAGTGAGTAATCGGATGGGCCGACTCTGTGTTACATCAGTACTTGTCCCTCTGCACAGTTACTACCCATCTAGTTCCTACTATTGGTCACCATGGTAACACAACCCGCAGAGCCCAGCTGAGCCATGATCCTGCAAATTCTGCAGCACAGTGAAACCAACAAGGTAAACATTATTCCCAAATCTTTATTCACATTTGAAGAGGGACTATGCACTTTAGCAGAGGTAGAAGATATCTGGCAAGCAACAGATGGTCCAAGCTGAGTTATTCCAAACAACAATCTAGGTGTGGGCAAGTAGTACAGGTATTTTATGCAGATGAGCACGTCATTCTGACATGCGCTATAGTGACTGAGCACTAATTAGGAGATGCGCTATTAAGCGAAGCGCTATAATGAGTCGCACCATTTTGGTTGCGCGATATTGACCAGATACCGCTTCTCCTAGCACCTCACCTGCTTAAAATAGGTGTACTAACTACTGTCTGGACAACTCATCTGCACTGCCATATTGTGACCTATTGCAGTGCCTAATTTCCATATTATAGGACTGTAGACTGACTGCTCAAAGGTCCTATGCAACCATGTAAAAAAAGGACATGGTCAGTGACCAGAGTGAATTCCTCCCATACAAATAAGGGTCCAGTTTCTGCAAAGCCCAGACAATACCTAGACACTCCTCTCAATTGTGGCATAGACCTCCTGCCTGGGCAGCATTTTCCTTCTCAGGTACATGACTGGATGTTTCACTCCCAAGTGTATAGCCAGACTCACAACTGCACCTAGCCCATGGCGGTAACCTGTGAAGTGGGCACATGAGGAAGGGCACTGTCTGTAATGGCGATACCTTTCCAGCACAATCCCTCATGGCGATGAGGGGTCGGGTGAACTGGGTGACAGGATGCTGCTATGTGTCGCAGCGTGTGGGGGAGCAATCAGGAGAGCGTGGCTGGGAGGGGCAGAGGAGCTGTAGGGGTGGTGCTGCGGTGGCTGGCCGAGCTGCATCATAGCATCGGGGTTAGCTAGTGGATGGGGTGGGTGAGGCACGGGTTCGGGTCCGGCGCTGGTGCGATTTGTATTCCAGCCTGAACCTTTATTTTTAATGCTTTCACCTCTCTCAACATGCACCCCCGAGTTGAGAATCCTTATAGGGGGGTGCAGGGGCAAAGCTCCTACACGAGGGTGGTGGGGGCACAGCCCCCACAGAAAGCATTAAAAAATCTCCTGCCACCGTTGTCCCAGGCGCTAGGTTGTCAGAGTGCCGAAAGCTTTCGGCACTCTGACTGTGACGATAACGGAGATCGCCTTTAGGCAATTACAGTTATCACATTGACCTGCCCATGACCCATTCAGAAAGTGGTCCACAAGCCACTGAAAAGTGGCTGTTCTGTTGCATTCTTTATGCCAAATGGTATTACCATGAACTCAAATAATCCAAACTGGATGAAGACATCTGACCTCTCTCTGGCTTCAGGGTCAGGAGACCAGCTAATAAACTTTTGTCAGGTCTATGGTAGATAGATAAATGGCTCTCCCAGTCTCTCTAGGACTTCATCTGTCCTGGGCATGGGGTATGCATTTAACTCTGTGCAGATGTTGAGCTTGTGGTAGTTGACACAGAACCTCATGGTCCCATCCTTTTGGGGATCAGTATCATTGGGGAGGCCCAGAAGTGACTGAATTCCAGAATTGCACAGACAGCCAGCATCTCCTTGATCTACCCTTTTATGGTATTTCTTACTCCTTCCGGAACTCTGTAGAGTGGGTGTCTCAGCAGGGCTTAGGACCCTGTATCTACATGGTGCTCTACCAGCATGATATTCAATTTAATTCCATTTTATTTTTACCAGGATAACACCACTGAGACAGCTCATTTTGAGGCAGGCCTGGAAGGACTAATATACATAGGAGGTACACAGAATTAATAATCACAATGGAAAATTCAACAACGGTGGTACCAAAACCAGTGGTGCAAAACAAGTAATGTGAAGTACAGCCTACTGAGGTTCCATACTTAGAAATCAGGGCGGAAGATATAAAACAATGCTAACTGTACAAGGGATACAAGACAGATAAAGTGCAGTTACAACTCAAAATAATTACAGAGAGGAAACTAACACTAAAATGAGTGGGAGAAAAGGAAGAGTTGCTGGAATGAAGTATAAGAGTATGAGGAAGGAGCAATGAGACAGCAAGAGACAGAAAGGGGAATGGGGAGGGTAGAAAATGGTGGAAGGGTAAAGGGATAGGCAAAATTGGGAAAATGAAGGTGCATAGAAAAGGAAGTAATCAAGGTATTTAGGATTAGTGTAAGAAGCAGGTTAGAAAGAAAGGAATATACTACAGGATCCCTCTACGGAGAAGAACAAAGAACAGGTAGAGTTTGGAATACACAGCATCAAGTAAGCAATAAGTGCAGGAGAGCCTCTTTAGGAGATGGGACCATTATTTTGCAAAGCAATTGCACTTGTCCTTTGTCTGCAAAGCAAGTTTAAGCAGAGATTTAAGGGTACACCCTGACATCCCAGTGAACATTTCATCAAATGTATGCAGCACCCATGCATTTCAGCAGCTTGGGCTGGCTTCCCAGAGTGGATGACAGCATATACTGAGGATTCTTCCTTAACCTCTTCCAGGAGACCCAGCAGTGGGTCTGCATTGCCCTCCTTCTCCAGATAGCTAAACAGAGCCAGGATCATCTCGTCCTAGTCATGGTAGGGTTTTGTCATGTTTCCATGGGAGACTGGCTGTTTGCACTTCCTGTCTGGCACGCTGCCACATAATTAACATCACTCACCCTCCTGATCACACATCAAGAAAGTCACTTTGACATCATAGATTTAACAATTCTTTTGTGTCCTGGAAACCTCCCATCTGGAAAACTGGTCCCAAACTGGATTGGTATTCCAGACCCCGGCTTTGTGGATTGCAAAGTCCATCCTTCTGTCTTTTCATCTGCTAGAGTTTATGGGGTTCTGTCCCCATGCTCTGGCTCTGCTTTGTTTACATTAAGAAAAGAGCCTGTGATTATGAAACAATTCATCTCTTTGAAGTGTAAGTATCCATTAGCTAACAGAAACACTACTGTTTGTCAGAGCAATGCTCTATCTAACTGCCTCAGGCCTCAGCTCCAACAGCATGAAACCTGAGATTTATCAGACAGTTCTATCTCACCTGCAATACTTACAAAATGTATCACTGATGATATAAATTAAACACAGAAATATAAAAAAATTACACAAAGGTTTTTACAAGCCTCTTGTTTCTCCTTGTACCTGACAAAGGCCTTTTTTGGACCTCAATGCTTCCTTGATCTTTTCAGAGAACTGTATTGATCTCTTGTACCTGTTTCTGTTGGTAACAATTCTCAGGCATAACTGCTGCCTCAGAAATTGCCCTATTTATTTCTCCCATATTTTCTCCACTTCCCAATACTGTCCACTCTAATTAACTTGTTCCAAACTAAATACCTCATCTGGTTGAAGTCTGCACTTCTGAAATACAGAACTTCAGCCTTTAAAGAGGGCTTACTGGTACTAAGGGTGCACTTGAATCATATGGTGTTATAGTCACTGGAAACCAGCAGTTCACCAACTGCATTCTGCCTACCCTTATCCAGTTGATGAGCAACATGTCAAGAATGGCAGAATGCCTTGTGGCTTCTTGACCAACTCAACCAGTCTACAGTTCTACAATGTATCTAGCTGGGCCTTACTTCTGATGCTTCTAGCTGGAATGACCCAATCAATGTCTGGGAGGTTGAGAGCCCTCTACTACTACTACTACTAAAACCACTGCTACTACTACTTTGCAACCCCCATCTGCAATTCTGCTCTTAGTTCTCATCCCTTTGCCCTGATGGTCTACAGGTGAGCCCCATATGCAATTTCTTACCTGGCTTATTATGAGCTGAACCCACAGCTATTCTATTTGTCTGTTTCTCCCTGATGGAACCACCCCGGTACCTCAGTGTCTTCTCTGAAATAGATGGCTGCACCTCCTACTTTACCTTCCCCCATGTCCCCTATACATGGTTGTAGCCTGGGACCATCAGGCCCAGTCATTATTCTTGGTGGTCCATGTTTCCATAATGGCTACAAGGTCCAGCCCTGCCTCTGCTATCATTGCCTGGAGTATAATGATTTTGATTCTCAGGTTTCTGGCATTAAGACAGACTGCTTTTATCATCTGCCCAAATCCATTTTGTTTTTACAGGTCCTCTCCTTCATTTTCCTTAGCACCTACATTTATTGTTTTTCCATTTTTTGTAGGCTTAGTGCCCCCTGCAACCTTCCCTACATTTTTATGAACCGTGCCTTACTGTGATATTGTGTCAAAAGAGCAAAACAAAATAGTGAGGACCATATGAGCTCATCAACAATAGCACCAGCAAACACAGAAGAGGAAAATATCAGTGAACCATTGAAACAGTGAACATTAGAATACAAAAAAGAAGTAACTGCAAACTAACACAGCACATCCCAGAAAAGTAAACACAACATAGCAAACAAGATAGCAATGTACAATTTTATTCTCATAGAAAACAAGTGAGAAAACACATCACTATAAACACAACAGCAGCTAAATTCCATTACATGTAAATGCACAACTATTTGCAAAACAGTAGTACACATATATAAAACATACTAAACAAATTAAACCTGCAACTGAAAATTAAACACAGCCCCTTTCAAATAATCATACTTAGACCTTGTATCATAATCGGACATAATGCAAGTAATTCTCTTACTCAAGTCCACATATTTCTTCTTTGAAGAAGAACAATCCTGACTTGCAACACCTTGCTCAGTCTTTATTTCTGAGAGGTGTTGTTCACTCTTCAAGCTATCAATAAACTTCCAGATATTCAGATGGCATGCACCTATTCGTCTACTAAACTTATGATACCAACCCGCACAGCATTATTCCTTCTGGCCAAACCTTGCTTTGTGGCTTCACAGCAATTCAGAAGGAGACAGGAAAAACAGGATGTCTTCTCCCAGAGCAACTAATGAGACATCTTATACATGCATAATTGTCTATAAGGGGCTGTAACAATTTATTGCACTCCACAAAAACATTCCACTGCCTCATTTCTTCAAAATGGACACTGCATCAGTGGCAGGCAAAAAGTCAAAGCCAGGAGCATTCTGATGTGGACTGCAAGTTGTTCATCAGACACATATTTCTGACAAAGATCATGAAACTGATGCACCTTCCTCCAAACAGACTGACAAAAATGGAAAAAGCATCCTCAAACTTCACAGTCAGGCAAAGCAATAGAAAATGCCTTCCAAGCAGCCTGTTCTATATCCAACAAAGCAGTATGGGGACAGACACCAGACCTCACTTCTTTAACTCTGAGAAAACATGCTCATAAGAACTGACACTTCATGCAGTCATCAGCACATCGAATCCAGGAATAACAGTAGAAAACTTTGTGCCATGCACTGCATAAACTTGAGAAAACAATGTAGGGGAACATTTAAAAGTCCCATCTAAAACCAGTCAGTGCACCCTCCATAAAATGAACATTCCTGTCTATAGAAAAAAGGAAACAGTCAGTGCACCCCTCCATAAAATGAATATTCCTGTCTCAGAAAAAAGGAAACAATCTCCATCCCAACCAATATAATAAAGCAGAAAATGTTCCCACTTAGAGTATGGCTATAGTCATTTGGAATACTCAAGTCAGAAACAGAGGAAAGGGACATGGAAGGCTTTGACAGTACCTTCCAACCTCGAAAACAGTCCACTTCAAATACTGCAGTCAGGTCAGAAGGCCAGCCACAGCATCAGAAACGTAGAAGTGCAATCAAAATGACTTGCGAAGTCAACTCCACAGTAGCCACAGCTTGATTTTTTCACATACCTCACAGCGAACAGTTACATCACCGCATCAGCTACATGATTATGACACTGTAGGATCTTAACAACAGTAATCAAGATAGTGTGCAGTCGAGCCAAACACTGACATTTCTGACAATCAATACACCGCCAGTAAACCTTTTATGTGACGGACTTATCTTTGCGATAAACATAGCCATTAAAATGTAAAAGGGATTTCCTCTTCTGACTCAAATTGCACTGACATCTCAGCACAATAAGAGGACATCCACCAAAAGCACAGCACTTTTACCAAAGAAACAAGAGGCAGACACAAACCCAGGTCAACCCAGTAATTAATAAATTGACAACGCCATTCTAAAAATTACCAAACCAAAAACATGCAACTAGGAACACAGACAAAACTCAGTATAAAACACCTGCAAATTGGAACCCAGTAAACAGATTGCGGAGCACAAAAGTATGAAAATCCCCCAAAGAAACACACTCACATTACACACTTCATCACTGAAAGACTCCCAGAAACAGCAAGACATACCATTTGTTTGACAATTTTACATGTGAGGGCCTTCACCTCTGCACCCCCATTAATATATACAGACATCATTGGAAATGCACAGTTCACCACATCAATGCAAATAGTTCACCAGAAAACCACAGCTGACTTAGCCAAACTTATCCAGAAAAAACTAACAATAAAACAACAGTCAGTGAACATCGCTATTAAAAGCAAGTAGATCAACTAACACTTGCTGTATTTGACTCACTGTTTTTCACTCACTCAATTGCCCTCACTCTTTTGGTGTGACACTCCTTGTTGCTTCCCGCCCCAATATTTCTAAACCCAGTTTGGAGGAGAGCCCTAGCTAGGTTCCCTACTTCCTCTCCCTTCTTGGTGGTTTCCCTGGGCTCAGCATCCCTCACAGTCTGTTTACCTAGCCACCAGTGTAGATGTCCAACTTCTGCACCAGTGCACTAATCCCAATTCTTTTATGTGAAGGCCACCCCCATAAAAGAGCCACCTGTCCCAGAAGCCCCCTCAAAGTGGTATACCTGCTCCTGACACCAACCCTTCAACCAACCATTAAACACCTCGATCACCTCCTTCCTCACTCTGTGCTTCCCATTCCCCAGCCCATGCAGGAGTACCTCAGAAAATGCAAGGGAAGCCAGACTGGCTTCTCAATCTGTCCCCAGCCTTCAAAAGGTATGTTTCACTTCCTTCAGAGGTTGGTTGCAAGATCATTGGTACCAAATGGATCAGTATGGAGATGAGGTACAGCAGGAAGGTAATCAGTTACAGGGATTGTGGGTCACTCTTCTCCAGATTTATGCTGTGCAGGAGGAGTCACTGCCCCATCTGTAGGACCACTATGGAGCTCCATGCACAGCTGATAAGAACACAGAGATATCTGAGCTGTGGCACTGGCTTAGCTGGGTCCCTCCCACATCTCCACTCTCCCAGGTGCTCACTCACCCAGGGGGCTGAATAGTGTTGGGGAAGGGGGTACACAAGAAGAAGGAAATGGTGGCAGAAGAAGCCATAAGTGGTTGACAAGACTCCCTCTATCCAGACAGCAAATTGCTTTTGCCATTCTTGATGTGGTGCTCACTGACTTGGAAGTCGTGGGAGGAATGAAGGTAAAAGAACCACTAAGGGTCAGCAACCAAAACTCTAAATGGCTGGAGCTTGCCCTAGGGACAAGTAAGCCTTCATCAAAGGCTGAAGTTCGAGATTTCTGAAGGCAGACTTTAATTGAATGAGGGAGCTGGTCTGTGACAAGTTGGAGTGGACAGTATCAGAAATGAGGAGGAAAGATGGCAGGCAATCTAGAAGGCCATTCTTGAGGCAACAAAGTTTTGCATGAGAATAGTAATCATAAGTAACAGGTATAATAAACCCATCTGGTTCTCTGAAATGTCAGGGAAGCAGGGAGAAGCAAAATTAAGTCCTTCACTAGGTTCGAGGAAAAATAAGGGAGGAAGAATGGTGAGAGTTCCAACTGAGAAAAGGGAAACCAAGAGTGGTGACAGAAGCAAAGGCAGACACTGAGCTACATATTGCGAAGAAGGTCAAGGGCAGGAAAAACAGTTCTTTGAATATATTAGGGTAAAATGAAGAGAAGGGAGGAGGAATTGTGAGGCTAGCAGAAGAACACAGGATAATCGAGGAAGGTGGGCAGAAAGCAGCCATTCTTCATGACTATTTCTGCTCTATATTCAGAAGGAAGACAGCTGGCCTCTGCCAGAGACTGGAATTAAGGCGGATGTAAGGGGATCCCGAGATGAGGCAACAAGTATTTACCAGTGTAAGGGTTCAGAAAGGTTGAGCAACCTTAAAGATAGATAAGGCGCCAGGACCAGATGGGATGCATCAGAGGGTACTCAAGGAATTCACAACAGAACCAACTGAACTCCTGGTAGCGCTTATTCAATAGTTCAGCACAGACAGGCCAGTTCCAAACACTGCAGGTAGCAGACATAGTTTTGCTGTATAAAGGGGGAAAGAAGCAACCAAGTAACTAAAGACTTTTCAGTCTTAACTCTATTGTGGGTAACCTAATGGAAACACTAGTCAAAGAAGACTTCATGGATTGCCTGGAGAGTAATGGACTCTAGGATTTAAACATGGGTTTGTAGCAGGAAGTTCTTGTCTGATAAACATTCTAGTCTTCTTTGACTGGCTAACAAGGGTAGTGGATAAGTGCCACATTGTGGAGTTATCCTACCTCAATTAAACATAGAAACATAGAAGTTGATGGCAAGAACATCGAAGGCCCATCCAGTCTGCCCATTTCTTTTCTACCTTATGAATGTGTCATTAGCCTTTGCTCTGTCAATGGCCTATCTATTGCAACAAGACTTTCAACTCAGTGCTTCACAGAAGGTTACTGAAGAAACTAGAGAGCATCTGGGCACAGTGAAGACACAGATGGATGGGTGAGAAAGTTGGAGGGAGACAGAGGATTTTGGATCACAAAGTCAAATCAGAAGAGATGGAGGCCACGGTGGGGTACCACAAGAATCACTCCTGAGACCAGTACTTTTCAATATGTTCATCAGTAACATGCGAGAAGGAATTCTGGGCAAGATATTGCTTTTGCAAATGACAGTAACCTCTACAGCAGGGTAGACAATGAGGAGGGTGTTGGGAGATGCAGAGAGACTTGCAAAGGCTGAGCAGGTGGTCAAAGGTTTGATATTTGAAATTCAATGCCAAAAGTGCAAGCTGATGCACATTGAGAACAAGATTCTTAAGACAGAATAGTGGAGGGCGAAGGTTGGGAAGATGGTCACAACTTCTGAGGAAAGAAACCTAGAGGTCATAATCAATGACTCCTTGAAATAATCAAGCCAGTGTAACAAGGCCTACAGTAAGGCAAACAAGATGCTTGAGTGTACAGGAAGGATTACTGACAGCAGAAGGAAGGAGGCATTACTACCTCTCTATAGGTCACTGGTGAGGCCCCACCTGGAGTAGTGTGTGCAGTTCTGGAGTCCTCATCTAAGGAGAGATTAGGATAGGCTGGAGACAGTGCAACATGGTGACCAAAATGATTCAGGGCCAGCATGGTAACTCTGGCAAGGATTAGCTCAAAGCACTGAACATGAACTCACTGGAGGCAAAGAAAGAAGGGGAGAGAAGATAGAGACCTTTAAGTTCCTGAATGGAATGAACAAGGTAATCTGCGAGAAACTACTTAGCATAAGTAGTGGATCCAAAACAAGGATTTTATTTCTTAAGCACCCTTTCCTGGGGCTCAGGGTGCTGAACAGAATACAGGCAAATTAAATAGAAATAGAATTATAATTGAATTAAAATATATAAAACAACATCAATAAATGTAACAATTAAGTAAAAGGAAAAAGATCTCTAAATCCAAAAGCTTCTCTAAAAGGTGTGCCTTTAGACCCTGTTTGAAAGCTTCCACAAGGGGCCTCCTCAAGCATCTTGGACGCGAGTTCCACAGGACCGTGCCTCCACCTCAAAGGCATGATCATCCAAGGTTTTGATCAGAACCCTGAGAACTCCACGGAGGCCCTCTTTGGCAGAGTAGAGAGAGCTAGTAGTGGGCAAGAGTCATAAATCAGGAGGTCATGCTGACAGCCAAGACCCATACTGTATAGGGCCTAATAGGTGAGTAAATCCATCTTAAAGGAGATCCTCCATCTCACCAGCAGCCAATGCAGATCATGCAGGACAGGACTTACCTGACAGGACCTCGGGAGGCCTGTCAGCAATCTAACTGCTACAGTACATTCTGCACCAGCTGCATGTGGCACAGGACCCCTCCACAGACCCTGAGATATAGAATGTTGCAGTAGTCTCATCTGGATGTCATAAAAGCATGCACAAGCGATGGCAGATTGGTGGGGGTATAGGCTTTTATCCAAGCAATGTTCCTAAAATGGCAAAAACAGTCTGGACAGCAGGCGACACCTGAGCCTCAAATGTCAGTCTGTTATCTAGGATAACCATCACCTCTGTCTTACCTGGGTTGATCCTCAACCAGCTGGAGGAAATCAGTCCTGGATCTCAGCCAGACATTTATTTAGTACCGCCACTGTATCATGTGTTCCAAGAGCAAAGGACTGTATACTGTTGAGTATCATCTGCATAACAGTGAAACGCCACACTGTAACATCTAATGATCTTTCACAGGGCAGCCTGCATACTGCGAGCAACATGGGTGAGAGTACAAAGCCTTGGGGAACTCCACAAAACAGGGTTTTGGGTGGGAGGAAAGCTCCTTATCACCACCCTCTGCATCCTGCCTGTGAGAAAAGACTCAAACCAGCTGATGACAGTGCCGGTGAGTCCATAGAGCCCCCTCAGGTAATCCAACAATACCACATGGTCCACAGTGTTGAATGCTGATGACAGATCCAGGAAGGCAAGTATTGACCATTCCCCTAATACTAGCCCTGAGGAGATAATTTTGCACCTTGGCCAAATGCAGTTTCAGTACTGTGTCCAGACCTGAATTCTGACTGGAAGGGCTCATAGATGTCAAAGGTGTGCCTTGAGCTGCAGAGCAACTATTTTCTCAATAACCTTACCCAAAAGGTAAGGTTAAAGACTAGTCTGTAATTTGCCAAGATGTCAGGGCTGAGCGATGTTTTTTTCCATAAGGGGCTTTACCATCACCTCTTTCAAGGCATTCAGGAACAGCCTCTCCGAAAGTGAGCACCAGATTATCTTGGTGAAACTGGGCCAACAGACTCGATGCATCCCACCAGAAGATGGGTTGGGCCCATTTCAATTCACAATATGTGGATCACAGCTTAGAAATCATTGCACAGACTTCTTCCAACCTCACTGGTCTGAACTTGCTCCAGGCATGAGGAGTGTTCTCAGAGACATCTAATGCACCACAGGTAGGCTGAGATAGCCTGGTTAGGAAGATTGCTGCCCTGATGGAGGACACTCTGTCAGAGAAGAACAGAGCAAAGACCTCAACTTAGTTGCCATAACTTTTCTGACTAGCTGTAAGAGTAGCCTTTCTACAGTCCAGATGTGAGTCATTTTGTCATTCCCAGCAGCAATCTCCCTGGACAAATAAACTGCCTTCCTATGGGGTTGCCCTCTGATACTCACCGTTGTAGGTTTCTCAGAGTCAGTCTTTCATCTTCAGACCACAATCTATGCTAATAGCACTTCAACCTCCGACCTCTGGTCTTCATCTCCTTGAGCTCACAATCAAACCAGGAGATTCTAAGTAAGAGGACCTGGGTCATCAATGGACTGGCACAACAGAATCAAGTGCTGAGGCGACAGCCTATTAGAGCCAATACTGCCTCACTTGAGCTGACAGTGCAAGCAGCACTCACTACTGAGAGGTTCATTACTGCCAATATTCCTCCATGGACAATCCCCATAAAGGCGGTACCAGACCAATTCCACAGGGAAGGGCTCATGGAGGGGACCTAGCGAGAACTGCACTGTGCAGTGATCTGACCATGACCATCTGACCATGCAACGGATCAGTCTTGGGATCAACTATCTCAAACCCCAGCAAGAATTCTAGGTCAAGGCATGACCGTGGTTCTGGGTCACAGAAACAACTGCTTATGCGAAACCCAGCAATGTCATCAGCTGGAGGAAGTCATGTCAAACTGCGATAATTCATTATCAATCCAAGCATTGAAGTCACCCAGGACCAGCCACCTGGGTGACTCCAACGATCTCTCAGCAATGACATCTGCGACTTCCAGCAGAAACTCTTTCTTGTGTCCCAGAGGTCAGTTCATGAGAAGGATTCTGCAGCCTGCACCTGGACCCCGCTGCACGCCACACATTCTAATAACAAAGTAGATCCCACTGGGTGCACAGAGAGGTTCAGATCAGAACTAAAGCAGAAGATCACGCTCCCTTCTTTGCTTTTCCTTCTCAGCCAGTCCACCAAAACTGAATCGCGTCATCTCCAGCCAGGTCTCCATAATGCAAGCCAGATCGACCAAGGAAATTAAGTTCACTATAATTGCGGCCTTGTTCCTGTCGATGTCCCATTGCACAGCACTGCCGAAAGGGACTGGCAGAAGCTGCTGGTCCAATGGCTACCTGCCCACTTGGTCTGGCGGGAACCCTGGGTATGGGCACCAAACATGTCTGGCCTCCCAAGGCCCCATTTTGCCCCAGGTCACCTCCTGGTCCTGATGATCCCAATATGACTCCACTATAGCCCAGTTTCCTGCTACCTACCATCCCAATTTCACTCAGTCCTGACCACCTTACAGCACTTATGACAATGGGAGATCAGTGAAAGGATGGAGATCCAGCAGCAGGGATCCTGAGTATGTAATCCTCTAGGGCCTGAACCCTACTCACATTCTCTTCTACAATTATCTACCCAGTAAGTTAAATTACACTGCCCTCTCCTAAAATCAACAATTAAATAAGACAAAATGACATAAAAACCCCAATCTACCCTGTAGCTACACACAATCAGCCAACTCTAATACAAATACAAGACTCACTGTTCTTATAATAACAATGGAACTGTGCAATTGTGACTTGATTTATATTTGTAATGTGTGTTGTTTTAAGTTTATGCATTTACAATATGCGATATATTTGTGATGTTTTATATGTCAAGCATGACTGAAAAGGACTGTGCCCATTTTCCTGGTTAAAAAAAAAACAAACAAAGACATAACCCATGTAAACTATGAAACATCCACACATCCACTACCAAACCCTACCTCCCACTCAGATTTTTTCTTTCTTTTTGCAAAACTTAAAATAATAAAGTAGGAGAATCCAAACAATGGGCTCTATGCTTGAAGGTACAGAATGACTCCGTACTGCAAATGTGAGGTGCAGAGACATTCCGCGCAATCCCGCCCCTGTGCGAAATGCACCTGGGCGCACAGCTATCACCCAATCCCCACCGCTTGGACTGCAATGTGCAGATGGTAGGTAGGCAGGTGAACACTACACGTGATGCACAATGGCGCATAGTGCTGCCCGTGGGGATGCAGAGGCAGCCACAGGTTATGCCAGGGAAAACCCTGCTGTAAGCCCCTGCATGCTCCACACCTCTGTCCCACACCAATGGGACCCCAGCATCCAGAGCAACAGCTCACAAGGGCTACCGATACCAACAGCCAGTCGTTCCTCCCCCAGCCCCTTGTAGCCAACCCCACCTCTGCCACACACACACACACACACACACACACACACACTCATGCGGGCACGCCTCTGGACCACAGACAACACCACTCCCCGTACAGCACCGTCTGTTCACCTCTGCCTCCCTGAGCTCCAGATCCTAACCCCACAAGGCATGGTGTAGTGGGCTGTGTTAATCCACACACACACACACACACACACACACACACACCCTGGCACTGCCCACCATCCCTGTACCTTCCCATCAGTTCGAGGCATAACAATGCCAGCACATCCCACCTCTCACCTTCACAGACGCCGACCATGCAGACATCGGCAGAAGAGCACAACCAACATGTCCCCCACCACGTAAAGGGATCCACTGAGGGATCTGGGATGGGCATTGGATCTCTGCCAGGTGTGCTGCTCTGCCCACAGCCTACCCGTAAACCTGTGCCTACCCATGCTGGGGGGCTGTTTTCAGGTGGTCTGTGGTTGGATGCCACCAGGGGTGCACCCGTCTGCAAGTGTGGAGCTGCGTGGTAGGATATTGCCTTTGGCATATAGTTCCCACCCTCTCAAGCATAGCCCTCAATATGCTGTTGAGGAGCAATGTCCAACTGACCAACTGCAAAAGCACAGGCATCCCAAACAGTTCATTGAGAGATGCCCTCCAACACTGCTCTCACCAATTCTGGAAGAAAAAAGCAGTTTATGTTAAATCTGACTATAGCAGGAAAATGGTGCACTCACCACGCAAATTCTGAGGGCTGTAAAATGTGTACAAATGATCCATTGAGCTGCTTCAAAATAAAGGCAGGAATCCCAAACAGTTCTCTGGGTGACACCCTCAAAACTGCCCTCATCAATGTTAGAAAAGAAAGCAGTCTATGATGAAAACTATCTATAGCAGGAAATGGTGCTTTCATCATCCAGATCCTGAGGGCTGTAAGTGAGTGGAAACTGATGGGAAGACATTTAAGAAGAAAGTAAGAACATTTTATTTTAACAGAAAGGGTTGTGGTGTTATGGAACAATCTGCCAGCTGATGTACAGGACAGTAGTGGGCACCAAAACCATCAATGTGTTCGAACATGGCTGGCACAGAGTGAAGGGCTTCATGATTTGTCAAGGTGATAGCAGTATGGTAGGGACCATGGGGGCAGATAGAGTGGGTTACAATCCTGCATGGACAATAGGTTCTGTGTTTCTTAGGGTTTTATAGGCAGACTGGATGGACCAATGGTCCTTTTCTGCCACTACTATTTTTTATCTTTCTATGTAACACCACCAACTCCACCACTCCTCTACCATCCTCTCTATCCCATCCTTATCCCTGATGACTGATTCTCCAGGAAGGCATCTGGTCACCCAGTCCTTTCACCCTCTGCCAAATACCTTCTCCACCTTTAATCATTGAGTCCCCTATGACTAAGATACTCTTTGCTAAGTTTCTCCTGCTCTCATGACCAGGTGCCACCAAGTCTTCTGCCCTGTCTTCCTGAATGACTCAGTCCCAGCAGCAGAGTTGGGCAGCTGTGCCTCCTTCAGAGGTGTAAAGTAATTTGCTGTTGGGATTTTGTGGGTTTGATTACCCACCTTATGATCACCCTGCCTCTCTTTCCCTTTCTTCTCCCACCACCATCCAATTTCCCCGATCAGTGTGGCTTTGCGGGAATGGGGGTGTGGGGTGTGACTTCTCAGCTCAGCTGGTGTTCCCGATGAGATATCTCTTCTCTTACTGTTACCAGCTGAGCATGGAGCTCCCCAAACATCCTACATATGGGGCAGTATCCTCTCCTCCAAGGCAGAACCCTGGAGATGAGCTCCCTACAGTCTCTGCAGCTGACCACCTCCTTACTGTAACTATGCTCCACACTGTTAGATGCCTCCCTATATACAATAACTGCTGGACTGCCAGTATTAACCCTTCTTACTTCTACCTGTCTGTTACTCTTTAACATAGACCCAAACTGGCTTACCCTATAGAGGCAATTTTGCCAATGGTACTGATTTATACAATTACCTGCCTGACACACCTTTGGATGGTTCCTTTTACCACAAATCTGACTGATTTACTTAAATATACATGTCACAATGACGTTTTCAAAAATCATGATTCTCATCAATCATGTGCTACATATACCAAAAGGAAGTGATTATTAGGTGATCGCACTAATAATTCGGTCTGATTTTTACACGTGTCTTTTTATTTTAGCCTGTACCCTAAATATTTGCTGAGAAGCTATTCCTTTTCAAACAAAGGAATTGCCTGTATGGAATAGATTTTATCAAAGTAGGAGGGTGAGCACTTTTAGCATGAAAGACTGAATTCCTGTGGTTTCTTTCCTAAAATGAATGCTCTCTGTAGTCCCATCTGCATGTGCTAAAAGTATCAAGTTCAAAAATCAATGTTGCTGTCACTTATTTTGAAAGTAAATTTCAAATTCGTGTTTTGCATTCTTTATCACAAATGGCATTACCCTGAACTCAAATAATCCAAACTGGGTGAAGATGTCTGACCTCTCCCTGGCTTCAGGGGTCAGGGGACTAGCCAATATCCTTTTGACAGGTCTGTTAGACAGCTAAAGGGCTCCCCAGTCTCTCTAGGACATCATCTGTCTTGGGCATGGGGTATGCATTTAACTCTGTGCAGCTGTTGAACTTGTGGTAGTTGACACAGAACCTCATGGTCCCATTCTTTTGGGATCAGTATCATTGGGAGGCCAAAAGTGACTGAATTCTAGAATCACACAGAGAGCCAGCATCTCCTTGATCTACCCCATATGGCATTTCTTTCTCCTTTTGGAACTCTGTAGAGAGGTGTCTCAGCATGGTTTGGGACCCTGTATCTACATGGTGCTCTGCCAGCATGATATTCAATTTATTTTAATTTTATTTTTCCAGGATAACACCATTGAGACAGTGCATTTGCGAGGTGGTCCTGTAAGAACTAACATACATAGGAGGCACACAGAATTAATAATCACAATGGCAAATTTAACAATGGTGGTACCAAAACCAGTTGTACAAAACAAGTAATGTGCAAGTATAGCTTACTGAGGTTCCATACATAGAAATCAGGGTGGAAGATACAAAAACAATGCTAACTGTACAAGGGATACAAGACAGATAATGTGCAGTTACAACTCAAAATAATTACAGAGAGGAAACTAATGCTAAAATGAATGGGAGAAAAGAAGAGTTGCTGGAATGAGGTATAAGAGTATGGAAAGGGCAATGAGAGCAAGAGACAGAAGGGGAATGGGAGGGGAAAATGGTGGAAGGGTAAAGGGATAGCAACATTGGGAAAATGAAGGTGCAGAGAATAGGGAGTAAGTAGAAGGTATTTAGGATTAGTGTAAGAAGCAGGTTAGGAAGAGAGGAATATACTAAAGGATCCCTCTACCAGAGAAGAACAGGTAGAGTGTGGAACACACGCCACCAAGGAAGCAATAAGTGCAGGAGAGCCTCTTTGGAGATGGGACTGTTATTTGGCAAAGCAAGGGCACTTGTCCTTTGTCTGCAAAAGTAAGTTTAAGCAGAGACTAAAAGGTACACCCTGACATCTCAGTGAACATTTCATCAAATGTAAGCAGCACCATGCATTTCAGCAGCTTGGGCCGGCTGCCCTGAGTTAGTGACAGCATATACTGAGGATTCTTCCTTAAGCTCTCCCAGGAGACTCACCAGTGGGTCTGCATTGCCCTCCTCTTCCAGATAGCTAAACAGAGCCAGGATCCTCTCATTCCAGTCCTGGTAGGGCTTTGTCATGTTTCCATGAGAGACTGGCTGTTTGCATTTCCTGTCTGGTACCGCCACCACATGATTAACATCATTCACCCTCCTGACCACTGAGTAAGGCCCTCCTAAGCCGTTTGTAATTTATGCCATCAGACAGGGATCAGTACCATCACCCATTGCTCGACCTTGTGCTCTCGGGCTCTTGCCCCATAGTTATACCATGCCATCAGACTCTGTTGTGTAGTGGATAGGTGCTCCCATGAGCTCCTTGAGCCATGACTTGAAATTCAGGACATATTCCATAATAAATTTCCTTCGGGATCAAGGTCATCTTCCCATTCATCCCTTACCAAATCAAGGGACCACTTACTGTATGGCCAGACAGGAGCTCGAAGGGTGAGAATACTGTGTACTCTGGGAGGACTTCCCTATGTGAATAAAAGATAGGGTAGTACTTGTCCAACTCTGTCACATGCTGGTTGACGAATGCCTTTAACATGATCTTAAGAGGCCCATTGAGTCATTCGACCAGACCATTAGTCTGGGGTGGTATGGTGGGGCCCTGAGCTGCTTTACCACCACACTTCTTCCAAAGAAACAGGAGGAAGGGGCACAAAAGGGAAAAGGGGAAGCAACAAGCAGATAACTAACAAATCTGGAAGGCCATGTGTGCAAATGTGAGAAATCTTGGAAATAAGATCCCGGACACGAGGTCATCATGGTGGAAGCCGACCTTAACACTGTGGCTGTTACCAAGTCATGGTGAATGGACAACCGTGACTGAGACATGGTCATACCAGGCTACATGATATTTAGAAGGGACAAGGTAGGAAAGAAAGGAAGGGAGTGGTACTTTATGTGAAGGAAAGAATAAAAACAACAGAAATACAAGGAATTCAGGGAAGAGGGCTGTGGGTCACCCTCGAGGTTGGAAATGGGTCCACTATGTGGACACAGTGATCAACAGGCTTATGACAGAGGGGAGGACTTAGATAAGGCAATTTTAGAAACAACTGGCAGAATGGCTGAAAAGTGGAAAGTGCTGCTAGTGGGGGACTTCAATGTGCTGAATGTAGATTAGAGCCTCCCTGTGCAGCTTCACCTAGAAGCAGGGACATCCTGGACTCTCTGCAGGGGTGATCCTCAGGCAACTAGTCAGTTAATCCACTCATACTGGATCTGGTGCTTACTAAAAGGGACAGTATTGAGGATGTCAAAGTGGGAAGGTTGATTTTGCTAAGATTGGTGAATGTCACAGGAATGACTTGGCAGTGGGAGAGGACCTGGGGGTTGAAGGAAAAGTAGGCCAAACTAAAAGAGGACACAGTAAAGGAAATGAACCTCTGTGTCAAGCAGGTGAGCAAAAGTAATGGAAAGAGGAGACTGCAATAATTCTCAAAAAGGTAGCAGAAAGGGTAATGACTAAGAAAGTAACATTCAGAAGGTACAAGGAGACCCAGAAAGAGAAGAATGAGGAAGTATATCTGGGAAAGCAAGGAAGGTAAGCAAAGCACTAATGAGCATAAAGGTGCAAACTGAGGAGAGAATGGCTCAGGAGCTTCAGAAAGGGGAAAAGTCATTTTTAGGTATGCAAGTGAAAAGGAAGACCACAGGTGAGATTGTATAGTTAAAAGGGACAGCCTTTCTTACTCCTCTCACTATCACTGGCACTACCTTTCTCACTTCCTTCACTATCTTTCTGTCTGCGTGCTCCTCAGTTGGATCTTGAGCTGGTGCTGCTCTTCTTGCTCCTCAGCTTCCTCTCTTCTGCAGATCTGCATCCACCTTTGATTCTCAATTTCTCCTTCACCTTCACCAGGAACATTTGTACGCAGCCTGCTTGAGCAGGTGCCTTAGTCATAGGTGTGGTTCATCTGCATTCTCCTGTCTTCCATCCCATGACTTTGGCTAGCAGTGTTCATTTTCGCACCCTTCCTTGGTCACTTTCTTTGAGAATTTCTATGAGTTTTGCCCATGTTTGTCCTTCCTCCTAACCAATCTCTCCTTCTATATAGTTCCTGCAGATTTGGCAATGTTAATTTCTCATATGGCCTAGACATAATGTCTTCTATCTATCTACTCTTGCTTATAACAAATTAAAACTGGTAGAATATATAGTTCTATTTTGTAAATCCTGTAGTGTGACTGGACAGATGACCTTTATATAGATAAAACTGTTTTAGACCCCAACTGCTGCCTCCAGTTTGTGAGAGACAGGTCTCTCCCAGACTCAGTCTGTATATTATTGCCAGCTTTCTCAGACTCTTCAGACACCTGCAAGGGTACTTCAGTAGCTGCCACCACTCAACATAGACATTACCTCAGGGTATTTATAGGTCTGAATCCCACCAGAACAACTACCCACACAGTGCAGTGCTCCTCACCAATGGACAAACAACCCAACCCTCTCTGTCTCAGCTCAGAACACCTCACTTTAGAAACAACTAGGATCTGTGGTTGAAATAGGTAGGCAAAACAGCAGACTGGGTGGGACTCATGGTCTTTATCTGTCGTAAACTTCTATGTTTCTATGTTTCTAAACAAAATATGGTAACTATAGCCTTGTCTTCAGAGATGGACACACAGTTTATGTTAGCTATAATTTAGTTAACTATATCTCAAAAGTCTCAGTCACAGAAAACAAAGTATGTAAAAATATAATATTTCACAATATTCATATATATTTTATAATACAGGACACTACACTCGACTACGAGAACTAGTGCTTCTACTGAGATAAAAACAAAATATTTTGCACAGTAAAGCACACAGAAAAATCTTACTACTCTTTCTAATTTCTTAAAGTGGAATGAGCTTACCACACAGGATACCTTGGTGAATCAGGACAAACTCAAACCTTAGATGGTAACTCTGATGGTCCCAAACCTGACTAACTTTTTAAGGTCTGGAAAGTTCTCAAAACCCTTCCACTGCCAGCCCGCAATGACACATCAAGTACGTCACTTTGACATCAAAGATTTGACAATTCTTGAGTGTCCTGGAAACCTCCCATCTAGAAAACTGGTCTAAAATGGGTGGTATTCCAGACCCTGGCTTTGTGGATGGCAAGGTTCATCCATCTATCTTCCCATCTGTTAGAGTTTATGGGGTTCTATCTCCCATGCTCTGACTTTGTTTGTATTAAGAAAAGAGCCTGTGATTATGGAATCAATTAATCTCTTTGAAGTGTAAATATTCGTTAGCTAACAGAAACACTACTCTTTGCCCAAGCAACCCCCTGTCTAACTGCCTTAGGTCTGGGCTCCAACAGCATAAAACATGAGAGTTATCAGACAGTTCTATCTCACCTGCAGTACTTACAAAATGTTTCAATGATGATAACAATTAAACACAGAAATATAAAAATTACACAAAAGCTTTTACAAGCCTCCTGCTTCTCCTTGTACCTAACAAAAGCTTTTGGGGGACCTCAATGCCTCCTTGATCTTTTGGAGAATGGTATTGACCTCTTGTACCGTTTCTGTTGATAACAATTCTCAGGCATGACTGTTGCTTCAGAAATGCCCCTATTTATTTCTCCCATATTTTCTCCACTCCCTGATACTGTCTCCTATTTATCTTGTCCCAAACTAAATACCACATCTGGTTGAAGTCTGCACTTCTGAAATACAGAACTTCAGCCTTTAAAGAGACTTACTGGTGCCAAGGGTGAGCTTAAACCATGTGGTGTTATGGTCACTGCAAACCAGTGGTTCACAACTGCATTCTACCTACCCTTATCCAGTTGATGAGCAACATGTTAAGAATGGCAGCATGCCTTGTAGCTTCCTTGACCAGCTCAACCAGTCTGTAGTTTTAAAATGTATCTACCCAGGCCTTACTTCTGGGCTCCTAGCTGGACTGTCCCAATCAATGTCTGGGAGGTTGAGATCCTCAACTACTACTATTACTACCACTGCTCTACTACTTTGCAACCTCCCTCTGTAATTCTGCTCTTTGTTCTCAACCCATTGCCCTGGTGGACTACAGGTGGCGCCATATGCAATTTCTTACCTAATGCCATTGTGAGCTGAACCCACAGCTATTCTATTTGTCTGTTTCCTCCCGGCTTTTTATCTTGTGCCCAAATCCATTTTGCTTTTACAGGTCCTTTCCTTCATTTTCCCTAGCACCTACATTTCTTGTTTTTCCATTTTTTCCAGGCTTAGTGACCCCAGAAACTTTCCTACTTTTTATGAACCATGCCTTGGTGTGATATTGTATCAAAGAGCAAAACAAAAATAGTCAGGAGCATATGAGCTCATCAACAATAGCTCCAGCAAACACAGCAAAGGAAAATATCAGTGAACCATCAAAACAGTGAACATTAGAAGAAAAAAATAAGTAACTGCAAACTAACACAGCACATTTCCAGAGTAGTAAAGACAACATGGCAAACATGTGGACAGCTACAATTTTATTCTTATAGAAAACAAGTGAGAAAACACAACATCGCTATAAACTACAACAGCAGCTAAATTCTATTGCACATAAATTTACAACTATTTGCAAAACAAAAAAATAGTACACATATATAAAACATACTAAACAAATTAAACCTGCAACTGTAAATTAAATGCAATATTTTTCAAGTAATCATACTTGAACCTTGTATCATAATCCGCCATAATACAAATAATTTTCTTACTTAAGTTAACAAATTTCTTCTTTGAAGAAGAACAGTTCTGACCTGCAACACCTTTCTCAGTCATTATTTCTGAGAGGTGTTGTTCACTCTTCAAGCAGTCAATAAATTTGTAGATATGCAGATGGCATGCACCTATTCACCTATTAAATCTATGATGACAACCCTCCACAGCATTATTTCTTCTAGCCAAACCTTACTTTGTGGCTTCACAGCAATTCCAGAAGGAGACAGGAAAACAGGATGTCTTCTCCCAGAGCAACTAACAAGACATCCTATCCATGTATAATTGTCTATAAGGGTCTGTAACAGTTCATTGCACTCCACAAAAACATTCCACTGCCTCATTTCTTCAAAAATCAGTGACGGGCAAAAAGTCAAAGCCAGGAGCATTCTGATGTGGACTGCAAGTTGTTCATCAGACACATATGTCTGATGAAGCTCATGAAACTGATGTACCTTCCTCCAAACAGACTGACAAAAATGGAAAAAGCATCCACGAACTTCAGAATCAGGGAAAGCAGTAGAAAACGCCTTCAAGCAGCCTGTTCAAAATCCAACAAAGCAGTATGGGACAGACACCAGACCTCAGCTTCTTTAACTCTGAGAAAACATGTTCATAAGAACTGACACTTCATGCAGTCATCAACACATCAAATCCAAGAATAATAGTGGAAAACTTCATGCCATGCACTGTGAAAACATGAGAAAACAAAGGAGGAGACACTAAAAGTCTCATCTAAAACCAGTCAGTGCACCCCTCCATAAAATGGACATTCCTGTCTGTAGAAAAAAGGAAACAATCTCCATCCCAACCACTATAATAAAGCAGAAAATGTTCCCACTTAGAGTATGGCTATAGTCATTTGGAATATTCAAGTCAGACGACAGGAAGGGACACAGGAGGCTTCAACTGTATCTTCCGAGCTTGAAGAACAGTCCACTTCAAATACTGCAGTCAGGTCAGAAGGCCAGCCACAGCATCGGAAACATAAGATGTGCACCCAAAATGACTTCGAAGTCAACTCCACAGTAGCCACAGCATGATTTTTTCATATACACGCACAGAGAATAGCTACATCACCAGCATCAGCTACATGATTATGACACTGTAGGATCTTAACAACAGTAGTCAAGATAGTGTGCAGCTGAGCCAAACACTGACATTTCTGAATCAATACACCGCCAGTAAGCCTTCTGTGTGTCGGACTTATCTTTGCAATAAAGGTAGCCATTAAAATGTAAAAGGATTTCCCTTCTGACTCTTCAATTGCATTGACATCTCAGCACAATAACAGGACATCCACCAAAAGCACAGCACTTTTACCAAAGAAACATGAGGCAGACACAAACCCTGGTCAACCCAGTAATTAATAAATTGACAACACCATTCCCAAAATTAACAAACCAAAACATGCAACTAGAACACGAACAAAACTCGATATAAAACACCTGCAAATTGGAACCCAGTAAACTGATTGCAGAGCACAAAATATGAAAATCCCAGAAGAAACACACTCACATTACACACTTCATCACTAAAAGACTCTCAGAAACAGCCAGACATGCTATTTGTTTGACAGTTTTACACATAGAGCCTTCACCTCTTGCAGCTCTGCACCCCCATTAATATATACAGACATGACTGAAAATGCATAGTTCACCACATCAATGCAAATAGTACCTAGAAAACAACAGCTGACAGCCAAAACGTATCCAGAAAAATGAACGATAAAACAGCTCAGTGAACATGTGTTATTAAAACCAAGTAGCTCAACTAACACTCATTGCATTTGACTCACTGTTTTTCACTCATTCAATTGCACTTACTCTTTTGATGTGACACTCCTTTCTGCTTCCATCCCCAATATTTCTAAACCCAGTTTGGGGGCCTAGCTTGGTTCCCTACTTCCTCTCCCTTCTCAGTAGTTTCCCTGGGCCAGCATCCCTCACAGTCAGTTTACCTATCCACCAGTGTAGATGTCCAACTTCTGCACCAGTGCACTGGTCCCAATTCTTTTTATGTGAAGGCTGCCCCATAAAGAGCCACATGTCCCAGAAGCCCCACAAAGAGGTACACCTCTTCCTGACACCATTTCTTCAACCAATCATTAAACACCTCGATCACCACCTTCCTCACTCTATGCTTCCCATTCCCTAGCCCATTCAGAAAGTACCTCATAAAATGCAAGGGAAGCCAGACTGGCTTTCAATCTGTCCCCAGCCTTCAAAAGATATATTTCACTGCCTCCATAGGTTAGTTTGCAAGATCACGGTGCACCCTGAGGTCGACATCTCAACTAGAGAACACAAAAAAGACCATTATGGTGACAGTTGCTGTAATGGTCCTTTTGGGTCCTTCACTTTCTGCCAGTGTTCCGCCTTCAGATCAACTCCAACCTGGAGTTGATATTCCTAAAGTCCTGGTGGTGGGGGCAGAGCCCCTGCATGGGGATGTAGTACAGCCCCCACAGAAAACATTCACTGCATGGGTGACATAATACCTGCATCGCTATTGTGCATTCACTGTGGGGAGGTTGGCATTTTCACTGTTGACCTCTCTTGGTGCTTCTGTAAGATCATCAGAACCAAATGGATCAATATGGAGATGAGGTACAGCAGGAAGGTAGTCAGTTACAGGGATTGTAGGTCACTCTTCTCCAGGTTCATGCTGTGGAGTAGGGGCACTGCCCCATCTGTAGGACCATTGTGGAGCTCTATGCACAGCTGATAGGAGCATGAGGAGAGATTATCTGAGCTGTGGCACTGGCTCAGCTGGGTCCACCCCATCTCCACTCTCCCAGGTGCTCACTCACTCAGGGGCTGAAGAGTGGTAGGTAGGGGGTACAGAGGTAGAGAAATGGTGACAGAAGAAGCCAAAGTGGTTGACAAGTCTCCTCCATCCAGGCAGAAAATTGTTTTTGCCATTCCTGATGTGGTGCTCACTGACTTGGAAGTGATAGGAGGAATGAAGGTAAAGAACCATTAAGGTTTAGCAACCAAAACTCTAAATGGCTGGAGCTTGCCCATGGGACAAGTAAGCCTTCATCAAAGGCTGAAGTCTGATATTTCATATGGGCAGACTTTAATTGACTTTAATAGAATTTAATTGAATTTAACAGAATTTAATTGAATGAGGGAGCTGGTCCGTGACAAGTAAGTTGGAGTGGACAGTATCAGGAATATGGAGGAAAGATGGGAGGCAATCTACAGAACCATTCTTAAGGCAACAAAGTCTTACATGAGGATAGTAATCATAAGTAACAGGTATAATAAACACATCTAGTTCTCTGGAAAGGTCAGGGAAGCAGTGAGAAGCAAAATTAAGGCCTTCACCATGTTCAAGGAAAAACAAGGAGGAAGAATGGTGAGAGTACCAAATTAGAAAAGGAAACCAAGAGAGTGGTGACAGAAGCAAGGTAGACACTGAGCTACATATTGCGAAGAAGGTCAAGGCAGGAAAAACAGTTCTTTGAATATATTAGGGTAAAATGAAAGAAGGAGGAGGAGGAATTGAGGCTAGCAGAAGAACACAAGATAATCGAGGAAGGTGGGCAGAAAGCAGCCATTCTTCATGACTATTTCTGCTCTGTATTCAGAAGGGAAGACAGCTGGCCTCTGCCAAAGACTGGAATTAAGGCGGATGTAAGGGGATCCTGAGATGAGGCAACAAGTATTTACCAGTGTAAGGGTTCAGAAAGGTTGAGCAGTCCTAAAGATAGATAAGGCGCCAGGACCAGATGGGATGCATCAGAGGGTACTCAAGGAATTCACAACAGAACTAACTGAACCCCTGGTAGAATAATCAATAGTTCAGTACAGACAGGGGCAGTTCGAAACACTGCAGGTAGCAGATATAGTCTTGCTCCATAAAGGGGGAACAAGAAGCAACAAAGTAACTAAAGACCTTTCAGTCTTACCTCTATTGTGGGTAACCTAATGGAAACACTAGTCAAAGAAGACTTCATGGATTGCCAGGAGAGCAATGGACCTTAGGATTTAAATATGGGTTTGTGGCAGGGAAGGTCTTGTCTGATCAATGTCCTAGTATCCTTTGACTGGCTAACAAGGGTAGTGAGTAAGTGCCAATCTGTGGTGTTATCCTACCTCCAGTTGCAATAAGGCTTTCAACTCAGTGCCTCACAGAAGGTTACTGAATAAGCTAGAAGGGATCTGGGTGCAGTGTAGGACACAGATGGATGGGTGAGAAAGTTGGAGGAGACATCAGAGGATTGTGGATAACAATGTCAAATTAGAAGATAGGAGGTCACCAGTGGGGTACCACAAGAATCATTCCTGGATCAGTCCTTTTCAATATGTTCATCTGTAACATGGGAGAAGGAATTAGGGCAAGATATTGCTTTTGCAGATGACAGTAACCTCTACAATAGGGTAGACAACGAGGAGGAGTGTAAGGGAGATGCAGAGAGACTTGCAAAGGCTGGCAAGGTGGTCAAAAGTTTGGCATTTGAAATTCAATGTCAGAAAGTGCTAGCTGATGCACATAGAGAACAAGAACCTTAAGACAGAATAGCAGGGTGAAGTTTGGGAAGATAGGCACAACTTCTGAGGAAAGAAACCTAGAGGTCATAATCAATGACTCCTGAAATAACCAAACCAGTGTAACAAGGCCTACAGTAAGGCAAACAAGATGCTTGAGTGTACAGGAAGGATTACTGATAGCAGAAGGAAGGAGGCATTACTACCTCTCTTAGGTCACTGGTGAGGCCCCATCTGGAGTAGTATGTGCAGTTCTGGAGTTCTCACCTAGGAGAGATTAGGACAGGCTGGAGACAGTGCAATGCATGGTGACCAAAATAATTCAGGGCCAGCACGGTAACTCTGACAAGGATTGGTTCAAAGCACTGAACATGAACTCACTGGAGGCTAGAAGAAAGAGGAGAGGATAGAGACCTTCAAGTTCCTGAATGGAATGTACAAGGTAATCTGCAAGAAACTATTTTGCATTAGTGGATCAAAACAACAGGATCTTGTAAGTAAGTAGAAGCAAGTTTTATTTCTTAAGCACCCTTTCACTGGGGCTCAGGGTGCTGAACAGAATACAATCAAATTAAATAGAAATATTATTATAATTGAATTAAAATATATAAAGCAACATCAATAAATGTAACAACTACCTGCCCAGTGGTGCTGAGGGTTGAGGTGCTGGACGCCACACCTGCGTGCCACGCGGCCACCCGGTTCTGGGAACAGACTCTGGACACTGGGGTCAGCAGGGAGAGGGAGGATTGAGCATCTGATTACTGCTCTCTCTCTCTGGGTGGGTAGTGGAGCTTGCATCACCCTGTAGCAGCAACTGTCGGAGGCTAGCTACACTACAGTGGCATGCCAAATGGGGGAGAGCATGGCACGCATCAGCATTATGTACTTGGATGTCATTGCACGTCTGGCTCTCCATGAGGGAGAAAAAAGTGGAAAATACAGAGGCGATCTTCCGGCTGATGGCCCGTCTTGCATCTCGGGAGAGACCTGAGAAGCGGCGCACACCCAGTGGAGTGCGAGGCGATAATGGCGCGCCCACTGGGGAGCGGGTTCGTGTGGTCTCATGCACCACCAGTTCTGGGGTTGCAGGACCAGCGGCTGGAGATCGCTGGGCGCTCTGCCGAGGAGGAAAATGGAAAATGATAAAAAAAAAAAAAATTTAACAACTAAGTAAAAGGAAGAAGATCACTGAATCCAAAAGCTTCTCTAAAATGGTGTGCCTCAGACCACTTTGAAAGCTTCCACAAAGGGGCCTCCCTCAAGCATCTTGGAAGCAAGTTCCACAGGACTGGTGCCACCACCTCAAAGGCATGATCACCCTAATGTTTTGAGCTGAACTCTGGGAACCACAAGGAGACCCTCCTTGGCAGAATGAGAGAGTGCTAGGAGTGGGCAAGAGTCATGAGTCAGGAGGTCATGCAGACAGCCAAGACCCATACCGTATAGGGCCTAATAGGTGAGCAAATCCATCTTAAAGGAGATCCTCCACCTCACCAGCAGTCAGTGCAGATCATGCAGGACTGGGGTTACCTGACAGGACCTCAGGAGGCCTGTCAGCAATCTGGCTGCTACAGTACATTCTGCACCAACTGCATGTGGCACAGGATCCTTCCACAGACCCTGAGATATAGAACATTGCAGTAGTCTCATCTGTATGTCACAAAAGCATGACAAGCGATGGCACATTGGCAGAGGTATAGGCTTTTATCTGGTCAATGTTCTAAAATGGTGAAAACAGTCTGGACAGCAGGTGACACCTGAGCCTTGAATGTCAGTCTGTTATCTAGGATCATACCCAGATTTTTCACCTTAGAAATGCCAAAAGCGGAACCATGCCAAGCATTAAGCCTGTTCTGACCCTCATAGCATGTGCCTCCCTCTGGTGACCCAGGCCTTGATAACTAGCACCTCTGTCTTACCTGGGTTGAGCCTCAACCAGCTGGAGGACATACAGTCCTGGATCTCAGCCAGACAGTACCACTACTGCATCATGTGTCCCAAGAGCAAAGAAATACTGTTGAGTATCATCTGCATAACAGTGAAATGCCACACTGTAACATCTAATGATCTATTCCAGGGGCAGCCTGTACACTGCAAACAACATGTGTGATACTTCCAAGTCTGGGAACTCCACAAAACAGGGAATTTGGGTGGGAGGAAAGCTCCACATCACCACCCTCTGCATCCTGCCTGTGAGAAAGGACTCAAATCAGCTGATGACAGTGCCGGTGAGTCCTGAGAGCCCCTCAGGCAATCCAACAATACCACATGGTCCACAGTGTTGAATGCTGATGACAGATCCAGGAGGGCAAGTATTGACCATTCCCTCTATCTCTAGCCCTGAGGAGATAATTTGCACCTTGACCAAACACAGTTTCGGTACTGTGTCTAGACCTAAGTCCTGACTGGAAGAGCTCATAGATGTCAAAGGTGTGCCTTGAGCTGCAGAGCAACTATTTTCTCAATAACCTTACAAAAAGGGAAGGTTAAAGACTGTCTGTAATTTGCCAAGATGTCAGGGCTGAGAGATGTTTTTTCTTAATGGGCTTTACCAGCACCTCTTTCAAGGTGTTCATGAACAGCCTTTCTGAAAGTGAGCACCAGATTATCTCGGTGAACACTGGGCCTACAGACTCGATGCATAGCACCAGAAGATGTGTTGGGCCTGGTTCAATTCACAATATGTGGACTACAGCTTAGAAATCATTGCACAGACCTCTTCCAACCCTGCTGGTCTGAACTTGCTCTAGGCATGAGGAGTGTTCTCAGAGACATCCAATGCACCACGGTCAGGCTGAAATAGCCGGTTCGGGAAGACTGTGGCCTGATGGAGGACACTGTCATAGAAGAACAGAGCAAACTCCTCACACTTATTTGCTGAAACTTCTCTGACTGGCTGTAAGGAGTAGCCTATCTACAGTCCAAAAGACATGAGTCATTCTGTTATTCTCTGCAGCAATCCCTGGACAGATAAACTGTCTTCTATGGGAGATTGCCCTCTGATACTCACCATAGTAGGTTTCTCAGAGTCAGCCTGTCATCTTCAGACCACAATCTATGCTAATAGCACTTCAACCTCCGACCTCTGGTCTTCATCTCCTTGAGCTCCCAATCAAATCAGTGGGATCTCAAGCAAGAGGATATGGGTCATATAGGGACTGGCACAACAGAATCAAGCACCGAGGCGACAGCCCTATTAGAGAGCCACCACTGCCTTACTCGAGCTGACAGTGCAAGCAGCACTCGCTACTGAAAGGTCCATTACTGTCAATAAGCCCTCCACAGACAATCCCCTTAAAGGGCAGTACCAGACCAATTCCACAGGGAAGGGCTCATGGAGGGGACCCAAATGAGAATTGCACTGTGCAGTGATCTGACCAGAACCATCTGATCATGCAGCCAGATCAGTCTTGGGATCAACTATCTCAGGCCCCAGCAAGAATATTAGGTCCAGGGTGTGATCGTGGCTCTGGGTCACAGAAGCAACTACTTGTGCAAAACCCAGCAATGTCATCAGCTGGAGGAAGTAATGTCAAACTGCGATGATTCATTATCGATCCAAGCATTAAAGTCACCCAGGACCAGACACCTGGGTGACTCCAACACTCTCAGTGGCGTCATCTGTGATTTCCAGCAGAAACTCCTTCTTGTGTCCCAGAGGTCAGTACATGAGAAGGATTCTGCAGCCTGCATCTGGACCCCGCGCATGGCCACACATTATAATGATGAAGTAGATCCCATTGGGTTCACAGAGAAGTTCAGATCAGAACTAAAGCAGATGGCCGCTCCCTCCCCTGCTTTCCCTCCTGGACAGTGCACCACAGAGAACCTGGTTGGGAAAGATTCCTCCAAAACTGGCCACGTCATCTCCCAGCCAGGTCTCCATAATGCAAGCCAGATCGACCAAGGAAATTAAGTTCACTATAATTGCGGTTTTGTTCTGATCGATGTCCCATTGCACAGCACTGCCGAAGGGGACAGGCTGCTGGTCCAATGGCTACCTGCCCACTTGGTCTGGCAGGAACCCTGGGTATGGGTACCACACATGTCTGGCCACTCCCAAGGCCCCATTTTGCCCCAGGTCACCTCCTGGTCCTGACGACCCCAATATGACTCCCACTACAGCCTGGTTTTCCTGCTGCCTACCATCCCAGTTTCACTCAGTACTGACCACCTCACAGCACCTTATGACAATGGGAGATCAGTGAAAGGGTGGAGATCCAGCAGCAGGGATCAAGAGTATGCAGTCCTCTGGGGTTTGAACCCTACTCACATCCTCTTCCACAAGTATCTACCCAGTAAGTTAAATTACACTGCCCTCTCCTAAAATCAACAATTAAATAAGACAAAATGACATAAATCCTTAATCCACCCTGTAACTACACACACAATCAATCAGCCAAGTCTAAATACAAATACAAGACTCACTGTTCTTGTGATAACAATAGAACCGTGCAATTGTGACTTAATTTATATTTGTAATGTGTGCTGTTTTAATTTTATGTATTTGCAATGTGTGATTTATTTGTGATGTTTTTATTTATTTATTTATTTACTGTATAATTGGAATTACAATCCTTTGAGTCATAGACTCTTTTGCAAAGGCTCCACGTCATTTACAGGGGTGGAGGGAGAACCAAAGTACAAGGAAGACAGACGGAACGAGCAATTATATACAGGTTTTAGTACAGACAGTATTTATACAATGGCTCCACGGTGGTTACAGGGTGGAAGACACAAGACAATATAAAGCATTAAAAGAAACATTTTTTTTATACACTTTGATTTTTACAGGTTACAGAATTGACATGGCAGTTGAGAGGCTTTTAAAAGCTTTGGGAGGCATACATGTGGGCCCAAGACAGAGCTAGTGCAGAGGGTGGTTCATAGGGTCTAGGAAGTCCCTGAGTCAGTTATGGGGATGAAGGAGGAGAGAGCAGGCCTTATTGGCATTCACATTTAGAGTTTTCAAAGAGGTGTGTTTGAAGGCCTGTTTTGAAAAGTTCGATGCTGTGGGTCTGGGAGAGTAGGGGAGGTGTTGAGCCATTTGGGGCACGGCAGTGGAAGGATCTCTGCCCTAGAGACGCTTGACATGGGGGCCGTGAAGGATGAGGTAGCTGACTGTCTGGTAGTCCGCCTGTGGGGGCCTGGCTGACGATGGGGAGTAGACCGCTGGAGTAAGCTGGAGGTGGATCTTTTGCTAAGATGCAGGTTTGATATTTGAGTCTTTGATGGAAATTAAACCAACCTGTTGGTGTGTACAGATCGCAGGTGTGGGTGAGTCTGTCACAGCCAGTAACAGGCGGCAGGCTTTATTAAGCGCTGTGATTATGCTACTTAGGGTGGAGTTGTCAGCAGTGCCATAGATAACAATCCCATAGTCGAGAAGTGAGAGGATGGAGGAGGTGACAGCTATCTGTATGGCATGGGCAGGCAGGCTGTTCTTGATCCTATAGAGGTACCAATTCTGGAGTTAATTGCTGACGAGAGGAGGTGTACATGTCTGTGGTAGGAGACGAGGTATCTAAGGTCACACCTAGATATTTGAAATGAGTAACATGTTCCAGATGGGTACCATCCAAGTTTGTGATTTGGAGTGTCATCTGGCTGTGTGGGCTTGGCGTATGCAAAGGTCATGGACTTAGTTTTGGAATAGTTAATGATCAGGCGGTGTGCAGTAAACCAGTTTTCCAGCTCCTGAAAACCCCTGAAGGGAGAGCTGGAGGGTGCTAGGCTGTGGGTGTTGCCAGTAAAGAACAGCATCATCAGCATAAAGTAGGAGATGACCACTGCAAGCTTTGGGGAGTGAGTTAAGGAAGAGTGTAAAAGCAGTGGGCCCAGAATAGACCCTGTGGAATGCCCGAGCACACAGGTTTGGGGTTGGAGATGGTGGAGTTGATTCTTACTTGCTGAGAGTGACCCAAGAGGTAGTCCTTGAACCAGGCTGAGACCTCAGCAGCCACGTTTAGTTGTAGCAGGACTTGGATGAGAAGATCATGATTGACCGTGTCAAATGCCTTTGTTAAGTCTACATAGATGGCCCGCAATAGATCCTTGGTCCAGGGCCCCATGGATGAACGTGGTTAGTTCAGTGAGGGCCATGATGGTGCTGTGGCCAGCATGGAACCCATGTTGTTCCTTACTTAGGAGGTTGTGTCTCGTAAGGTGCTCTGTAAGCTGGTCTGAGACTATTTTTTCAAGCGCTTTGGAGAGAGGAGGGAGTATTGAGATTGGTCTATAATGACCGGTGTAGGTGGGGTCGCCATTCTTTAAGATAGAAGTGATCAAGGTTTTTCCAGTTAGAGGGAACTGGCCGAGGCAGAGTGAGAGGTTAAGAATTTTGTGAGATGGGGTAGTGTGACATCGAGGGTAAGCTAATAAGTTTTAGGTCCAGGGGAGTCATTGCTGTAGCGAGTGTTAGTGATAGCTTTGGAGATATAAGCGTTTGGCCAGGTTGTCGGGGAATGGTTCGGAGCCGGAACAGGGGTGGGAGGTCTATTTCGCTGGACAAGGTGTGTGGGGGTTTGGGAGAGTGGAAGAAATTTGGAGGGAGGATATGTGAGAGGTCAGAGAAGGAGTCATTGAGGGCTTCAGCGATTTTAGCTGGTCTTGAGTAATGTCCCCATCCACATTGAGTTGGGTAGGGGTGGGGAGTGAGTTTTGCCACTGATTTCCTGAATGTTGCTCCAGAATTTTTTCCTGTCTCCCAGGAGGTGGAGGGTATATGGTAGTATTCAGCTTTTGCCCTTGAGTTGCTCCAGGTGCATTTATTGCGCCTCCTATATAGTTGTCTGTCCCTAGTGCTGTGTGTCTATGGCCTTGTGCCAAAGGTTGTCCCTGTGTTGCATAAGGTTTATAAGGAAGGTGTGATCCAGGGGTAGTCCTGGTTTTCACCACCTGCTTTGTAAAGGGCAAATATATCACAGGCTTTGTTAAACGAAGTTATTAGTGGGTAAGGGCAGTATCCACTGTCTGTGTGTTATATATGGGCAGCCAGTTGCTATTTACAAGGTATTCTTTGAGGGTGGTCAAGGCCTCCTTTTTGAGCTTACGATGCCATGTGGTGGTTGGTGGTGCTGGGGAGTTTACCCAACCACCAGCAGATAACCGGGGAGTGGTCACTGATAGCATCTAGGAGCACTGAGGCCCGGGTGATGTTACGTGGTCTGTTTGTGAAAATAAGGTCTGATAGTGTGGAGGTCCGGTTCTTGTGTCACACCTTGTTGGGGAGGTAACAATTTGGGTGAGGTCCATAGCCTGTGCTGCGCCTTTGTAGGTGGAGGAGGATGGGGATAGCCAATCAATGTTGAAATTGCCCATTAATATGGATTCGTTAGCATTTGGGAGGTGGCGATAGTGTGTGGATTGATTCAAATGCAAGTTTCTGGTTTCTCAGGGGATATAGGAAGCGATGATGTGGATAGTTTTGGTGCCCAGACTAATTTTGACTGTAAGTGTCTCGCCCCATGTTCTGGGGGGTGTCCTGACTGTGGCACTGAGTGTAGATTTAATAGATATTGCACAGCCACCCCACGCTTATCAGGTCTACCTGCCTAAAAGGTTATAGTTACTTAGGAGACTGCATTGTTAGGGATTTTTGGATAGCCAGATTTCTGAGAGGGCTAGAATGTCAGGAGCATGTTGGGTAATCCAACCTTGAAGTAGTGTGTTTTTAGGAAGACTACAAATATTAATTGATGACAGCAGCAGTCTTCCCTGAGGCTTGTTTGGGGGTTTGTGATGGGGTCCAGGTTGGGGTGAATACTTCGGATAGCAGGAGTAGGAGTAATGTGTGCCTTAGTAGAGAGAGCCTGCAACGCTTATGGGACCCAAGCTGAGAATGATAGCTTGACTGTTTATTTTTTGTTGTGTGTGGGTACTGGTAGACTAGAGATGATGAGGGAAGCAGGGAGGTTGCAGGCGGGGGCCGACGTCACGTCTTCATGGGGTGGAAGGGGGCTGAGGTGTAGGCTGGAGTAGGGCAGAGGTACAGTGTTGACCCATCTGTAAGCGGGTGTAAGTGCAGGAGTATGAGAGAGAAGGTAAATTAGGACAAATTGATGTTGGAATGCAGCGTAGGAGTGTCTCTGCTAGTCAATGTCTGGGGTAGATGAAGGGATGGTGAAGTTGGTGAAGTCATGAGGTGGAGGAGCCACAGGGTGGGGTTGCAGAGCAAGGAGAGTGAGCCTGCTGGTCAGCAACATTGTGATTAATAGAAGATGCATAGTGACTTTATGTCAAGAGGAATGTGCGACAGCGTCCTCTAGGATGGGACTATATCCTGCAGCTGGAAAAGTGGGCTGATAGGTTATTTCGCCCTGTCACCTGACTTGAACAGGGTATAAGTTCAGGAGCCACCAAGGGTGGTGGGGTGGGAGCCTCGCATAAGCCGGGCAGGGCTAGACTCCTCTTGGCTCAGGAAGCGGCTGCAGGAAGAAACTCTGGCTACCTTTTGTGATTCCTTCGGCGTGGTCTGGGGGTCCACTCTCTGTGGGGAGTGCTTAGGGACTCCTGCCCTCACGACCCGACCTCCGCGCTCTGCAGAAGAAAGGAGAAGGGCTTAAATACAGGTGAGTGGCTATGCATGGAGCATGCTTTACAAATGGTAATGATAGCTTTGTGGGGAAGGCTCTTAATTGGAAGGCAAAAATCAAAAGTGGCGCAGTAGAAATCGCAGACCCAGGGGATTTAATAGAACTTTCACAATCAAGAGCAAATTGGGAGAGCCCTGAGCAGCAGACTATAGCATGGAGATTCCTGCAGCTCCCTTTTTCTCCAGCAGTATTTACCCCTGGGCTAGGCTGTGCTATCAGTTGCAGTTTCAGACAGAAAAAAACCCTGCTTTAAAATCATTTAGTCTGCCCAGACTAACAGCTCTCTTCTTTTAAAAATTGGCACACAAATTTAGCAGTAACTAACACTGGAGGCAGAGAGCTATGGAAGCACTCGGTGCACACCAGCAGTTTACACAGTTTTAACAGTACAGTGAAAACTAAAAAGACGCCAATTTCACACGAAAAGTGGCGTGGTACAGCTCCTCTTGGCTCAGGGAAGTGGCTGCAGGAAGAAACTCTGGCTACCTTTGTGATTCCTTGGCGTGGTCCGGGGGTCCGTCTCTGTGGGGAGGGCTTAGGGACTCCTGCCCTCATGACCTGACCTCCGCTCTTTAGTGATTCTTTCGGCATGGTCCGGGGGTCCGTCTCTCTGTGGGGGCTTAGGGACTCCTGCCTCGCAACCCGACCTCCTTTATATGTTAGGCATGACTGAAAAGGGCTGTGCCCAGTCATTTTCCTGGTTAAAACAAAAACAAACAAATAAAGCCCTAACCCATGCAAACTATGAAACATCCACACAGCCACTACCTAAACCCCACCTCCCACCCAGATTTTTTCTTTCTTTTTTGCAAAACTTAAAATAATAAAGCAGGAGAATGCAAACAATGGTCCCTACGCTTGAAAGTGAAAGCGATTCTGCACTGCATATGTGAGTGCAGAGACAATCCACACCCATTGCATCCCGTGTGAAATGCACCTGGGGTGCACACCCCACGCACCCAATCCCCCACCCGTGGACAGCAGCGTGCAGGTGGTGGCTTAGTAGATGAGCACTCATGCACAAGGGCATAGTGCTGGGCTATGGGAGTGTGGATGCAGCTGCTGGATATGCCAGGAGAACCCTGCTGTTAGCCCCTGCATACCACATGCCTCTGTCCCACACCAACAGGACCCCAGCATCCAGAGCCACAGGCCATATGGGGTTACCAGCCACAGCAGCCAGCCGTGCCCCATCATCCCTGTGTATGCCAACCCCACCTCCGACACACACGCACACACACACACACACACACACACACACACACACACACTCTCATGAGGCACCAGCCTATGGACCGCAGACACTACCCCTGTACAGCACCATCTGCTCACCTCTGCCTCCCTAAGCTCCAGATTCTGACCCCACCAGTCATGGTGTGGTGGGCTGTGTTACTCACACACACACACACACACACAATATGACACTGCCCACCACCCATGTACCTTCCTGTCAGTTTAGGAGCATAAGAGGCCAGCAGCACATCCCACCTCTTACCATCACGGCCACCTCCATGCGGACATCACAGAGAAGCACAGCCAACATGCCCCCACCATGTAAGAGATCCAGGATAGGCATCCCATTGGACGCCTGCCCAGGTGCATTGCTCCACCCACAGCGCACTCCATGTGAAACTGTGCCTTACCATGCCAGGGTGGGGCTGTTTACAGGTGGTCAGTGGTTGGTAATGCTGCTGGGGTGCATCTGTCTGCAGGTGCAGAGCTGCGTGGGTGGGATACATGCCTTTGGCACGTGGTTCCCACCCTCTCGAGCATAGCCCACAATATGCTGTTGAGGGCAAAGTCCAACTGACCTGCTGCAAAAGCACAGGCATCCCAAACAGTAGAGATGCAGTGACTTAATCTGCTCACAAAGTGGACACGGGCGGGCACTTTAATCCGGTGGAGAGCAATACGCAGTGACACCGCAAAGTGCTCACTGAAGGCTATTATTATTACCACTTTGATTTACCATTATGCCTTAACATGAAGTAAGGTGAAGTGAGAAGAAAATAGGCAATCACATGGCTTGCAGTACTGTAAGTCACATGCTTTAGCCAGGCAGGAAGGAAGTGAGTCACAGAAGCAGTTTCACTTTCTCCTTTGCATTTGTAGAGGAGAAAAGCATTTGTGAGAGGGAGGTTACTGCTTAGTGCCTTGTTGCCACTTTGTTGCGTTTCAGTGGCAGAACAAAACAAACAGCTTTTTAAAAGCTATTTCTTTATTTAGATTTTCTATTGTATTTGTGTTTTTTGTTAGTGAATTTTTTGTATAAGTTTTGTTTTGTTTGTGTGTGTGATTGACTGTGTGTGTCCACTGTCTGTGTGTGTGTGTGTGTGTCATCCGTGGACTTCAGGAGGATGGATCTAGGAGAAGGCGAGTCGCTGGCCTGTGGGCTCGGTAGGAGGAGTGCAGACCCGTGGGGGCGGGCGGTTGTGTCATGTTGGACTGCTCCAGACTCCTGGCTAGTGTTGCTTCCCCATTGAGCAACAGGAGCAGGAGCAGCAGCAGCAGCACCAGTGCCACGGTGGCTGCTGTGCGCCTACCTTCTCCACCACTACCACCACCACACCACCACCACTAGCAGCAGCTGTTGGGGCTCCAGCAGCACCCCTCCACCACCTCCACAGCCACAGGACATGACCCCAGAAATTGTAGGTGGTGGTGGAACTCTGTTCGACATGTGAGGACTGTGTCTGGTCCCTCCGCAGCTCCCAGTGTGGGAGTTTTTAACTGTGTGGGGAGACAGTACAGTCATGGAGTGTCATGTGTGTGGTGTACTGGTGTGCCGTGGCCACCGTGGGACACATTGGGACCGTGGCCAGCGACCGACATGCTGAACCACCACAGGGCAGAGTGGCAGGCTGCCATGGAAGGGGCCAGACATCCACCTGTTGGCCTTTCTGTGGCAGTGGCCGAGGGTTCTGCTAGGGTGGGAGTTGTTCCTCACAGTCACCGCCGCAGCAGGAGGAGGGCTACTACAGCAGCTGCTCCCACCACCACCACCACCACCACCACAGCCACCAGCACCACCCTGTCCACCACCAACCCTGCTACCTGGATTCCCCACTGCAGTGAACCCCACCACAGTCCCTGCAACACAGTCCAATGTCAGCCTGGTGTTGGCAGCGCTTGAAGAAAATAATGAGCGGTTCAGTGCTTGGAGCAGCAGGTGAACTGAGTAGAAGCACAGCAGCAGCAAATACTTTCAATGCTGCACCTGCTGCTGGATCACCACAGCATCCCATGGCCATAGTATGTGAGGGGATTGTTTTCGCCTCCCACCCCACCCTGACCCCACCCCACTACTGTGTTGTACTGTTTTTGTGTGTTTTTTCTTTGTTATTGTTTAATCATACACTTTTCCCTTCAGGGGAATCTTTCTTGCACCACATAGTGCAATACATTTTGTGAAACTGCCCGTAACTTCATTACAGTGTATCATGTGACAGAGGAATTCCCATTCTGAAAATCTGCCCACATTCTGCCTCCCTTCTCAGCAATGTTAGGAAATGATGGCAGGAAAAGCACGTGCGTGCTGTTTACAATGAATATCAATTGTCCGGCAGGTTTCCGAATGTTTCTTTATGTTATAATGGTCGGTGTGTTGTGAAATGTGTGGAGCACGCTTCCAGTAGGAAGAGCCTTGTTAGTGGAAACATTCCCACATTTCACCACAAAAGTCAACCTTATAATATAAGAAACAATGGGATAGCTGCGGACATTCACTATAGTGGAGCATGCACCGCGCTCCCCTAGCATCACATCCTAACGTTGCTGAAAGGGTGGCAGAATGTGGGTGACTTTTCTGATCAGTAATTCCTCCGTCACGTGACTCACTGTAATGAAATTATGGGTTTTCACAGAAATATATTGCACTCTGTGGAGCAAGAAATATTCCAGGGGAGCAATGCCCCCACATATTAGTTTATGTATCACCATAACTGTGTAATGTGGTGAATCTCTGTAAAGCAACAGCGCTAATGATCTGTTGATAACTCTGACCTATATTTTTAATGCTATATTACAACTTCCTTTACTTACATCCTGACTGACTGGAATGATACAGAATTTACAGTAGTTGAGTCTGCTGTAGTACCTTTTTCATGTGTAAATAATGAAAGGAGCATTCCTTTAAATTGGTGCTGACCAGGTCTTTGTCATTGTTTTCTTCTGCTTTTCTCCATCACATCAAGTAGTTGTTATATATCACTTCTATTGTTAATTAACAGTTATGCATCAGGTAGTGTTTTATGACACCACGAACAATAGTTGTTGAAAAGCAGCTACAAATAAATACAAACCTGGCCGAACAATATTGGAAGGAATGCTCATTTTTTTCATACATGAAAAAAGTAGTCAAGTAAGTAAAGCAGACATTAATTGTGAAAAGAATCGTATCATTCAAGTCACGACTTGGAGGTAACTATTGGTGGCTGTGGCAATGTAAAGTAGCATAAAAAAGTACAGTTCAGAACTGTGAGGACATTCTTGCAATGCTGCTTTAATTGTAAAATGTCAGTATGACATCATGAGCTCACAGCAACAATCACAGAACACACAAAAGTGGCACAGAGTCCCCAGATTTTTTTCTGCCAGCCCAAAATGCATCCTGCTTCTGTGCAGAAAATTGACAAGTGGTTACACAGCAGAAATGAGACTGTTTCAGCACATACAAAGTCCCCAGAATTAACAGTGCACTCAGTCATGCACAAAAGTGGCACAGAGTCCCCAGATTTTACTGCAGGCCCAAAATGCATCCTCCTTATATGCAGAAAATTGACAGGTGGTTACACAGTGAAATTAGACTGTTTCAGCACATACAAAGTCCTGCAGCATTAATGGCGCCTCAGTCATGCGCACAAAAGTGGCACAGAGTCCCCAGATTTTCTGCCAGCCCAAAATGCATCCTGCTTCCTTGCAGAAAATTGACAAGTGGTTACACAGTGGAATGAGACTGTTTCAGCACATCCCCAGTATAAAATGATGACTGTGAGCATTGTGTTGCTGGCCCAATGTGTTCTGTAAGGCGATTCCAGCAAATGCAATGTGATCATCTCAAATGGATTGAAGGGTGCCCTTTGGCTGTACACTAGTAGTAGCCTTGGTGAGTAGATATATATATATATATATATATATATATATATATATATATATATATATATTTGATTGTATTGTGTATTTTGTAGGTGAGGAGGGAGTTGACATGGACATAAACTCTTGGTATTGTTCTGCAACACAGGTCACACATAAACTGTTGGTGTGCACATTCCAGTGCTCAATGAGAATTTTTGTGCTGAAATTGGAAGCGGATAACTCTCAAGCACATGAAGGTAAGTTTTTGTGTGGGGGTGGGGAATCATATTTGCAGGGTTGTCTCTAATGGTTTCTTATTTTGTTACTTCTTCACAGATTTCATCAGCATCCTACTGGAGTCCGGTTGTCTTAGGATGGTCATGGTCATCTAGTGAGGCGACTTCTGCATGTTGCATGTGTGCCCAAGCTCGGGGACAGGGTTCCTGATGTTGAAGAACTTTTTGGATAAGGCCACTTTGACAGAACAACAAAGCATCTGAAAGTTTCTAAAAGAAATGAATGACTTCTTACAACTTAATTGTTACGTGTCCCTCCCTGGTTCTCAAATCTCAATCAAAAGTCAAGTTACATTTCAAGCCCACATCTTGTTAACTAATACAACCTGTGTGCAATATTTGCTGCAGTCTTTACAAAACAATGAAATGGATGAAATAAAATCTTCATACTTACCAGAATGGATTTCACATGGATATTACATCATTTCCTCTCTGAACAGTACAGCTACAGTACCATTCCCAACGAGTTTTAGCGATGAAGCCTTTGTTTTTACCCTGTAAAATAAACAAAGAAGTGTACCGTATGTGTTTTACTATTACAGCTCTGAAAAGCTACAGAAAACAAAAGATACAACTAAAGGAAGTGAAGCAGCATAACAAACATGAGTACACACTCATTTTATGGTTAAATATTAAGAAGCTTTGTGTCTCTGGCTGATGGATGTGGTGGTCGGACAGACTCTGGTGCAGTGGTGGCAGTGGCTAACATCAGTCCCAGTGGTAGTGGTGGTCCAGGGAGCAGACAGACTCATGGTGGCAGTGGCTAACATCAGTCCCGGTGGTGGTGGTGGTCCAGGGCACAGACAGACCCATGGTGGCAGTGGCTAACATCAGTCCTGGAGGTGGTCCAGGGGCAGACAGACTCATGGTGGCAGTAGCTAACATCAGTCCTGGTGGTGGTGGTTCAGAGGGCAGACAGACTCATGCTGGCAGTAGCTAACATCAGTACGGTGGTGGTGGTGGTCCGGGGGCAGACAGACTCGTGGTGGCAGTGGCTAACATCGGTCCCGGTGGTGGTGGTGGTGGTGGTGGTGCGGGGCAGACAGACTCCAAGTGGCAGTAGCTAACATCAGTCCCGGTGGTGGTCGGGGTGGCAGACAGACTCACGGTGGCAGTGGCTAACATCAGTCCCGTGGTGGTGGTGGTGGTGGTCTGGGGGCAGACAGACTCATGGTGGCAGTGGCTAACATCAGTCCTGGTGGTGGTGGTCCAGGGCAGGCACATTGCCTTTACAAACTTCAGTTAAAACCTGCCAACATTAACCACATCATCATCCTCATAAAGAAAACTGCCCTCGCAGTCGTCGATGTCTGAAGTCTGACCACTGGGAAATTCTTTCTCCATTGTGTCATCATCTATGTCAGTGGTGGGCCATTTCAGGCAGCTACTGCCAGTGCCACCAGGATGCTACATTTCCACATCAGCAAGACCACCATGACTAGGCGGGGTACAAATACCGAGGTTGTAGTCTGTGCTGGTATGTGCCTCTCATTCATTTTAATGAATGTCAGCAAACTAACATTTGCAAGAGATAGGTTTGTCTGACGATCCCTGACTCTTACACCTGCTGAGCTGAATGTCCTCTCAACACTTACACTGGAGGGTGGGCATGTGAAGTACTTCAGTGCCACTGCAGTCAGCTCTGGCCATTCACTGACCTTTCTACTCCAGTACAAAAGAGGATCTTCAGTTATTGTCAGATGCCTGTTTTCAGACAAATATGACTCAACCATTCTCTGTACCGCACTAAGTCCAATTGTTGATGCATCATCCTGTTCTCTCGAATCATTTATTTCACAAATTCCCACTTGGGACAAAGCCTCCCAAAGTAGGTTGACGCCAGCCACTTTGGATGACAGACCACCTGGAACTGCAGTCCTCTTCCCTTGCAGGACATGCTTGATGGTCCTCCAGGTACACCTTCAGCCAGATTATGCTGCTGAGATTTGCTGACCTTGGCACATAACTTCTGTGCACCATGAACCAAGTATACCAGTTGACCACTGATATTTTTACCTGTTCAGGCTCTCCTCCAGTACTGATGCAATTCCACGTTTGTATCATGGGTCCAACATTGTTGCTATGGCAAAGCTGTCACTACGCTGAATGCTCACAACATGGACGATTCTGGTCGAATACTTTCAGCATGTGTTGCAGCAACATACTGCTACCACTGTCTCCGCAACATCAGGGCTATGCTGTACATTCACCAATGTCTGCCTCAGTACCTGCAGCAATGGAATTGATTGGCTAATGGAGGCAGACTCATCACTCACTGCCTGTGTGGCATGTTCAAAAGGCTGAAAATTGTTATTACAGAGTCCATGAGGCGCCACTGTTCAGTCGTCATAGACATGGAGGCCCTGGAACTGTCACTGCTAGTGTGCATAACAAGATATTCTGAGATGGCTTTGTATTGTTCAGACAACCTCTCTACCATGTATAAAGTGGAGTTCCATTGGGTGACAACGTCCAGCTTCAAGCGGTGCTGAGGCAGGCTGTTTTGTATCTGCAACTGCGCGAGTTGGTCAGGGGCCTTTCCAGATCTTGAAAAGTGAGAGCAGATACGTTGTGCAACGGTCAGCATTTCCTTTATATCAGGGTGCTGGAGAAACTCCTGAACCACAAGATTTAAACAGTGGGCCATGCATGGAACACAAAAAAAAAAAACATTCGTGATGCATTTCACCACATTTGACCCATTGTCACTTGCTATGAACCCAGCTCTCAGGGACAGAGGGTTTAGCCATCTGTCAAATTCAGTCAGTACCATGTCCAACATTTTCTCACCAGTGTGAACAGGTCACATTGCACATAGCAATTGTTGCATGCTGTCGAATTCCTGGAAGATTGCTACGCTGCAATCCACCTTACTACACTTATTATTCACACTACCAACATCACAAACAGCCCCCGGCACCTACGTCCAGTGTGCAGTTATACACAATTATGAACTCCCCACTGTTTTGCCACTTGTTCCACATATCCATACTTAAATGGATGAGTGGAGGGAGGAATGTTGAAGGGCATGTCTTACTGAGTCGGACACAGTGCGGAACAACTTGGGACTGCACAGGTAGAAAAGTATGTCCTGGATGGGACTTTCCATTTTGGACAGGCACATGCAGCAAACCGCCGAACCCAGAATTCTCCACAAAGGAGAAGGGCACAAGATCAGTTGCCAGCATTTCTGCTACAGCAGCATTAAGTTCACATGACACTGTATGATTCGGGGTACTTCAGCTTATGCGCAAAAACACTCTGTAACGTGGGCTGACTTAAACGTTTTACATGAGGTGTGTTGATCACAAATGGTTGTGCTCTGTGATGAATGACATTGGCAGGGGATGGAGTGTGGACATTTGATGAAGACAGTTGCACAGGTGATGATGACAAACCCAGAAATGCTGATATTTTGCCAGATTTGCCAACCGGGGTTGATGTACCACTTGCACTAGACATACTGCATTCACCACCATCACCACAAAAACTGCTACTCTCACCAGCACTGGACAACATTTCAAAGTCATTATGGTCCTCCACCTCATCATGCCTGTAGTAATCCTCTACTCTTATTACCACACTACTGCACCGTTTAATTTCCTACTGGGCTTAACAATCATGGAAGGGGATAACATGCTGACTATGGTTGCTGGTGATGCGGGTGAATGCCCCACTGTGGTATTAGTTGCCAACTTGTGCTGGGTCCACAGTGCCAAGTACCTATTCTTAAGATGCGTATGTTGTCCTCCTGTGCCCAGATGGCTCCCCTTTACCTCGACTCACACGCATATGGTAAACCTGGCAGATTGCAACTGAATCATCATTTGCATCTTGAACAAAAAATCCCAAACAATGGATTGTGATGCTCTGCTTTTAACATGTCCATGATGTGGCTTATTTAAGTACGTTATTTAAGAGCGTAAGTGGGGAAAGCACGTGATGTTTTGGGCACTGCACACCTGGACTGCAACTGACCACCAAGACTACCTATCATATTGATTACTGGGTCATCATCATCATCAACTAAAACCAGTAGATCACAAGTTTTTACAGGGGATAATTGCAAACAGACTCGGACACAGCCACTTTTAATTTCTTTTCTCCGGTTCCCAACTGGAGTCAATTACATCATCATCATATTCATCAACGTCACACATCCACATCTTCTGCTTGAATGGTAGCATGTGGACTGCGTATTGCAACAACAGCAACATCATCATCATCATCACATTCATCATCAGCATCTACACCACCATCACCTGATATTTTTTCACCATACTGTGAATCACTGCATGGAAAATGCATGACGTTAAGTGCCATGGTGGATGGAATATCACATTGTATGCTATCATTGACATGATTATCAGAATCCTCAGGTTCAGTTACTGGGATGTTACGGGGAAGTAGTGACATCATCTACACTGCCACTCACTTGCACTGCTTCACACTCAGTATTTTTGGATATGGTACACTGGTCGAGATTAGAACTTGGCGCCAACAATACTAACACTACCTCCACCACCACTAACACCAGAAACACTAACACCACCAGCTGGGAAAACATCATCTCCTCCAACTATGAGTGAAGCTACTGATTGGGTTGTGAAAAACATTTCAGGAGAAATACCTTTCCTCACATCAACAATGCACTTCTGCATCTAGTACTACTACCATGCCCACAGACCATCTTACTGCCAACATTGCCATGGCGAGAAACAGCTTTGCTTGCATGACTCTTTGCAGGCATTTTGGGATCAACCACAAATATTATAACCAAATTCAGATTTTGATACATTCACTCTCTGATTGGAGGGATGTTGGATGTGAAGCCAAATAAACAACTGTGGCTTCAGCAACAGATAAGAGACTACTCTGAGATTTTCACGGAATTAAAACAACTTCGGTAACCACTAACCAGTGGTGCTGATGAGGTCAGAAAAACAATCCAATCTGGTAAAAATACTTTTTGAACGTGGGGTGGGGGAGAACTGAATGCAGACAGTGCTGATTTTATGGCACTACAAGCAGCAAAACTAAGAACAGATACCACAATCGCAGTACAAAATCAGGCAGCTGCACTGGATAGCAGGTTCACTCTGCTGCGCCTGTAATTACACTAGTCTGTGGCACAATAAAATGTGTATTATTTGATGCACGCAACACTGCACACACACTCACATACAGAACAGCGTGTGTACAATGCTGAATGAGGAACGCATCACAAATGCAAAAGTTCAGTACTATGCCATGTTACTTATTGTAAATTTGTATTGTGAACAACCTGAACCTATGAACTGCTGCACCACATCCACACAACAAACAGCAAGAACATTTCTACTATTACTGACAATATTACTGTGTGTACATTAACACAGTCAGTTATATAACAAAAATATAACCAAAAACAAAGAAATCACTGTTTCTCCAACTTATATCTACCTACACCACAGATACGCCTCTACCCCAAAGCACACTTTCACTGTCTTTCACCACACACACTCAAGGTTGTAAATTAACATTCAAATCCATACAAAAACAAAATGCTCGATGATTTCAGCACAGGAGGTTTCCTATAATCGATGAACTAAAGTTGGATCCCAAAAATAAAGCAAAAATGCTTTTGAACAGCTTTACAAGATTCCTATCACAGACAGCTATCAAAGCACAATGTTTCCTACTCCTTCCTACTCATACTATCCTGAACTGAGGCTGTGCAGATCAATATAGAGCCCATGTGACCTGAAATCCCATGAATCACTGCAAAATTTGCCTTTGGAGCTCAAAAACCAGGCGAAGTGAGGCGAAGTGTACTGCCTGCAATGCACTTCGTCTTAATTTTAGACAGAGTGGTGGCCTGGAGAGCAGAAGTACGCAAAGTTATTCATTCCAATGGACTTGGCGTCCCTCATTATAACATGAAGTACTCCGCACGCATTGTGGAGCATTCCGTGATTCGCTTTTGCTCTACCTAATCGCTTCACGGAGTGGATTGAGCCCACTCCACCACTACCAAACAGTTCATTGGAAGATGCCTCCAACATTGCCCTCACCAATTTTGAAGAAAGAAAGCAGTTTATGCTAAATCTGGCTATAGCAGGAAAATGGTGCACTCACCACTCAAATTCTGAGGGCTATAAAATGTGTACAAATGATCCATTGAGCTGCTTTAAAACAAAGGAAGGATTCCCAAACAGTTCTCTGAGACGCCTCCAAAATTGCCCTCATCAATGTTGGAAAAAGAAAGCAGTTTGTGATGAAAATTATCAATAGCAGGAAATGGCTCCCTCATCATCCGAATCCTGAGGGCTGTAAGTGAGTGGAAACTGATGGGAAAGACATTCAAGAAGAAAGTGAGAACATTTTATTTTTACAGAAAGGGTTGTGGTGCTATGGAACAATCTGCCAGCTAATGTGGTGGGCACCAAAACCATCAATGCATTCGAACATGGCTGGCACACAGTGAAGGGCTTCATGGTAGCCCAAGGTGATAGTGGCACTGTAGGGACCGTGGGGGCGGATAGTGTGGGTTACAATCCTGCATGGACAATAGGTTCTGTGTTAGGGTTTAACAGGCAGACTGGATGGACCAATAGTCCTTTTCTGCCACTACTGTCTATTTTATTATGTTTCTATGTAACACCACCAGCTCCACCACACCCTCCTCTACCATCCTCTCTATCCCATCCTTATCCCTGATGACTGATACTCCAGGAAGGCATCTGGTCACCCTAACCCTTTCATCCTCTGCCAAAACCTCTCACCCATTTCATCATCGAGTCCCTATGACTAAAATATTCCTTGTTAAGTTTCTCCTGCTCTCATGACCATGTGCCACCAAGTCTCCCTGCCTTGTCTTCCTGAATGACTCAGTCCCCACAGCAGAGTTGGACACCAGTGCATCCTTCAGAGTGTAAAGCAATTTGCTGTTGGGATTTTGTGGGTTTGATTGCCCACCTTGTGACCACCCTTCCTCTCTTTCCCTTTCTTCTCCCCACCACCATTCAGCCTCCCCAGCCAGTGTGGCTTTGGGGAGTGGTGGTGTGGTGTGAGCACCAGCTCAGCTGGTTTCCCATTGAGATATCTCTTCTCTTGCTGTTACCAGCTGAGCATGGAGCTCCCCAAACATCCTACATATGGGGCAGTATCCTCTCCTCCAAGGCAGAACCCTGGAGATGAGGTCCCCACAGTCTCTGCAGCTGACCACCTCCTTACTGTGACTATGCTCCACACTGTTAGACATCTCCTATATACAATAACTGCTGGACGGCCAGTATTGTCCTCCTTCCTTCTACCTGTCTGTTACTCTTTAATTTAGACCCAATCTGGCTTACCCTATAGAGGCAGTTTTGCCAATGGTACTGATTTATACAATTACCTGCCTACACGCCTTTGGATGGTTCCTTTTACCACAAATCTGACTGGTTAGTAAAAGTAGAACCCACTCACCCAAGTTATATAAATAAATGATGCTTGTTGTCAAAAATCACACAAAACCTATTTATTTCAGATGCAGTGTTGTATAACAAACGTTTCAGAATATATCCTTCTTCAGTGTATACACCGTATCTGAAAAATAGATGTTACAAACACATGCCTCCTAAAACTTTTCAAAGCTCATGAATATATAAAATACAAATTTCTAAATGCATTTTCATCATGCTTTGATACTTCAAATTGCTTTTCTTGTTTTCTTAAACATACATTTCTGTTTATTGTTTGATTACTGCAAGTAAAAAGATAAGTTAATTTCTTTTTATGTCAAGGATCCTGATTCCAAAGAGATAATATAAAATTCATATGTTCAAACTACAAATTCCTATAGTTTTATATTTAGTGTTTTTATCTAAACATGAAAATATATACACACAAAATGCACACCATAACAATTCAGTCATATAGTTTAAGTTTATTTTTATACGTTACTGTAAATTCTTCATGCTTCCTAAAATGATCAAATTAGAAAGTTCATCCCAATAAAATGAAAGTACTGTGTTTTATACTGTAGCCTATTCCTTAAATCATTCACCCTCACAAACCCGAGTCATTTACTTACTTATTAGCAAGTTTTTTATCAGGTATACAGCGGCCTCCACTTTCTCTTAATGGAGGTGCTGAGCCTGAACTACACATTTCTTTATATTTTGTTAGGTTGGGCGCCAAGGGCTTGTTGATCACATGACCAGATTCAGTCATGTGAACTCTTGCTAGTACCAGGATGCCTGATTCTCTATATAAAGAAATGCATAGTTAGAGTTCACCCTCCGTTAAGATAAAAGCGGGGACGTAACTGCAATACCTGATAAAAACTTGATAATAAGTAAGTAAACTTTATTTTAGTGAGCTTTTCAAATGGTTATGTGAAAACATACTAACATCTTTGATATGTTGAGACGTATGGATAAAACGGAATGATGAAAGTACAGTTTTGTTTACAAGAGATTAAAAGGGCAGAAAGGATTTTGCTACGTAGCCCAGGTGTTTTGGTTATATATTACCCTTGGTGTAATGGTGAATGATGTATTGCTATATGTGGTTAAAAGTATATCTATGATAAAAAGATTAAAGAACAGAAAAGAATTTGCAGCACAAAGCCCAGGTATTTCATTTACATATCACCCAGAGTAGTAAGGGTGCATGATTAAAATAACAGGTTATGTTATTTGGTTATAGGTTTGAAATGGGATAAAATTTCATAGTGCTTTACTATAAAACAGACTCGGTTTGTGATGGTACATGATTTAAGGAATAGGCTACAGTATAAATCACAGTACTTTTATTTTATTGGGATGGGTAGGCTTTGTGGAAAGGTAGACATGGCTGAGGATGGAGGACCTCAAAGAAGCTCTGGCCAGGCTAGAAAGGTGGTCTGGGATGGCAACTCAGTTTCAATGCGAACAAGTGCAAAGTCATGCACAAAGGAAGTAGGAATCCAAGGAACAAATACTGAATAGCTTAGGTGGGATCCTGGTCACCAAATCTAGTGTATCCATCTCTAGTGACTATGAAACAATCAATGCATTGCAGGAAGGCAGCAGTGAAAGCAAACAAAATGCTGGGCTCTATTGCCAGGGGATCCACGGGTAGGAGGGAACAGGTAATTTTGCTACTGCACAGTCCTTGGTGCAGATGCACCTGGCATATGGCATACAGTACTGGAGACTTTACGAAGAAAGGAGATAAACCTGCTTGGGGCAGTTTAGAGGAAAGCAATGAAAATGTTTCAGGTACAGCAGGGCAAAAGCATATGAAGACATAGATACACAGATACACTGATGCTGTCGGCAGATAGGGGCCCTATGGCCCCCCAGTCTGCCATTTGAGCTTGTAAGTTCACTTTATGTTTTCTAGAAGTCTGTTGCCCCTTACCCCTCACTTCCAGAATTCCCTTATGTCTATCTCGTGCATTCTTAAACCCCATGATTGTTTCAGCCTTTACCACTTCCTCTGGCAGAGTGTTCCACTTTTCCACCACTCATTCTGTGAAGAAATTCTTCCTCATGTTTCCTCTGACTCTCCCTCTCTCCTACTTTATCCTGTGCCCTCTAGTCCTTGAACATCTTTTTCACTGGAAAATAGCATATTCTGCACCCTGTTCCTCCCTGTAAGGTACTTGCATGTCTATCATATCCCTGTCTCCCTCATCTCCTCCAGGAGTACATATTCAAGTCCTTCAACCTGTCCTCATAGGACTTGTGATGCAATCCCTGAACCATCTGTGTTGCTCTCCTCTGAACCTTCTCTACCCTCTATATCCATACGTGAGGTAAGATCTCCAGGATGTACACTGTACTCCAGGTGGGGCCTCACTAGTGTCTTGTATAGTGAAATTATGACCTCCCTTTTCCTGCTGGTGATACCCCTGCCTATGCATCCCAGCATCCTATTTGCTTTGCCTGCTGCTTAGTCCACTGTTTCTCTACCTTGAGGTCATCAGAGGTGATACCCCAAGGTCCCTTCCTGCTTGGTGCATGCTATATCCTCACCCCCTAACTGTTATGTTGTTCCAGGGTTTTGTGCCCCATATGCATTATCTTGCACTTCTTTGCATTGAATTTCAATTGCCAAGTCCTTGATCATTTTCAAGCTTCTGCAAGTCCCTCCTCATTCTGTCTATGCACTCTGGTGTGTCCACTCTGTTACAGAGATTCGTGTCATCAGCGAACAGGGAAATTCTGCCTTATAGGTCCTCATGCAATGTCACTGATGAAAATGTTGAATAGGACTGGTCCCAGCACTGATCCTGTGGTACCCCACTGGTCACTCTTCCCTCCGTTGAGTGACAGCCATTTATCACCACTCTCTGTGTCCTGCTGCCCAGTCAATTACCTATCCACTGCACTACTGTCCTGCCCACTCCCATATAATCTCCAGTTTGTTTGCTAGTCTTCAATGTGGCACAGTGTCAAAGTCTTGCTGAAGTCTAGATAGGCCATGTACACTGCCCTCCATTGATCCAACTCCGTGTCACCCAACTGAAAAATTCAAAGAGGTTGGTCTGACATGACCTCCCAGGTGAAACCATGCTGCCTTGGGTCCTGTAGTCTGTTGGCAACCAGGTGTTCCACCAATCTCTCCTTCAATAGTGCTTCCATGATCTTCCTCACTACCGAGGTCAGGCTGACTGGTCTGTTCCTGCTTCCTCTTTGTTCCTGCTTTTTATAAGGGGACTACATCTGCTGTCCTCGAGTCGTTGGTACCTCCTTGTTTCTAGTGATTGGCTAAACAGGATTGCCAGAGGTTCAGCCACCACTTCTCTTAGTTCCTTTAGGACCCTGGGTGCACCCATCTGGCCCCCGTGCTTTATCAACTCTTATTCCTTCCAGTTCCTTCAGGACCCTTTCCGTGTAAAAGGACTGATGCCCATTCTGCACCATTCCACCCTTGTACTCCCTTTGGCCCATTACCCTCCTCTTCCTCAGTAAAGACTGAGCAGAAATACCTGATCAGTATGTCAGCTTTACTGTTGTCATACTCCATGCAGCCCCCATCCTCCCCCTTCAGTCTCACTATCGCCTCCCTTTACCTTTCTTTTTCACTTATGTATCTGTAAAAGGTTTTGTCCTCTACCCACTGATTTTGGATGCCCTCTTCTGTCTGAGCTTTGGCTTCCTTGCTGACCTCCCTGCCTCCCTTTGCTTCTCCTGGTACTTTATCCTATCCCATTCTGCCTGTGTCTTTTGTATTGCCTGAATACAAACTTTTTGGCTTTCACTTTCTCTACTACTTCCTTGGAAAACCATAATGGCCTCCTCTTCCTTTTCCCCTTGTTAACCTGCTCAATGTATAATTCTGTTGCTCTTGTAATCCCATTTTAAATATTGCCCACTGTTACTCAACCCTGATTACCACCCCATTCCATTAATGCCTCTTTCAAGCATCCCCCATTTCCCAAAAGTCTCCCCTAAAGTCCAGGATGTGTGTTTTGTGCTGTTTGGTTCTGCTCCTTCTGTGATTTCAAACCACAGTGACCAGTGGTCACTGTTCCTCAGATCTTTGCTCCACTGTTACCCCCATCACAATGTCCCGTTTGTGAGCACAAGGTACAGTATTGCCTTCTGCTGAGTTGGTTTCATGACCAGTTGCTTAAGGAAGGCACTTTGAAGGAGATTCAGGATAAATCTGCTCCTGGTTGATGCTGCTGCTGGGAGGATCCAGTCCACATCTGGAATATTGAAGTCTCCAGCCAGCACCACCTCACCCTTGTCTGCTATCCTTTGGATGGCTAGCATCAGCTTCTTTCTGTTTCTTCCTCCTGGGCTGGTGGTCTGTAGAACACCCTGTGCAGAAGGCTGACCCATTTTCCTAACCAGCTAACCACAGTATCTCTCCCCATTTTATCTGCCTGGATCTCTGTGGTCTTTATGCCATCTTTCACATAAGGTGCCTCCTCCTCCTTCCTGCCTGCCCTGTCTCTTCTGAATATGTTGTAGCCAGGAATGGCCATCTCCTAGTTGTGGTTATCATTACACCAGGTCTCTGTGATGGCCACAATGTTCAGGTCCGACTGCACCATGACAGCCTCCAGATCCTCCATCTTGTTGCTAAGGCTCCTGGCATTGGCATACGTGGCTTTCCATGATTTGAACTCCTAGACTGTTTAGCTGTTCTACTCCAGCCCCTCCCTGGTTGTCCTTTATCCTTGATTCTCCCTGCTGTCTGCCCTTCTGTTGAATTTTGCCCCTTTCTGCCTATCCACCTCTTAGGTACTTATCTCCATCTTTGCACACTGCTTTGTAGAGATAGCCACTCATCCTGTTCACTGGTTCCACTGCTAGCTGTGGGGGTGGGCAATTGGTACCCTCTTTGCTGGCCTGGCACCCCCTTTGGCTAATTGAAATGCTTGTCCATGTAGCATTTAAACTTATCATTGAGTGATTGGATTCCCTCCAGGACAGATGCAGGCCATCAGGCTTGAACAAGCCCCCATCTTTCCAGGTGGGTCCCCACTCACCAATGAATCCAAACCCTTTCTAACAGCACCAGTTTGTCAACCATGAGTTAAAGTTCCTGGTGCATGTGCCCCTACGCTCTCCATGCCTCTCACAGATAGTACTTTGAGAAGGTGACAGAAGTAACGCCTTGCTTGAAACCCTCCCCTGAAAATTTGCAGCAAGTAAAGACAGCACCACTACAAGCACATCAAACTAGGTTTTAAATTTCAGCAGCCCAAATACAATTCTAAGTAAATACAGCAAAGAAATAACATTACCACTAAAGTCCACAAATCTAAGTTTAAAACAAAACAGCAATGAGCAGTTACTGCACTGCACTGCACTGAAATGAAATGAATCTGGATCCATTCCCTCTGGCTTCTTCTGGAAACTAAAAATCAGTTTGCTACCTCAAATCTGACTTAGCCCCACCTCCAGTTATCACATAGCTGAGGTCAGAGGTCTGACAATAAGCACCCTCCCCAAACTACAGGGCAAGACAGACAAGACAAGACAAAATTTGCAGCAAGTAAAGACAACACACCAAACTAGGTTTTTAAATTTCCAACGGCCCAAAAACAATTTTAAGTAAGACAGCAAAGAAATAACAGTACCACTAAAAGCCCACAAATTTTAGTTTAAAATAAAAACAGCAATGAGCAGTTACTAAGACAGACTGACTAAAAGACTTCAATATGTACACGCTTTGGGGGAGACATGATTAAAGTTTCAAAGTACCTTGAAGATATTAACAAGGTGAATACAGGGACCTCATTAGCCTCATTGGGAACAGGACCACAGGGGACACTGCCATGAACTGGCAGTGGGAAGGTTCAAGAGGGAGGCCCGAGACACTTCTTCACAGAACTAGTGGTGACTTTGTAGGATGAACTACAGAGGAGGTTGTTTCCTAGTGATGGCAGATGGATTCAAAGGGGTGGGACAGGGTGAAAGAGAGGCAGAGAACAGTGAAGGGGATCAGGTTTGATGGGACAGTGGTGGAGCCCTCAATAGTTTCTGAGAGGGCTCCTCAATTCAAGCAGACTTGATAGACCAATAGGCCTTCTTTTCCTGGCAGTTTTTGTATGTTTATATGTTTCATAACTTAGATTAGAAAGAAGAAATTGGGTTTATTAAGTTAGAGGCATTTCAAGGACAAAAAGGGTGGCAGTGTTTGAACTATAGAGTCCTACTGTCCCTAGAGTTGTTTTTCTATCTGTTTTGCTGGTGAAACTTCCTCATGTTGCATGTGATCAAAAAGCAAATTGTGTTTTAGGGCTCTATGTCTGTAAAGAGCAAATAAATCCAATAATAACCATAAAACCAAAACATTTTATAGCAGTTAATCGTTCTGAACTTCCTTGTACAGTATGCAATGTGATCAAACTAAAATCATGACTTTCGTGACTGTCTTTGCTGAAGTAAACACTCCAGCATAACTATAAAACAAAATACTGCTTTCTGTACTAGCACAAAATACCACCATTGCCAAAAGTTTTCACTGACTACCTGGAATCTGCTTTATCCTGTACTTGATCATTGCTGATTTGGTCCTTCACCTGTCAATCTTGTAGTAAGAATGTCACTACTTTCTTTCCATCTCTGGTGTTCCTATATTTACTTCAGCACTATCCCAAATTTGCTGTAAAGGGCTACATTCTGGGCACTAATTCCAGCACTGAGAGGGCAGGAAACTAATCTCATTTTCAGCTGATGCCAGCACCTGCCTATGTATTAACTGTATTGGGTATGATTTAGTAATACATGGCTAGAGTCCCTCCTGAGAATAAACACGTTCCGTCTACTGCGTGGCAACTCTCTGCATGTCTGGCTACAGTAGCAGGAGATGTAGAGGGCATCACTGAGCAGTGCTCTGTCACAAAGCAACCAGGTCAACTTTAATAACATTAATTATCAGTGCTATAATGTCAGCCCAGGGAAGTCAAGATTTGAGAGTGACCCTGGGGCAGTTCTTCACTGAACCAATGGAGGTGGGTATGTTGTGGAGGATATATTTTCTGGGTGTGTGGGTGGGAACACACCACTGTATGCAACACACCCAATTGCTGAGTAGGAAATGTTGGTGTATCAACACAGAATTCTGCCGATGCAACATGCAGTCAAGTTTGGGTGTACAGTATACTCAAGAAGCACCCGTTGAGCTGCAGTGGCTGTCAGAATGGTGGTGGGTTGATTTTAAAGTGGTGGCACAAGGTCTTAGACTGTGGGGACCCCCTATCTGCTATCTCAGATGCCTTCTTTTCCATTACCTGGTCCCCTTCCAATTTGGAAGATTACTTCTTGGCTGCAGCAGCATCAAAACTGAGATGGTGGATGTTCTTAGTATGGTGACAGCCCTGCCAGATTACATAAATGCTCTTCTCCCCACATAGAATTTGGCATTGCTCTTGCACACACTGCCACTAAGCTTGTGTGATACCAAGAAGAATGTTGTACAGTGCATCTCATGATTTACTATGGGTCTGTGAAGAACTCTCAGAGGCAATCGTGAAGAGCGATGTACAAAAGGAATAATAAATAAAAATGCCTCTCTCCTAAGACTGCCCTCTAACAGTGCCACACCATAAGGGAGGGAGGTCAGGGATATAAAAGGGAAAGCCAGCCTTCTACTACAAAACAGGTGATTTTTATGTGTACCAATGAAAAGCTTTCCCAAGCTTTCCTTTAGCATCAATAAATACATTACTATTTATATATAGGTGTTTGAGTGCCACCTGGGAACTTCTCTGTATATACAGATTTATATCCAGAATAACAGGAGCATCTGTTCATTTTATTTACAATTTTATTCATTTAGTTTTTATTCACTAAGTAGGTGCATTAGACAAACAATTGCCAATTTTGGGGCATGACCTGGGCTATTACAACAGGAGAACAGCACAGTAACTGGCAGCACCATTACATATATTCTTTCAGCATAAACAATGTCTGAGGTAAGAGTGCAATATGGATATTTGTATAAAAGTAAGGAAGAGTACGAAACATGATGCAAGCAATATAACAACAAATTCTGAAATAAACAAGTGAAAGAGTACAAAAACATTATTACCACCATTTTTCTGAGAAAGCCATACAGACAGAAACCAGCTATGGACAACAGCATTGAAGGCAGATACAGGTAATTAGTTTTTTTTTAGTCTTTGGTAACCAGGTAGTGCCAGTAGGCACAAGTGCTTGCCTGTTTCAGGGCGACCTGGGAGAACTAGGCGGTTAAGTGACTTGATCAGAGTCACATAGTATGCAGGTGGAGGTTGTGAGAATCAAACTCAGGTCTGGTCTGCTGGATGTATCAAGCTCATTCAGACCTCATTCCTCTAACCTCTAGGCTATACTGCCATCCCCATCGTAGTAGCAATTAAAGGGGAACTGTCATCAATAGAGTTTCTTCATGTCTGAAAGGCCATAAAAAGCTAATTTGAGTGAGCCATCATGTTTATCTATGAGTCTTTGCAGTCCAGAGTTATTCATATGTAAATCAGTCTGTACCTAAGGGCTGGGAGCAGCCATATGGTTTAGGCTCTGACAGGAAATTATGTCACCGAGGAGCTTGGCCTTCATTGACTGTAGGTTAAATAGGAAATTGTCTGTTTTATTAAGTGTGTTTTAAGGTGTCATTCAACACTTTCTACATTAATAATAATTGTTTTGTATGTGCATTGAAACTAGTGAGTTATCACTCTTACATTTCAAACTGTTAGTAAAATATTCCATCTTTAGGATTACTTTAACCTCAATACTATACTGCCAGCTGATCATCAAAAGTACATGTCTCAAGGCTAGCTCTGTGGTGCCAACAGTATTGGGGCCCCATAGTGTATAAGGATTTCTAAACCCTGACTGTGTTCATATCAGTGCGAATTTCTGTGGCTGCCACAACACTAACTTCTATCTTATTCCATTCCCTCTCTTACAGCCTTTTCTCTTACAGTTTCGGTGTGAACTCAGGTTTACAAGATGCAAATGTGCTACGTGCCTGCTGGCCTGGCATCATGGGGCCAGCCTTGAAATGTTAGTTATTGATTAACAACTGGCAGTCCAACCTAGAGGTTAAAGCAAAGAGCTGTGAACAAGCTTCATTTATCCAGCAGGATGAGGTTTGATTCCAACATGATCTACTTGTATATTATGTGACCAGAGTAAGTCATTTAACCTCCTGTTCTCCCAAAACACACCCAGAAACAAGCTGTAGCTGTGCACCTTTCCCGAACAAAGACAGTAAAACAATTTGAGCATGTGTTATGATTCTGAAAATATTGTGCTGTTTCTGTCCAGATTTGGCTTGAAAAGAAAAAAATAGGATGCCATTAATGGTTTATTAATTGCAAAAACACATAGATGGACAACATTGTTTAAAAAAGCATAATCTGAACTGCTTTATTAAAATATAGAATATATGGTGTGTGGTGTAACCAAACATTTACACACATGAGGTGTGGGATGCTACGTTAACCCTGATGGCAAAGTCTGAGTGGTTTGTAAGCGTCCCACAACAAGAATTCTGCAAAGTCTGGCTTTTACACCCATCCACATATTGTTTTATTTAATCAATGGTGATAATTTGTTCCCTTTCAGCACAGTTCAGTAAGTGCAGCACTTCTGTCTGAGATACACATAAACACACTACATATACACACACACACACACTACACTACACTTTACACTACACACACACACTACATGTACACATCTCACAAACACACACCATACACCACACACACCTTCACACACACACACACCTTTGTTTCTCCTTTGTTTTGTTTTTCTTTTTACATTACAGTGGGAATGGCATTCTGGAAAGTTGTGGTCCATCGGCATAGCTGTGGAGTGTAAGACACGCTCAAAGGGTATGGGTAGCAGGATCAACCAGATTGATTTTTTCCTTTACGGTAGAAAATCCCATTCCATCTAAAGTATTTCAGTAAGAAACTGTTATACTTTTAACTTCATCAAGTAAATACTTTTTAGTAATGCATTTCAGGTTATGCATATTTTAACTGTTGTCCATCTACGTTTTTTGCAATTAATAAACAAGTAATAACATACTAACATAACATACTAGTCACCAGCAGATTAGGCCTTATGGTCTATTGAGTCTACTCATGCCTCAGAACCCTGGGTGGGTACCAAAGCCGTCCCCTTCTCCTATCCCTGTCTCTTCACTCCATCCAGCCCCCAGGCAAGCCAGCCTCTGCTTCATCCGCTGTCTATACCTGTCCCACCCTCTCTTGAAACACTCCACCATAGAAGCCATAACCAGCTCACCGGGCAGCACATTCCACAGTTCCACTACTCTCTCAGTGAAATACCTCCTCCTCCTCCTCCTCCTCATCCTTCGAGCTTCCAACTATGTCCTCTGGTGATTCCACCTCCTTTAGCCTAAAGATCCTTCCCGATTTACCCTACTGATTCTCTTGAGGTACTTGAAGGCCTCAATCTTGTCCCCTCGTCCCTCTCTCTCTTCCAGCGAGAACAGGCCTAGCTCATCTAGTCTCTCCTCGTATGTCAATTCCCTAGACCCTGGACCATTTGGTTGCTCTCCTCTGAATCCTTTCCAGGAGCTGGATGTCCCTCCTTAAGTACAGCCTCCAGTACTGCACACAGTACTCAAGGTGTAGTCTAACCAGGCCATTGTATAGCAGCAGAATCACTTCCTTGCTCCTTGAGGTAATCCCCTTGATGCAGTTCAGCATCCTATTTGCCGCCTCCCTACACTGCTCAGAATTATTCATGTTGACATCCACCAGGACTCTCAGGTCTTTCTCCCCTGCCATGGCCTTCAACTCATCCCTCCTAGGGTGACTCATGTTTGGGTCCCCCACCAAAGATGTAACACCTTGCACTTGGAGGAGTTAAAATTTAATTTCCAGGTACAGGACCACCTATCTAGGGTCTCCAGGTCCCTTTGCAAGGCCAACTTTCCTCCCTTCAACCACTGCACCCAGCTTTGAATCATCCCCAAAGAGACTCATCTCACACCCGATACCTTCCCTGATATCAGAGATGTAGGCATTAAAGATGAGCAGCCCCAGAACTGAGCCTGAGCACCCCACTAATGACCCCCTAATAGATGAGACCTCCCACCGACCACTACCCTCTGGGTGCACCAAGCAAGCCAGTTTCCGTTCCATCTGACCATCAATGGGCCTGCCCCATCCCACTCAGTTTCTCCAGTAGACCATTCTGAGGACCCGAGTCAAATGCCTTGCTGAAGTCCAAAACAGTACATCCATGGCCTCCCTGTCGAGTTCCAATGTTACCTATTCGTAGAACTCACAAGGTTAGTTTGACAAGTAATGGTGTCCTATTTTTCTTTTCAAGTCAAATCTAGATAGAAAGAGCATATTTTCAGAATCATAACACCTGCTTAGATTGTTTTTATTGTCTTTGTCCAGGAAAGGCACACAACTACAGCTTGTTCCTGGGTGTGTTTGGGAGTACAGGAGGTTAAGTGACTTGCTCTGATCACATAGTAATCAAGCAGAGCATGAATGAATCAAAAACATTCTGCTGGATGAACGAAGCTTGTTCACAGCTCTTTGATTTAACCTCTAGGCTGTACTACCAGCTGATAATCAAAAACTTCACATTTCAAGGCTGGCCCCATGGTGAAAGGCCAGCAAGTACATAGCCATACTTCGCAGCTTGTAAACCCGAGTTCACATCTGAAATTGTAAAAGAAAAGGCTGTAAGAGAGGAGTGGAATAAGACAGAAGTCAGTGCTGTGGCAGCCACAGAAATCTGCACTGACATGAACACAGCCAGGGTTTACAAATCCTTATACAGTTAGGGGGTCCCAATACCTGTTGGCACCACAGAGCCAACCTTGAGATATGTACTTTTTGATGATCAACTGACAGTATAGCCTAGAGATTAAAGCAACCCTAAAGATGGATTATTCTTACTAAAAGTTTGAAATGTAAGGGTGATAACTCACTAGTTTCAATGCACATTTAAAACAAGTATTATAAATGTAGAAAGTGTTGTAATAACACCTTAAAACACATTTAATAAAACAATTTCCTATTTAATCTACAGTCAATGGAGGGCCAAGATCCTCGGTGGCATTTCCTGTCAGGATCCTAAAACACATGACTGCCCCAGCCCTTAATTACAGGCTGATTTACATATGAATAAATCTGGACTGCAAAGACTCACAGATAAACACAATGGCTCACTCAAATCAGATGTTTATGGTCTTTCAGACATTAAGAAACCCTGTTGATGACAGTTCCCCTTTAAAGTGAACCTGGATTGCTTGGCTTTGAAATAGAATTCCAACACCTGGGGCAAAACAGGAGAAGGTGATCTCACCTATTTTTGTTCTTGTCTTGGGAATGGACAGAATGTCAAAATCAGAGGATCTTAAGGGTAGATATCTCTACAAGGTAAGACAAGTGAGGCAAGGGATGAGAACAGCTGTACAATATGACAGATGACACACCCCAAGGTAAGGCCACATATTGCTGAGGAAGAGCCATCTAAGTTTAGAGTACAACTTTTATTCATGATGGGCATAATGATTTGAAGCCAGGACAAAGAGGTAGGCATTATTGTAGACCATGTCCCACTTCTGTAAGATGGTTTGTGTAGCTGCTGAGGAAACAGACATTCCATAGAAGTTAGTGCAGCACAACTGTGACTGAAAAGAGTATATTGAGCCGTGTTTCATTTCTATAGTAGGTGCAAACCAGGGAAGAGATGGTGGGGGGGCACTTTAAAAACTAATCAAACAAAAAGTTAGTACATACTGAAACAGGTCAACTCAGAATAAATACCACGGGACACCAACAGTACTGTAGAAAAGTGCAAAAGAGAGGGTGAAGTATCCAGGACTTAATTATCTTCCCATAATAATGTAATTCTGTGACTACCATGGTAGGGATTGTATATTGTTTCATGGGCAATTTGTTATCATTTCTGCTTACATACAGTATAATTAGAAATGCCAAACCAGAATCAAAATAACAATTAAACCAGGTTTCACCAACATGTCCTACCACCTAAAATGTATCACGGTTTCCACTGTCTGTATTAACAGGGGCTCTGCTCTGGAGTGTCAGGCTAATTCTAGCCATTTTGAAGACCCTGCCTATTTTAATGCATAATGCAATAAGACCTACAGCAAGGCAATCAGAATGCTGGGTGCATTAGCAGGGACTTTGACAGCAGAAGGAGGTTATTACACCCCTGTATACAGTAGGTAACCTATGAGACCACGTCTCAGTATTGCTCCTAGTTCTGGGGTCCACACTTGAAAAAGGCTGGGATAAACTAGTGATCATGCAGAGAACCTGTAAAATGATCCAAGGGCAACAAAGTAAAACATGTAAGGAGAGACTCAGGAACCTCAGTATGTTGACACTAGAAGATGGAAGGAGAGGAGAGTCATGATAGAATATATAAGTTTCTGAGAAGGACACATAGGGTAGATACAGTATAGGGGAATGGTTCACCAAGAATGAAAGCACTGTAACTAGGGGACATGAGTGGAAACTGTGGGAGGTTTAAGAAAGGCATCATAAAGTTATTTAGAGAGAGAGAGAGAGAGAGAGAGAGAGAGAAGCAGTGAAATATGTTGCCCAGGAGGTAGTGGATGCAGGCACAATGAATGGTTTGACAGCCAGATGAGAATGATGCAGGGAGACAATAAGGACGTGATACAGTACAAGGGATCAGTGTTAGTCCAGTAAGGCATTAGGTTGAAGTATGTCACATAGTTGGTAGCCAGTATAGGGCAGACTTGATTGCAATTTGTCATTTTCTGCCAATGCTTGCTATGTATCCATGGAATATGTTAGGAGGACAGGGTAAACAGAAATAGCCAAACTTGTATTTATTTATTATGAACATCTTAAAGTACGATTGTCATATAGCAAGATAATTTTGGGTTCTGCTATACCTTGCTAATTGTGCACTGTTTGTATTTTCGTAATTTTCAGATGCCAGTTTAGTTTTATAGCAGAGGATAAGTACCTACTATTTTAATTGGGATGGTCATGATGTCACCTCCAAAATCAGCTGTTTTTACTTGTTATATTCTGTTTAGTTGTTTCTCACATTACCTTATGTATACACTGCACTGTCTGCACTTTGTGGTGATGGATTATCTGTCCTTTGACTCCACCTAGTGACCCTATCTAGTTATTGCATTAATTGTAAAAAGTTTAACTTCAGGTTGACCTTTGTTGTGAGCCATTTCTGACAAAGTCTCATAATGTAGAAGACAAATGTTACATCTGATATGCAGCAGTGCACCCACTGGCAGGGACTTTATAGTTTGTTCTTTGGACACAAACTTACTTTAACGAAAAAATGAAGCATGACAGCCAGTTCCTGGTGTGAATGCCTGTTATTACTTTTACACATCCTGAATGCTCTCCTATGTCCCTCTGCATAGCTCCTTTGAGGATTAGCTCCAGAATCCTGTAAGTGCTCCCCTTTTCCACAGTTTGCTTATAGTGACATTGGTTCTGGATAGCACTGTTCCTTTTTATTGTTTGCAGGTGTTAGCATGTCTGCAAGTGAACTGAAAAGCATTAACATTGCAGAGCCCTAGGTTTTCTGTGCCAGTTTTTGGCATTGTGGGCATTTAAATCCTTTCCTAAATACAACAGTATTGGGTATGGATGACAGCATTGGAAGTGACCAGGTGGGCAAATTGAGTGACAAGTCTCAAGAACTGCAAAAGTCACAAGGAGACATTACTGGCAATAGGCTATTTAGAAGCCCATCTACTGTACAAAGGGACCCATGTGGTCTCCAGTTGCTGAATAAGTCCAGTTCTGGCAAGGATCACCTTGAATTTATGCACAAATGGGAAACCATTCTACAAAAGGCTTCACTCAAAGTTTACACAGGTCATCTTAGACTACACTAAGACAGTACAAAAGTGGTCACGCAAGTCTAGCATGGGAATAGTTTGCAATGGCTGTACTACCATAATTCAATGAATTCAGTCATTTGCACAATGAATTAAAAACACATTGACCAAATCTGATTTAAAAAAAGTCATATTACAAAGTACCTTACATACAAGCATATGAATATGCCAGCAGAAAAAGGCCTTACGTTTTATCTAGTCTGCTGAAGTGCACGCGTCACCTATGTGTCTACGGAGGATCTACCCCTCCCAAATCCCCACTGACCCCTCAAGTCCCTCCTCCTCCTCCCTCCCTCCTCCTCCTCCTCCTCCTCCTCCTCCTCCACCTGCAACTTTCCTCTTTATTTTGTCTCATCCTCTCTTGAAGCGATCTATTGTTTTCAGGGAGACCACCTCCTCTGCTAACTCATTCCACTTGTCCACCTCCCTGTCATTGAAAATGCCTCCTTATCTCTATCTTGAATCTTCCTCCTTCCTATTTTGGCAATGTTCCCTAATGGGCTTGTTCCCATTGAGACTGAAGAGACCCTCCATATTCAGGAGAGAACACAACAATTGATCGATACACTCCAAAAAGCTACAGTATCAAAAATGTATTAAGAACATACTGTACAAGTTCCCTGCACTTCAAAGGGTAACTCTTCATAGGGGTGGAGTCTAATATTAATGCTGCTTCTTAAATATACATGTCACAGTGGTGTTTTTCAAAAATCATGATTTTCATCAATCATGTGCTACATATACCAAAAGGAAATGATTATTAAGTGATCGTGCTAATAATGCAGTCTGATTTTCTATATTTGTGCTTTTTATTTTAGCCTGTACCTCAAAAATATCTGCTGAGGAGCAATTCCTTTTTAAAACAGAGGAATTGTCTGTATGGAATAGATTTCATCAAAGTAGGAGGGTGAGCACTTTTAGCATGAAAAACTGAATTCCTGTGGTTTCTTTCCTAAAATTAATGTTCTCTGTAGTCCATAGAAACATAGAAACATAGAATCTGATGGCAGATAAGGACCACTTGGCCCACCTAGTCTGCCCATTTCCTTACCTAACGGATAAGCTGCAGATCCTAGTTAACCAACAGCCTACTTCCTCCTACCCTACCTCCTACCCTAGTTAACCCACAACCTACTTACTATCTCTCACCCTTGATGTTCTTATCATGCCCATAACAATGCTATTTAATAAATCCTTGGCCTCAGCTCAATTTCCAGAAGTATGGAAGCAGTCCTGGTAACTCCAGTGCATAAGAATGGTGACAAGGTGCTGGTGTCAAACTATAGGCCAATATCTATCTCTCCCCACTATCCAAAGCTTTGGAAAAAATCATGGCAAGTCAACTCACAGAATACCTCAATAAGTACAATCTGCTCTGCCCAAACCAACACGGTTTCAGGCAAAAACACAGTACCACCAGCACTGCTAGAATACACTGACTATGTGCACAAGGCACTGGATGAAGGCAAATTGGTGGGGTCCATTTTCATTGACCTCACCAAAGCCTCGACATCGTCAATCACCTTCTACTAGTACTCCAGCTCCAAAGATTGGGTGTGGCACCAAACGCCATGAATTGGTTCAATGACTACCTAACACACAGGAGCCAGCGAGTCAAAATCGGCAGACGTTATCCAACTCCAGAGATGTACTCCTAGGAGTCCCTCAAGGATCAATTCTAGGGCCTCTGCTTTTCAGCCTCTTTGTAAATGACCTACCCACAGCCTGTGACACCAAACTTATTCTGTATACGGACGATGCTTTGCTGCTGAGCAGCAGTACCTCTCAGGTTGCTCTACAAACAGAACTACAGAACTCTTTCAATAAACTTGAGGACTGGTTCAGTAGGCAAAGCTACTACTAAATTACAAGAAAACCAAGGCCATGCTACAGTCCAGCCTACAATAAATGCAGGCATGCTCCCTCATAATCACACAAGGCTGGTGAGCAGATTGGGCAGTGCACTTGTTCAAGTACCTTGGAGTCACCATTGATGACTCTCTCACTTATATGCACCACGTAGACTTCCTTGTCAAAGTGGTAAACACAAAGATCGGGGTCCTCTACAGGCAAAAGAAATCTCTCACCCCAGAAGCACTCCAAATCTCAGTCTCCAGCTCCATACTCTCCACGATAGACTACAGGCTGGTGGTCTATGGAGCTCCTACTGATACAGTGCTCAAAGGGTCCAAATTGCACTCAGTAAGGCATGCTGCCTCACCCTGTGTGCAGATCACTACCTCATACTTGCACCCTGTGAGTGTACAAACTAGCTTAACCTAAAAGACAGGATCAAATACAAAACTTGCCTCCTGGGAAAGAGGCGCTCCTCAGAAAACCCCACCTGTATAGGAAACCTGCTCGAGGCTTCTCTCTCAACACACATCACCAGATGGAGGAAGAATGTTGCACTGTCCATACCATTCCCGAACCTCACTAGGGCAGCGTGCTTTTTCCTATAGGCCCCCTCTGGATAAATGAACTCCCAATGAAATACAAGCAAACAACAGCCTGTCTCAATTCAAAGTAGGCCTCAAACAGCACCTATTGTCTAACTCAAAATGCACCTGCTTCTCAGGCCCCACTTGATAGACAGGCCTACCCCAAAGGTAACACCCAACGGAGCTACCTAAGAACCCTGCTCCATTCCAGCCTAGCCAAGGGCTTTAAGTAAGCTATCAGTCCTCTTTAAAAGCACTTGGTACTGCCCTCCCAAACCCCCCACACACACACCATACTCGACAAAGCCCTCTGAGCTGCCCCCCATCACAGTCCCCCCTCCCATTTCACTATCCCCCACCTCTCGCTCTTTGTGGTTGGTTTCAAACCTGATCCCCCTTGTTTCACTGTCACCCAGCCTCTCACCATCTGGAATAGCATTAAACCCTATGCAGTTACTCTGTCATAATCTCATCAACGGATTTGGAGGTGTCCAGGGTGTGCTACCTAGGGCAACCGATTAGAAATAGCTTAGTATTCAATCACTACTGCTCAGTTTTTCTCCTATTTGTCTAACTGTCATGTAATAACTCTTTAATGCCTAATGATCAGGCCTCTGTAACCACTGAATATGTGTATTGTCTTATTGTCCACCCTGACGTGGAACCTTTGTAACAGAGCTCACGCTAAAGGTCTTTCAAAATACTCATTAAACAATTAAACAATTAAAATTAAACAATTACCCCACTACAATTGCCTTATGCTTGTCCCATGCATTCTTGAATTCCTCCAGTTTTGAATCTATGACCTCCTCAGGAAGGCTGTTCCATGTATCTACAACCCTCTCTGTGAAGAAATACTTCCTCACATTACCCCAAAGCCATCCCCCTCTATCTTCAAATTGACCCCCTTGTTCTGCACATCTCTTTTCTGAAAGATGCTACCCTCTTGGACTTTGTTGAATCCACTGAGGTATTTGAAAGTTTCTATCATGTCCCCCTCTCCTCCTTTCCACAAGACTATACATCATAAGTTCCTTTAGTCTTTCTTCATATGTCTTCTGGTGCAGACCCTGCACCATTTTGGTTGCCCTCCTCTGGACAGCCTCCAAAATGGCTATGTCTTTGTGGGCGGGGTCTCCAGAACTGCACAGAGTACTCCAGATGTGGTCTTACCAACTGTCTGTACAGAGGGCCAACAACTTCCTGTTTTCTACTGGTGATGCCTCTCCTATGCATCCCAGTATACCTCCAACCCTCCTTACTGCCTTCTCACATTGCTGGCCCACCTTTAGGTCATTTGATATGACTACCCCAGGTCCCTTTCTATTTTTTGTTGTTGTCAGTATCTCCCCATTGTGCACTCTTCCCTGGTTTTCCCAGCTGCATTACTTGCACTTCTTTGCATTCAGTCTAAGCTGCCATGCACTTGACTGTTCCTCAACCTTGCCAAGTCTCTTTTCATCCTTTCCACCCCACCTTGAGTATCAACCCTGTTGCAGATCTTTGTGTCATCTGCAAAGAGGCATACTTTTTTCCAGTCCCTCTGCAATGTCACTTATAATGACATTAAAAGGACCAGCCCAGTACTGAACCCTGCGGTACCCGCTAGTAAACCCCTTTCTTCACTGTGGACTCCATTTACTATTACCCTCTGTGTCCTGTTGTCCAGCCAGTGTTTTCAGGCTACCACCCTGGGACCCTCCCAGGCTGGCTAATTTGTTTATTAATCTTTTGTGTGTGTGTCAAAAGCCTTTAAAAGTCTAGGCAGGCCATGTCCACAGCCTCTCTTGGTCTACTACTTTGGTCACCCAGTCAAAGAAATCAATTAGATTTGTCTGACATGACCTTCCTGCTGTGAATCCATGCTGCCTTGGGTCCTGTGCCCACTGGCCTCTAGGTACTCAACAATTCTTTCCTTCAGAAGTGATTCCATCATTTCCCTACCACTGAGGTCAAACTGACAGGTCTGTAGTTTCCTGCCCTTGTCTTGCTCCCACTTTTGTGAAGGGGACTCACATCTGCCCTTCTCCAGTCCTTAGTTACCACACCATCCCCATATGATTTATTAAAAGGGTAGTCAGTGGTGTTACTAGTTTTCCCTTAGTTCTTTAGAATACTGGGTGAATCCATCAGGCCCCATTGCTTTATCCACCTTCAGTTTTAAGAGTTCTTTCAAAACCCTTCTGCATGTGCTAAAAGTATCAAGTCCAAAATCAATTTTGCTATCATTAATTTTGTAAGTAAATTTAAAATTCATGTTTTTATTCAGGCACGCCATAAAATGTTTTGCATCAATTTTGTGCCTTTCCAGATAATTAAAAGATAGTCTGTAAACACCTCAAAATGAAATAAAAGGTAAAAATCACTGTCTTCAGTAAATTTACCTTTTCTTCCCTACCCCAAATAAAGATTTGCATAACTAGTACTAAAGGGACCCTACTCTTGAATACCAGTTGGTCTTACTTAAATTTATAGATGGGGCCTGCTGGATGGGTTTTATTACAGAGAACAAGACTAAGTATCTGAAAATGGAAATCCCCACATTCCTACTTTTTATTATTTACCCAAGATTCATAAATCTTTGGAGACCCCCGTTAGGTTTTGTGACTACCTTTTGCAGCCAGTGGTGTTTAATCTGCCATGCTATACATGTGGCTCCCTTCATATTCTTGAGAAACTGAAAGATGTAGTATGAGAACAAGGTTTACTTTGAATCAGTACTGATGTGACCTCCGCTATATATCTATTCCCTGTACTTTAAGTTTAGAAGCTTTGGAGTCTTTTCTAACCAAAATGACATTTGTAAATGCCCTCCACCAAATTCATTCTTAGATTCACTTGAGTTTATTTTGTCACATAATTACTTTTTCTTTTGCAACAACAGGATACAGCTTTGGGGCCACAGTGGCCCTAGTTACCTAAATCTTTATTTGGCATGGTAGGAAGAAAAGGTAATGTTTACTAAGCACAATTATTTTTTACCCTTTGTTTTGGAGCAGTTTTATAGACAATCTTAATTACCTGAAAAGGCACGAAACTGATGTAGAATGTTTTATGGAGAGCCTGAATGAAAATACGTTGGATTTTAAATTTATTTACAACATAAGTGATAGCAAAATTGATTTTTGGATTTGACACTTTTTAGCACATGTGGATGGCACTATATACAGCATTAATTTCAGGAAAAAACACAGGAAACTCAGTCTTGCATACTAAAGGTGCTCACCCTCCTACTTTGATTAAATCTATGCCATACAGGTAATTCCTTCATTTAAAGAGGAATTGCTCCTCAGTAGATATTTTGAGGTACAGGCTAAAGAAATGTGTAAAGATTCTCCGAGGAGGAGGTACAAACCTAGTGACCTTGATGAAGCCTTCTGAAGGCATCATTGCAGGACAGATACTCACTGCTTGCGCCAAAACAAAAGTGCATGAAAATGATGAAAATTTTACTTTGTCCTAGAGTTTAATTTCATTGTGCCAAAGGTTAAAAATATTCTGTTAAACAAATGGAATAAGCTGGAATTTTGTGGGGTCCCTGATCTGTTCTCTGTGAAACCAAGGGTGACTTTTAGTAGGGTAAGAACATAGGGGACTACTTGAGTAGTAGTCACTATGTGCCTAAAAAACTAATGCAAGAACCTGGCTACCGCCAAATCAGTAGGCTGTTTTAGATGTGGCCACTGCAGTTGTGCACAAATGTTACACAAGAAAAAAATTACAGACATCAAAAAGATATGGAAATAGAAATCTAAGATTTTGTAAATTGTTCTGCAAATTACATAGTATATGTAGTATATTGTTCCTGTAAGGTACAGTATGTTGGGAAAACGATTAGACCTGCTAAAGAAAGATTCCTCGAACATCTTAGAAATTAAAAATTGTAACATAATACAGTATCAAAACATTTATTAATCATAATCAAATCACAAGAAATTGTAATATGGATTCAGCACTAGTGGTACATTTTCACTCAGCATAATTGTGACCCAAGCAGTTTGAAATTTATTATACTAGAACATGTAAAACTACTTTTGAGGAAAGGAGATAGGAAATGGCTCCTACTGAAAAAGGATCAAGGTGGATCTTTACCCTGGATTCACCATTTCCAAATGGACTATACAGGAATTGGATCGAGTATATATTTGTGAAAGATAATTGTGGGGAGGGGTTGCTATTTGAGTAATCTAAGATCCGATTTGCTTCATTCTATCTTGATTTTATGATTTTTCTGTGATGTGGTGCTTTTGAAACTTTCTCCCACTCCTCCTGCTCCTTCCCTCCCCTTGTCTCTGCTCTTCTCTTGATGTCTCTATCATGTACACTTATTAAGAGTGCTGATCTGGTGTCCTTGTAATTTGAGCCTTGCAGTCGTACCACATCAGGATGGAATTTTTTGTTTTGGAATACTGTCAAAATAAAGGCAAAAATAAAAAGCACAAATGCAGAAAAGCAGACAGAATTATTAGTGTGAATGCCTAATGGCGGATCCCAGGTCTGTTCTGTGGATAAAGTCTTCCTGATGCGATCTTTGGGCTGCAGGACTTGGAGATTTTATTAGTATTTCTTATGAATGATATAACTGTGGCTAAAAATGCTATACTAGGGTAATAAAATACAGAACTACCTAAAAATTAAATGAACAGATTACAAGGGGCACCAGCTTTTTGAGCTGATGAATTTTCGATGTTTAAATGCATACACTGTGGTTTTAAACACCTTTTAAAAATCACTTCCTTTTGGTATATGTAGCACATGATTAGAGAGAATCACGATTTTTGAAAAACATCACTGTGACATGTATATTTATGAAGCAGCATTAATGTGAGACTCCAACCCTCTGATGAACAGGGTTACCCTCGAAGGGCCAAGGAACTTGTATGTCCTTAGTAAATGTTTTGATACTGTAGCTTTTGGAGTGTCTTGAATCAATTCTTGTGTTCCCCTAGTGCAGTGCCTTTCTATTGATGCTGATCCTCACTTGGCAGTTCAGTGCAGTAAAACTGTGTGTTCATGCCATCCATATTCGCCCTATTAATACCTTTTAAGGTATCTGAAGGTCTCAGTCATAGCTCCCCTCTCATTTCTGTCCTTCAGGAAGTACAGGTTGAGCCCTTGAGCCTCTCTTCATATGTGTTGCCCTGTTGGCCTTGAATAATCTTGGTTGTCCTTCTCTAGATTGCCTCCAGCAAGTTAACATCCTTCTTTAGATAAGGGCAACAATACTGCACACTGTATTCAAGGTGTGGCCTTACGAGTGACCTGCACAGTGGTAGTATGGCTTCTGCATTCCTGCTGGTAATCCCCCTGGCTATACAGCTCAGTATCCAATTTGCTTTTGTTCTGCTGTTTTGCAATGTACTGAGTGCTTCAGGACACTTGTGATAATTATCCCCAGGTCTTTTCTTCCTATGACTTGATAACCTGCACACCACCCAATCAGCACTGGCCTCTGTTTTTTCGCCTCTAAGTGCACGACTTTGCATTTTTGGGGATTGAACCCAAGTTTCCATATGCCAGATCACTTTTGTAACCAAGCCAGGTCTTCCCTAAGTTCCTGTGTCCTTTTCTATGTCCCCTCCCAAGCTTTATTATGTCTGTGAACTAGCGGATTTTGCTCTTGATCCCATTTGCTATTTCACTAGTGAAGATGTTAAACAACACTGAACTGAACACCGAGCCCTATGGGACCCCACTGGTCACTGACGTAGCTTCTCAGAATTCTTCCTGACCACCACCTTTGGCTTCTGTCCAACCAGTTTTTGACCCATCTAGCAGCCCTGACCTCCCCCAGGTCCTCCAGCTTCCTGACCAATCTCCATGTGGCACAGAGTCAAAGGTCTTACTAAAGTCCAGATACAGGACATCAACCACTTGGCCCCTGTCCACTGTCCTAATCAACCAGTTGAAAAAGTTGATCAGATTAGTCTAGCAGAACCTCCTTGACACACACCCATGCTGTCTGTCATCTTGCAACCCATTTTCATTGAGAAAGCTAACAAGTCTTTCCTTCAGGATAGTCTCCATCAGTTTCCACACTGTTGAGGGTAGAATGACTGGCCTGTAATTCCCGGAACATCCCTTGGGCTACTTTTTGTGTGGGCACCATGTTTGGAGTTCTCCATTCCCAGGGCACACTTCTGGACTCCAGAGAGGTGTTAAACAGGTCTGGCAGGGGCCCAGAGCATCTCCACCAGTTATCTTATGACCCTTGGGTGCATCCATCTGCACCTGGAGACTTGTCCACCTTTAGGGTGTTTAGGCCCTTATGTACCTGACTACCTCTATCATGCCATCCATGACTCCTTGCTTCCTGTCCACACCTCCTAATCCCTTGTGGCACTGGTTATCCCTCTCTTCAGTGAAGACAAAGCAGAAATATGTTTTAAGAACCTCTACTTTCTCTTCACTTCCTTCTGCCCAACTCCACTTCATCTTTAATCTGATAATATCATCTTTAACATCCCTCCCTCCCTTACATATTTGAAGAAGACTTTCCAACCAGATTTTACTCCCAGTGTCAGTTGTGCTTCCTTCATAACCTTTGCCTCTCAACTGCTCTGCTCGCCACCCTTGATTTAGCATGAAGGCCTCCCTATTCTACTCCTTTTGAATATGTTTATACTTACAGAAAGCTGCCTTATTTTCTTTTATTACATCTGTCATATCCTTTCCAAACCAGCTGGGGTTTTTGGCCTTAGTTTTCTTGCTTTTTATTTTGGCACACTCACCCACAGTTTGCATCACTCCTTCTCTAATTATGGCCCATTTCCTTCCTCCTCCATCTCCTTTCTGATCCAAACAAGGTGTCTTACCAGAATGTTTCCTATCTAATTAAGGTCAGCCTTCCTGAGTCCAATACCCTCATCCTCATCCTGACCATCCATCTGTCTATGTCCAGGTGGAACCACACCACCACGGTGGTCACTTCCTGGAAGTGGCACTTCCACCTTTACATCATGGGCATGCTCACATTTGGTCAGGACCAGATCAGACATCCCTTTCCTAGTAGACTCCATGACACCTTGTGTCAGAATTCACTCTGGAATGCATCCAGTACTACTTCCTCCCTGATGTTGAGGTGGCAGGATTGTCCAGTCCACCCCATGCAGACTGAAGTTGCCCCACCCCTTATTACTACCTCCCCTTGCCTGCCATTTCTATGATTTGGGAACCCAATACCTTGTCTAGCCCCTCATCCAGTGAATGTGGTCTGCAAACCACCTCCACCCTTAGTTTCCTCCCTTAATGGATTGTACCTGCACCCATAATGCTTCTATCTTTCTCTCTCCACCCTTCCTCTCTGGTACAGGTATCCCCACCTTGCATACAGAGCTACTCCCTCCCTTCCTATTTCCTAGCCCTCCTATACACTTTATACCTAGAGACTCGAGGTCCCAGTCATGGTTCCATGTGCCCATGTCATTGTGATGGCCACTATGTCCACCACTCCATCAGCTATCAGCACCTGCATCACAGCTAATTTGGTTCCTGGGTTTCGACATTCAAAGAGACCACCCTCCACCATGACTCGGCCCCCTTACCACTATTACACTCCCTTCTGCCCCTTCCTTCAATCCTTCCATACTTCTTCCCTTCCACTAGTTCCTCACTATTCCATCTTACATGGGGGGCTATCAGACTTTCCAGCAGGTGTCTGAGGGTACTTTGCATCCTGTTGCCCACCTGCACCTCCCGAACAGTTTAAATTAATTTTTTCCCATGAATTCCTCCAGCATTCCCTTCAGGACCCTTGTCCTTTTCACTTAGATGTAATCTATCAGGTGCATACAGGTCCCTGTTCTCCCAAGACTCTGCTCAGTCACCAACCATATCATACTCTGCCGCCTCACACCACCCTCTGAGCCATACACTGAATTCCTCAATTATAACTTTGCTTGCAGTGCTAGCCCTTGGGACCACTAGCACCTCTAAGAAGGCTACTGAACTCCCTACCTCAATACAGATTTTTCTTACCTTCCTTTACCTGATTAACTGAGCTCAATATGTATACCCTAGATCAAAGGAGGGAGAGAGTGATATGATTGAAACATTCAAATACCTTAAGGGCATTAACAAGGTGAAAGAGTCTAACATGTTTCAATACAAGAAAAATAGCAGGACAAGAGGACACAGCATGAGATTAGAGGGAGGCCGATTAAGGGGTAATGTTAGGAAGTTCTTTTTCACAGAAAGATTGGTGAATGCATGGAACTGACTACCTCAGGAAGTGGTGGATATGAATACAGTGCAGGGCTTCAAACAGGCTTGGGACAGGCATAAGGGAGCAATACAGATGAGTATGAATAGACAGGCCATTGACAGGGCAAAGGCCAATGGCACATTCATAAGGTAGAAAAGAAATGGGCAGACTGGATGGGCCTTGTGGTCCTATCTGCCATCAATGTCTATGTTTCTATGTTTCCTGAACCCTCTTGCACCACCCCACCTCACATCCTGCAAGGTCGCTCATACCCAGGGCACTATTATGAGGCTTTCCACCCTCCAGTCCCAAGTGCTAAGTAATCAGAGATCCCTCCCCCTGCTATCATCATCTCTGACATACATTCTACCCCCTACAGTCTGTTCTGGACCTCCCCCACCTCAACCCTTTATTACTGAATACCCCAAAATCACCACCCTCTTCCCACCTTTCTGGGCCCATCGTCCTCCCCCATTGCTGCTGCCCACAACTGCCTGCCCCTTCTTCCCTCTTGCCCTTCCTGCACTATCCTTTGACCCCTTGTACCAGCTACCCCATCCAACCCTCCACTTGACCTCAGCACCCATTGGCACTTCCCCTACATTCCTCTTTTGCCTGCACCCCAGCCAACATCTCTCACCTTTCCCCACCACCCCTCCTACTTCACCCACTCACTCACCCTCACCTGAACTTCTTCCTTCTAACCTCTCCTTACCTTCTCTGAAGTCCTCCATCATACTGCCTCCTTCCCATCCCATCTGTCTGTCCAAACCTAGCCCATCAAGTTCCTCCCCCCCTCTGTCCAGCGGGAGGAATCTGTTCTGCACTGCACCTCTGGAGGCTCCCACTTGACACCCTCCCACCCTGCTTTGCCTGTTCCCTCACGCTATCCACCCCCACCCTGGGCCTTCTTTACTGCTGTAGGAGATGGACCCTGGGGACCTGCCTACTCCCTCCTGACCTCCTTTCCCCTGCATAGCCCTCTCCCTGCCATGGTTCTCCTCCTGTTTTCTTCCCTCACCTTCCTCCCTCCAGGCCCTGTGGCCTTCTACCCTCAAATATTCCACCACTACCTTGGTTCTGCTCATGTTCCCTACCTGCTTTCCACAAATATGAAGAGCAATTTGTTGCACATTTTAACAACCAAATAACAAAAATAAACAAGCATTTGACAATGCTGAATGTTTGCTTTTGATATTAGCATTGGATGTGCAGCAGTTAGACAGGTGCAGAATTGGGTAGGCAGTGAAGTACTGAACTCACGCCAATCCCACCTCCACCCTGCAGAGATGAACAGGCATTGGGGTGTACCTCTGAGTCGTCACCCATAATGCTTACAGTATTTCATCTCACCCTATCCTGTAGACACCGACAAGTGTTGAGGTGTGCCTTGGGGTGTTCAGCTTCACAGGTCACCCCATTTCATAAGGACATATGCTGAAATGGGTGCAGTATAGGAGAATGGGGTGAAGTGTGGGGCCGAAGAGTCAAAGTACACCTCGTTGCCTGTCACTGGCTACAGGGTGGGGGTGGGGTGGAATGTGTAAAAGCATTACAGGCGGCAATCAGGGCACCCTGATGCCCATCAATCTGTAAAGAGTGAGCGTTATAGTTAGAAACCATAACACCCGGCGTTTTTGGTATCTGTATAACATATTTTCAACATGGTCTTTATGTGACCTCATGAAAGCATTTGGAACCTCTTCTCATGAACAGTTGCACTGTGATTTTGTTAATGTGTCCCAAACTTTGAGTTCCCAGAGCGACTGTGTCATTCTGCACCAGATATAAGAAAACACAGATTGGGCAGAAAGAGAAGAATGACTGCTGTGCCATTCATAAGGAGGTGTGAAGAGATGGCAATGTTGAAAATCTGTAGTGAAAATAATAAAATGCTTGAAATTCCAGCGTACATGGAAACTGCACAACACATGCATGTAACACAGTCATTTAGTGGAATTATTTCACCAAATTTTCAACATAGGCATTTTGTGACCTCTGCTCATGAACACTATCACTATGATTTTCTTAATCTGTCCTGAACATTGATTTCCCACAGCAACCATGCTATTCTGCAGGATGTGTAAATGCATATTTCGGCAGGATATGAAAATGACAGCTGTACTGTTCATAAGATGGTGTGAAAAATGCCAATGTTGAAAATTTGGAGTAATATTACAAATCCTCGACATTATGAGTGGCGTGGAAACTGTACAACGTACGCTTATAACACAGTCATTTTATGGACTTTGTCACTAAATTTTCAACATAGGCATTTTAGCACCTCTGCTCATGAACAGTGTCACTGTGATTTTCTTAATCTGTCCTGAACACTGATTTCCCCAGCGACTGCGCTATTGAATGCCAGAAATGTGAAAACACATTTTGGCCAGGATGTGAAAAATGACAGCTGTATTGTTCATAAGGAGGTCTGAAAAATGCCAATGCTGAAAATACTACAAATTCGAAGGTTATGAGGGTGCGTGGAAACTGTGGAACACACGCTCATAACACAGTCATTTTATGGACTTTTGTCACCAAATTTTCAATAGGCATTTAGGAGCTCTGCTCATGAACAGTGTTACTGATTTTCTTAATCTGTCCTAAACACTGATTTCCCACAGTGACCACACTGTTCTGCACCAGAAGTGCAAAACACATTTTGGCCAGGATGTGAAAAAGACAGCAGTACTGTTCATAAGGAGGTGTGGAAAATGCCAATGTTGAAAATCTGGAGTGAAAATATTACAAATTTGCGAAGTTACGAGCATGCATAGAAACTGCAATGCACACCGTAATGCATTCATTTTGGGAATTTTTCCTCCAGATTAGCACCATAGGCATTTTGAGAGCCCACTTCATGAACAGTGACACTGTCATTTCATTAATCAGTCCCAAAGGTGATTCCATAATGACCACAATATCACCTTCGGGACTGAATAACACCATGACAGTGACTAAATTCATGAGGAGGGTCTCAAGAACCCCATGTTGAAAGTTTGGTGCCAAAGTCAGAAAATGGCCAAGATATCCACATAAGTTGAAAAAAAAACATTTATGCCATTATACAGCTTACCAGCATTTCTTCATTTCATGGTAGGCTTTGAAGAGTGCAGATATGTTCCAGGTCCACAGAAGATACGTGCTTTGAGCTCCTGAGGTAAGTATGGGGTGAGGGAGCATGTGGGAGGCGGGGTGCATAAAGGGTGCATGGGGTTGGGGGCGGCAAAGGACTTGATGAGGGACCGTTTTCTTTTTACAGGATTAAAAGAAAAAGACTACAGGTACTTTTGGCATGCTGGGGTGGGCTCCAGCATGCCACCTGGATGTTTGGGGGAGGACTGCAGCCGATGGGGATTAGGCATGCCCGTTGGCCATACAGTGTGCTGGGGAGGGGAGCTCATGAGCCAAGAGTTGAGCAACTCTCAGCACAGAACAAATGGGGAGGTGCATCATGCCGATGGGGATTGGGCTACCCCATCGGCAAATGAACTCAGGAGGAGAGCATGCTGACAGGGGATTGGGCACCCCATCGGCTTTCATGGGATTGTGAGACAGACGGCGATAGCCATCGACATGTTAATTGATATGTTACACCAGGCAAGGCACAACACTGCAATGATGGGTTGCTCTCTCATTGCAGCACTGGATTGTTTCAAGTTGGTGGCATGCTGGCTGAACTAGTGTCAGCAGCAGCGTCTGCGACTGCATTGAGGAAAGCAGGCCAAGCCTCTAAATGCAGTGGGGTATTGGTCGCCACAGTGCTGCACTTCCAAAACCTCGTTTCTCTCCTAAGCTGTCCCGTAATGTTTCTTGTGAGTGTGCTCAAGCAAACATAAAAGGAACTCTCATGAACCAGTAAGTACTATATTTATAGCCCCACACTTTGTATTCTTTGGGGTAATAAAACAGCTGCTAACCAGCTGCAACTTTCAAACACTGAATCCTGTTCACTTCCTATATAAGTATAGGTGTTTCTCATAAGACTGTTGCTAACAATATAATTAATGGCACTTAAATTTGTAAATAAACATACCCTGCCCCTACAGGTACACAGCTTTCCATCAGATCAGCTATAACAAAATTCACATAGTGATGCATAACAGGGCATGAACTTGTCTCTTCAAAGTTTTAAGGCACACAAACGTCTCTTCAAAGCTGTAACACACACAAAACAACATACCAAGGCACTCTTAAAGATCCAATTCAAAGTTCTTAAATCAGTAATTTCAGAATTAAAATGGTGGTAATACAGTGCACAGCCAGTATGGATTTATACTTTACTACTTGAAAGTGGACCTAGTGACAGAACAACAGAACATGCAGCTGCAGCTTTAAATGCAATTGTTACTCAATGGTGAATTGTCAAAAAGAGTGTTAGAGCAGCCACTAGCCATGGTATGGCAATTTTTTTTCCATTTGGCTAAAATGGTCAGGTGAGTATAATCCTTAGCCAAATGCTTTAGGCTTTAATCACTGGAGGTATGTGCTGGAGAAAGCAACACAATGCTTGATTTGAGGAGACAAGAGGTATTTTATTTAAAATATAATGTATTAATACAGATTATTACTGCGAAAGTGTTATCAAATTATAAGAGATTGCTTTTTGCTCCTCCATGATGAGCCTTACTTCATATTCACTCAAGAGTAAAAGGGTATCCTGCATTTACTCCTGCATTTATACAGTAATTACTTTATAATGTATGGAGACAGTCAATTAACCTGTGTTTTCTGCAGTATTACAACCTGATAATCCCATCAATGTGGCGTCATGCTGTAAACCTTGCATAGAGACGTCACATTGATGGGATTACAGAAGAGACAAAGCAGCTGACATGATTCCAAAATGGACGTCAATCGGTTAACATTCAAAAGTTAACAAACCCACTCATTCAGTCCGTAAACAACCGCAGCACCCTGATGGCTACCAGCACAGCCCGACCACAATCAGACAGACAGGCCTTTATAGATGATCAGGAGAATAAGCGTACTGCAAAAAACTGCATCCGATATCAGCATGATTAAATCTTACCTCGCGGGCGTACAGGAAGTCCGCACCGTCGCTTCCATTCCAGTGACTGAGCTTGATCTTCATCTTGCTGAGTTCTATATAAAATAAAAGAAATGATGGCTCAGAATCTGAGCCAAGAACTTTGAGGGAATCATTGGCAGTGTCGATAGATATTTGAGCTGGTACAATTGGACATTCTGTGTTCATTGGAAACACGGGATTTCAAAAACACTTAAAACATTGGCAGCAAAACAAAATTTTTAAAGAAACAGGGTAAGGAAGCAAGCCAAACAGGGCTGATGCACTGTCTCCAGTGACATCGACAAACTGTATGCAACACATACACTCAGCCTGCATAGCCCAACTGCCTTGATACACATTATTTTTAACAACAATGGGCTTTATTACGCTTTTCACGTACAGCAGAACAATATAGCCTAAGGTGGTCAGACCTAACACTCCTACATGTCAGTGATGCAAATGAATATCTAGAATATGCAGAGCGCCAGACAAAAACTCGTACTGAAGAGAATCACAGAGACATTAGGGCAGTAAAGCCAAGAATGTCACGGAAACCATGCGATGCCGGTGTCCCATCAGGCCTACAGTTGTACAAGTCACACAGACCACCGACATGCTACATCCAGATGCCCCCTTTACCTAACGCCAAACATTAATTTCAAGCCTGTACTATCCCTCTGGTTTAGATGTATGCCACTAGGGAGAACAAGATTGCAACATAATGTATATAATTAAAACAGCAGCTGGACTTCCAAGTGAGAAGCAAATAACTAACCACTCCACAAGAAAAACAGCAATCCAGTGTCTCGTAGACAATGATGTGCCCGACTGAAGTTCAACAAGTGTCGGGCACCGCTCACTACAATCGATAAACAATTATTCTCTCCTCAGTGATGCAAAGCAGAAGAGAAATTCAGAAATATTTGGAGGTCAGACTGCAATGACCACAGTCAGCCTCCACCAGCAGTGCATCCCAAACCAGTTGTAGCACATGAACACACACCGCAGAGAAACCCACTGAGTGACCTAGGTATTAACTTCAATCTTTTGGAGAAGGAATCACTGTAATAGTGAATAACAACTACTCGGCAAGCAAAACCGTAGAAGAATCGCAGTTATCAGTGACTCCTCCTCCTCCGACGAATCTTAGTAAGTATCAGGCACATCACATACCAAAGAACCTTCTTAGTTAATATATTAAATGTTACCCAGTAAAAAGCTCAATTTTCTGCTTATTTTATCTCCCCAGGCCTACCTCCTGCTGTTCCCACAATCTCCATGTCTGATCCACGCACATCAAGAACTGAGGTGCAGACGACTTACGTCACGCACATCACATGACAAGAACTGACCAACCACAAATGTGCTGCATGTAACTGACTCTTTAGTAACCCTTTAGTGATTTTTAAATAAAAGCAAACATCGCAATATCATCCATTGCCATGACTTGCATGTTCATAGTGTTTTCAATAAATGTAATGGTAAGTTTAACATTCTATCAGGCTCAACGCTGTGTTTTCTGGGATGATGTTTTTCACTCCATACACTATAAAGAAAAATGCCTAGGAAGTGGTTGTTAACCACGGGGTAATCACCTCTTGTGGTTGCTAGGACAACTGTAAACCTCTCGAGCTGCGCCTCAAGGTTTACTTAATTGTCCTGGCAACCGCCTCTAGGTGATTACAGCAGCGGGTTAACAACCACTTCCTAGGCATTATCCTCTATGTTGTTTACTAGGTGAGTGCACTGGTGCTGAAACCTGTCTGCCTCAAACAACCTGAACATACTGCATACTTAGGAGGAAATAATTCAAATCTTATAAGAAGTTCATTTGATTTGTTTTACCTGTGTTAACTGATCTGAAATGTAACTGTTCTCCCTTATCACTAGCAAAACCTCTGTATTGTTCATGTAATGTATGGGTCACCCTGTAAATGGGTTTTGTACCAGTTGGATCGACTCGGTTACTAAAGTCTAAATAATTACTGTATATTTTTCTTTATTTATATTAATGTTTTGACCAGGAAAAATACACTGAGCTTTGATAAGCTTGTTTCCTGGTAGATCTTGGGAAGGTTCATTACACAGACCTGTTTAAATGACAGGGGAATGTTGGCTATAACAGCAGGTAAAATTCCCATCTTCAATATGTATCATAAGGTCTTTACCTTCCACCTGGACAGCTACAAGACATGGGTACCCAGGGTAATAGATACGTGAAAAATTGATTAGCAGTTCTTTGCATGAAAGTGCTACTCAGCTGTGAAAATGCATAGCACTTAGCACAGAATAATTAGTAAAATTAAAAAAACATATTGTTTTTATTCATTTTGTTTATTGTGCCATAGACTTACTCCAAAATGGTTAGCAGTCCACTGCTATGTATTTCTGAAATTATTAGCATTGCCCCTGTTTTGCATAGTGTTTTGCTATGCAATACCAACTATTTAATACCTCGGTTTAAAGTCTCATCCAAGGATGGGGCCTCAGTGGTGCAACCCTCCCACCCTGTGCTACACTACAGTATAAGTTATGAGTATTACTCCTAGTACCTGGTATGGAACTGGAACCCACAATCACATGAAAGTTATACAGTGAGGAAATGTGTTCAAATGTAACTACTGGGGACTAAGATTTAAGGAGCCTATCGTCTCAAGTTTTTACAGTGCCACAGGGTTGTTAGGCTGGAGAGTTCATACTGCTATGGGACCAGCAATTGGAAAAGCAATATTTTAAATATGAAGCCATTTTATAAAAATATGGAACTATTTAATTAAAGGGTGTCCTTATAGTTAAGTGTCTGAACACTTCCCTGCTCATCCTGTATAGCATGCCTCATTGGTAGAGCCCTGTAAATCATGTGCCAGACTGAGTTTTTTGCAGATTAGTTATGGTAATAATAGCAAACTTCTCAGGTTGCCTAAGTTACATCTGAACACACTGGCAAAGACAATATAAGTTATTTTGAAATTTCTCAACTTTTGCTTAATGTACTATACAGTTGTTTTTAACCAACAGCCTTCATGACACATTTCATAAAAAGGCTGATTTGGAGTTCTTACTTTAAGAACTAAATAAAACAGAAGAAACTATTCAAAATTCAAGTTGGGCACATTTTCACAGAAAATTCCTTTGTTTCTGATGACTTCATGGGAGATTACTTATATGTGAATTTGGGAAACCATGACTTCAGGACAACATACTTTACACCAGGCCCTATTTATTAATACAACATTAAAGTGAAGTAGATTAATTACATCTGGAAAGAAGTCCTTCAGAGAGAATAGAGAAGGAATATTGCATGTCAAGGTGTTCAGTTACACTAACAGAATATAGACACTTCCAGTGCCTTGTATAGCATGAGATGCAGCAGAGTGCTTTCCTTTTGAAACTTCTTTTGCTGAAATCATCTGAACACAAAGGTACCCACAAGATATAGAAAAGGTGTTCAACACTCTGCAGACAAGCACAAGAGTCCGTGTTCAGTGAAACAGTGGCAATATATTGTAGCATGGAAATGCCTGAAGAAACACAGAACCCTACATCCCCAGCACTTCAATCCCACACAGGGCCTTCCTCAGAGGAAGATCTCCCCTGAAGTAGGCCTGTGTGAGATTAACAGACCAACCTTAACTAGGTGCAAACTCTGCCTCTGCAGCTCGGGACCCATACTTTTTCCTTGAGGAAAAAAAAATCATTAAAACATTTAAAAATGCCTACATTTTGTTAGAGATGAAAATGTTTAGCAGCAAATGAAAGTGGAAGACAACTGGCTCTATTACTGTTACAAAGGTGGGGGCAGCTTTGCTGCTATACCCATAAAAGATGTGAAACAGATTAGGTTACATAAGTGCTAATGGTGTTAATGACCATACATTATGCCTTCCATGTTGACTGCTTTCACAAACAAAGGGTTATATGGACAGAGAACTTGTTTGTAACCTGGACATGTAGCTGAAACAATGAATGATATGACAAAATCTGTTTCAAAAGTATGTGAGCAGTCAAAATGGCTTAAAACCTGACCAGCACAGAGCAAAACCAGATTTCCTGATAGAGACCCTGAAAACCTGACCACCAGGTAAAAGAACCTGACAGGTGGCAATCTAACTGGTGTCCCATGATAATCCTCTCTATTCTCTATTCCTCACACCTCCAGAAAAGATAAATTGTTTAACTTGTTTGCAAATTGGATTATCGGAGGTGTGAGCATCCACTGATGATGTCCCTGTCCTTATAGAAATTATTATGGTAGTATTACATATTTAAGTTCTTGCTCAGGCTCAGATTCATTTCCAGTGGTGAAGTCAAATAATTCAGTGCAGTCAATGGCTTTATTACTACAGACAGGAGGTTAGTTAGAGTGCGTATGATGGATGTGTGCGAGTGTAGGGAGGGGCACAGGGAATGAAGTGGTGGGGCTTGGCACAGAGCTGCACAGGGCCCAGAATGGTTAGGTGGACCTGGTTGAAGCATTGGGGACATAGGATTGTGTGTTTTCTTCAGGCATTTCCATGCCACAATAAATTGCCACTGTTTCACTGAACCACGAACTCTTGTGCTTGTCTGCAGAGTGCTAAACATCTTTTCTGTACTTTGTGTATTTGCTGTCTGACCTCAGCACCAAGTTCTCTCAGAGCACAACATTTAACTTTGTCTCTAAATCTGCAAGATACAGAATGCTGGTCTTGACCATGAAGAGTGTTGGTGTATAAAATGATTATGTTCATATAAACACATTTACTATTGTCCAATTGATTGTACAGGTCAAACCAGCAATTGTTTGATGGTTATACAAATTGTCCACTTTTCTATAGTCTGTACAACTTGGCCATCTAATAAAATCACAATCCACTGTCTACCATCATAGTCTCAGTATCTATTCTGTGTCCATCCCTCCATTTGTGAGACTGGTACTTCATTAAATAAAACAAAAATGCATAACATTCACTACTACAGCTTTTCATTAATATTCCAACAAATGTAAATAAATACATCCAAATTAACAAAGATAATACTTTCTGAATGACTTGATAACAGAAACCGGAAAATTAATAACATCAATAACATTTCTCTGTTAATCCCTCCCATTCTTTCTCTTGGTGTGTATGAGCCAACCCTTATTAGTACTTCCTGTTTGTTGTGAGAGGACCAACCTCACCCCTTCCAGTTCCTCAACGAAATTCATGAACGGCAACCAGACTCCTTGAAGCTTCTCTGTCTGTAACCTCAGGTCTGCAGTGAGTTTTTTCTGACTGGTAAACTGCTTTAATAATGGATACCCAGTTGTTAAGCACTGGGCAGGTGGAATTAGACAATTTCTTATAATCACCTTGCAGGCTGCTGCACCAGAATACCTGCAAAGTTATTCTGCTGGGTGATCAGCAAAGTGCTTCAAACACTGAGCATGTTCGTATACCAGCATAACAAAACACCCTGAAATGCATTATTCCTCTTATAAAACAGGCATACAATTTAAAAAATATATCCTCAATTTAATTAGATCAGCAGTACAGCACTGTGATGTTACAGGTGTTGATAATATAGTCTGAAATAACTGGACGCTCACCTGACCCTCTCAGTCAATCAGATAGCTAGGATTTGTTCACCTTCTCTCCCCCAACACTCACTCTCTCTGGAGTATAGTCAGACATTTTTTGTGCATACACTCTCCAAATATCACCCTCCACTCTACTTTTTAACGTGTGCTACACGAACAGGGTCTAAGCTTAAAACAAATCTGATTCACAGTGGAAAGTTTTTTTTCATTTTCTGAACTGACTGTAAATATGAAAGAAAAAATGTCTAACCTAATTTCAAAAAGGTTATTTATGTTAAAGTGTTAGGTCTCCCAGATCTACAGAGATTTCTGTTATTTTACAGAGATTTGGAGTCATCTACAGGAAATTTTTTGCCATAGACTTGCATTGGTTATACAGGAAAACAAAGGAATTTGGCTTCCTTAAAAATAATGTAATCTACAGGAAAATACAGGAAATCACCCTGAGTTATAGGAAAATACCCAAATAGCCTGGGGCACTGATTTTGTCTCAGAGTCACTAATCAACAGTCAGTTTCAAATACAGCAATGGGTGTTTACTCACCTGGTAAAGGTGATTGTGTTAGTTGACATCCATGGCACGCCACACATTACATCGTGGGGTTTTAGCCCACCTGATAGGCTAGCAAGGCACATGACTCTAGGATCAGATTTCCTGTATATCCAGGTCCCAGAAACCCCTGTTGTCCAGTTTGAATCTATCTTCCATAGCTGAAATCAAGGTTAGTAACAAACAAGCACTAGGCAAAGAGAGAAACACTAACCATTCCATACAATGATGCAGACTGAGGTGAAGTACACGTGGGCCATTGGCCTGGTTTATTACCTATTAATACAATCTAGACTTGACCTCTAAGAGGATCGACTGTGGACATCTTGGATGTCCTTAGCAACATATAGCTTAATCCCTTCAAGTCATTCATTTGATTAGTCTAATCCTGGTCACTCTGAGCACTCTGTCGGGAGGGTCTTGGTGTGCCATGGATGTCAACCAACACAATCACCTTTACCAGGTGCATAAACACCCATTGTGATTGGTTGACCATCTATGGCACTCCAGACTTACATCATGGGTAGATAAGTAGCAGTACTGTACCCTAGGAGGGAGACAGAGTGGTCTAGGAGTGAGGAGGAGGCTGGTGAATAAGAGGACCTGGGTGGCGAAAGTGGGCTGTAGCTTGTACAGGTGCTCAGTCTATAATGTCTGGCAAGCGTATGGATGGAAGTCCATGTCACCGCCTTGCAAATGTCTTCTGAAGACCGTTGGCCCTTTCTGCCCAAGAGGTGGATACTGCTCTCGTGGAATGGGCCTAGATCCCTCTGGGGTGTCAGTTGTTTAGCCGTGTAGGCTTCCTGGATGGTTCTCCTCAGCCAGCTAGCAATGGTAGACTTAGAGGCTGCCCTGCCTGCCTTTGTCTCCTTGTGACGATGAATACCTCTCTGTCTTACGTAAGGGCAGAGTTCTAGATATGCAAGTGGACAGGGTGATCCGACATCTAGATGGTGTGGGACAGACCTATCGCCAGGTTGAGTGTCTCCTGTAAATGTGGTAACTCGATGGGTTGTTCCCTGTGAAGGTGGAAGCGACCTTTGGTTGGAAGGCTGATACCATGCGTGGGTGTACTTCTGGGGTGAACAGTTAGGTCTTTGTATGATAGCACCCCTTAGCTCCCAATCCTTCACACCCAGCTGATAGCGATGAGGAAGCAGGTCTTCAGACCCACCCAGAAGAGGTCTATCTCATGTAGTGGTTCAAAGGGGCTGTACAGGGAGTCTAATACCAAGGGAGATCCCAGGGGCGATGGATGGTCTGACTCTGGGTCATAGTATTTCACCACTCTTAGGAATTGCAAGGCATCTGGGTGTGCTCCCAGACTGTATCCCCAATGGGACCAATGGCGAGAGTTGTACCTAAGTGATGAGTGGGCCAACCCCTTGTCTACCCCTGTTGAAGGAACAAGGGATGGTGGACATGTCTGCTAGTTCAGGATCCTTATCCTGTTCTCAGCACCACTTCACAAACACTGACCATTGTCTACCATAGGTAGTGGTGGTCGAGATCGTCTGGACTGTAGCATCGTGGAGCGACTGATTAGTGGTAACCTGCCCTCATCAGTCTCTTCCTCTCCAGGAGCCAGGCTGTGAGTTTTAGGGTCTGTGGAGCCAGATGCAGTACCGGTCCCTGTGTCAACATGTCCGGCTAGTAGGGTAACCTGTGACTGTCCAAGGTCATGGCCAGCACTGTGGCAAACCAGGCTCTCCATGGCCAGTAGGGTGCCACCAGAATGATGGTTCATCGTAAGGATCAGATCTTGGCTAGTACTTGGGGTAGTAATGGAATGGGGGAAATGTACACATGATCCTGGGACCAAGGTTGCAAGAAGGCCTCGGTCCCCTGGGACTGGTTTTCCTGTATCTTGAATAGAATCTTTGGACTTGTGCATTCTCTGTTGTGGCCATGAGATCCATGGACATAGGTCTCCAAGTCTCTTGAATCATTTGAAACAGAGTGGGGTGGAGACACCATTCCCTGGGTGGACTTGTTGCTGGCTGAGCCAGTCTGCTCGCACATTGAGCTTGCCTGTGAGGTGTACTGTGCCAAGATGCATGAGGTTGGACTGGGCCCAGTTGAGGACTGCAGCCGCCTTCCTCAGCATAGCTCTGCTCCTGGTGCCCCATTGCTTGGCGATGTATGCCTCCATGACCTAGTTGTCAGACAGATCAGAACTGGCTGACCGGAAATTGAGGATCTGAAGCTTTTAGAGCATGATATACCTCCCTCATCTCTAGGACGTCGATGGAAAACTTGGCCACTGATGTAGTCCATTGGCCCTGTGCTGTCAGATTGCCCAAGCACGCTCCCCAGCCCAATAGTCTTGTGTCCGTTTTATAGTGGCGTTGTATGATGTCTCTGGTGGTACCCTTTTGTGAGATTGGCGTTCACTGTCCACCATGTTAGTGACTGTCTCACTGATGGTGGTAGTGGTACTATGAGGTGCAAGTTGTATTACGTTGGTGATCCCTAAGTGAAGACGTCGACTGTAGAGGTCACATGTGCCACCTGGCCCAAGGGATCAGGTGAATGCAAGAAGCCATGCAACCTAGTAACTGGGCTATCTGACCCATGGTTGTCTGATGGCAAGCCTCAGGTGGTGGGCTAGTTTTATTAGGTTGTGTACCCTTGTTTGGGATGATTTGCCCATCCCTGTGATGCACTGATTTGCGCTCCTAGGTCTTCTATCTGTTGCGTGGGCACTGGTGGCTCTTGGCTTGGTTCATCACCCAGTCGTGCTCCTCGGTGCTCATACAGCGATCTCGGTGTCTAGATGTGAGCATTCCTTGAGTATGCCTGAATCAGCCAGTCATCCAAGTAGGGAATGATATCCAGACCTTGTTCTGGAGTCTGGCTACTAGTACTATTGACACCTTGGTAAACACTCTTGGTGCTGAGGTAAGACCAAAGGGTAAAGCCTGATAGTGATAATGCTGGCCTAGGATGTGGAACCTAAGGTATGGTCTGTGTTTTGGTCTGATAGGTATGTGAAAGTATGCATACTTCAAGTCTATGGACGTGAGGTAGTCATCTACCCGGATACTGCGAAGGGTCGACTTTAGGGTCTCCATTTTGACCCTTTGAGAAACTACATGTTGGTTGAGATACTTCAGGTCCAGGATGGGCATAGTTCCCTGTTTTCTTGGGCACAAGAAAGAAAATGGAGTACCTCCTAGTTTCTGTTCGTGAGGGGATGGCCTGTATTGCTCTGTTTTGTAACAACTCCAACAGAATATGTTGGATCTGATGAGCTGTTGCCTCCTTTTGGCAATGGGAGAGCTTATGAGCCTGTGTGTGATGGGGATTGGGATAGCTCTATGGAGCACCCTCTCAACACCACCTCGTGGACCCACCTGTCCAAGGTTGTGCAGAACCACTGGTGTCTGAAGGTGACAACCTTTGTCCCACAGGAGGGCACAGTTCTTGCCTGTGTGAAATTCTGGTCAAGTAGTCGTTGTTGCTTTCCCTATTACCTCTACCTCTTCCTCCAAACTTGGACCCACGGTTTCTGAAGGAGGAAGGTTGTTATGAATGGGTGAAGGAACTGTGGTATCCTCTGGATGTTCCTCTGCCTCAAAATATATTGTTCTGGTAATGGTGTCTCTGCTTGTTTGGTGTGACTTGTTTCCCCGAAACCTCTGCCTAGCGGAAGGGAGATAGGTGTGTCTAACCCTCCTCTTTCTGTTTTAGGAATTCCTGCAGGCCCTCCCCAAAAGCGTGTTTCCTTCATAGGTAGATTTTGCAGTAGCGTTTTGGACTTGTTGTCGACTTCCATAATTTTATCATAACGCTCTCCTGGCATAGTTAGTTATGGCTGTAGCCCTGGCATGCAGTCTGAGGGTGTCCACTGCCTTGTCTGCCAGGTATTTTGCAGCATCGAGTGCATTCTAACAGTTCTGCTCTCTCTAGTTTTGAGGTTTGCCTGCTCAAGGAGCTCCTCAAGCCATTGGATCTGGGCGCGTGCCGTGCAAATGGCGTAGTGGAGCTTTGGCAGCTCTGCCTTGATTTTGAAGGCCTTCTTTAGCATGTCTTCCATTCTCTTGTCTGTTGGGTCTTTTAATGATATGGTTCCGCATGGTAGTATGGTTTCTTACTGATGCCGCCACCTGAGGATCAATGGTGGGGCTGTGCACCAGTTGCTGGCCTTGTCCTCCTGAACCGGATACATTCGGTCCAAGTTTCTCTTGTTTGACATTCTGTTAGGCTCTGTGGTTGCCACTCCTTGTTGAAGATGTCCTCAATTGCTGGGCATACTGGGACTGTCTCCTTGATTGATGTCTTTGCTGAATCATGGGGTCTAATTTTGATTCTGGTTTGCTCTCTTCAACGTCAAACCCCATGGTGGCCTTGACTATTTTCATAAGTCCAGGAACCATGTCAAAGGAGCAAAATTTAAATGTGAGGATGGCATGGATTGTGGTTCCATGTCCTCTTCATGGTCTCTGCCCCATCTTCCTCTTCTGGCATCTCCTTGTCCTCTCCGAGTCCGGCCTATGGTTGTCTGGTACTGGTTTTACAGGATCTGGATGCTCTTCATGGGCCCCCTGCATTATCTGGCTCCGTCGGTGGTGCGGTAGTTGCCTTATGCTGGGTCCAGTTCTAGCTTTTCCATTATCTTCAGCATACAATTCTGTTGACTCTCCATCATAGCTACAGTGGCCTGTTGATTCTGAAGTAGGATAGTTCCGGATCCATCCAGGTAGAGCTGCTGGGCCCCAGAATACTGGAGCCCAAAACAGAGGTTTGTTTCAGCAATAAGTCATCATGTCATGAAGACAGGTGGGGCATGGGGCCCAAGACATGGGGCAGGAGGGTAGCACTGCAAGAGGTGCACTTCTTGGCTTTGACCATCTGGTGGAGAGAGGAAGAGAGGATGCATAATGTTAGGACTGGGTGACCATGGGCCTCCAACTAGTGGGTGCCCCATAGATGTTTAATGCAGTCTTAGAACATTTGAGAGTGTTGGGGTGTGTATAAGAACAACAGGTAGGGTTCAGCTTGAGGGGCACTATAGTGAGGAACCCAGCATGGAGAAAACCACTGAGGAGGTCGCTATGGGAGGGATCACCAGGTTCTTAGCAAGCCATATAGGGTCGCTATTGAGAGGGACCCCATATGACTAGAGGAGTTACCGCTGTTATTTTGATAATATAGGGTCGCTATAGGAGAGACCCCATATGGAGATAGAGAAAGGCTGTGGTTAAAAAATATAGACCAGGAGAATTTGCCGGGCTGCCAGGGCGTTGTTTTAACAAACTTGGGTCCTGTTGAAGCTCTCTTCTATCCGGTTTTGTTTATAGCCCCATTCTGGCCAGTATGCCAGGACTGCATTGATTTGCCCAGGAAATATGTGACCCTCACTCAGGATTCCTCTAGAGGAATCAGGGGATTATAGCTTTCCCTGATAGTCTTCGCTTGAGAAAGCGCAAGCTGTGAAGTTTGCTGGCAGAGAGGTGTTGGCCCGCCATGCTAGACCTGAGACCAGCGAAGGCCAGAATTAGGCCTCACTAGCCATGTGGCCAAGATAGCATGGGGTAATGTCTAATTTATTTATTTATTTAAGAGATTTACCAGGAAGGCATGCTGAGCAGAGTGCCGCTCGATTCCAGATCGCCCTGGGGTGAGGAGTTACAGGAGTGCAGTGGAAAATACAAAAATCAGTACTTGCAAAATCAGCAGGTAACAACAGTCGCCAAAATTCAACACATGAGTAAATTAGCAGCTAGCAACAAGTGGTCCAGAAGGGTGGATGCAGAAGCTGAGATGCATATGGTAGGTACAATGAAAACGGATGAGGAGTATGACAGGCAGTGTTGTATTAGCATGGAAAAGAACATTCTCAATTACATCGTGTGGTTAGAAATACAATACTATTTGGGTGGCAGGTGTATCTACAGCAGCAGTTGAGAGGAGTCAGTGGCAAAAAGGTGCTGAGTAGAGAATGGGCCTGAAGCTGATAAGAGACATGCAGGGAATTTTAGCGATGGGGAAAGCATGTGCAGTTGGTAGCAAAATGCTCTTTGAGGAGGGCATTACGTTGGGGAGTACTTGTGGTGAGTCTTATGTCAGCTGCCAGTGAGTTCCATAGTTTGGGCAGTCTGAAACTAAAAGCCACCTGACCTGATCGGGTGGATCTGTGGGAAGGTGAAGGAGCCTGGCGTCAGTGTTCCTAAGATCATAGGTAGGTGGGGGCGGTGGTTAGAGATGTTGATAGATAGGAGGGCAGCGTGTGAGACCAGAATTTAGCAGTGATTCTAACACCGTGCAGCAAACACCGATTTTGGAGTGATGAGGAGGTCGAGGGACTGGTAGAGGTCGCAGTGATGGGTATTGGGAGGAGGTCCAAGGTGAACCAGCAGAAGGAGTTGAAAATGGGGTTTAACCTGGCTAAGCATGTAGAGGCGGCGCCGTAAGAAGACGTCACCGTAGTCAAAAATTGGGAGGATCATTTTGCACCATTTCTTGCCTGGTTGGTAGGGGATGCAAAATTTGTTGCAGTGGAGAGCTCCCAGCATGGGATGTAGTTTTGCAGTGTGTCGACATGTGCAGAAGTCCAGGTGCTGATCTAGCCAGACACGAGGTAACGATATGTGGAGCATGCCTCAAGTGGAGACCTATCAAGGTATAGAATGTGGAGCACGTCGGTAGGCTGGGATAGTTTGGCTGGGGAGCCGAAGGTGAGGGAGACAGTTTTTTGAGTTGAGGAAAAGTTAATTCTCTAGAAACTAGTGTTGGAGGAGTCGAAATCCTTCTGGAGGTAGCTGATACGGTTGCACCAGATGGGCCAGAGGCGAACAGCACCGTATCATCTGCATACATGGATGCCAGATTTTGTGCAGACAGTAGGCAGATCATTTAAGAAAACTGAGAAGAGCAGTGGGCCAAGTACAGACCCTTGAGGTACACCACTGGTGACAGGAGGGGGGATAGAGCCGTACCAATGCAGACTCCTTGGGATCGGCCAGTTAGGTAAGAGCGGAACCAACTGAGTGCAGATGTTGACAGGCCAGTTTGGGCAACTTTGGATAATAGTAGGGGTGTGAGACCGTGTCAAAAGCTTTGCCAGGTCAATAAAATAGCTGGGTTATGTCACCTTTGTCAATGCCTGTGAGGATGGAGTTGGTGAGGCGAAGGAGGGATGTGGTGGTGGAGTGATTTTTCTGAACCCAGCCTGAAAAGGGTGAAAAAGTAGACTGTATCTAGATAGGTGTGCAACTGGGATAGGACAAGGTGCTCTTGAATTTTGGCTAGGATTGGAGCAGAGATATAGGCTGGTAGTTCGGTTGGGGAGGAAAGATCCCACCCTTGGGGAGGGGAAAATAGTGGCCTGTTTTCAATTTGTGGGGATGGTGCATAACTTAAAAGACAGGTTATAGAGCATAGCTAGGGGGCAGGCAATGGCTGGGGAGAGGCTGTAGCATTTTAGAATCTAGCCGATGGGCATTTTCCTTTGGATGCGTTTAGTGAGTGAAGAGTTTTCAACACCTGGTGAGGGGTGACCGGGCGGAGCAGTGGCCCTGGGGAGCGTTGGGGAGGTCAGGGGACCTTGGGGAGAGTAGGGGTGGAGAGTGAGGATGGGGTGGGAGGAGAGTAGGAAGGCAGTGGCAGCGGAGAAAGGGCATTAAACTCGGTGGCAACCAGAGAAGGGTCATTTATGATTTTGCCTGTGAGGTTGAGGGTGGGGTGGGAGGTTTGGTTGGGGGTGAGGAGGGATTTATGGATTTCCAGAATTGCGAAGGGTGGGTGTGGTTTTATTAAAAGCCGTTTTGAAGTAGTTTGATTTGGACTGCGGATGAGTCTTGTGCAGGCATTTGAAGCGGTAATGCTCTTTGGCTGGTTGAGAACCGGTGGCCTTGAAAGATTTCCATGCTCGGTCCCTGGCACAGAGTTGTTCCATGAGTTCAGAGGTAACCCAGGGCAAGTGTGAGCCTCTTATTCTGGATCTCCTTAATGGGGCATATAGGTCCCAAATAGCAAGGAAGTTTGAAGAGAAGTAGCTCAGGGCCTCATCCATGGTAGTGGCATATCGGATGGGAGACCAGTCAGTGGTGCTGAGGCGAACAGGAGTGCAGGGAGATCAAGGATTTGTATGCCCTGCAGTGCAGCAGACAGGGTGGGGACACAGGGATGGAAGATTTCTGAACATATATAGATCATATGGTCGCTAAGAAAGTCCAGTAGGAGGCCTGCATTGAGTATCCTATGGGTGGGTAGTGAGTGCCCAGTTCAGTAGTGTGTGATTATTTGATTTGTGGTTTAGGCGGTGGGTTCCCCATTTGCTGGTGCAAGTTTAGCGTGTTTACTTGGCTGCGTGTTTTTGAGGCTGCACTTCCCAGCCAGTTCAGATTAAAATCACCAAGGATGTGGAGTTCACCGCCTTCGGTGAAGGCCTCAGGTTACCAAGGTGTTTGAGGATGTTGGTTAGCAGTGTGTTTGGTGGGCAATATGACCCAGATATGTAAACTGGGATAGAGTGGGAAGGGTAATTTTGCTCAGGAGGGACTCAATGTTTGTTAGGGGTATTAGTGAGGTAATTACAGAATACTGAGGTTTGAGACAACATACATAGCAGTGCCACCACCCTTCTTCCTCCTGCCTGTCTTGGTGGATTAGTGAAGCGGGTATTGAGAATTCCTCGTCCGGTGATGGGGCTTCAGCCAAGACTCTGTGATGATTACAATGTCTGGGTGAAGGGCAAGGACAGATGTTTGAGGCGCTATTTTATTTAGGATGCTACAGATATTAACATGCAGATTTTGAGACCTTTAGGGAGGTGTGTGGGAGGTGCCGTTGGTTGAGCAGCTGTGGGTGCCTGTGGGCCAGGGTTCTGCTCAATGTCCCCTGCTATGAGCAGCAGAACATAGGGCGTGTCTTAATAGGCACATGAGCTTAATTGGTGTGCCCTCGGGTTGCAGCAATATGCTGGAGTGGAGTTTGTCTTAGGGGCTGAGTGGAGTTGGAGAAATAGGGTGGGTGTTGTGGTGTGGAAGGGGGAGGATGAGAGGCCCCAGGGCCAGTTGCAGCCCTGGTGGAGGTGATTTGCTGGAGCTGAGGAGGGTGGGGTGTGGGCTTGGGAGTTGGGGTGAGAGGTGCCAGGGGGTCAGGTAGGGGTAGGGTTTACTGAGGGAGGGAGGTTGAGGCTATGCTAAGCATAATGAAACCTGAAGTGAGGAACTGCATTTTTTTTTTTATTCTTGGGAGTAGAGGAGGAGATGACAGAATGCTCAACGGTGCCACTAGTGGTTGGAAAATATAAGGGACTGGTGGGAAAGTGGGCTGATTGGTTCATGAGCTATGAGAATGCCAGCACCATGACTATATAAGGAGAGCTGACCAAGGGTGGTGGTGGGGGCGGTGGGAGCCTGCAGCGTGGCGCGCGAGACTAAACTCTTCTTCACACTGGGAAGCAGCTGCAGAGCAGAAAAACACCAGCTACCTGCAGTTGGGAAGTCCTCAGCTTGCTCGGGAGGTAGTCGTCCTTCAATCTCTGTGTGTGGGCTGTGGGAGGCTTGGGACTCCTGCACTCGAGACCGAACTCCAGAAACCTGCAGAGAGAGAAGCTATAAGTAAGTAAGTGGCTAGAGGGCGGAGCATCCTAGTTAGTGAAATAAGAAGGTATGCATGGGAATTAGAGTAATAATCAGCCTCCTGTATGCAAGGTGAAAATCCATGCGGTGAATGTGGGACCAGGGTAACTAATGAATTTTACAACTAGCAGCAGACTGTAGGTGCTCAAAACTGCTGCAGAATTCCCTAGGTACCACACAGCTACTTCGCCCCAAGCAGTAATTTTCCCTGGGCAAGCTGTGAGCTTTGCTGATATTTTAGCAAGTTCCCTGTCTGCAGAGCTCCCCTTAAACTTAAGCAGAATATATCTAATTTGAGGTAGATTCTCGCTTAACAATTCATACAACTATACTGTGGGCAGTAAATGAGCAGGACAGAAAAATAAATCAATTGGAGGCAGAATTCACCCTTAAAAGCATGCGATGTGAATTAAAACTGTGCGCATAGGCTGGAGGCAGGAAGCTGTATTAACGCTCAGTGCACTCCAGCAGCTAGAGTCTATGGCAAATGCAGAGTAAAAAGGTGCCAAATTCAAAAACTGTGGCGTGGTAGAGCTCTTCCTCACACTGGGAAAACTGACTGCAGAACAGAAAACGCCCGGCTACCTGCGAGTTAGGAAGTCCTTGGCTTGCTTGCTGGGGGTCGTCGTCCTTCAATCTCTGTGTGTGGCTGTGGGGAGGCTTGGGACTCCTGCCCTCGTGACCGAACTCCAGAAACCTGCAAGTTGGGAAGTCCACGGCTTGCTCGGGGGAGGGGTCGTCGTCCTTCAATCTCTGTGTGTGGGCTTTGGGGAGGGCTTGGGACTCCTGCCTCGCGACCGAACTCCAGAAACCTGCAGTTGGGAAGTCCTCGGCTTGCTTTCGGGGGTCGTCGTCCTTCAATCTCTCTGTGTGTGGGCTGTGGGAGGCTTGGAACTCCTGCCCTCGCGCCCGAACTCCAGAAACCTGCGAGTTGGGAAGTCCTCGGCTTGCTCGGGGGTCGTCGTCGTTCGATCTCTGTGTGTGGGCTGTGGGGAGGGCTTGGGACTCCTGCCCTCGACCCTGAACTCAGAAACCTGCGGTTGGGAAGTCCTCGGCTTGCTGGGGGTCGTAGATCCCTTCAATCTCTGTGTGGGCTGTGGGGAGGCTTGGGACTCCTGCCCTCGTGACCCGAACTCCAGAAACCTGCGAGTTAGGAAGTCCTCGGCTTGCTTGGGGGTCATCGTCCTTCAATCTCTGTGTGTGGGCTGTGGGAGGCTTGGGACTCCTGCCCTCGCGACCCGACCTCCAGAAACCTGCAGGTTGGGAAGTCTCGGCTTGCTCGGGGGTAAATTAGATCCTTCAATCTCTGTGTGTGTGCTGTGGGAGGCTTGGGACTCCTGCCCTGCGTCCCAAACTCCTAATCCTTAGAAATATCCAAGAAATGGGATTTGGTTTGAGAAACTGGCAGGAACGCTCTCCAGTGGTGCGCTGGCTGGAAGTAGGCACCGGTGACCATGTGGCGAAGGGAGTGGGAGTGAACGAACAAGGTCATTTGGGATAGAAAACCATTGAAAAGGTAATTTTGCCAGAAAGGCTGTAGCTAGCATTAGAGAGCTGAATTCAGTGGAAGCTCTCCCGACTGGACTACAAGGTTTCAAGATGCTGACCACGCATCAGAATGAGGGTGAGGCGCCACGCGTGCTCTAGCTGGCCTTGTACTCCTAGCAGTAGGCAGAGGCCTAAAAACTGCAAACAGCTCCCTGGTGTGCAAAGCACGCAGAGAGATAACCAGGGTAGGGTACCCTGTTTCTTTCGCGACCAATGGCGATCACAATTTCACTCCGCTCACGGGCTGAAGAGCAGTGTAGCTCTTTGGGGCATCCCGGCCTGTGTGCTGCTCTCTACCACAGAGGTAGAGAGGTGCAGGCTGGTGCCAGAACCCATGAATAACGTGGTACAGCATTTTTTTGCTAAATCACGATGCAGAAAGGTGCAAGGACAACAAGAAAACTCCTTTGCTTAAAATGCTACAGATTAGCTCTGGCTAGATTGAAATTAGACAATTTAGAAGACCACAGCTTGGAACAGTCAGATTATGCCAAAAATAGAAATGACTTTCAAACAATACCATGGAAAGCATATACAACCTTTCAGGCTTTGCCTATGGTCCAAAAATAAGCTAGAATATATATAAGTATACCAACAACAAAACCACAAGGAAACTGTCTCAATCATTTAAGCCAAATTACATAGACTGCAGGATTCAGTTCCCCTCTGAACTCACATGAAAAAACTGCAGCACATAAGAATCTCTAGGTAATTCAGATAAGAAACTTAAGGGTTATAATTGAAAGCCTACCTTTCTGGAGTAGAACAACAGGGATCCTGGTGTGCTAGTAGTAGCCTGATCAGATGCATGATTTGAACTTGAGAACAGGGGTTTCTGGGACCTGGATATACCAGAAATCTGACCCTAGAGTTATGTGCATCACTAGCCTATCAGGTGGGCTAAAACCCCATGATGCAATGTCTGGAGTGCCATGGATGGTCAACCAATCACTATGTGCACTTTACTCCAAATTAGAATGATAATGGTTAGAAAAAGGCATATGATATGAAATATGTAATTAAAAGAGCACAGAAATATGTACAGTAAATATGCCCACCTACACCCTTGCCATAAGCACACTCTATAAGACTTGCCAATTAGAAAGCAAGACAGATGCTTCTTCTTGATACAATAAGTTCAATATTTGCAGTATCTTCAAGATATGGTGCCATGGATATTTAATTTTCTTAAGCTGCTTATATTAGGAGAGGTTCGTGAGGTTCTAGGAAAACTGGCCAGTGCTGGTGACAGCACTGTGAGCCTCTATGCAATGTCGCAGGGATAACTGCTAATAATATAACATTATTTGAAACAGACACTCTGAAATGTTTTTGTCCCTTCCAATGAAACTGTAGGACTTTGATCTTTAAGTGGTTACAGAACTAAAAAGGAATGCAGTCCTTGAAGTACTTGGAGCCCTTTCAAGCTTATTTGCAGTGCTGTATTCTACAGAGATTTCCTGCTATAACTGTTTCTCCTTGTCTTACAGCTGAACCCAATCTTTTTTTCCTTGTCTTCCAACAAGCTTGCCAGAGAAACAGACATTTATTTTTCAAGACCAAACAATGTTACATGTAGACATAAAGATATTCTTGGAATGCCCCAGGTCATTATTGTGTTCACTATATATACCTCCAGTGGGAAAAGGGCTTTATAAAACACTGTTTTAACAAGCTTATGACTATCTGTGGAGGTCACAGCAAATTGATGATCTAAGCACCTCCTGTGCTGCTAACTCTTTCAAAACTAGTCAGATTTCACACAGTAGGTGTCCAAGCTTCCTAAGTGATTCCTATAGTCTGAAAATGAAGCATCAACCACTTCTGGCATCTCTAGAGTTAAGGAAAACCAGAAGCAGATAATGCACAATTTTTTAGATTAGTTCCTACAGGGCTGCAGTTGACCGGAAAATGTAAGTGGAAACATCTAATCACATGAAGCGTATTCTTTAATTTTATTCTTTTTGGTAACTGGGTAAGATCCATTAAGCATGAGTGCCTGTTTTCAGGGGTGGCCCAAGAGCACTGGGTGGTTAAGTGACTTGCTCAGAGTCACACAGTATGCAAGTGGAGGTTGTGGAATTAAATCCAAGTCTGCTGGATGTTCCAAGCTTATTCACAGTTCATTACTCTAACCTCTAGGCTATACTGCCAGCCTACACTATACTATATCATAACTCTCACTACCATTGTGATGCTTGGCCAGCTGGTTTTGATTTCTGTATGATATTTGTAATATAAAAATATAGTAGGTGATTGTCTCACATAAGGCAGTCTGTGCTCCTCGGTGACACCCCCTCCCAGGTTTCAGTGAAGTTACAATGACAAGTGACCTGAAATCAGGAGGTAATTAAAGACTAGAGACTTAATTAAGGGTCTCCTGTTTTCTGTCTTAGTTAGAACTGAACCAGTTGCCAGGATATAGGGCTCATAAAGTTTTATGATTCCTACAGGAAGAACTTTGTATACCACCACGGTGCTAAAAGTTGTAAAACTCTTTGATATGCCTTTGGGAATGGGAACTGCTCAAGATTAAAGAGAAATGTTTAATTAAGGAGTCATATTTAGGAAGTGGAATGTTTGCTGATGTCACCTTATTTAATATACCTCCTGATAGGACATCATGTTTGTATTTTTTATAATCTGAAAGGAGAGCTAGATGACTCACAGAAGAGGTGTGGAGAGACACAGTTTAAACTATACTGTGTCTGAACTGTTGAGACATATTCCATCTTGGGACTGAGAGAGACAGCTCTCTGATAAGCATTTAGAGGTAATACATTAGATGGAAAATAATCTAACTGTATGTTGGTAGGAATTTGTTCTGTAGATTTCTTTACTTTTCTTTTAAGTGATTGTATGCTTTTTGATATATTGTTCTGTGTTTACATTTTCATATTTTTATCATCTTTTAGTAAAATCTTTATTTGAAAGATACTAGTGGTGTGTCTGTCAGTTCTTTTGCATGTGACGTATAGAGGTTAAGACTGACAAAAATCTGTTCAAAAGCTTGATGGTGTTACCAAACTGGGAAAAGGTAAGAATATACCTAAGATCTTTTATAGAGTTTTAAGGATTCATTTTGGAAGCCTGGCTTTGTGCCTCTGGTGAAAAATTGTACCACAACCCCCTGAAGAGAGTACATATCTGAGCCTGTACATTGGGCACACTAGCATAAGGTTCTGAGGTTGAATCTCCCAGAGCTTGAGACTAAAGGTGATTCAGACCCAAAATCAGACAGGAGGGTTACCCTGTCTGTTACCTGTTCACATTACTGTGTTCAGAGGTTGGCACTGAGGTGCAGAGGCCTGACCTGCTGAGTGCATTTGTGAAAGATTTGATTAGCAGCGGTGTGATAAAATTGGTAACACAAGCTTTAACTGTTCAGTGTGTCAGCTAATACTGTACAGATCACTTGCAAAATAAGGCAGTAATTTATTTTAAAAAGGAAAAGAACTATATCATATTGTTTTCAGTCAAATTCCTACCTGTTTTATTTTTTTTCTTAAATGCAAGTTAAAGTAGCCCTAGTTAGAGAAGAAGATGGCTTCCAACTACAGCAGGTACACTGCACACTAGTTGAGGCAGTTGTGTCAGAACAGAAGAGTCCTGCATGAGGTCAGAGTCACCAAGCAGAATCTCATGAATGCCCTGATAGCAGCAGATGCCCAGAGTGTCAAGTCACAGACTGTGACTGTAAGGATCAAACCTTAGGCATGGAGGGCCAGCGGCCAGTGCAGTGTCCAGATTCAGTGAGGAGGGCAGCAGGACCAGTGCCAGATAAGGGCCACCACAGCAGGGAAGGTCACCAGCATTCTGGAGCCAGAAGCAATCAAGCTGCAGATTGAGTTGCGCAGAATGGAGCTGGAGTTCGAGAGAGAGAAGCAAGAACAGCGGCGGCAGACCATGAGGAGCATGAGTGCCTGAGGCAACATGAACTGGAGAAGCTCCAACTCCAACCACCAGAGCAGGTAAGTGGCTTGGGTTTAACTGGAACTACAGGACTAGGTTACAAATTAAATTCCAAATTGGTAGCTAAGTTTAAGAGGGGAAGATATGGTTGCCTTTAAAATTCCTTTGAAAAGTTTGAATTCAGGCTAATATTCTTAGAGGGTCCTGGAGCTTCCAGCTATCCCTGCTACTTAATGGAAAGCTGGAATGCACTGTGTCAAATGGACAATGAGGACAGTAATGATTACAGCAAACTTAAAGTTGCACTTTTAAAAAGTTTGATTTAACTGCAGAAGCATACAGAGCTAAATTCTGCAAGATCAGGAGAAGCCCTGATATGAGCTATGAGGAGCTAGCAACTAAACAACATCAGTTTTTAAAATGTTGGTGGGAAGGAATTGAAGCAAACTCTGTAGATAAAATTGAAAATGGTATATTGTTAGAACAGTTTTTGGGGCATGCCCAGGTGCCCAACAGAGCTGAAAATCTGGCTAGAGGACTGAGATCCCAAAACAGTGCAAGAGGCTGCTGAACTCTCGGACTGCTATGCCAAGAGCAGACCTGCTCTAAGAGTGAATGGGTGGGCATGGCAGTGCAGAAAGGAAAAGCACACATTCAGGGTGGTTAAAACCTCACTGCCTCCACCAAAACCAGTTAGCCCCAGGTTCCAAAAACAGTTCTTTAGAAAATAAATGAATGTTGGGTTTGAAAAGAAACTGGGCATATTGCCAGACAGCATCCCAAAAGGATGAGCAATACACAACATGGAGATAGGAAAGAAGTGGGTTGTTTATGTGTCCCTGGAAGCATGCCTATGAACATAAGGGAACACATGAACCCAGTCATGGTGAATGGTGTACAGACACAAGGGTTAAGGGACACCGGAGCATCCCTGACATTGGTAAATGTGGATCTGGTAGAGCCTGGTCAGCTTATACCCAATGAATCTGTAACTGTACAAGGGTTCACTGGTAAGTAGGCACATTGCCACTCGCTAGTGTTCTCCCAGACTGGGGTGAAACAGGAGGAACTGTGCAACAGGTGGCTGTAGCCAAAACTTTAACAGCTGACATCATCCTTGGCAACAATCTCAAACAGGGATGGTGTGTGCAGTTACCCATAACCAAGCATCAAGAGAAAAGTTTAGTTCCCTGGACCCCACAGAAGCCATTGTGAAACCACTGGGAGGCTGGTTCCCAGCCTGTGTCTCCTGATATGAAGGCTAATGAAAGGGGTACAAATTTCCCCAGTAGCAGTTAACCACACAGCTATGGAGGGTTGTCCGAAAAGAAGGTGGGGTGATCCATTGTCAGAGGGTTAGGAATGACAGTGATCCTGAGTGCCTTGATGCTAGTCCTAGGGACCCTAGTTTAAAGACTGAAGGGACTTTTCCCATGCCTTGGGAATGTGTAAGGAGTTTGTAGCTGTTCAGAAAGTGATCCTAGTCTAGAGAAGCTGAGAGCTTGGGCAGACTCTGACAGAGCATAGGAGGTGACAGTAAACATAAGGTTTACTGGGAAAATGGACTGATGTATACTCAGGCTGTGAAGACAGAGGGAGGGTGATAGGCAGGCAGCTTGTCGTTCTCCAGGGGTATTGTGAGCAGTTGCTCAAGACTGCACGATATTCCCTTGTCTGGTCATCAGGGAATCACATGCACTATGCAGTGGTTGTCCCAGAATTTTGTTGGCCAAACTTCACCCAGCAGGTGAAGGAGTGAGTATTGTAGGTCTTCTCACTGGTGCCAAGAAATAGGAAGGCTGGTAAGAAAACCCAAGCCACCCTAATTCCATTACCCATAGTGGAGGAGCCATTCCAGAGAGTGGAATGGATATTGTGGGGCCTTTTAAATACCCCCAGCTCCTCTGGGATGAGGTTAATCCTGACTGTGGTGGATTATGCCACCCGGTATCCAGAGGCAGTCTCTTATCCTCACTGAGGACAGACAAAGTGGCAGATGCCTTATTTGGGATTTTCTCCCGTGTTGGGTTTCTGCAGGAGGTTATCACCCGTCGAGGGGTTCCTTAGTGTCAGACCTGAGGAAATGTTCACAGGAGAAGTGTAGGGTGGTGCAGAGGCACACACACACTTATCACCCACAAGCCAATGGGCTTGTGGAAAGATTTAATGGTACCCTGAAGTCAATGTCTAAGCATTTGCTGAACAGCATCAGAGGGACTGGGAGAAATACCTTCCTACCTGTTGTTTGCATACAGGAGGTGCCCCAAGAGTCAACAGGGTTTTCCCCATCAAGCTCTTATATTAATGCTGGGTATGTGGGCCCATAGACTTGATCTGGGAGGACTGGGAAGGCAAGCACTCCACCTAGGGAACTCCATAGTGGATTATGTCCTTAGGTTTAGGGAAAGGCTGAAGGAGCTTATGGGGACAGTCTTACCTAAACAACCTGGCAGCTGCCCAACAGAAACAAACAGTGTGATGAAACCACAGAGCCAGAGCTCGCTCATACACGGTGGGTCAGGAAGTCATGGTCCTTATTCCAGTCTGGAAAGACAAGTTGTATGCTGAGTGGGTAGGACTGTACAAAATGGTTAGAAAGGTAAATGACATGAACTATATCATAGAGTTACCTTACAGAAGACATACAGAAAGAATGTACCATGTCAACATGATGAAGCTATATGCAAATAGGGCTGATACGGTGTTTGCAGTATGTAGTCCTGGGAGGGATGGACAAGAGATACCCCTTCTGGAATTGCTGGAAGAAAGCAAGTGGGAGTCCTCTGTGGAGGCAGTTAAACTGTCACTACAGCTGGCACGGACAAGATCCAGGAAGTAAGGGAGGTTTTAGTAGACTTTGCCCCACTGTTTAGCACCAAACCTGGACTAATCCCTTAGCAATGCATGATGTAGAGACAGGGACACAGGCGCCCTACAGCGGACAGCATATCGAGTGTCAGAGGCTGCCCAAAAGGACATTAGGAGGGAGGTGGAGGAAATGCTGGATTTAGGGGAATCCAGAGATCCCACCGCCCCTGGACCTCACCCATAGTCCATGTACCCAAGCCAGATGTCTCTACTCATTTATGTTTGGACTATCGTGGACTGAATGCAGTCACAAAGTCAGAAACCCACCTGATGCCCCAGACAGATGGACTCCTGGACAAGTTGAGAGGGGTGACATACCTTATGACTGCTGACCTGACAAGGGTATTGGCACATAGAGTTAACTAACAGAGCTAGGAGAGGTCAGCATTCATCACTCCGATAGACTTATTTGAATTTAAAGTAATGCCTTTCAAAATGAAGAACCGGCCACTTTCCAAAGGTTGGTGAACCAGGTGTTAAATAGTGCTGAGGAGTACACCTTGGTGTACCTGGATGGCACTGCCATTTTAGTACCAGCTGGAGGAACACTTGTCCCCTTAGGGAAGTGCTAGGTAGGATACAGAGGGCTGGGCTCACTGTCAAAGCTGAGAAGTGCCAATTGGCCATGGCTGAAGAGGCATACCTTAGGCATGTTGTAGGCGGGGACAGCTCCATCCTAACCAAGTAAAAATAGAAGGTGATCAAGGCATGGCCCAGACCAGAAATCCAGAAGCAGGTCAGGAGATTTCTAGGGACAGCAGGGTACTATATGAAATTTTTACCCCTACAAGTGCCCTGGCTGTTCCCTTTATTTGACCTGGTAAAGAAAAAGATGCTTAAGAAAATTACCTGGGAACCAGCCTGTGAAAAGCCTTTACCAGACTGAAGGAGGCACTGTGCAGTGCTCATGTGTTGACAAGTCCTGACTATAGCAGACCTTTTATAGTCCAGACCGACACCTCAGAGATGGGTATTGGGGCAGTACTGAGTTAGACATCCAACCAAGGGAAAGATCACCCTGTAGTGTACCTGAGTAAAAAATTACTTCCCAAGAAGCAGGCTTACTCTACTGTGGAAAAGAGTGTCTTGCCATAGTGTGGGCACTAAAGAAGTTACAGCCATACTTATATGTGCAGCATTCTGAGGTACAAACAGACCAATCCCCTCGTTTGGCTGACACAAAAGGAAAAACTAATGGTAGACTATTAAGATGGAGTCTTGCCTTGCAAGGGTATGACATGACGATTTTACATAGGGCTGGAATGACCAATCAGAATACAGATGGCTTGTTGCTTCTATATGAGGAGGTGAACTGACTTAGAAGTTGTTGGCCCTCTGTACTGACAGTTGGTAAGACCATATCTGAGTACTGTGTACAGTTTCAGAGACCCAATCTCTGCAAAGACATAGACAAGGTGGAGGTTGTACTGAGGAGGGCACCAAAATGGTGCAGGGTCTGCACCAGAAGACATATGAAGAAAGACTAAAGGAGCTTAAGATGTATAGCCTCGAGGAAAGGAGGGGAGGGGGACATGATAGAAACTTTCAAATACCTCAAGGGAATCAACAAAGTTCAAGAGGTAGCATCTTTCAGAAAAGAGATGTGCCAGAACAAGGGGCAATTTGAAGATAGAGGGGACAGCTCAGAGGTAATGTGAGAAAGTATTTCTTCACAGAGAGGGTTTTAGATGCATGGAACAGCCTTCCTGAGGATGTCATAGAGTCAAAAACAGTGGGGAATTCAAGAATGCATGGGACAGACATAAGATAATTCTAGTGGGGTAGAGGAAGTAGGCTGTCGGTTAACTAGGATCTGCAGTTTATCCTTAAGGTAGGAAATGGGCAGACTAGGTGGGCCAAGTGGTCCTTATCTGCATTCAAATTCTATGTTTCTATGTTTCTATGTTTGGGACGCTCATCCCATGCAGGAGATAGAGTTCCAAATTCAGTCTAGGTGGGGAGGATTGTGACACTTGGCCAGCTGGTTATGATTGCTGTATACTATTTGTAGTATAAAAATATGGTAGGTGATTGTCTCACATAAGACAGCCTGTGCTCCTGGTAACTCCCCAAGGTTTCAGTGAAGTTACAATGACAAGTGACCTGAAATCAGGAGGTAATTAAAAGACCAGAGAGACTTAATTAAGAGTCACCTGCTTTTCTGTCTTAATTAGAACTGACCCAGCTGCCAGGATATAGGGCTCATAAAGTTTTATGATTCCTATAGGAAGACCATTTTATACCACCATGGTGCTAAAAGTTGTAAAACCCTTTGATATGCCTTGGGAATAGGAACTGCTCAAGATCAAAGACAGAATGTTTAATTAAGGAGTCATATTTAGGAAGTGGAATTTTTGCTGATGTCACCTTATTTAATATACATCCTGGCAGAACATCATGTTTGTATTTTTTTATATTCTAAAAGGAAGAGCTAGATGACTCACAGAAGGTGTGAGAGACACAGTTTAAACTATACTGTGTCTGAACTGTTGAGACATATTCCATTTTGGGACTGTAGAGAGACAGCTCTTTGATAAGCACTTAGAGGAAAGACATTGGATAGAAAATAATCTAACTGTATGCTAGTAGGAGTTTGTTCTGTAGATTGTTTTGCTTTTCTTTTAAGTGATTGCATGCTTTTAGATATATTGTTCTGTGTTTACATGTTTCATATTTTTATCATCTTTTAGTAAAATCTCTATTTGAAAGATACTGCCTGGGTGTGTCTGTCAGTTCTTTTTGCATGTGATGTATAGAGGGTTAAGACTGACAAAAACTGTTCAGAAACTTGATGCTGTTACCAAACTGGGAAAAGGTAAGAATATACCTATGGTCTTTTATAGAGTTTTGAGGGTTCATTTTGGAAGCCTGGCTTTTGTACTAGGGAAAGATTGCACCGTAATCCCCGAAGAGGGTACATATCTGAGCCTGTACATTGGGTAACACTAGCATAAGTTCACAGTTTGAATCCCCCAGAACTTGAGACTAGAGGTGATTCGACTCAAAAGCAGACAGGAGGGTTATCCTGTATGTTACCTGTTCACATTACTGTGCTTGAAGGTTGGCTCTGTGGGAGCAGAGGGCCTGACCTGCTGAGTGCATTTGTGACAACATATCACTCAGTTATCCCAAATTATGACAGAGACAGCCAGTCCTTCATGTCAACTAACACATAGAAGCCCTTAGTCCTACACTAAGAGGTTACTACCCTGCATCTGACATGATGTTCCTAAAACACAAATTTGTATTTATCGGTGTTGCTTAATGAACAACAAAACATTATGAACATGAAGACACACACTGTAATCCCAGCTACTCTCTCGCTTTTCAGATTAGACAATGTGCCAGACAGCAGCTTGCATCTTTCCCCACATTTTAGGAGCAGTATACTGTATGTCTGAAAGGTATGCCCACCAGAATTTCTGCTGTATAAACTGGGGCAAAGACTACCAAATCCAGGAGCAAAGAACTCAACTGGTAATATAAAATAGGTGATACACATCCAGAACATAATGGAACCTACAGCTCTGCATGTCACAGTGCAGGAAGGAATCAGGACAACTGCTTCTCTCAGGTTTAATCCTGTGTTTCAACAAATTTGGAATGGCTCTGACAAAACTTCTATACAATCTAAATATGATGGTATGGTATGAGCCCAAATGACTAAGTAACAGAAAAATGTATACTTTTGTTTTTGTGGAGCCACATACAGTGGGTTATTTTTCTTCAGTGTCACACTAAAATGAACTAGTTTGAAGTGCAAGGCATTTGGCTGTCACTTGACGTCAGCCAAATGATAGTCTTGATCTGCATGCGCACAACTGCGTGGTGCAATCAGCAATTTGGCTACAGTCACATTGTTCACTTGTAGTCCAATGCAAAACTACTTCAAATGCTGTCTGGCTAGTGGCTGTTCAAGAGTTCCCAGGCTATGGCTTCAAGCCAATAAATATAAACTCTGTCAGTGTCATCCCTAACAGTGTTCTGGGAATTAATAATTAATATATGTTCAAACAGGCTGTTTTCTTCTCCCAGCCCATTACGGTCTGTCTAGACAAGCTACTGAACCAAGTATGAAAAAAACACCCACAGGTAAGTAAATAGATTTCTTTAGAATAATTTAGAATAAACAGCAAAAACAAAAACAAAAAGACAACTGAAATCTTAGTGCTGGCTGAATACAGACTAATTAGTTTATGCTCTATGGGGAAGAAAAGACCTACAAGGCAGCAGCCCTCATCCATTACTGACACTCTTTCCTCTTCTTCCCCACTGTGGTGTTATTACAACGTACAGAAGTATAGTCATTTTGGAAACTCCTATTCATAATCCTCTCGAGTGGCACAGGCTTCATACATCATATGCTGACTTAATGAGACAGTCTCTGCCTTCAGGGGTTACGGCTCCCTTGGGCAAGTGTGATAACAGAAACAAACTTGCTGTGTCCTATATTTTATCACTCTCCAAACATGCAGATGCCTACCTGAAGTTAATAATGCAGCACCCCAGCCATCCCCCACCCCACAAACACTGGACAGGTGTTCACAGGTGAAACAAGCATGGGACAAACATCAGGAATTAGTGTCAACATTTTAAAGGAGAACTTAACTCACACCATACTAACATACTAAGAAGCCAACAGATTAGGACCTATGGTCTATCGAGTCTGCTTGATGATCAGTGCCTTCCCAGGGCATCTTTATTAGCCCCTTGCCTCCCTCCCTACACCATGACAAGTTTTAGAAAAATCACATTTAGACATTCATTTGCCTTCAGTGCATGTGATGTCTGTCCCATCCTTTGTATAATTAATAAAAACAATTTTGTGCTCAAATGTGTTCTCCACTCACAGCCTACCAACTCCTCCCTTTACTGGTATGAGGTGAAGTCACAGCCCAGTATTTGACATCAAAATAATTTCTGTGGCAACAGATAATAATGTAACAATTGCAAGACTATTATTACTGCATAAAACAAGCATGTGTCAATGCCAAATGTTGTCTTGCTGGTATTGGCATTGGTAGTGAGGGTTAGAGATGCATAATAGGAATGGCAATGAAGTATGGAAGTGCGCCAACCTCACCCCACCCTGCAGAGACTGAGAGGTGCTGGGGTGTGCTTTGGAGTGTCAGCTATAACGCTCATGCCATTTTACCTCACCCTACCCTGTAGACAGTGACAAGTATTGTGGTGTGCTTTGGGGTCTTTGGGCCTTGTATTTACCCCATTTCATAAAGAAATACGGTGAGATGGGTGCAGTATAGAGAATGGGCCTCACCCTACCCTGTAGACACTGACAAGTGTCATGGTGTGCTTTGGGAGTTTGGGCCTTATACTTACCCCATTCCATAAGAAAATAAGCTGAGATGGGTGCAGTATAGGAGATTGGGGTGAACATTAGGGCATAACACTCCAAGGCACACCTCAATGCCTGTCACTGGCTGCAGGGTGGGGGTGGGGTGAGAATGGCATGACAGTACAGCCAATGATCCCAAGTCACACCCTGATGCCTGGCAGTCTCTACAAGTGGGGTGTTACAGGTGAAAACCTTAACATTGTAGGCATTTGTTGGTGTTTTCACTCCATATTTTCAACATAGGCTTTGTGACCCCACCTCATGAAGAGTGGCATAATCAGTTTGTTAGCTGAAAGGTGGTTTTGCACAGCAGCCATGCCATTTGACGACTCAGGGATGAAAACACATTTTGGGCAGGATGTGGAAAATGACAACTGTATTGTTCATGAGGAGGCATCAAAAAATGGCAGCGTTGAAAATGTGGAGTGAAAATATAAAATTGGTATAGTCATGAGCAGAAAATCACAGATTGGTGAAAAAAGGCCCACTCACCCAATATATTTAAAATATCTGTAATTTATTCAAATGTATGTGTCTCAAGATGTAGTACAAAGTATTAATACATAGTACTGTTTAAAGCGTTTCGGAATAAACCTTCATCAGTACAGTACCATATCTGTAAAATACAACATAAAGACTCTTATAAGATTTATTTATAATAAATCTATTACTTTTATTACTATTTGTAAATTTCACAAATGTTTAAGCTTACCTAAAACAATTTCTTTTACAATACTTATTACTGCATCCTTATTAACCTAAAGAAAATACTCATTCCTTTTTCTTTAGGTTAATAGTGCAATAACTAAACTATTGAACATTGTCAAAATCAACAAAGACAATTAATATTATTTATGGATTATTTTGGTATCATTTTCATATGTTCAATAAAATGACATGTCCTTATATATTTTCAGATACAGTGATAAAAAATATTGACATATGTCCACATCTGAAATAAAAATAAATTGTTTTAGGTAAGCTTAAACATTTGTGAAATTTACAAATTAAAACTAATAATCAAGAATTATGGTAACTATATTGTGAATATTTTGAATATTATTTATTTCTAAATTTCATGAGTTTTTCTTTTAGGCACAATATCATAAATGGAATGATAAATTTAAAATCACAAATGTTACATGGTTGAAAAGTGCCCTTATGGTGAGCAATTCTTCTCAGATTGGAATTACCACTATAAAAGTAATAGATTTATTATAAATAAATCTTATAAGAGTCTTTATGTTGTATTTTACAGATATGGTACTGTACTGATGAAGGTGTATTCAAACGTTTACAGTACTATGTATTAATACTTTGTACTATATCTTGAGACATATAAATTTGAATAAATTACAGATATTTTAAATATATTGGGTGAGTGGGCCTTTTTTCACCAATCTGTGATTTTCTGATTATTAGTGTTGATTGGTATTGGCTCCTCCTCAAAACAAGTGTTTGCTCTTTCCTGAGGTGGCTGGGCTGGATTCGTACTTTTTATAGTCATGAGCATGCACAGAAACTGCATAACACACATCCGTAACCCAATTATTTTGGGATTTTTTAGCCACATTTTCAACATAGGCATTTTGGGACCTCCCCTCAGGAACAGTGGCACTGCAATTTTATTACTCTGTCCCAAAAGTTGATTTTCCAAAAGCGACCACGCCATTGTGCACCACGTGCGGTAACACATTTAGGGCAGGCTGTGAAAAATGACAGCTGTACCATTCGTAAGGAAGATGTGAAAAATACCAGCATTGAAAATCTGGCATGAAAATATTGCTAAGTTACAAGAGTGTGTGGAAACTGCACAAACGCTTGAAACACAGTTATTTTATGGACTTTCATCACCAGATTTTCAACATAGACATTTTAGGACCTCTGCTCATGAACAGTGACACCATCATTTTCTCAGACTGTCCTGAAAATTGATTTCGCACAGAGATCGCGCTTATTCTGTGCTGGACGGTGAAAATACATTTCAGCCAGGATATATAAAATGACAGCTGTATGGTTCATATGAGGGTGGAAAATGGCAGTTTTGAAAATCTGGAGTGAAAATATTACAAATTCACAGAGTTACAAGCATGTGTGGAAACAGCATAGCATGCAGCTCATAAAACAGTCATTTTTGGATTTTCTTCAAATTTGCAACATAGGCTTTTGAGAGCCCCCTCATAAACAGTGGCAATGTCATTTCATTACTCAGTCCCAAAGGTGATTCCACGCAGTGACTGCAAAATCACCTTTCAGGACAGAATAATCTTATGAAAGTGACTGAATTCATGAGGAGGGGCCCAATAACCCCATGTTGAAAATGTGGTGCAAAATTCCAAAATGCCCGAGATATGCACCAAAGTTGAAAAAACCTGTTTATACCATTACACAGCTTGCCAGCATTTCTTCAGTTAGTAGTCTGCTTTGAAGAGTTGAGCGTGTTCCCAGTCACAAAGATCATGTACAGTATTTATGGGGTGGGGGTGTGTGGGGAGGCAGGTGCACAGAGGGTGGGTGCAGGTTGGGGCAGGAGCTGGACAGACTGCGAGGACCATTTTCTGCTTTTACAGTGTAAAAAACAAAAAAAAACATAGTGGGACTTTTTTTTTCACAGGGGCATTTGACATGCTGGGGTGGGCTCCCAGCATGCCACCTCTGTGTTTGGGGGCTAACCGACAGGGGATTGGGCACCCCTGACACATAACAAATGGGAGGGTGCATTATGCTGATGGGGAATGGGATCCCCATTGGCACATAAACTGAGTCAGGGCATGCTGACAGGGGATTGGGCACCCGAAATTGGCATTGTGGTAGACAGTGTGCAGCCATGTTTATTCTGTTTCACTAGGGATGACATGTGGAGGTGCCGCTGCATATGACAAGCATTGATCTCATTGCAGTGGACCTTTCTTAGATGTGTTCACCACATTAGGTATTGCTGGTGTGGTGCCTGCATGCTGACTGATTGAGGAATGAGGATGCATCTACTGATGCATGCCTGCATTCGCCCATCAGTGACCATGCCTCAAATCTGCTACTAATGCAATATGTTGGCTGGCGCATAGCGCGAGCCAACATAAAAACATTGATGACCATGTTGCACAAACAAGGCTGTGTTCACATCTAGACAGTCTTGCCATATGATAAAGCAGGAAAGCAAAGTTCATGTGTTCTATGAGATCACAAGGTTTCTTTCCCAAGAAGGAAATTCAGTGTTGTGCATACATTAACCATTTGTTATTTTGTACAGTATATGGCAGCCACTGGGCACTTTCAGTTAAAGTAAAAACAATATTTAACAAAAAGTTTTAAAAGTGATCTTTTCAACATTTGCACCCAAAATCTGACTTGTGGGTGCTGTTTTACCAACAGTCCGGCATCAGAACTTAGTACAGCAAGACTGTGAGGTCACTGGTTGGCTATGGGAAGGTACCATTAATATACTGTACTCAGAAACAGATGGGCTGAGCAGGGAAAGCTCTTATTTAAACACAAAACTTTAGAAAATAATGGGCCCAAAACAAAAGTAGATGGGCTGGAGATATTTTAACACTGCCTTTAAAGGCTACTCTAAACTAGAAGTTCCTTTTCAAGGCTCAGTTTCTCAGGTAAGGAGGCATTTATATCTCTCTCTCACACACACACACACACACACACACAAACTGTCAAACAGAAGGGCAATAAAGTGTCACTGAAGCGTTCAGAAAGTCACCAGCATCCAAGTCACTGCCATTCGGATGTTCATCTCTGTGACAATTCAGTGGGAGCCATCTCTGAGAAGCCACCTCTCCACAGTCCACTGCATGGACAGGCTCATCTTACAAGTGACATGGGTGGGTGGGGGCTTCGGTCACAACCAGCATCAGAGTACAAACCTGATTCAGTTTACAAGAACTTAATTCTCACAAAGTAAATAAAATGGCTCTTCTGTGCATGCAAGCAGCCCAATCCCTTGCCCCTGCTCCAATTTCCAGGTTTGGCATGTTTAGAAGCCCTGAAATTAGTAAGCAGAACCTAGAAAATTTAACCTATTACTTCCTTTGTTAGGTGGGCTTGCAGGGCTTGATGAATTGGATCAGGTTTGAGGCGGGTCGTGGAGTGTAAGGATGGGTTGTGGGATGCAGAGGAAGGCGTGGGCTGAATGTGAAGAAAGTTCAAAGGGCTGCATTGCACGCTCACCTTAGCTCATAGTAGACCAACAAATGGTGGTGGTGGGATATGGCTGTCCTTTATAGAGCATCTCAACTGGTCAGTCCCAAGTTTCCAGCTGTATGCAGTTCTACTGTTTAATGCAATATAAAGCAACGTGTTCAGTGAAATTAAACAAATGTACATAGCATATCAACTACAAATAAGCTGTACTCAAAAATATCTCCATACACTGCCGTTAATCAACTGATATTTAGGTATATGACAAAGGTCTTACTAAACATTAAAAAGTGAAATTTTGATCCAGGGTCATTGGAAAAGCAAAAGCAATCTAGCTGCTTGAACAAATAATTTGTATTTTTACAGAAATGCTGCTAGGCAAAATGCTGACATTGGAATTATGTTCCAGACCAGTAACGAACTGATGAGTCAAATGGCATAAAACTCACTAACCTGAAAGAAGCTGACCACTGCTGTTCCACCCCTGATGTAACACACGAAAACCAGAAGGGTAGAAGACACAAGAAGTTATATTATTAATTTATGTAGCTACTGACTTGCAACTTGTTGCCCAAACTAACCCGATCCCTTGTGTCAGAAGCTGGGTTCACATAAACTGAGTTGCTGCTGCCCTTAATATCCAAGAGGATGATGAAGGCTGTACAATCCCAGATAGAGCAGAAGCGAGACGTGCACACACACATGACATGATCAGACAGCTACTGGGTGCTAGGGTTGCAATGTGAGTGAGCACCGCTGAGTCCTGACCACAGCACTGCCAGTGTCCTCTGTCCCCGCACCACCACTGCCAGAGCTACAGATTGTCTGTGTGCTTCTGATCCCACACTCTGCACTGCCCCACAGTCCAGGTCCCTAGTCCAGTTACTGCCAAGTGTAGCCAGAGTTCTGCTCCAGCCAGCCTGTCGGAACCTTCTGCCCTCTCCTCAGCAATGTTCATGACCCATGTTGCTGACAGCCCCTGGGTGGGCTACTGTGATTCTGCTCTGGAAGCCCAGGATGGGCCAGCATGGGATCCTGAGTGGGCATTGAATGCTGCTCCTGTGCGGGCATGGGATGGAGCCAGAGACCAAGTGAGAACCTTTGGGAGTGTGTGGGTAGTTGGATGCACTGTGTGTAGGCTTCACTCAGCTTTACAAATGAGAACTGTCAGCTTCAAGACAACAGCAGCATGGAAAACATTAGTAACAAGCACCCAAAGGTATAACTGAGGGTACTGGGAATACAGGAACACAGTAGATGCTGGCAGTGATACATTTTATAGAGGGAAGTGGGACAACTATGTTATTCACTCAGCACAACAGAAATGCATGCATGCACTAAGTCAGCAATCGGGGAGGCGCTCGCCATCACACTGTCAGCATCTTGTCTGCACTATTCACACTGAACGCACAGATAAATAGCTGATGCTGCAATGACGAGGCACTCCCTGATTGAGGCGCCAATTGCTTCAACTTGGTGGTAGGCTTGCTGAACTAGTGTCAGCAGCAGCCTGCCATGGCATTGATGACAGACGGCCAAGCCCAGAAATGCAGTGGCTGCATTGGCTGCCACAATGCCGCACCTCCACAACCGCTTCTCCTAAGTTGCCGCATAATGTTTCTTGCACATGCATGCAAGCCAACATAAAAATGGTACCACCAAACACCAGTTGCTCCTTTTTTATTTTAGTTATTTGGTTGTAAAATACACAACAAATTGCTCTAAATATTTGTTAAATACATGCTTTATGCTAGTGCTGCTTTGTGAATGGAATTTACTCTGAGCACAAGAAGGTGCCAAGTTGCAGAATTTGGTAGCTTGTACCTGTCCGTGAGTTACTGGTCATGTTGCTGCTCCTGTTTGCCAAGGACTGAATTTGTTTGGATGCACAGAATAAAATGCTTTTTAGCCATTTATCAAATTAATTGGAGGCTATGATCCATTTTCTAATTGCATGTTGGTGCTGACCCGACTCTCCTAGTGGAGTTTCTATATCTTTTGCTAGTTATACAGCAAGTCAGAAGTGGTCATATCCATTTAGCAAAACAGAACTTCATACTCTGTACTATAGCACTCCAGCAGCTCAAAATAGCTTCTTTTGTAAATACTTTTATAAACCAGAACCACAGAAAAAATTTAAAAACGTCAACATGCTCGATGAGTGATGTGCTCTCTGGTCCGTTTTTTTTCTGTGGTTCTGTGACTGCTCGAGACTTGCATTACTTAATGTTTATACATGTTGGAAAGCCATTTAATGTGGTATTTTATTGACTTTTTGATACACAGGAAAGTTTGTAATTTTGTGAAGACTATGGTCCCTTGCTATGTGGTGTGACCCATTCTCCACAGAGTGGAGTAGTTGTGCTGAAGTTCTGCTATACACTCCTGGGTAGTGTTAACATGGCTACAGATATTTAGTAGTGTGAGCCCACTACTTGTGTCTTTTGCTGAGTATATTAAATCCTTGTGTATTTTTGGGAAATGCTGCTGCAAACTTTGAAAATAATCCCCATTTCACTGAAACTGTGATTGACAGTCTGTGCTGAGACAGCACTTCCTGGCTGTGTGATCGCACCTAGCCCTGGGTGAATCAGAACACACAACAGACATAAATGAACATGGCGGGTCAGGGAGCTCTACAACACAGGTAAAATTTTATTTAAAAAGAATCATAGAAGTTGTCAGCAGATAAGGACCACCTGGTCCACCTAGTCTGCCCTAAATTCTCTACCTATAGTGAAATGTACATCAGATCAGGAAAAAAGCACAAACTTTGCAATTGGAGGTCAGAATGCATATGCACTTAAGTAAAAACAGTTTCTGATATTTATTTCCTGCTTAACTAGTACTGCTGTTTTAATTTGTTTTTCAACACTCCCATAGACTCCACTGGGGCCTTGCCTCTGACCCTGGACCCACCAAAATGTTATAAACCCGTCACCTATGCCTGTCATGTCTCTAATTAAAGCACTGTTTGTGTTTTTTAAAAGCACATAAATTTATCTCCCAGCCTCTTCCCAAAACACAGACATTAACAATACAGAGTTACACATTTTGTCTTCAAAGGAGAAGTCCTTCAAACTCACAGTGTTTTATGGCAGGGCCAGATTAAGGCAACCTGGGGCCCTAGGCCCAAGAGAAATCTAGGCGCCCCTCACTGTAACCCCTACTTTGGACAATCACTTTACTTATGCACCTCACATCGAAAATGTTGTGAAGAATGCGAAGCTAAACTAGGTCAACTATTCAGGCATAGAAGGACTCAAAAAAAAAAGTCTGACTCAAAAAGCACTTAAACTTGCTGTTCACAGCTCAGTACTATCCATTATTGATTATGGCTTGGTAATATATGGCTCTGCCTCAGCCACATCTTTCAAAAGGCTAAACACTACTCCTTAACAAGTCTGTCGACTTATCACTGGCACTGATCAACTCACCACACTTGTGACCTCTACACCCTGACTGGCTGGCTAAAACTACAAGACTGGATCAAATACCAATCCTGCATACTTGCCAAACAAGTGCTACTTGGAGTCATGCCATCTGGCACCATTTGTCTTTTGCCTAAGTTCCTCAGGTCCTGTCACACACAGACCTCTGACACTGAACTTTTCTTGTTCCTAGGCACGGACTACCCAATGCCAGTGATCCTTCATCTACAGAGCCCCTAACTGGTTAAATGGTCTGGGCCTCCAACTGATCAATTTTCCATATATTGCCCAATTATGCAACTCCTGCACCAGCACATCATGAATGAAGCTGCCTGTGATCACCTCAATTAATCGTACTCCTTGCCATCTGCCACCTCCCAGCCGACATCTACCACAATGACGCTGGCCCTGGCTGCATCCTCCTCCAATTGCACCACTTTGTCCCTCCCACTCACCCCTTTCCTTTTGCCTCTTACCCTCTTCCTACTCTACCTGGTTTACCCTCTGACCACTACATGTGCTGCCTCCTTTCTCACCCTCCTTCAACTCTTGCTAATACCTTACCGTTTAGACACCCTTGTCACCCTGGTGTCATCCTCTCCTCTCTTCCTCCCAGCCACCCTCATACTCCCTCCTACCTCACTTTATTTTCTTGACAATGCCTCTTGGCTGCAACCTTTCCACTACTATGCCCTGCCACCTATCCCTCCCCATATTTCCCTACCCTCTTCATCTCCTGTATGACCTCCTCTTCTGCTTACACTACTGTTTTTGAAATGTTAATAGCTATGTTTAATTATGCTGTTTTCACTGTGCACTACATATATATGCTTCCTCTGTCTGTTTTGTAACCCTCTCCGTTATGACGTGGAACCTTTGTAAATGAGCCCTTTAAAAGGTATTTCTAATCTGAGAATGAACGAATAAATAAATAAATAAATAAATAAATAAAATGCCCCTTCACCATGGCTGCACCTCTTGACTATTGCATATCAGTTACTGAAACCTAAAATAATGTTCTTACTGTCCCTAAAAAGTGACATAAAATGCTTCAAAATTAATGAAACGAATACTATTAGTATGGAAAAATAACAATAGCCTGAGTTTTGATAATTTAGAGAAATAATAATAGGCCTGGTAAAATGATTTTTGATTGTGAAATGTCACGATTTGTACTTCTCCAAAGGCCCCCAAACACACATGTGTGCACTTGCAGATTAGGTGTTACCATATTGTCCTGTCAGGTAATATGAACCAGGATGTGGGAGTTTGGTTGGTTGGGTAGGGACCGATCTCTAAAACAGGCTAGGTCCTGTGGTGTAGGAGTTAAGTTTGTGGTTTATGAACTTTAGAGATTATACTGCAAAGCAAGTGATTATTGGAAGAATTTGAAATCATTCCTAGGACCAAACATTTCTGTTATTGACAAGTAAGCCAGGATCCATAGATGGCTAGATTTACTGATGGGAATCTTGAAATACATTGATTTGTTCACCCTGAAAACAAAGCTGTATCAGGGTCAGAATGTGAGTATGAGTGAGATGAGAGAATTTAAAAAAAAAAAAAAACAGTATGATTTTTAATTGTACCATTGAAACTTATTGTAGATTTCTTAATTTTAGGAGTGAGATTAAATATTTATTTTTATTTATTGAGATATCGGAACTACAAACCTTGAGTCAGAGACTCCTTTGCCAAGGTTCCACGTCATGGAAGTACAAAACAAGAGAAATGGACAATACAATGAAAGATATTATAAATGAGTGTGGAGGGAAAACAGACCAGAGTTAAGCATGGTACAAAGGTTTCAACAAATTAAGCTACTGCCTACATTCAAATTTCAAAGATGATACAAGGTTTCCTAAGCCAATAAAACAGATACTTAAGATAAAATATAAAGCATACACACTGAATTGCACTGTTAATCTTTTATAGTTAAGAGTAAGATTCTAAGCTGGGATTCTAAATGGGTGTGAGAGAAAGCAAAGGAAATGGGCTTGTTCACACCTTAAAGGTCATCCTGGCTGGGGCCTCTGAAGCTGTCAGCTGCCCTTAACACCTAATCAGGGAGGTGAGAGTCATGTCACAGTTCAGCCCCTGACTTACTTAGTGGCTGAGTCCTTTACAAAAACATACAGCTCAGGCAGAAAGAAAGGATATATAGCAAATATATGTTGGGGATTGCTGGGGAGCCCTGACAGGCAGGGGCCCTAGGCCTGTGCCTGTGTTGCTATCAACATGACAGAAAAGGCATTGTAATTAGTTGTGGTTTGGCTGTACAGTCTAAGATTGTACACGTACCAGATTCAGGAACAAAAGTAAAAAAAAAATGTCAAATCTGTCTCAACTGTTTTATGAATGTCTCCAGGGCACTGGGTTGAACATAACCATCCCACAATGTTGTCGGTATGAACAACATGTTGATTTTGCTTTTGCAGGGGCTCTGCCTCACCTCCCTAAGCAGGGACTCTGTCTCTGCACTCCACTGATGTAAGGATTCCCACTCTGGGGAGGGGAGGGATCACGGGCATTGTTAATTTAGGCCATGGAATACTTCCATGGCTCCTTATAAAAACAAATCCCCGATATGTATAAAATTGTTGGAGACCAGGATTAGAGCCCTAGTCTCCATTGCCACTGGCCGAGCTGCTCTATGCCCAAACCCTCCATGCCATGGGAGCAGCCTGGCAAGCCTCCTGGATTCCAGTGCCCTTGTCTCTTTTGAGCACCATGGAGATTGCCCTGGGGGCACTTACTGCAAGTGATGTAAATCCTCTCATGGTCCATGTTAGCGCCTATAGGACTATGTACCCTTGACTGGTGCTATTCCTGTAGCACTAATCTAATTAGGTACCATCTTGAACATGTGTAGAGTCTGTTACCTCAAACTGTAAATCAGAGCTTGTGCTAGGCAAAGTCAGGAGTGAAAACAAATACAACAGCTAGTTTAGAAAGCCATTCGGACTACACTGATTTCATATGTATAAATAAAACATTTTTTAAACTAATTTTTATTGTGGATAAGTGAGTACAAAACAGTGTACAGTACATATTGTAGTGTCTTCAACAGTTTGATATTGTTATATTCTGGTAGCAGAGAAACCAATTTACATTAATGCATAGTTGATGTTCTGGGGTAGGCCTCCTCTCAGTGGGGATAAGTATCTGAGGGAGCCTCTGCCCTAAGTAAATACAGTTATCAGCTTTCCATTTGTATAGTCATTTGCAAACATATTTACTTTCTCTCTACATCTTATTCCTTTACAGGCTCCATCTTTCCCTCTGTAGAACTTGTCAAAGCACTACTGCATTTCCTCTCTACCGGCTGATGAAGGTCCATTTCATCTCCACTTAACTTTGATGAAACAATAAACAATAAGCAGAGAATAAATGTTAACTGTTTCATACAGAAAAAACACACATGCACATTGCTTCATAGAGTAGGGCTTTACTATAAATAACAGACTAAAATAATTTCCATCTCCTTTAAGGGGTCAAATAACTTTCATCATGAGCTTGTTGCAAAGGACAAACCAGGAAATATTTTAATGTCATGGTCATAAATTTGTATAGGAAACTTATGGTGGGCCTATTGCAAAACAGAGTCTGACCACAGCTCTTTTAGTCACCATCAATATCATGTGAAGTGCGTTGCTGAGTTGCAGGGCTGCATGTGCATTCACTCTGTACACACTTCGTTGAAGGGTCTGTAGCCATGTCCAAAGAAGGACACCACGTCCTTCTACTCCACTTTTTCTGGGAAGCTACTACCCATATATTTATGGCCTGAGCACTGTTTTCTAGAGTTTCACACCTGGATCAGAAGTGTGTATTGTCCATAGTAAGCTTGCCAACATCAGCTTGGGCTCTGTTTGAGTTGTTGTCTGTATTGATGGCAGTGAAGACCGTAGACATGGCAGTGTAGACTGCAACATCGATCTTCATATCTTGCACACCCATTTGATTCAAAATGAACTCAGTCCATGTTGTGTACTGCCTTCATCACACTCTCACAAGGTAGTGGTATACAGTATGGGGACTGGCCACCGGGAGTATGTTTGAGGTAACAGGTCCAGGGATTGGAGACTGGGGACCACTGCATGGTAGGGTGTCTTTCACATCACTGTACAGAGAATGTATGCCCTGTATGATACATAGGATGCATGCTCCTGTCTGCTCATGCAGCAACCTGCCAAGGAGGTGAGAGGAGGGCTGCTCCAGCCACCATATGATCTCCGCAGCATCCATGATTCAGGTAAAGGGGTTGGCAGGTGGGTGGTCGGTGCCATGGGGGTCCTCTAGACACCACAGATTACAGATGTGACAAGGGAGAAATGGTGAGTGGTGGGTGGGGAAACACTGGACACTAGGGAATATTTTGGTTGTTGTTCACAATGAGCCTTAGCTTATTAACACTCATTCCATGCACAGGACAGGATATTGTATTTGCTAGAGGGCTGGCGATCAGAGACTGGCGAGATCACTGGCCACCAGGAGTTTGTATATTATAACAGGTCCAGAGATCGTGGACTGGGGAGGGAACCACTGGCTGCCAGGAGTATGTTTGATGTAACGGGTCCTGGAATCGGAGACCATGGGGACCATGGTATGCCAGGGAGTATGTCTGAGGTAACAGGTCCAGGGATCAGAGACTGGGGAGATAACTGGATGCCAGGGAGTATGTCTGAGGTAATGGTCTGGGGATCGGAGACCGGAGGACCACTGGATCCCAGGGTGTCTGTTTCATTACATAATGGGGATTCAGGACTGGGGGGCCACTGGACACCAGGGATTTCTCTTCACTTAATGAGACAGTGATCAGTGGGATAGGGGACCATGCCCACCAAGGACACTATTATGTTTTAGCAGGCCAACAATCAGAGGAGGTGGGACCACTGGGCAACAGTGACTGTTCTGTATTATACAGGACCAGACACTCAGGAAGGAGATCCACACAAAACTGCTGCTGCAACCCATGCAAATGAGCTAACAATGAGCATGCAAATGGCCTTGTAGCATCTTGCATACCCAACGGGCTTATTTGCATGGGTACCTCTGAATATTGTGCCTAGCACTCTGGCACTATTGGGTCTGGTGATGCTATTCCCACAGCAGGGATCAACATCAGGGCAGCACTATTTGACTTAGTGTTACACCAGCATGCCTCTATATTCAGTCGGAAAGTGCCAGTGCACTGACTGAATATAGCATCTCGGACTCCAGGGCAAGGGCAAAGTTTGCACTCCACTTTGCACATTTTGAATATTGGGCCCTGAAATAGAAACCCCATGTTATCTAAACAAAGCAGAAACTGCAGTCCACTGTAAATGGAGTTATTAAATTTATGAAAATGATGGTGACCATTGTGTTTTGAGATGCCTCGAACAAAAATACAAACGTCGAGACGTCACTTCTTTATGCTTCAGTAATATGGGGAATTACAAAGTTAGATTAATCAAAGATACTCTTATGTAAATGATATAAATATTTACTTAATCTTCCAGTTTGTTTACCAAAGTATATACTACAACTGGAGCTGGGATAGCATTCCCAGGATCCACTAATATAGATTAGAACTTCAGACCCTTGACACTTTGTGAATCAAGACTTCCAAAATTGCATTCACGAACAAACTGAATATTCAAAAGGCTTTCAGTTTCCTTATTTAGTTTCATTAAAGAAAGAGATTCATATACTTGATCTTGCAAACATAATGACTGACATTTTCAGGACATCACAAATTAACATTATTGACCAAATTAAACAGAGATTGAGGAATGTTTGCTCAGATGGACATGGCTTCTATTAACAATTCTAAAATTCATATCTATTACAAGTTCTTGAAACAAAATTTTGGAAGGCAACCACATTTCAGTTGCATCCAAAAGATGAGAAAGCAAGAAATATGTATACTAAATTTAGATTCACATTTTTTCATAATAACCAGTTATATTGCAGGCAATATAGGAAGGAGACTCTTCCACAATTTTATAATTGTGGAAATGGCAAGACAGCTGATCTTGATAATACATTACTAAAATGTTCTCTCTTTAAAGAGCAAAGGAACAAATACTTGGGAGAGTGTCTCTCCACATTATATTATTCAGCTGAAGAGCTGATCATCTTTTCTTTGCTAATTCCAACATGTACATATTAAATAAGGTTACACCATTGATTAAGGCCCTGAATCTAGTAAAATCAGTTGTCTACAAGCATTACCTTTGCTGCCTGACCTCAAGACACCATCCCTTAGAATAGTGCCCTTAAATGGGAAATAAAGAATACTTTGGTGAAGCAGGATTGTCTTGTTATCCAAGCGTATTGTGAAATTTCAGGATGAATCGAGACACTTTTAAGTCCATTGGACATTTTCCAAAGTTCTGGGATTACAGACTATAATGCGCTGTTAGGAGATGTATGTTGTCAGACCTGAATCTTCCAGAGTTATGTTTACATTAGGAAAATTTATGAGTTAACTAACATTATCACAAGCATCATCCTTATCTCCCCTGTAGGAAAGGTGCATTTATGTGAAAAAATGTTTTTATATCTTTATATTTTGTCATATATGTGAGTTTGCAAATGCTATGATATTCTTATCTATTGGAAATGAACTGCTGTTTGAAACTTTTGTGTGTGTGTTTTAATCTCTATAATGAATTTTAAGTCAAACAAATAAACTGAAACTGAAACTGAATAAAGCTTGCAAATTAGCAGAATCAGCCTGACAAAATCTGTTACATTGCAATAAACAGTAAGTAAAAAAATGCTTTTACACTTGAACTGCAAAGTGGGAGGGTGTTAGGCTCTTAGTGATGATTGTTTCCTGTAAGATTGTGCTGAAGTTTGGTGAAAAAGTAATTTGCTTTGGTTTCTCTGGCAGACTTACTGCTGCTGTTCCATAGTAACACAGAAACATAGACAATGATGGCAGAAGAACAATGTTACATCCAATGGTTCATCCAGTCTGCCCATAAAACCCCTAGCATGCCGGAGACCATTTTTTAACACAGGGTTTTTGTCTACGCTATGAACCCCTAGCTCCCTGTCTTACTACCACTGAGTAAGTAGTAAACCATTTACCCTGCACCAGACATATTTGAAATCATTATTCATTTTGGCACAAACCACCTCCACTGGCAGACTGTGCCATGGCTCAACCGCTCTCTCTGTAAAAAAAAAAAGGTTCTGGTCCCTCCTGAACCTCTCCTTCAGTCTCCACTCAAGTCCTTGTGTTCTAGATTCACTACTCCTGTTTAATAGTTCCTTGTAATTCACCTTATTCTTTCCTTTCAGGAACTTGAAGGTCTCTATCATATCACCCCTCTCGTCTGGCCTAAGGCAACAAAATGTTAAATGCCCTAAGCCGATCCTCATAGGATCTGCTCTGCTGGCCCTGAATCACTTTGGTTACCTCTACTGTACCATCTCCGACCTGTCCTTTCTTAGGTGAGTTCTCCATAACTTGGCACAGTACTCCAGGTGTGGCCTCATTAATGGTCTATTGATTATGTTACCACCTTTTAAGAAGCCCAAAGTGGAACATTTCTTACTGAAACATGATTTTTCATGAACAATATGTAACCTTGATCAATGCAACAGACTTGTTTTCAGTAAATAATCAGAATTAAGACTAAGTGTTGTAGTTTTCAGTTGTTTCTAGTGATTCTTATCATTTTAAGGTATTTTAGCAACAATATTATAGTCTTTCTGCAGCATTTAGAGGAAAGTCAGAACATATATTTTCCATTATAATGTTAGGACAAGTAGTATTTTTCATGTTTTTTCACAGGACACAGCTGCCCAAATCAGGACCGTCCTGCAAAAATTGGGACAGGTGGCAACCCTTCTATGGAGCAGCAGTAGCACCTCTTTCCTCCTCCTGTAAAACTCCTCCCAGTACACCCCAGCATCCTGTTTAACTTCCTGTAGGCCATATTACATTGGTTAGATTGTTCAAAGGAGTAATTTACTGCATGATGACTCCTAGCTCCCTGTCCTCAGAGGTAGTGTCCAGCTAAGCTCTCTCATCCAGTACTCTGTTCTGGGGTTCTTTGTCCATGTGTGCATCACTTTGCAGTTTCTGGCATTGATTTTCAGCTGCCAAACCATGGACCACCTCTCCAACCTTTCTGAGTTCCTCTGCATCTCCCTTACTCCCTCCTGTCTATGCCTACCCTACCATAGAGATTAATGTCATTTGTGAAGAGACACATTCTGTCCTAAATTTCTTCTCTTATGTCATTGAAGAACATACTGAAAAGGACTGGACCCCACCAGGACTGATCCATGTGGTACCCCACTGGTGACCTCCTCTCCTTGAGACTGACTCCATTAACCACTACCCTCTGTTGTCTCCTTTCCAACCAACTCCCCACCCATTTAACTATGTCCTTCAATGCACCCAGATCCTCTAGCTTCTTCAGTAATCTTCTGTGAGGCACTGAGTTGAATGCTTTTGCTGAAGCTGAAATAGAGCAAGTCCTCTGCATGACCTTTATCCATTGCTCTAGTTATCTAGTCAAAGAATACTATCAGGTTGGTCTGACAAGACCTCCCTATCATGAACCTATGCTATTTATTATCATGGAGCCTGTTTTCTCCAGGTAATACACTAGATCCTCTTTGACTAGTGTTTCAATCAGTTTACCCAAAATGAAGGTAAGACTGACTGGTCTGTAGTGACCCAGCTGCTCTTTGTCCCCACTCTTGTAAAGGGAACTACATCTGCTACCCTCCATTCTTTTCAAACCACCTCACTCTGAATAGAGCTACTGAATAGCCCTACCAGAGATTCAGCTAATTCTGATGTTAGCTCCCTAAGAACCATCAGATGCCTCTCATTAGGTCCTGGGGCCATGTCAGTCTTCAGGACTGCTAATTATTTTCTGTCCCTTGCACTAAAAATAACTATTGCTGATTTTCATAATCCCCCCTTTCAGCAGCCTTTAGGATGCTCTTTGGCCTAGGTCTTGTCCTCCCTAATGAATACTGAGCAGACGTAGTCATTCAGAATGGTTACTTTCTGCTCATCCTCTAATATTACCCTGCCTGCATCTATTAGCCAAACAATTCCAACTCCCACCTTTCTTTTTCCCCTTATATACCTGAAAAACTATTTCCCGCCTTTGATCCTCTTTAAAATATGCAGCTCTGTGTCTGCTTTTGCATCCTAAACTATCCTCTTGGCTTCTCTTGTTCTTACTTCATACTCCAACATGTCTTCATCCCTGTGAGACTGGTCTCTATCTCTCCCAGACTCAGCCTGTACACTGTTACCAGCTTTCTCAAACCCTTCAGATACCTGCCAGGGTACTTCAGTAGATGTCATAACTCAGCATAGACACTCCCCTCAGGATATCTCTAAGTCTGAATCCCATCGGAGCCACTGTCTACACTGTACAACGCCGCACTAAAGGTCAAATTATCCACACCTCTTGTCACAGCTGAGAACACCTCACTTCAGAAACAAAATATGGCAACCATAGCCTACTGTTCAGAAATGAAAACACAGTATTTGTCAAATATATCCCAGTTATCTATATCTCAAAGGACTCAGTCCTGGTGGGTGAGAGTGCAGTTGGTGCTGTGATGGGAGAGCCATTGGGAACTTGGGAGGCCCTGAGAGAGCCACATCTGTGGTGGAAGTGGAGGCAGGAGCCGCTGAAGAGCAGGGAGTGAGGCCACTCGGAGAGCAGGGCTGGGGTTTTGTCCCACCCACCCATTCTGGCCCCAATCTCTATTAAATGGTCATGGTGGGAGGAGCCAGCTTCAGGAGCAGATGGAACCAAGGGCTGAGTGCCGCCCTTCAGCAGCTGGCACATTACACAAGAGAGAGTGAGGAAAGAACTTGATCACTACTCCGACTTCTTGGACAATGGCCTGGGTGTGGATGGTGAGTCTCTTTGGAATTATTGTCTACCAAGGGGTGAGGAAGGAATATAGCATCTTAACAGTATTCTGGTACATGACACTGTATTTTTTTGTTAGAACTGTTTTGCTTAGGTAGATAGTAAAATTCATGTAGATTGGCAAGTACAGTCGGGAAGGTTAGGCTGGTTGGCACTAGTGTCTGTGAGGGAGATGAGCAAGGGAGACATCCCAAGTTGTAATTGGTAGAGGATACTGTGTAGTGGGTAGGATATTTTAGGTAGGGACTAGACTGTGAAAAAAAAGAAAGAGTACTGTTTGTTTATCTTTGTTTTTAGGTTTTTTAGGGACAGGACTAGCTGAAATCTCATAGAAAGTACTAATTGATAGAACTATAGATAGTACTGTACTCTTTATTTTTGGGTCCTTTTCTATTAATACTGTTTAAACATGGGCAGAATAGTGGACTGTAATGGATATGGGGTGGTGGTTTGGATGAACATTTTGCAGAAGCTTGGAGGTGTCCAATCTGTCACAAGCTAAGAAAGCTCAAGGAGGAAGTGCCTTGGCTTGACAGAGAGTTGGAGAGGATAGGAGTAGGGAGGGGATGCTGGGGCAGGAGGGCCTCCATCAAGGGGTAATATGAGGGCACCATGTGGGAGGAACATTGGTTCGAGGAATAGGATGAGGAGAGGGTGTGGGAGCAAACTCAACATGAGACCTAGCACTGTGAGGAAGGCTAAGGTCTGGAGTGAGGAGCTGACACATGGCAATGCAGTAAGGGCAGGTAATAAGTTTGAGGTGCTGGCGACATTGTGGAGGGGAAGGGTTAATCTCTAGGGAGGGGCAGGAGGGAAGGGAGGGAATGCACAAGGGGCATTAGGTGGTTAGAAGAGGGGACAGAGGTAAGGGGAGGGCACAGCAGGAGGGGCAGCTGGAGGAGCAAGGGGAAGGGGAGGAACAGTGTTGGTAGGGAGGACAAGAAGAGCAGAGGGCAGGCCTGGGGAGGTTGGGAGACTGTGGAGGATAGTAAAGGAACAGAGAGGGTGAGGACAGATAGGTCAGGGTAGGGGCAGCCACAGGAGGGAAGAACAGAGCTACAAATATGGCGGACTCTGAATAGATACCTTGATAATAGAGGGGTGTGGGGCAAGGAATGATGGGGGAATATTAGTACTGGGAGATTCCATACTAAAAGGGATAAGATGAGGCAGTAAGGGGAACGGTATAGTTAAATATGGGTATAGTCCACACGGGGTTAATGGCAGGCAGGGTGGGGCAGTCAATTCTGAAGTGCACAATGAGGGTAGGAAGAAACCACATCTCATGGTGCACATGGGTATAAATGACCTGGTGGGAAAAATGGTGGAAGTTATGAGGGAGAGGTTCAAGGAACTGGGAAGGTTGTGAGAGGAGCTGGGGAATGCTGGCCTTCTCAGAGGTTCTCCCAGTGCCCTGCACGAGTACAGTGAAGAAAGGAAGGATTAGGGAGTTTAATACATGGCTGGGGAATGGTGCCAATCCAAGGGGTATGGGATAGTGGGTGGTTTGGGTGGGAGCTGGGAGCAATGTCTGACCTATCACGCGGGGACAGACTACGTTTGAGCGGGGAGGAGAAGGAGTATAAAGTAGGGGACAGAGGTACATAGCAACAAAGGTGGATTTAAACTAGGTGAGGGGATGGTGAGTGGACTGCTTGTGAGGCAGGGATCCCAGAGAGGAGCCAAACAAGCTTACCCTCAAGTTAATTGGGAGGACATTGGGTAGGGGCACAGGGAGAGGAGGAGGATGGAAAGCTGAGGAAGGTAAAGGAGGAAATGGGTGGAGGTTTCATGCTGAATGTGAGGAGTCTAGGTAATGAATCAGCTGCATTACAGGCTTTCCTGAAAGGGGGCGGTGGACATTGAGGCCAGCAAGAAATGTGAGCCACCCAGTACCAGGACTGGGATATGATGATCCCAGGGTATAGAGTATTCAGGAAGGATAGGGCTAAGGGGAAGGGGAAGGCAATCTATGTATGGAATGGATAAGAGTGTATAAGGAGGAGAAGAAGGAAGGCAGGACAGAGGCCCTATGGATGCAGTTCCAGGACTCGAGAGGTAGGACGCTGAGGATGAGGGTAGTATACAGACCACCAGTGCAAGAGGATTACCTGGACAGAGAGCTAGCTGAGCAAATTAGAAGGTTCTGCAGGAAGGGAATGCAATGGTAGTGGGGACTTCAACCTCCGTGTGGATCGGAGCACTCCAACAACCATGAGTGCAAGGGAGTAGGTCATACTGGAAGCACTTCAGACAGATTTCTGGTGCAGTTGGTACATGAGCTGACTAAGCTGGAAAGGACTCTGTATCTGGTACTTTTAAATGGGAGGCTGTAAGAGATCTGGGGTGGAGGACCTCTGGCTGGGAGTGACCCCCACTCAGTGTGGTTCATGCTTAATATGGGTAGGAAACAGGAGGAAGGGAACCAGGGTGACTGAATTTAAGGGGTGGATTTTAAAAGGATGGGGAATTTTGGGTTGGTAACAGGCAAGAATTCAATCAGACATCGATGCTAGTCGAAAATGGGTTATCATTAAAAAAGGTCTGATGGAGGCCACTGGAACCTGTACAACGACAGAGAATAGGAAGGGAATGGTAAAGAAGCCCAGTTGGTTGACTTGTGAGGTTATGGAGGAGGTGAGGGCCAAGAAAGGGCATTTGGAAACTCAAGAAATCAGGAGGGGGTTGACATGGAATTGTATACAAAGAAGTCCAGGGAGGTTACCAGGCTAGTCAAGGTGGCCAAGGCTTCAAGAAAGCTGAGACTGGCATAGGGTATTAAGGAAGAAGAAAAGGACTTCTTCAGTCACATTAGAGAAAGAAGGAAGAACAAAAACAGACTGTGAGGATTAAGAAGGACAAAGGGTGGGTAGAAAAGGGGAGGATCAGGCAGAGGCATTAAATGAAAACTTCTGCTCTGTGTTCAAGAAGGAGAAAGGGGACAGATACCTCAAGGAAGAGGTGGAATGGGTAGGGGAGAGGGGTGACTGATGCAATGATTACAGAGGACAGGTTCTGGATAGACTAAAGGCACATAGGGTGGACAAGGCACCGTGACCAGATGGCATTCACCCTAGGGATCTCAGGGAGCTGGCAGAGATTTTGACAGGACTACTGGCTGACCTGTTCAATACCTTCCTAGACACAGGATATGTACCACAAGACTGGAGAATGATCCATGTGGTGTCCATTCACAAAAGTGGCCCTAGGGATGAACCAGGCAACTACAGACCAGTGAGCCTCACATCAATAGTGGGAAAGCTCATGGAGACCATTGTAAAAGACAGACTAGTGGCCTTTTGTAGGACAGTGGTCTCCTGAATAGTCAACAACATGGGTTTGTCTCAGGCAGACCCTGCCAGACTAATCTAATTGAGTACTATGACTGGGTGACCAGGAGCTGGACAGAGGCCATGCAGTGGATGTTCTGTATTTGGAATCAGCAAGGCCTTTAATTCCATGCTGCATGGGAGGCTGGTGGGGGAGCTGGACTACACAGGGTGAGAAGAAAGATGGTCAAATGAATCATCATCAACTGGCTGAATGGAACACAGCAGAAGGTAGAAATGGGGGACTCTCAACGCAGAGGTAAGTGATGAGCAGGGCACCACAGGGATCAGTACTGGGGCCGGTACTGTTTGGGATATTTATAGTGGATGTCTAATATGGGATATGGAGTAGAATCAGTCTGTTCACTGATGATACAAAGATGGGAGCTTTAGTAGATGACATTGAAGGGTGGAAGGGACTGCAGAAGGGCCTGTCAAACTACAGGAGTGATCAGAAACATGGTAGCTGAGGTTCAATGCCAAGAAGTGCAAGGTACTGCATTTCAGAGCTAGGAACCAGGAAGGAGCTATCAGCTGGGAAGGGTGCAGCTAGAAACCATCGAGAAGGAGGAAAAGGATCTGGAGATGCTAATAACAGGCAGTATGCACAATTCAGCCCAATGCAGGAAGGTGGCAGCAGAAGCCAACAGGATGCCAGAGTGTATAGTGAGGGAACCTCCTCCAGAAATAGGAGGCAATCCTTCCTCTATATAGGTCTCTGGCCATGCCACACCTGGAATACTACATGCAGTACTGGCACCCATTCCTGAAGAAGGATATCAAATTGTTTGAGGGGTGCAATGCAGGGCAACAAAGATGATCAAGGGCTTGGAGGAAAGTCCAACAAGCATAGATTGGGTGAGCTGGACATGTACTCCCTGGAGGAGAGGAAGGATGGGGAGTATGATTGAAACCTTTAAATACCTTGGGGATAAACAGGGTTATTACAGAGGAGATTTTCTAGATTAGCAGGGGTGGAATATGAGGGCATCAGATGAGACTGGAGGGGAAGATTCAGGAGGGAAATCAGGAGACATTTTTCATGGAACAGGTAGTGGACATATGGAATACTCTGCCTGAGGAGATGGTTTCCTGTAGTAAGGTGGGCAGCTTTAAGAGGGTTGGAACAGGGTGAGGGAGGGAGTTATGATGATCAGTGGTGGGGAGAGTGGGGCAGCTGCAGGATGAGGAGCTAGCTGCACAACTGAGCAGATCGATAGAACCGCAAGACCTGCTTCTCCTGGCATGTTCATATGAAGTTAATAAAAATTGTATTTAATACTTCAAGATATTTACATATATAATACTGGATACTACACTAAGACTATGGAGAACAGTACTTCTACAGACATAAAAACAAATTATTTTGAACAGTAGGGAAAAACACAGAAAAACTTTACTGTACTTCCTAACATCCTCAAAGTAGAAAAGAGCTTACCACATAGGACACCTTGGTGAATCAGGGCAGACTCGAACTATAGATGGTAACTCATGGGGTCCCAGCCTGACTACCTTTTGGGGTCTGGCAGCTTCCCAAACCCTTCAGATGCCAGATCTCCCCATCACAGATCATCAAGTATATCACTCTGATATCACAGATTCATCACTTCCTTTGAATTCTGGGAAACCTACTGTGATGCTTGGCCAGCTGGTTATGATTGTTCTATGATATTTGTAACGTAAAAGTAGTGTGTGATTGTCTACTTTAAGACAGCCTGTGCTCCTGGTGACCCCAAGGTTTCAGTGAAAACTACAGAATATATAATCGACAGGAGATCTCGGTAATGTAATTAACTTTGAGAAATTGCATTGTATGGCCTTTTATGACATGCTTTGAAGTTGGGAAGCTAAATATACATTTTATTACAGGACAGGACTTGGTTATCTCACACTTAGGTGAGGGATTGCAGGGTTGTAAAATTTCAAGGGAACTGGTGGATTAAAAACTCATAATTTGGGAAATGAGTTTTTGCTGATGTCACCTATTTAGTATACCTCCTGATAGGACATCCTGTTTGTAATTTTTATATTCTAAAAGGAGGAGCTAGATGACTCACAGAAGGGATGTGGAGAGACACAGTTTAAACTATACTGTATCTGGACTGTTGATATATACCATCTTGGGACTGTAGAAAGACACAGCTCTATGATCTAACTTAGGCAAAGAGGTAATACATTAGATAGAAAAGTCTAATTGTAATGTGGTAGGAGTTTTTTTTTTGTATTCTGCCCTTGTTATTTTAAGTGACTGTATGCACTTTAATATATCATTCTGTGTTTACATTTTCATATTTTATCATCTTTAGTAAAATCTTTATTTTGAAAGACTACCTGGGTCTGCCAGTTCTTTTTTTGTGTAGCGTATGTAAGCATTAATCACCAAGACATGATCAGAAACAAATGATTTGATACCTTTTATTGGACCAACATGGATGTTAGAAAAATCTGTAACATCCATGTTGTCCAATAAAAGTATCAAATCATTTGTTTCTGGATCTGTTTTTAAAAGGACCAATACAACCTACAACCTTTTTTTTCACCAAGACATGAGGCATTTCCCAGGAATTAATGCATGATTGGGGGGGTATGAGGTCGAAGGCCAAGTGCTTCCCACAACCCAACCATGCATTAATTCTGGGAAATGCCTCTCGTCAAGGTGATTAATGCACTTGTAACATGGTTGTTGCAAGCTACGTCTTCTCAAGATACAGTTTAGTTGCACACCACATAAACAACACTTAAAACAATCATTGTGCTGTACAAAACATTGTTGAGCTCTGTGCCTCTGAAATGCTTTCTGTATCTGCAAACGTCTCTGTGTATGTTGTACACTTGATATACATTTATGTTGTGTCTCACAACTTGCTAAAATTGTTGTTCACCTACATGTGTTAGAATAATTAAAAAAGGACATAACTGTAAGAAAATCACTACTTGTTGCGAACAATGTATGTCTTTTTCGTTCCATTGGTATCTGAAATTACTGCTTCTCTGTTCTTTGCTAAACATGCTGCATTGTGGTTGCTGTGGTCTACTATGCATAGCGCCACACAACACTGAGCATATACTTTTTCTATAACTTTATGCACAACAGTTTATATTCCCTTAGATGTTTACAAAAAACTGCTGCCACATTTCTACTCTCGTCTCTGTAATCAGCGGTCATGGAAGCAGCGGAACTACAGACATCATTTACATGACATGCTACTGCTTCGAAGTCACTGCTTGGGGCTCCAGTACAGACGAAAGCTTCGTAGCAGCTACACTAACACTTTCCAACTTCTGTTCAGTGCCTGATTCTGAAAAGGTTTGCTGGTTTTACAGATGTAGAAATATGTGACGTCTCAGAATCAGATACAGAAATAGACAGTTCTTTTTACAGTTCCTAACATGCCAATCAATGAATCAGTGTTTTTCTGAATGAGGACGTTGCAAGACCTCCTGTGTGTACGGGTGGGTAGGCGAGTGGGGAAGAACATTGTTTTTTCCTCTGTGTTGTGGACAATGTTGGTATTACTCAACTGTGCATATCTTGGGAATTAATGCACAGTTGAAAATGGGCTATGTGATGTGTTTGAACCAATCAGTTGTCTTTCTTGATGTGCTTTTATTAATGCCATGTTACAAAGAGGATTAAGACTGACAAAAACTGTTCAAAAGCTTGATGGTGTTACTAAACTGGGAAAAGGTAAGAATATACCTGAGGTCTTTCATAGTTTTAGGGTTCATTTTGGATACTTGGTTAGGTGCCCTTAGGCAAAAGATATATTGCATCCCTCCCAAAGAGAATATTATCTGAGCCTGTACATTTGATACAGCAGCATAAGGTTCACAGTTTGAATCCCCCAGAACTTGAGACCAAAGGTGATTCTGACACACAAGCAGACACAAGGGTTACCCTGTCTGTTACCTGTTCACACTCTTGTGTTCTGGAGGTTGGCACTGTGGGAGTAGGCCTGACCTGCTGAGTGCATTTGTGGCAGATTTGGTTGGCAGCAGTGTGGATAAATTTGGTAACACAAGCCTTAACTGTTCAGTGTGTCAGCTAATACTGTACAGCTCACTTACAAAATAAGGCAGTGATTTATTTTAAAAGAAGGAAACAGTACTATATCATTTTGCTTACAGTCAAGTTCCTACCTGTTTTATTTTTTTCTAAGGTGCAAGATAGAGTAGCAGTAGTTAGGGAAGAAGATGAATTCCAACTACAGCGGGTACACTGCAGACTACTTGAGGCAGTTGTGCCAGGACAGAGGAGTCCTGCACAAGGCAAGAGCCACCAAGCAGAACATCATGGATGCCCTGATGGCAGCAGATGCCCAGAGCATCAAGTCACAGACTGTGACTGAAAAGGACCAAAGTTTGGGCGTGGAGGGCCAGTGGCCAGTGCAGTGTCAGATCAGGTTATGATGAGAGCAGGGCCAGTGCCAGCGAAGGCTACAGCAGCAGGGAAGGTCACCAGCATTCTGGTGCCAGAAGCAATCAGGCTGCAGACTGAGTTGCGCAGAATGGAGTTGGAGTTCCAGAGAGAAGAGAAGCGAGAACAGTGAGCCCAGAGAAGAAGAGGGAGCGAGATCAGTGAACTGCACAGGAGAAGAGGGAGAAAGAATGGCGAGAAGTGAACAGTGAACAGCGAGAGAAGGACCGTGAAGAGTGTGAGCACCAGAGGTGACATGAACTGGAGAAGTTACGACTCCAACCACCAGCACCAGAGCAAGTAATTGGCTTGGGTTTAACTGGAACTACAGGACTGTCTTACAAATTGAATTCCAAATTGATAGCTGAATTTAAAGAGGGGAGGATATGGATGTCTTTTAAATTCTTTTGAAAGATTTGTATTCAGGCAAATATTCCTTGAGGGTCCTGGAGCTTCCAGCTATCCCCTACTTACCAGGAAAGCTCGGATGCATTAGGTCCAATGGACAATGAGGACAATAATGATTACAGCAAACTTAAAGCTGAACTTTTAAAAAAGTTTGATTTAACTGCAGAAGCATACAAAACTAAATTCTGTAATCTCAGGAGAAGCCCTGACATGAGATATGAGGAGCTAGCAATGAAACAACATTGATGTTTAAAATGTTGGTGGGAGGGAGCTGAAGCAAACTCTGTAGATAAACTTGAAAATGCTATATTGTTAGAACAATTTTTTGGGCATGACCAGCAGAGCTGAAAATCTGGCTGGAGGACTGAGATCCCAAAACAGTGCAAGAGGCTGCTGAACTCTCGGACCCGCTATGCAAGAGCAGACCTGCTCTGAGAGAGAATGGGGCAGAGTGCAGAAAGGAAAAGCCTTCAGGTCACCTAAAACCCTCACTGCCTCCACCAAAACCAGTTAGCCCAGGTTTCAAAGAAAGATTTCTCTGAGAAAAGAAACAAATGTTGGGTTTGTAAGAAACTGAGCATATTGCCAGACAGTGTCCCAAAGGACGAGCAATATGCAACATGGGGCTAGGAAAGAAGTGGGTTGTTTGTGTGTTCCTGGAAGCATGCCTGTGAACATCAGAGAACACATGCACCCAGTCACGTGAATGGTGTACAGACACAAGGGTTAAGGGACATAGGGGCATGCCTGACATTGGTAAAGGGATCTGGTAGAGCCTGGTCAGCTTATACCCAATGAATTTGTAACTGTACAAGACTTTACTGGTGAGGAGAAAACATTATCTCTCGCTAGTGTTCTCCTAGACTGAGGGTGAAACAGGGGAACTGTGCAACAGGTGGCTGTTGCCAACACATTAGCAGTTGATGTCATCCTTGGCAAGAATCTCAAACAGGAGACGGTGTGTGCAGTTGCCTGTAGCCAAGTGGCAAGGAACATTTTAATTCCCTGGACCCCACACAGCCATTGTGGTTCCCCAGCCTGTGTCTCCTGATATGGAGACTAATGAAAAGGGGTAGAAATTTCCCAGTAGCAGTTAACCACACAGCTATGGAGGATTACTCTGAAGAAGGAGGGTGGCCCACTATCTGAGGGTTAGGGATAACAGTGATTCTGAGTGCCCTGATGCTAGTGCTAGGGACCCCAGTTTAGAGACTGAAGGGACCTGTCCCATGCCTTGAAATGCGTGAGGAGTTGCCAGCTGCTCAGAAAAGTGATCCTAGTCTACAGAAGCTGAGGGTTTGGGCAGACAGAGCACAGGAAGTGACAGTAAACATAAGGTTTATTGGGAAAATGGACTGATGTATACTCAGGCTGTGAAGATGGGGGTGATAGGCATGCAGCTTGTCATCCCTCAGGCCCCCAGGACTATCATAAGCAGTTGCTCAAGATTGTACATGATATTCCCTTGTCTGCTCATCTGGGAATCACGTGCCTACACAGCAGTTGGCCAAGAATTTCTATTGGCCCAACTTCACCCAGCAGGTGAAAGACTATTGCAGGTCTTGTCATCGGTGCCAAGAAATAGAGAAGGTGGGTAAGAAAACCCAAGCCACCCTAACTACATTGCCCATAGTGCAGAAGCCATTCCAGAGAGTGGGATGGATATTGTGGGGCCTTTAAATACCCTAGCTCCTCTGTGAAGAGGTTCATCCTGACTATGGTGGATTATGCCACCTGGTGTCCAAAGGCAGTCGCCCTATCCTCACTGAGGATAGACAAACTGTGGATACAGTACTTGGGATTTTCTCCATGTTGGGTTTCACAAGAGGTTATCATCGATCAAGGGGTTCCTTCATGTTGGACTTGAAGAAATGTTTGTGGGAGAAGTGTGGTGGTGCAGAGGTGCACAACACCTTATCACCCGCAAGCCAATGGGCTTGTGTAAGATTAATGATACCCTGAAGTCAATGTTCCAAGCATTTGCTGAGCAGCATGGGAGGGACTGGGAGAAATACCATCCCACCTGTTGTTTGCATACAGGAGGTGCCCCAAGAGTCAACAAGGTTTTCCCCTTCAAGCTCTTATATGGATGCCAGGTTACATAGGCCCTAGACTTAATTGAGGAGGACTGGGAAGGCAAGCACGCCACCCAGGGAACTCCTATAGTTGATTATGTCCTTAGGTTTAGGAAAAGCTGAAGGATCTTCTGGGGACAGCCCAGAGCAACCTGGCAGCTGTACAACAGAAACAAAAGTGTGGTACAACCATAGAGCCAGAATTCACTCATACATGGTGGGTCAGGAAGTCATGGTCCTTATTCTGGTCTGGAAAGACAAGCTGCAGTCCAAGTGGGCAGGACTGTACAAAGTAGTTAGAAAGGTAAATGATGTGAACTATATCATAGAGATACCTGACAGAAGACAGAAAGAATGTACCATATCAACATGATGAAGCCATGTGCTAATAGGGCTGACATGGTGTTTGCAGTATGTAGTCCTGGGGAGGGACAGACAAAGGAGACCCCTTCTGGACTTGCTGGAAGAAAACAAGTGGGAGTCCTCTGTGGAGGCAGTTAAACTGTCACCTAGCTAGCCCTGGACAAGATCCAGGAAGTAAGGGAGGTTTTAGCACACTTTGCCCCACTGTTTAGTGCCAAGCCTGGACTAACCCCTTAGCAATGCATGATGTGGAAACAGGGACACAGACGCCCATACAGTGGACAGCATATTGAGTGTCAAAGGCTATCCAAAAGGACATTAGGAGGAGGCAGAGGAAATGCTGGATTTAGGGTAATCCAGAGATCCCACAGTCCCGGGCCTCACCCATAGTCCTTGTGCCCAAACCAGATGGCTCTACCCATTTCTGTGTGGACTATCGTGAGCTGAATGCAGTCACAAAGTCAGACACCCACCCAATGCCCCAGATAGATGAACTCCTGGACAGGGTGGGAGGGCTACCATATGACAATTGACCTGACAAAGGGGTATTGGCAGGTAGAGTTAACTGACAGAGCTAGGAGAGGTCAGCCTTCATACCTCAATAAGCTTATTTGAGTTTAAAGTAATGCCTTCCGAATGAAGAACAGCTGACCACTTTCCAAAGGTTGATGAACCAGGTGTTAAATGGTGCTGAGGAGTACGCTGTATGCACCTGGATGACACTGCCATCTTTAGTGCGAGCTGAGGAACACCTGCCCCACCTTAGGGAAGTGCTGGGCAGGATATAGAGGGCCTGGCTCACTGTCAAAGCTGAGAAGTGCCAGGTGGCCATGGCTGAAGAGATATACCTCGGACATGTTGTAGGCCAGGGACAACTCCGTTCTAAGCAAGTAAAAATAGAGGTGATCAAGGCATGGCCCAGACCAGAAATGCAGAAGCAGGTCAGGAGTTTTCTAGGGACAGCAGGGTACTATAGGAAATTTGTACCCAATTACAGTGCCTGGCTGCTCCCTGTCTGACCTGGTAAGAAAAAGATGCCTAAGAAAATTACCAGCCTGTGAAAAAGCCTTTACGGACTGAAGGAGGCACTGTGCAGTGCTCCTGTATTGACAAGTCTTGACTATAACAGACCCTTTATAGTCCAGACTGATGCCTCAGATGTGGGTATTGGGGCAGTACTGAGTCAGACATCCAACCAAGGGAAAGATCATCCTGTAGTGTACCTCAGTAAAAGTTACATCCCAGGGAGCAGGCTTACTCTACTGTGGAAAAAGAGTGTCTTGCCATAGTGTGGGCCCTAAAGAAGTTGGAGCCATACTTATATGTGCAGAATTTTGAGGTACACACTTACCACAACCCCTGGTTTGGCTGACCCAAATGGGAAAAACTAATGGTAGACTATTAAGATAGAGTCTTGCCTTGCAAGGGTATGACATGACAGTCTTAAATAGGGCTGGGCGACCAATCAGAATGCCGATGGCCTGTCGCATCTATATGAGAGTGAACTGACTTGTAGAAGCTCATCTCATGCAGGGATGGAGTCCCCAATTTCGGTCTAGGTGGGTAGGATTGACGCTTGGCCAGCTGGTTATGATTGTTATATGATATTTGTAATGTAAAAATATAGTGTGTGATTGTCTTGCATAAGAAAGCCTGTGCTCCTAGGTGACCCCCTCAGGTTTCAGTGAAAACTACAGAATATATATAATTGACCAGAGATCTCTGTAATGTAATTAACTTCCTTGAGAAATTGCATTTATGGCCTTTTATGACATGCTTTGAAGCTGGGAAGCTAAATATACATTTTATTACAGGACAGGACTTGGCTATCTCACACTTAGGTGAGGGATTGCAGGGTTGTAAAACTTCAAGGGAACTAGTGGATCAAAAGACTCATAATTTGGGAAATGAGTTTTGCTGATCTCACCTTATTTAGTATACCTCCTGTTAGGACATCCTGTTTGTAATTTTTTATATTCTAAAAGGAGGATCTAGATGAGTCACAGAAGGCATGTGGAGAGACACAGTTTAAACTATACTGAGTCTGAACTGTTGATATACACCATCTTGGGACTGTAGAAAGACACAGCTCTGTGATCTAACTTAGGCACTTAAAGAGGTAATACATTAGATAGAAAAGTCTAACTGTATTGTGGTAGGAGTTTTTGTTTTGTATTTTGCCTTGTTATTTTAAGTGACTGTATTTTCTTTTAACATATTATGTGTTTACATTTTTCATATTTTTATCATCTTTAGTAAAACCTTTATTTTGAAAGACTGCCTGGGTCTGCCAGTTCTTTTTGCATGTGACGTATTAAGGGTTAAGACTGACAAAAACTGTTCAAAAGCTTGATGGTGTTACTAAGCTGGGAAAAGGTAAGAATATACCTAAGGTCTTTTATAGAGTTTTAAGGTTCATTTTGGATACCTGGTTAGGTGCCTTTAGGCGAAAAATATATTGCATCCCCAAGAGAATATTATCTGAGCCTGTACATTTGGGTAAGCTAGCATAAGGTTCACAGTTTGAATCCCCAGAACTTGAGACTAAAGGTGATTCAGACCCACAAGCAGACAGGAGGGTTACCTTGTCTGTTACCTGTTCACACTCTTGTGCTCTGAGGTTGTCACTGTGGAAGTAGAGGGCCTGACCTGCTGAGTGCGTTTGTGACACCTACTACCTGGAAAACTGGTCTAGACTGGATTGATATTTCAGATTCTGGCTTTGTAGACTGCAAGGTCTATAATTTTGTCTTCAGACTGTTAATGTCCATGGAGCTCTGTTTCCCTTGCTCTGACTTTGTTTACATTCAAAATAGAGCATGTGATTATGAAAGCAAATGATTGACTGACTGATTGATTAACATACTAACATACTAAAATGCCAACTGAATAGGCCCATCAGTCTTTCGCATCTGCTCGATTGGTCAGCCCCACCCTGGGAACTGACCTTGCTGCCCTCCTCACCCTCTTGGGCTTCTCCTTCCCAGTCCCAGATATTCTTGCTGCACTGGACTTTGGTTCCAGAACCCTTCATCTGTACCTGTTCCCCCTTCTTGATCATCTCCACTGTCTCTGCCTCCACCAGACCCCCGGACAGCACATTCCATGGCTCTACCACCCTCTCAGTGAAGTAGCACCTCCTCCTTTCTCCCTGAATCACTCCCCCAGCTTCCACCCATGCCCTCTAGTCACCCCCTCCTTCCTTCAGAGCACCCTTACTGTGCCTCCCTATTTGCCTCCTTCATGTACTTGAAAACCTCTATCATGTCTCCCGGACCTTCTCTCTTCCAATGTGTACATATTTAGCTCTTTGAGCCTCTCCCCATAGGTCCTGTCCCACAAGTCCCAGATCATTTTGGTTGCCTCCTCTGGACCCTCTCCAGGAGTTCAATGTCCCTCTTTAAGTCGCGGCCTCCAAAACTGCCGCAGCACTCAAGGTGTGGCCTCACCAAGCAATTGTACAGAGGAATTTCACTTGCTCCTTCTGGAGTGATACCCTAGCGATGCATCACAGCATCCTGTTGGCCTTCACTGCTGCTCCTGCAAGTCTCCAGTTGTTCATCCTGACATCCACCACCACCCCAGCCTCTCAGCCATCGAGACATGTAGCATTCCCCCAGGATGTACATTTGGCCCAGGTTTCTGGCTCCCAGGCATAGTACCTTGCATTTCCCTGCATTGAACCTCAGTTTCCACTTTTTAGACCACCTTTCCAGAGCCTCCAGGTCCCCCTGTAGGGCCGCCCTCCTCTTCCCTCCTCCCCATCCACCACTTTCCCCAGCTTTGAATCATCTGCAAAGAGACTCATCTCATCCCTGATACCTTCCTTATGTCAGAGATGTAGGCGTTGAACAGGAGGGGCCCAAAGACCGATCCCTGAGGGACCTCACTAATGACCCTCCTTGGGGATGAGACTATCCCACTAACCTTGACACTCTGGGTCCGGTTCTGGAGCCAATTTCCTATCCACCTGATCATCTGGTTCCCTACCCCATTTCTCCCAGCTTATCAAACAGGCCCTGTGAGGAACAGAGTCAAACGCCTAGCTGAAGTCAAGAAAGAGGACGTCCACGGCCTACCCAGGTAAGACACTTGTCAACCAGTCATAGATTTCCACAAGGTTTGTCAGACATGATTTCCCAGGGTGAAGCCATGCTTTCTATCATCCAGGCACCCAACTTTTCCAGATCCCTAGCCCCTACTTGACAATGCCTCCATCACTTTGCCCACCACCGATGTCAGGTGTTGGGCCTGTAGTCCCCTGCCACCTCCCTGATCCATCCCTGTGGATAGGCACTATATGCACTACTTTCCAGTCCTGGGGCACTCACCCTGTCCTCCAAGAGATACAGAAAAGCTTCTCCAGGGTTTGCCAGGACATCCAACAGTTCCTCAGCACTCTGGGATGTAATTTATCCGACCCGGTGCTTTCTCCATCTTAAGGGACCTGATGGCTTCCCCACCTCTCTGTCATGATTTCCACCTCCGCTACCTCATCCTCCTGTTTTGTCTTCCCCCTCCTGCCAGTGATGGCCCCTCCCCAGACCCACCGATTATTAATGGTCCCCTTAGCTTCACTGTCTCCTCCCATGTATGATGCAACCCCATTTTCCTTGATGAAAACTGAGACAAAGTACTCATTTAGTACTTCAGCCTGCTCCCCAGGTCTTGTGCCCATCCCTCCCTGTTTTAATCCTGCTAATCTGCCCCTTCACCCTTTGTTTTCCCCAGTGTATCTAAAGAACTCCTTGTTCCTCTCCTAATTTCCCGGCCAGGTTCTGCTCTTTCCTTGCCTTAGCTGCCCTCACCACCCTAGTGGCCCTTCTGGCCATCAGCTCATACTCACCTTGGTCCCTTTCACTCCTTCAGCACTTGAAATGCCTATAGGCGCCTTCTTTCCCTCACCACCTCCTGAACCTCCCGGGTCCACCAACAGGGTTTTGGGCCTTGCCACATTTGCATCGCCTCTTGCACAGGTGCTGGTAGCATCTGCATCCCCCTCCTGATGATTTCCCACCTACTGTCAGCGTCCATGTCTGGCCCAATCCCATCCAAATGCTCCTTAAGGATCCTTCTCATTTCCTTGAAATCTGCTCCCTGAAGTCAGTTACCTCCGTCTTTGTGCAGCTTTCTACCCCTCCTAGGTCAGGCAGAACCAGACCGTGGCATGGTCACACCTGCCAACGGGTCCCTTATCTTCAGGCCCACAATCTGTTCACAGTCTGCCAGGACCACATCCATTATCCATGCCTCTCTGGTCAGCTCCCCACCTGCTGGGTTAGGAAAGTGTCCTGAAAGATATCCAACAACCTCTGTTCCTGGCCACTGAGGATGTTATAGTCCCCAGTCCATTCCTGGCATGTTTAAGTCCCCAACACCACCACCCTTCCCCGCCCAAGCTGCAATGTCTCCCAACATCTGCCACCAGACTCTCCTCCATTTCTTCTGCCAGTGCAGGGGGTCTGTACACCACTCTTATTTTTACTCTCTTGCCCCCCTTGTTATCAAGGTGACCCAAATTGCCTCCACAGTTCCTCCACCTCCTCCACTCCTCCTATGCCAATGCAGTTTTTGACTATTATAGCTACCCCTCCTCCCTTCCCTCCCCCTTCCTTCATGAACATGGTGCAACCCTCCAGGTTCAGGTCCCAGTTGTACCCTGTGGTGGTTCAGGTCTCAATGACAGCTGCCACATCCACACCTTCCTCAGTTAGCATTACCTGGAGCTCTGGCATTTTATTGCCCATGCTTCTGGCATTTAGCAGGACTACCTTCCACCCCTTCTCTATACTTTCATTACCTCTACTAAGCGTTCCCATGGAGATTTCATCTTCCCGGTCTGTACCTTACCAGTCAGCCTTTTCCTACATTCCTCCAGCTCCCCAGATTGATCGATTAAATTCGATGACCTGGTAAGCCCACTGAGACTAAATGGCCTGTTTCAGGGTGACCTGAATTAATTATATGAAACAAACAGTAACAAAGCAGCATACAAAATCCAGTGAGCAGTGCAATTGGATAAATTTGCAAAAGAGTTCACAGCGTTACAGAGTTTTGGACACTGGAATAAACACAGAGACATTGGAACAAACACAAAATGTGAATGCAGGAGACAGGTCTCCAGAGGTTGAATCATCAGATTCAACAAGCAGGTATCAATCAGCTAATACAAGTACAAAGGCTACGTTCAAGGAGAAGTATCTTTAGTCCTTTCTTAACCACCAAGTGAGGAACAGTTTTGAAGAGGTGCGGGTAGATCATTCCACAGGTAAGGAGCAAAGTATGCAAGGATCTTTTGCTTGCACAGATCTTTGTTAGGAGGCAGTATAGTGCAGTGGGTTAAGACTCTGAGCTGCAGATTTGGAGACCTGGATTTGAATCCACAGCTGTCTAGGGTGCATACTGTGTGATCCTGAGCAAGCCAATTAACTTTCTTGTGCTCCCAGGTCAAATCTAGAAATAAGCTTCGACTTAGTGTGCTACTCCTGGTTAAACAATGCTCCCTTTCACTTTCCCAAACAATGTTCCCTTGTTCTCAGAACTTGAAGTAGTATACAATTAGAAGACCAGAGCATTCTCCTCACAGGTTTAATTGTCAACACATCATTGAGGCTGAGGGCAACACCTTTTACTAGTTTGTATGCTAGGCATAGGAGAGAATAGTGTTATCATCCTTCAAAGGAGGGCAAATTTAATAGTGATCTATATCAGAATGGTGCTCAATAGGTGAAGCACTGGCATTAAATCTACTGATTTTATGGCAGAAAAATTTAGTTTACAGTAAAGTACCCTTTAGCTAACAGGAACTCTACTGTGTGCAAACAATCCCTATCTGACTGACTCAGGCCTGGGCTCCAATTGCATGAAACTTGAGATATATCAGTCAGTTTTATATCAGTTGAAATACTTACATGAGGTCTAGCTGATAATAAAAATTAAACACAGAAACATGGAAAAAAAAATTACACAAAGCGTTATTACATCCCTCACCCAGGAAAATGAAAAACAAATTCTTTGGCACCACTAAATGATGTTATTTTTTATGTGAGCCAGTTAGCTCCACCTGCTGTACTCTCGGTTCATTCTCTGGATGAACCCCACATTAGTTTCTCCTAGCACCTCACCTACTTAAAAAGTGTGGTACTAGCTATTGTCTGACAAATCCATCTGCATTACCATGTTGTGACCCACTGCAGTGCCTAATGTCCATACTATAGGACTGCAGCACCAGGCTCCACCTTAGCAATTTTGGCTTCTGTTCACTGGTCCTATGCAACCATGTAAGAAGATCATGGTCTATGATCAGGTGAACTCCCTCCCATACAAATAAGGTTGCAGCTTCTACAAAGCCCAGACAATACCTAGATACTCCTTCTCAATTCTGGTGTAGGCCTCCCATCTGGGCAGCAGCTTCCTGCTCAGGTACATGACTGGATGTTCCACTCCCAAGTGTATAACCTGATGCAGAACCGCACCTAGCCTATGATCCATTCAGAATGTGGTCCACAAACCATTGAAAAGAGGCTGGTACATTCTTTATCCCAAATGGCATTACCCTGAACTAGAATAGTCCAAACAGAGTGAAGAAGTCTGACCTCTCTCTGGCTTCAGGGGTCAAGGGTACCAGTCAATAACCTTTGTCAGGTCTGTGGTGGACAGGTAAAGGGCTCTCCCAATCTCTCTATGACCTCATCTGTCCCAGGGATGGGGTATGCATTCAACTCTAGGAAGCTGTTGAGCTTGTGGTAGTCAACTGAGAACCTCATGGCCCCATCCTTTTTGGGGAACAATATCATTAGGAGGCCAAGAAATGACTGAACTCCAGAATCTCCTAGATCTACCCTCAATGGCATTTCTTACTCTTCTGGAACTCTGTAGAGTGGGTGTCTCAGCAGGGCTTGGGACCCTGTATCTACATGGTGCTGTACCAGCATGGTATATTCTGATATCCCAGTGAACATTTCACCAAATGTATGCAGAACCCCATGCATTTCAGCAGCTTGAGCCTGTTGCCCGAGGAGGGTGACAGTATCCACTGAGGAATTTCCCTTTACTCATTGCCTCCATAGGAGCTCTCTGAAGCTACACCACTTGTCTCCTGTATACTGTTAATAGTAAATCCTGGGCCTTTCTAAGCAAAATCAAGCTATAGTCAGCATGCCACAAACAAATCCTAATAGCTTAAGAACCATAAGTGCTAGACACAAAGTATGAGTGCAAAGTTATTCAGCACAAAATTACCTTTCCAGTGGTGGTATGCAAAGAATAGTATGTAATTTCATTTTTTCTATGCTGGTTGAAACAGCAAAAGCATTTTTGTTCACTAAAACAGACAACATAAAGCCATACACACCATGCCATAAACAAATATGAATAATTCCTAAAGTATACATGATATACACAGAATATCAGTGGCAAAGTTGTTCAGCACAAAATTACCTTTACAACAGTGCTATGCAGTCAAGTATATATTATATTCTGTTACATTATATGTTAAAATATATAAGTGACTTCTCCAGACATTGCCAGGGCACACAAGAGTTAGTAGCTGACTTCTGTAGGTGTCCTCAGGACACACCAGTGTATTTTACTGATGTATACAGGAGTCGGCTAGAGACAATGAGTTAACCTCTCAAGGAGACCCACCAGTGGGTCTGCTTTGGCCTCCTCCTCCAGATAGCTGAACAGAGCCAGGATCATCTCATCAGGATCGTGGTAGGGCTTTGTCATGTTTCTGTGGGAGACTGACTGTTTGCACCTCCAGTCTGGTACCTTTGTCACATAATTAACAATATTCACTCTCCTGGACAAAGGTAAGGACCCTCCTAAGGCGCTTGTAATTTATTCTGTCAGACAGGAATGAGTACCATCACCCATTAGTTACTCAACCTTGTGATCTTGGCCTCTTGCCCCACGGTAGTACCATGCCTTTAGACTCTGTTGTGCAGTGGATAGGTGATCCTGGGCAAACCCCATGAGCTCCTTGAGCCATGACTTGAAATTCAGGTCATATTCGATGATAAATTCACCTTGGAGAGCAAGCTCACTCTCCCTTTCATCCCTTACCAAATGAAGGGATCCCTTACCATATGGCCAGACAGGAGCTTGAAGGGTGAGAATCTGTGAACTCTGGGGTGGCTTACCTACAGTATATGTGAATAAGAGATAGGGTAAGTACTTGTTCCACTCTCTCATGCATGTTGGTTGGTGAATGCCCTTAACATAGTCTTAACAGACCCATTGAATCATTCAACCAGACCATTAGTCTGGGGGTGGTATGGTGAGGCCCTCAGCTGCTTTACCCCACTTCTTCAAAGGAAAGGGAGGAAGGGGCACAAAGGAGAAAAGGAAGCAACAAGCAAAGAACTAATAAAATCTGGACGGCAATATGTGCAAATGTGAGAAATCTGGGAAATAAGATCCCAGACTTAGAAGCCATGATGGCGGAAGCCGACCTTGTCACTGTGGCTATTATTGAGTCATGGTGCATGGACAACCATGACTGGGACTTAGTCATACCAGGCTACATGATGTTCAGAATGGACAGAGTAGGAAAGAAAGGAGGGAAGTGGTACTTTATGTGAAGAAAAGCATAAATGCAACACAAATACAGGAATTTGGGGGCAAAGGTGTTATGGTTACCCTAGAGTTGGGAAAAGGAGCCACGATTTGGACAGGGTGATCTGGGCTTCCAACAGAGGGGAGGACTTAGATAAGGCAATTTTAGAAACAACTGGCAGAATAGCTGAAAAGGGAAAGAGTTGCTAGTGGGGAACTTCATTGTGCTGAATGTAGATTGGAGTCTCCCTGCTGCAGCTTCACCAGAAGCAGGGACATCCTGCACTCCCTACAGGGGTAATGCTCAGGCAACTAGTCAGTAAACCCACTAATGATGGGGCAATACTGGAACTGGTTCTTACTAACAGGGACAGTATTACAGTATTCAGATTTCAAAGTGGGAAGCCATCTGGGGACCAGTGATTATTGTACAGTGTGGTTCAGCATAAAGCAGCTGCAGAATCAACCACACAACAGTGTGAGTTCTGGACTTCAGAAGGGCTGATTTTATTAAGATGGATGAATGTCTCAGGAATGGCTTGGCAGGGGAGAGGACCTGGGGAGTTGAAGAAAAGTGGGACAAACTAAAGAGGATATAGTAAAGGCAACAAACCTCTGTGTCAAGCAGGTAAGCAAAAGTAAAGGAAAAGGAGACTGCTATGATTCTCAAGAAATTAGCATAAAAGGTAATGTCTAAAAAGTAGCAATCAGAAGGTACAAGGAGACCTAGAAAGAAAAGGATAAGGAAGCGTATCTGGGAAAGAGAGGAGGCAAGCAAAGCAGTAATGCATAAAGGCACTAACTGAGGAAAGAATAGCTCAGGAGTTTCAAAGGGGACAAAACATGTTCTAGGTATATAAGTAAAAGAGGAAGACCACAGGTGGGATTGTACAGTTAAAAGGTATGGCCTTTCTTACTCTGCTCACTATTGCTGGCACTGCCTTTCTCACTTATCTCACTCTCTTTCTCTCCACTCCCTCACTAAGAACTCATCCTAGTGCTGCTCTTCTTGTTTCTCAGTTTCCTCTCCTCTGCAGATCTGCATCTGCCTTTGCCACTCAATCTCTCTTGCCTTTAACAGGAGAGCTCCAACTCAACATTTGTACCTGGTCTGCTTGCTCAGCAACCTTAGGCATAAGGTCTGACTCATATGCATTCTCCTTAGCTTCTATCTCATGACTTTGGCTAGCAGTGGTCACTTTCACACCACTTTCTTGGTCATTTTCCTCATGAATGTATATGAGTTCTGCCCATGTCTGTCCTTCCTCCTAACCCAGTTCTCTCTTTCTGTGTAGTTTCTTCAGGTTTGGCAGTATGCATTTCTCGTATGGCCCAGACACAATGTCTTCTATCTATCTAGTCTTGCTTAATTCAAATTAAAACTGGTAGATATAAAGTTCTATTCTGTATATCCTGCAGAGTGACTAGACAGATGACCTTTATACAGACAGAACTGTTTTAGACTACAACTGCTACCTCCAGTTTGTGAGAGGCAGGTTATTTCCAGACTCATTCTGTATATTATTGCCAGCTTTCTCAAACTCTTCAGACACCTACAATGGTACTTCAGTAGCTGCCACCATTTAACAATGACATTCCCTCGGTATCTCAAGGTCTGAATCCCACCAGAACCATTGCTTACACAGTGCAGTGCTCCTCACCAATGGGCAAATAACCCATCCCTCTGTCACAGCTTAGAACACCTCACTTTAGAAACAACAAGGATCTGTGATTGAAATAAGTAGGCAAAATGGGCAGACTGGGTGGGCCATACGGTCTTTATCTGTCATCAACTTCTATGTTTCTAAACAAAATATGGTAACTGTAGCCTTATCTTCAGAGACGGAAGCACAGTTTATGTTAGTTATAACCCAGTTACCTGTACCTCAAAGACTCAGTCACAGAAAACATGAAGTATGTAAAAAAATTAATATTTCACAATATTTAGAAACAGAAAACATGAAGCATGTAAAACAATATTAATATTTCACTATATTCATATATATATATATATATATATATATATATATATATATATATATATATATATATATATGAAATACAGGACAGTACACTAGGACTGTGAGGAACAGTACTTCTACTGAGATAAAAACAAAATATTTTGCACAGTAAAAACACACAGAAAAATCTTACTACACTTCCTAGCTTCTTATAGTGGAAAGAGCTTGCACTGAGGATACCTTGGAGAATCATGACAGACTCAAACCTTAGATGGTAACTCTCAAGGTTTCAAACCTGACTAACTCTTTCGGGTCTGACAAGTCCTCAAAACCCTTCAGCTGCCAGCCCCAATGACACATCAGATATGTCACTCTGACATTATTTATTTACTTATTGAGGATATCAGAAAACATACCTTTGAGTTAAAGATTCCTTTACAAAAGTTCCATGTCATAGAATACAGAGACATCAAAACAACAATAACAGCTAGATGCACACAGTTACAATAAGGAGCATGTACTGCGAACCAAGCAGTTTTATTATAGATTCCACAGTTCTTTTGTATGCTGGAAAACCTCCCATCTGAAAACTGGTCCAAACTGGACTGGTATTCCAGACCCTGGCTTTGTGATTGCAATGTCTGCCTTTTTTCTTCCCATATGTTAGAGTTTATGGGGTTCTGTCTCCCATGCTCTGACTTTGTTTATATTAAGAAAACAGCCTGTGACTATGAAAGCAATTCATCTCTTTGAAGTGTAAGTATCCATTAGCTAACAGAAACACTACTGTTTGCCCAAGAGACCCCCTATCTAACTGAGTCAGGCCTGATCTCCAACAGCATGAAACCTGAGATTTATCAGACAGTATCATCTCAGCTGAGATGCTCACAAAATGTCTCGCTGATGATAAAATTAAACACGGAAACTTCTCCTTGTACCTGACAAAACTCTTTTTTTGGATCTCAACACCTTCTTGATCTTTTCTGAGACCCGTACTGATCTCTTGTATCTGTTTCTGTTGGTAACCATTCTCAGGCATGACTGTTGCCTCAGAAATAGCCCCATTATTTCTCCCATATTTTCTTCACTCCCCCAATACTGTCCACTCCAGTTAACTTGACCCAAACTAATAACATCATCTGGTTGAAGTCTGCACTTCTGAAATCCAGAACTTTAGTCTTTAAAGAGGGCTTACTAATACCAAGGGTGAGCTTGAACCATATGGTGTTACGGTCACTGGAAACCAGGGTTCCCCAACTGCACTCCATCTACACTTATCAGTTGATGAGCAACATGTTGAGAATGGCAGCATGCCTTGTAACTTCCTTGACCAGCTCAACCAGTCTACAGTTTTACAATGTATCTAGCTGGGCCTTATTTCTGGTGCTCCTAGCTGGAATATCTCAATCAATGTCTGGGAGGTTGAGATCCCCTATTACTACTGCCACCACTGCTACTACTACTACTTTACAAACCCACTCTGCAATTCTGCTCTTAGTTCTCATCCCTTGCCCTGGTGGTCTACATGAGCTCCATATGCAATTTCTTACCTGATGCCATTATGAGTGGAACCCACAGCCATTCTATTTCTCTGTTTCCTCCCTGTTGGAACCTCACCCACTACCTCAGTGCCTTCACTGACACAGAAGGCTACACCTCCTCCTTTACCTTCCCGTATGTCCCCTATACATGGTTGTATCTCTGGGACCATCAGGCCCTAGTCATTCTTCTTTATGATCCATGTTTCTGCAATGGCTACAAGGTCCAGCCCTGCCTATGCTACCATTGCCTGAAGGATACTAATTTTGTTTATCAGGCTCCTGGCATTAAGACAGACCACTTTTCATTTTGTGCCCAAATCCATTTTGTTTTTATAGGTCCTCTCCTTTCATTTTCCCTAGCTTAATTTCTTGTTTTTACCATTTTTGCAGATTTAGTGATTCCACCATGCATCTTTCCCTACCTTTTTATGAACCTGAGCCTTGCTGTGATATTGTGTCAAACAAAAAAAACAAAAATCAAGGACCATATGAGCATCAACAATAGCTAGCAAACACAGTGAAGAAAAATATCAGCTGAACTGTGAAAACAGTGAAAATTAGAAGAAAAATATGTAACTGCAAACTAACACAGCACACTCCCAGAAAAATAAAGACAAGATAGAGAACACATGGACAGTCATGTACAATTTTAATCTCATAGAAAACAAGAAGAAAACACAACATCATTATGAACTTTAACAGCAGCTAAATTCCACTACACATAAATTCACAACTATTTACAAAACAAAAACAACAGTACACAAATATAAAACATACTAAAATATTAAACCTGCAACTGAAAATTATACACAGTCCCTCTCAAATAGTCATATTTAGACTTCATATCATATTTGGACATAATAGAAGTAATTCTCTTATTCAAGTCCTCATAGTTTTTCTTTGAAGAACAATCCTGATCTGCAACAACTTGCTCAGTTTTTATTTCTGAGAGACACTGTTCACTCTTCAAGCAGTCAATGAACTTCCAGATATTCCAATGGCATGCACCTAGTCACCTACTAAAACTATGATGCCAACCCTCCACAGTGTTTTTCGTTCTAGCCACACTTTGCTTCGAGGTTTCATAGCAATTCCAGAAGAACACAGGAAAAACATGACGTCTTCTCCTAGAGTGACTAATGAGACATCCTACCCATGTGTCTTCATAATAGTCTATAAGTGGCTGTAACAATTCGTTGCACTCCACTAAATAATTTTCGCTGCCTCATTTCTTCAATAACAGACAGGCAAAAAGTCAAAGCCAGGAGCATTCTGATGTGGACTGCAAGTTGTTAATCAGACACATATTTCTGATGAAGCTCATGAAACTGATGCACCTTCCTCCAAACAGACTGACGAATATGGAAAAAGCATCCTCAAACTTCACAGCCAGGAAAGCAGTAGAAAATGCCTTCCAAGCAGCCTGTTCAGAATCCAAACAAAGCAGTATGGGGACTGAGACCAGACCTCAGTTTCTTTAACTCTGAAAACATGCTCATAAGAACTGACACTTTGTGCAGTCATCAACTCATCAAATCCAGGAATAACAGTAGAAACGTCATGCCAGTCACTGTATAAACTTAAGACAACAAAGGAGGGAACATTTTATTTATTTTTCTATTTGTTTATTGAAGTCTAGGATGACACCACTTGAGCTCAAAACTCTTTACATAGGTTCCACGTCATGATAACAATACAAAGCTGGGTTGTATAAAATTACAAAGTTTGTGATACAGCAGATGCAACAGGGATTGTACATGTTACAAAGGAAGTTAGGATAGTGAGGCGAGGTTAACAAAAAGACACTTAGTGGTATAAGAATGCCAGAAAGGAAAACCAATCAATTGTCTGTGGGGACATAGGGTTAGCAGAAGAATAAGTGCTAGAAAGGTAAGGAAGAACCCCAAGTGCCAATGAGCAGGGATATTGTGAGGTAGTAAGTCTGGCGGGGAGGGAGGGTATGAGGAAGCAGGAAAGAAGGAGAGAGGTAAGGAGGGAGGTATAAGTCAGGAGAGGAGTCAGGGGTGAGGGTGAGAGGGAGGATCATAACTCAGGAGAAGAGTTGGGGTGAAGGGTGAGTGAGCATGGGAGGAGAGGGATAAAGGAGTGTTTAGGGAAAGGTGGGGTGGGAGAAGGATAGGGTTGTAAGGCACGGAGGGAGGTAGGGAAGGAGGGAGGGACGTGGGAAGAGCAGGGAAAACCAGAGAGGAGAATGGGTGAAGCTATAGGTGAAAGTCACAATGGGCGGCATGTAGCAGGAGTTGCTAGAGGTGAACTTTGAAAGCACCCAATGTAGGCAAATGAGCAAGATCTGCCTGGAGGAGTTGAACCAGTGCAGGGCATGGTATGCAAATGATATTCGGCCTGGAAGTGCAACATTTGGTACTGTGAAGGTCTGGACTTCAGAGTTACGTGTGCACCACTGGTTGATGCTAGGCACCAAGAGTTGACAGACCCAGGCGGAAGCATTTCAAGGCTAATCTTTTTGACAGCAGGCAAGTTTGGAATGTAAGTCAAACATTTAGAGGAGCCAATTTGCATTGGTATACAGGTCACAGGTGTGAGTCAGCCTATTTGCTCCTAAGGTTAGCTGGCATGCTTGTTTAAGGCTGTTTTAAATGCCTGAATGCAGTGTCAGTGGCTGCGCCATAGATAGGCAGGCCATAGTCAACAAGTGAACCCACAGAGCTGTGAACAGCTATTTTGAGGGCTTCTGGGGTCAGACTGTGCCTGTGCTGATACAGCATCTAATACGTTTATTAATTCCCTTGGCCATGTTGTCAGGTGTGTAGAGTGTAGGACAACGAGGTGTCAATAGTGATCCCCAGATATACAAAGTGTTGGACCAGGTCCAGGGAAGTCCCAGCAACATTACGAATAGATAATGGGTAGCCTGCAGCTTGTTTTGGGAGCTGGAGAACTGCATAGTTTTAGTTTTTACAGTTCAAGATTAATTTACGATCTATGAACCACTTCTCAAGATTGGTAAAGTCACTTTGGAGTTGTTGCTCAAGCTCAATTTGCTTTGAGCAATGTGTGAACTCTAGCGGCGTCATCAACATAAAGTAGAATGCAGCACTAGCTGGCTCAAGGGAGACTATTCAGGAATAAGCTGAATAGAGAGGACCCAGTATTGATCCCTGAGGGACACCGAGCAGACAGGATTGCTATCCGATAGGGTTGAGCCGATTCTGACTTGTTGGGATCTGCAGTCCAGGTAGCTACAGAACCACGAAACTGCCTCAGGGGCCAGGCCCATTGTGGCAAGTTGCTTAGTAAGAGAGCATGATTAACAGTATCAGCTTTGTTTAGATTGATAAAGATTTCCCAGAGAGTTGTCCTTTATCAAGAGATTTGTGTATGTGACCAGTGAACTCTAAAGAGCTCTGGTGATGCTATGCCCAGTTCTGAAGCCATGCTGCTCAGGGCAGAGGGTTTGTATTTATCAAGGTATTCAACCAGTTTGTCCGCAACTATTCGTTCAAGGGCCTTTGACAGAAGTGGTAGCGGGAAGATGGTCGATAGTTCTCTGTGGGGGCACGGATTCCCATTCTTATGCACAGGAAAGACTATAGTGGTTTCCATTTTGAGGAATATCGCCTGTCAGTGACAAGTTGAGGATGTGGGTAAGGGGACAGGACTTCTTCAAGGAGAGAGAGAGATTAATTTAAGATCAAGGTGTCCCACTGAATCTCCCTTACTGAGCACCTTCAAGAGGTATTTCCTTGCCTCTCCAATAGAAATGGCCTTGAACTGAAAGAAGGGATTCTGGGGGGCTGTGGGGCTATGATTGGGTTGCCCAGAAGGAAGAAATGGGGAGGACATGACTGAGATCCGTGAAGGCTAGGTTAAAAGTGTCGGCTATAGTTTTTGGGTCAAGGATGGAGGTACCATCGACACAGATCATGTCTGGGAAGTTTTGGGCACCTTGCCAGGAACCTCTTTGAGGTTTGCCCAGAATTTTAGCCATCATTCCAGTGTTTGGACAGGCAGCCTTCTAGTAGAGGTTCTTGGCTATACAGATGGCTCTGGTGCAGCTATTTCTGGATTGCTTGTACTTTAGGGCGTTGGCTGCTTCCCTATGGCTCTGGCCATTCACCAGAGATGATCTCGGTTTTCATCAGACCTAAGATGTCAGGGTTTATCCAGGGGTTGTAAAGGCCCTTGACTATCCACTTTTTATGGGGGCATAGTTACCACAGATAGAATTGAAGAGGAGAATGAAGTGGTCCAGTGCACTATCCATGTCTGGGACCCATACACAGCTGACCAGTTGGCATGTTGGAGATCAGTTCTAAGACAGTCGACTTGATTGGGCCTGAGGACTCTGTTAGTGACTGTTCTGGGAGAGGGTATTGTGAAGTTATTGGTCCAGTTGAACATGACAGGGAGTGGTCACTGATGTTGTCTGGGAGGACAGAGGCATTAGCGGCGTGCTCTGGGTGGTTAATGCCATCCTAAAACCAGTCAGTGCACCCCTCCATAAAATGAACATTCCTGTCCATAGAAAAATTAGGAAACAGTTTTCGTCACAACCATTATCGTAAAGCAGAAAACATTCCCCATTAGAGTACAGTTATAGTCATTTGGAATACTCATGTCAAACACAGAGGAAGGGGACACAGGAGGTTTCTACAGTACCTTCTGAGCTGGAAGAACAGCCCACTTCAAATACTGCAGTCAGGTCAAGAGGCCAGCCACAACATTGGAAACACAGGACATGCACCCTAAAATGACTTGTGAGCTCAACTTCACAATAGCCACAGCATGATATTTTATTTCACATGCCAGCGGTAAACTGCTACACGCCAGCATCAGCTATATAATTATGACACTGTAGGAGCTTAACAAACAGTAGCCAAGAGGGTGTTCAGTCAAGCCAAACACTGACATTTCTGATAATCAAGGCACCACCAGTAAACCTTCTACATGATGGACTTATCTTTGTGATAAGCGTAGCCATTAAAATGTAAAGGAATTTTCCATACTGACTCTTAATAAATTGCACTGACATCTCAGCACAAAAACAGGACATCCACTGAAGAGCACAGCACTTTTACCAAAGAAACACTAGGCAAACACAATACCTGATCAACCCAATGATTAATACATTGACAACACCATCCCCAAAATTACCAAACCAAAACATGCAAAAGGACATGAACAAAACTCAGTATAGAACACCTGCAAATCAGAACCCAGTAAAGATTATGGAACACAAAAGTACAAAAATTCCCAGAAGAAACACATAAACTACACACTGCATCAATGAAAGACCCAAGAAACAGGCAGACATGCCGTTTGTTAATTTCACATGCAGAGGCCTTCACCCTTCACTTCCCCCACCCCATTAATATTTATAGACATCATTGAAAATGCACAGATCACCACACCAATGTAAACAGTTCACCAGAAAACCACAGTTGACTTAGCCAAAACCTAGCCAAGAAAACAAACAATAAAACAGCTCTCAGTGAACATGTGCTATTAAAATCAAGTTGCTCAACTAACACTACTGTATTTGTCTTGCTGTTTTCACTCACTCAATTGCACTCATTCTTTTGATGTGACACCTTGCTGCTCCCTTCCCCAAATTTCTAGACCCTGTTTGGAGGGGCTCCATAGCTAGGTTCCCTACTTCCTCTAACTTCTCAGAGGTTTCTGCTAGGCTCAGCATCCCTCACAGTCGTGTTACCTATCCTCCAGTGTAGATGTCCAACTTCTGCACCAGTGCACTGGTCCCAACTCTTTTTGGTGAAGGTTGTCCCCATAAAGAGTCTTCTGTCCCAGAAGCTGCAAAGTGGTACTCCTGCTCCTGACACCATCCCTTCAACCAACCATTAAACTCCTTGATCTTCTTCTTCACTCTGTGCTTCCCATTGCCATATCCCAAGAAGGAATACCTCAGAAAATGCAAGGAAAGCACAACTGGCCTCGATCTGTCCACCAGCTTTCAAAACATATGTTTCGTTACCTCCATAGGTTGGTTTGCCAGATCATCAGTACCAAATGGATCAGTATGGAGATGTGGTACAGCAGGCAGGTAGTCAGTTGCTGGGACTGTGGGTCAGTCTACCCCAAGGTTATGCTCTGGAGGAGGGACACTGCCCATCTGTAGAACCATTATGGAGCTCCATGCACAGCTGATGGGAGCAAGAGAGATATCTGAGCTGTGTCACTAGCTCAGCTGGGGTCCACCCACATCTCCACTTTCCCAGATGCTCACTGGCTCAGGGGCTAAAAGTGGTGGGTGAAGGGTTAGAGAGGATAAGGGAATGGCGGCAGGAGAAGTCACAAGGGTTGACCAGTCTCCCTCCATCCAGACAGTAAAATGCTTTCTGCCATTCTTAATGTGGTGCTTACTTGGAAGTGGTAGGAGGAGTGAAGGTAAAGGAACCACTAGGGTTCAACCAAAACTGTAAATGGCTGGATCTTGCCCTTGGGACAAGTAACCCCTCCCTTACCGAAGTTATCATAATGGCAATACAGTGGTATAACAATGGCAATACTGTAGTAAGCTGAAAAATCCACAATGGTACTACCCAGTGGTACTCTGGTATCACAGTGGCAGGTAACATATTGATTTTCTTTGGTGCACTGGTAGTGCACTGACACAATAGGTATCTATGGCATTTTTACCATTTTCTCTCTCACCAACATACACATTGGTAATACAATGGTATCAAGTAATTTTGAGATTTTGTCAAATTCCCCAAACACTGGCACAATGGTAGCACCATGGTAGTGCGTTATTTTGACATTTCATGATTTGGCACCTCTCACGGCAACACTGGACTCATGGTGTAGCACAGTTGTATCAGTATTAATCCCATTATACTACTGTGTGTTCTATAATGCATTGTTCAGATAAATTACTCCTCACCAAAGACAAATACTAAATTTAGTATTAAAGCAGGTTTTAATTTGTCTTTAAATACTAATTTTAATAATTTTCACCTTTAATCATCATCAGAAGAATATTACCTCAAAGAATATTAAATTCTAAGAAGTATTCAACTTTTTATTTGTTAAAAGAAAATTGTTACAAAATGAAGATTAGAAATAGATCTACAATACTCTTCAAAAGTACAATTTTTGAATATGCACTGAATCAAACCTGAATACTACAATCAACTGTCTCTCCCAGTTTTCAGTATGAGAAACTGAAACAAATGTGTGAACTGAATTGTGCTAATCTTGTTTTGTATTACTGTTTCAATATGCAGAACAATATTTCCATTGTTTTCCTGCAGAAAATATATTTACAGAAAGCATAAAGTATAATATTATCACTTCTCAAGTTCCATTCTGCTATATACAACTGAAACTTAGACAAATATTTTATGTGGAATCTAAATGCTATCTCACACAAAATACATGACAATACCATTAGTTTCCATTAATTTTCATTAAATCCAGTCAAACCCATTAATTCTCACCATTAAATCTGGTTGCAATTTTTAATGGCGTTATTCTTTTGTCATTAAATTGGTATTCGTTTGAAAGTATTGTTTACTTACTGCATTAAATTCCTAAGATACCCCATTAATAAATGATAAATAGAACCCATTAAATATTAATTGTTTAATTATTTCTATTGAATTCATCAAAAGCCATTTTTAATGGCAGAATTTATACCCATTTAATTATTATAATGAGCATTTCCTACCATTAACAAATGCCGCATTGGTGGCTAATGCATTAATGGCCATTAAACAATAAATATGTGCCAATAAACTTTACAGATAATCCATTACATGGGTGAGTAGAGATGGTCTGCTTTATAGGCTGCAATAATGAGGGTACTCTGTATTTTATTTATTGTGTGTAGCTGATATGCAGCTGGTGTGGGAGTGTGGATTCTTGTCATTTGTGTTGCTGGTGGTAGGTAGAAGGGAGGAATAGAGTGCTATGGGAGACTGAAAGAGACATGCCATTCAGCAGAATGATGCCCTTGAAACTTTCTGGCCCCATGCTATTGTCCAAAGTGGTTTGCACCAAAGAATTGTCCAGGGGAGTGGATTCCAAAGGCACCACCACCAAAAGGGGTACACTGTGGGATCATCAGGGCACTCAAGAAACATAAGCAAGTAATAGACATGACAGGGTGGGCATTACTGTATGCTGAGATAACCACCTGCCCAGGATGTAGTGAGACCCAATGCTGTAGATGAAGGGCCTTACTGCCCCTGGATGGGTGTCTGTCTCAGCATAATGCCCACCCAGATGTGTCTTATTGTACTTATAAATGACAACAGGTTGTTTTGTTAAAAAAACTAAAGGAATAAAAATTAAAAAGAAAATACAAAAAGGTTTGATTTTCAAAATGAAATAGTTCCTGTACTAACTGTCACTAGGGGAGCTGTGATTCTGTGTCTTGCTGTTACCTAGTCCCTATTGCCTCTTCTGAGGACTGAAAGGGTTTGACACACTGTCTGTGTAGTTTTATTTATTCTCCCCTTTTTTTAGCATGCTGTATTTTCCCTTATTGCAACTTGTGGATGTTTCCTCTTGACATTTTTTGTCCTCACTGCCTGCTCTGAAGACCAGGAGTGACTGTATTCATGGTTTGACTTTTTATTTTAATACAGTAGAATCCTGTTTATCCGAATGTCATTGGAGACATCCAGAATGTTCGGATAAGCGGGCATTAGAGAACGGGATTTAGTGTTACAGACGGTAAGAACAAAGAGAGTGGAGTCAGTAATTAGGTATTGCACTTTATTTCATTCTTGGTGCTAACAATGATACAATAAAATAACAAGACAAGATAGTAAGGTTTAAACTTACACAGAAGTTGGTAACTTGGAGATTAAGTTTGTACTTTATTATTGCTTAATAAAAAGTCAGTTACTGCTTTTGTTTTAGAGAAGCAAACGCTTCTTACTCGCCCTTGCTTGAAGATTCCTGACCAGCACTAAATCCACGGAGTGCTATCGGCTGCGCCTCTATGCATTCAAGGCATTATTTGAAGTATGATGCAGCCTCAGAGTGTGTTATGACCGAGGCGCTGGCATAGCGTGGCATAATCCTATTCGCTTTCTGATGCATGCGATTCCTGGGAATGAACCAAACTCACAATGGAATCCTCATCAAGGATCTCATGGCCTCTTCTCCAGCATTACATGCCAGCTATTTGTTTTAATTGTGATGCGGTGATCTCCTCACTAGGAATCGCAGCTGTGATCTGCATTAGCTCCTGTTGATCCACCTCTTCAGATGATTCATCCTCTGTCAGTGTCTGGATCTATGTTCTCCTTATCAAACTTAATGCCTGATTTTGACCATGATTTTTGGATAGTCTCTGTGCACATTTTCCTAAGCATCTGCCAGCATATAACAAACGTCCTTCAATGTTGTACACTTGAGGATTTCTGCCAGCAATACCCTCATTGTCATCAGAGAGAACAGACTGCAAACATTTCTTCGATACTTTCTTTTAGAATTTCAAGATCACAGGGTTACAGTTTGATGTTGTTTTGGTGGCAAGAATACATCTTATCGAGCCACCTCTTTGTTTTACTGGGGAATTTCGGCAAAAGTGAATAATTGTCAACTAGCAAGATCGCTTTAGGGGTAACCTTTGTCTGCATAAATGTGCTTTGACAGGGATTACAAAGTGATCGTGGAACCATATTTTGAAAAGTGTAGAATTCATCCATGAGTTGCTCTGGGCTGCACAGAGAACAAGGGGTGTGATTGTTTACACGTTTTAAACAGCATGGTTCCCTAGACTTTCCAATCATGAATGGTTGCAGCTTATGAGAACCAGTGGCATTTGTGCAACCGAGGGCTCACCCTCTCTTTATGTTTTTGAACCCTGGAGCATTGCGCTCATCCCCATGTGCCAGTGTTTTGCCTGGCAGACACCTCCAGAAGAGACCGGTCTCATCAGCATTGAAAACTTGCTCTGCCATGAGACCCTAGCTAACAATGATTTCAGTCAATTTTTCGATAAAGGATGAATTCTCTTGTGGCACTTAATCTCTCACCATACAGCCTGAGTTGATGGATGCCGTGTCGTATTTTAAAATGGTCCAGCCTATCCATCACTCACCATGAATGGTGCCAGATACAAGTTTTTGATGAAATAGCAAGGTCTTCTCCTTCAATAAAGGCCCAGAAATAGGAGTACCTTCTCCTTTCCTGGCTAAACCAAACGAGATGGCAGAATCCCTCTCGTCATTGGCACAGGTCTGCATATTCTGCAGCTATCACCACCTGACTAGGACTCCATGGAGCTGGCAAAGTTTTTTAGTTTTTCTTGTCTCCTTTGATGTCGAATATGGTCAACTTTCTCACACCATATTCTGCAGCCAGGCAACCTGTTTTTTCACCGCTTCTCCAGTTGCTCGACTATTCTGAGCTTTTGAGACACGTTCAGTACAGTCTGCTTTCGTTAGACATGATCGTACAGTGTGTTTTCCAAGGATGTAGTGACTGAACACGTAGTGATAACCATTTAAATATACTGTAGTACTGTATTGTAACAACTATCCACTAGGTGACTGTAATTTACTGTAATTGACAGAACCAGAACTTTAATTGACAAAACCAGTACCAGACTATCAAGTACAGACTGCCAAAGTCAGACTGTCAGTTACAGTTAACAACCACTGCAACATAAACAGCGCATCAACAACTCGTGACGTGTTAGACATGGAATAAGAATGTGACATGGGGGACACAATGGTAGTCCATTAGATAGGGATTCGGATACGCGGTTTCGGATAAATGGGATTCTACTGTATTAGCTTTAATGAGTTTGTCCCTTGTTGTGACTGTCAGCCATTTCCCATCAGTTTTTCCAGTCTTCACTGCCTGCACTGAGGGCAGGGACTATGTATTGTAAGTCTCAATTATGAATAGCAGCTGCTGCAGAATGACCAATTAGCTTTTTGCATAAAGGAAAGTTTTATTTACCTACTGCCTGGGAAGTTTAATTACAAATGGCTGCAGAGCTCGGCAGACATTTTGAGCACCTTGGGGACTTCTGCTGCAAAAGTTATGCTAATGAGGGCTACCAACAAATGGCAGAGTTGGTATCAGGTTGGTATCAGGTAAATAAAAATGTACTTTTATGCTAAAAGCCCTAATCGAGCATTTCTGCAGCAGCTGCTGCAATTACCATGGTTATTGGAGTTTTCATTAAAAGAAAGTGTATTTTCTGGTCCTCCTGCCTGCTCTGAAGACCAGGAGTGAGTATACATCATTTCAGCTGTGTCTCAGTGTAGCAGCTGGATGGGTGGCAGGCTGGTGAGGGTGGGATGGAGTGTGATTTAAAATATACCAAAATACCTGATATGAAAAGGAAAAACAATGCCAAATTTGCTCTATCAGAGCGAAGAATGAAAAGAGAAGATTACAAGATGAGCAGTGGAGCTTTAGGGAGGGACAGTTTATTTAAAAATGTGTCCTTTTAAAACATAATGGCTCAATATTCAAATAGGCACGTAAGCATCGTACAACTACTTCCACTGCATTTGTGCCCAACCTGGTGGCTGCAATATTCAGTTGGATAGTGCATGTTGCTATCTGACTGAATATCGGGTTGTATTGTTGCAGGGGCATGCATTAGTGCTGCCAGCATGGACCTGTGCTGTATATAGCCCCCAGGAAATAGTCCTGCACAACACTGGAGGGTGCCAAGACCTCTGAGGGTTTGCAGGCTATGGTCTGGCACCTGGGTCCAGTGCAACAACACAGAATTTGTCCAGCAAGAAAGAGGTTTCTCTGCAGGGCAGGATAGGATTTTCTTGGTTTTAACTTTAATTTGCCAGGGAGGAACTGTAGCTGGGACATATTTGCTGTCAGTTGTGACTAGACCTGTTACTTAACCTTTGTGAAATAGGTGTCTGAAAGGAAGGAAGGCATTCCCTAGGGTGAAGGGTAAGAGTTGTAGGTGATTGTTTCTGGATGGCATAGGTTTACCAGGAAAGGCACACTGAGCAAAAGATGCCTCGTCCTCATGGTGCGACTGGGGTTCATGGAGGATGGTATACATACAGCAGTCAATAGGTTGAGCTTGGAATGGAGCAATATAACAATCGTTACATAATTAAGTGAGATTACTTACAAACTCGTTACATGAGGAGTACAGTACATAACATGAGCCTCAAGGAAAGTGGCATACAAAACTGAATACAGATCTTGGCCTATACGTGATTAAATAAGTGCCAGTAACAGATTTAACTGAAGCAAGAAACACCAAGTTGGCAGCGGAAATGGAAGTAGGAGATTGGGGTAAAGGAGAGGTGGCAGGGCTGTTAAGTAAACACTAGGGGTATTTAGGAGGAGGAGGTTAATTTAGGAAGGGTGGGGAATGAGACAGTAAGTGCATTGGTTGTATAGGGCAACGATAAGCCAGACAATTAGGTGAAGGCCAGCTGGTCAGCACGTGAGGAGGAGGTGATCGGGGGTGAAGCGAAGCCATCAAGGGGTGGGAAGAAACCTCAGAGGTTGCTAAGAAACAGGAGTGGTTGGACCATGGTGGGCTCAGGAGGGTGAGGGTGGTAGAACAGAGACACATCCTCCAGTTGTGCCTCTCCACAATTCATTCACCACTCTGGTGGAGCATGGTTCCTCCATGGAGGCACCTGCAGTGGAGACCAAGGAGAATGCTGGGAACTTCCACAATGGAGACCCACAGGAGGATGGCCCATTACCCCACAGGGAAAGGAAACAACTCCTGGTGGGGACTCAATTGTTAGGGGGTAGAACTGGGGAGGGAAGGGAAAGGAGGTAAGGTGTCTGCCGGGCCAAGGCTTGGAGGGACAGGAAATGAATCCTCAGGATCATGGGAGCAGCGGCAAGGGAGGGAGCTGGATGTCATTATCCACCTAGGGATGAATGACCTGGCTGAGAATGGGATCAGAGCAGTGCAACAGAAGTTTGTGGAGTTGGGGAGGGGCCTTACATAGAAATATAGAAACACATAATTTGACGGCAGATAAGGACCACTTGGCCCACCCAGTCTGCCCATTTTCCTACCTGATGGATTAGCTGCAGATTCTAGTTAATCAACAGCTTACTTCCTCCTGCCCCCACTAGAATTGCCTTTTGCCTGTCTCATGCATTCTTGAATTCTCCCACTGTTCCTGACTCCACAACCTCCTCAGGAAGGCTGTTCCGTGCATCCACAACTCTCTCTGTGAAAAAATACTTTCTAACATTACCTCTGAGCGTCCCCTATCTTCAAAGTGTGCCCCTTGTTCTTGCACATCTCTTCTTCTGAAAGACACTACCCTCTTGTACCTTATTAATTCCTTTGAGATACTTGAAAGTTTCTATCATGTCTCCCTCTCCTCCTTACCTCAAGGGTATACATATTAAGCTGCTTTAGTCTCTCCTCATATGTCTTCTGGTGCAGACCTTGCACCATTTTGGTTGCCCTCCTCTGAACAGCCTCCACTCTATGTCTTTGCGAAGGGGCTCCAGAATTGCACGCAGTACTCCAGATGGGGTCTCACTAACTGTCTGCAGAGAGGGATAACAACTTCTTGTTTTCACTGTTGATGCCTCTCCTATGCATCCCAGTTTCCCCAGCCCTCCTTACTGCCTTCTCACATTTCTTGCCCACCTTTAGGTTATCTGATATAATTACTCCTAGGTCTCTTTCGATTTTTGTTGTTGTTATTAACTCACCCCCATTGTGTACTCTTCCCTGGGTTTTGTTTCCCAGATGCATTACCTTGCACTTCTCTTTGCATCAAATCTGAGCTGCCATGTATTTGACCATTCCTCCAACCGTGCCAAGTCCCTTTTCATTCTTTCCACCCCACCTTGTGTATCAACCCTGTTTCAGATCTTTGTGTCATCTGCAAAGAGGCATATCTTTCCTTCCAGGTGCTCTCAATGTCACTTATAAAGATATTAAAGAGGACCGTCCCAGTACCAAACCCTGTGGTACCCTCAGTTACCCTCCTTTCTTCACTGTGGACTTCATTTACTATTACCTTTGCATCCTGTTGTCTTAGCCAGTTTTTATCCAGGCTACCACCTTGGGACCCACTCCAGGGCTGGCTAACTTGTATATTAATCTTTGTGTGAGACTGAGTTGAATGCCTTGCTAAAATCTAGGTAGGCTATATCCACAGCCCCTCTGGTTTACTACTTTGGTCACCCAGTCAAAGAAATCTATTAGGTTCATCTGACATGACTTTCTTGCTGTGAAACCATGCTGCCTTGGGTTCTGTGCCCCACTGGCCTCTAGGTACTCAACAATTCTTTCCTTTAGAAGTGATTCCATCATTTTCCTTACCACTGAAGTCAAACTAACTGGTCTGTAGTTTCCTGCCTCTGCCCTGCTCCCACTTTTGTGAAGTGGAATCACATTGCCCTTCTCCAGTCCTCAGGTACCATCCATCCTCCCATGATTTGTTAAAGAGAAGTCAGTGGTGTTACTAGTTCTACCCTTAGTTCTTTTAGTATTCTTGGATGAATCCCATCAGGCCCCATTGCTTTGTCCACCCTCAGTTTCAAGAGTTCTTTCAAAACCCTTTCTTCTGTGAATGGACTGGTATCGACCCCCTATTCAGAGTTTCTCCTTGTTTGGCTTAGGCACCTCCCCTCTTCATCTGTTGTGAATACTGAGCAGAAATATTCGTTCAGTATCCCTGCTTTTCACTGTCACCCTCTGCCCACATTCCTCCCTTTATTAAGTCTCTGTACCTCCTTGGTCTTTCTTCGCTCCCTAATGTACCTATAAAAGGTTTTATCCCTTTCTTAACAGAGTTGGCTATCTTTTCCTCATTTTGTGCCTTTGCTATTCAGACTGCCTTCCCTGCCTTCTTCTGCTTTAACTGATAAAGTTATCTGTCCTGCTCCTTCTGTGTTTCCTTATATTTCCTGAATGCTATCCTTTTCTCTTAACTGTCCCTGCCACCTCTTTGAGAACCATAGTGTTTTTTCCTTCGTTTTGTTTTATTGATTTGCTTCACACAGGCTCGTTGCCTCTGTGATGGCTGTTTTAGTATTCCCCATTGTTCCTCCACCCCACCTTCTTGCCCATTTGCTAGTGCTTTTCTAAGGCACTCTCTCATTTTCCCAAAGTCAGCCTTCCTAAAGTCCAATACTCTTGTTTTTGTATGGCTTGACTCTATGGATGTGTTTATTGTGAACCACACCATTTAGTGGTCACTTGTTCCCAGATGGCTACCCACTTCTAAATCTGAGATCCTTTCTCCTTCCCCATTTGAGAGTACCAGGTCTAAGATTGCTCCCGCAGAGTGGGTTCCAACACTAGTTGTCTGAGGCATGCCCTGCAGAGCATCAATAATGACCCTGCTCTTGGATATACCTGCAGCAAAGGTACTCCAGTAAACATCTGGCCAAATCCTGAGCTCTGCCAGGTTTTCAACCAGTCATTGAATCCCATGGTGTGAGTACCTAGCCTCATCCATGCCTTAGACTAGTAGCACACACAGTAACTTTCTCGGAAGTGCTACTTGTCTATGGCATGGATGAGGCTAGGGTACCCACACCATGGGATTCAATGACTGTTGAAAAGCTGGTAAAGCTTAGGATTTGGCTTCACTGGGGACTGGGGCTCCACCTGGAGGGATACAGGCCTATACAGGTGTGATGGTCTGCATCTATCCAGGAGAGGAACCAAGATCCTAGGTGATAGGTTTAAATGCTTCAATGGCAAGCAATTAAACTAGCCAAGGGGGAGGCACTGAAAAGGAGAAGGGAATCCTAGCCCCCCAAAAATCAGGGTAATTAATGAGGTAAACACCAAGACAGAGCAGTCAATAGGAGAAGAGTAGGGTAAATGGAGAAAAGACAAAGGCAGTAGGGACAGGGATGTGGAAAGAAATAAAGCCATAAAAATGGAGGGTAATGAGTACCAATGCTCATAGTCTAGGTAAAAGCTCCCTGAAATGGTGGCCTTGATGGAAGAGGGATGCCTGGATATTGTAGCAGTCACAGAAACATGGTACACAGAGAGGCATGACTGGGATGTCAACATACCACGGTACACAATCTACAGTAGGGACAAGGAGGAAGAAGAGGAAGAGGAGTAGCTCTTTATGTAAGGGAAGGGATCAAAGCAACAGAACTAAAGGGTAAACAGTTAGAGATGAGGCACTATGGGTCACCCTGGAGACTGGAAATGGCTCCACAATCTGCACAGAGGTTGTATACAGAGCCCATCTCAGGGGAGGAAATGGACAAGGAAATGATAGAAGGCAATCTTGGGATGGCAGAAAAATGGAGATATTGCTGATGGGGACCTGAATATGCCAGATGTTGACTGGAGCACTTTTGCTGCAGTGACATCCAAGAGCAGGGCTATTCTCGATGCCCTACAGAGGGCATGCTTCAGACAGCTAGTTTTGTAACCCACTCAGGAGAGAGCAATCTTAGACCGGTACTCTCAAATGGGGATGGAGAGGATCTCTGATCTTGAGCGGGTAGCCATCTGGGAACAAGCGACCACCAAACAGTGTGGTTCACGATAAACTTAGCTGTAGAGTCAAGCCACACAAAAGTGAAGGTACTGGACTTCAGGAGGGCTGATTTTGTCAAAATGGGAGAGTGCCTCAGAAAGCACTAGCAAACAGGCAAGAAGGTGGGATGGAGCAACAATGGGGAAACATCAAAACCACCATCATAGAGCAACAAGCCTTTTGTGAAGCAAATAAATAAATCAAAACAAAAAAAAACACTATGGTTCTCAAAAGAAGTGGCGAGGAAGGTAAGGGAGAAAGATAGCATTCAGGAAGTGTAAGGAAACACAGAAGGAGCAGGACAGAGAACTGTACCAGTCAAAGCAGAAGGAAGTGGGTAAGGCAGTCAGAATAGCAAAGGCCCAAACCGAGGAAAAGATAGCTAACTCAGTTAAGAAGGGGATAAAACTTTTATAGGTACATTAGGGAGCAAAGAAAGACTAAGGCAGGGATACTGAGGCTGAACAAAGAGGAAGATGGTTGGGCAGACAGCGACAGTGAAAAGCAAGGATACTGAGCGGATACTTCTGTTCAGTATTCACAATAGAAAAGCAGGGGAAATACATAATCCAGTCAATGTAAGCACTCTGGATGAGGGGTTGATATTAGTCCTTTCACAGAAGAAAGGGTTCTGAAAGAACTCTTAAAACTGAAGGTGGGTAAAACAATGGGGCCTGATGGGATTCACCCAGTATTCTAAAAGAACTAAGGGAAGAACTAGTAACACCACTGACTACCCTTTTAATAACTCATGGGAGGATGGTGTGGTACCTAAGGACTGGAGGAGGGTGGATGTGATTCCTCTTCACAAAGTGAAGCAAGACAGAGGCAGGAAACTACAGACCTGTCAGTTTGACCTCAGTGGTAGGGAAAACGATGGAATCACTTCTGAAGGAAAGAACTGTTGAGTACCTAGAGGCCAGTGGGGCACAGGACCCAAGGCAGCATGGATTCACAGCAAGAAGGTCATATCAGACAAATCTAATTGATTTCTTTGACTAGGTGACTAAAGCAGTAGACCAGGGAGGGGCTGTGGACATGGCCTACCTAGACTTTAGCAAGGCATTTGACACAGTCCCGCACAAAGATTAATAAGCAAATTAGCCAGCCTGGGAGTGAGTCCCAGTGTGGTAGCCTGGGTAAAACACTGGTTGGACAACAAGACACAGCGGGTAATAGTAAATGGAGTCCACAGTGAAGAAAGGAGGGTTACTAGTGGGGTACCGCAGGGTTCAGTACTGGGGCCGGTCCTTTTAATGTCTTTATAAGTGACATTGCAGATGGACTGAAGGGAAAGTATGTCTCTTTGCAGATGACACAAAGATCTGCAACAGGGTTGATACACAAGGTGGGGTGAAAAGAATGAAAAGGGACTTGGCAAGGTTGGAGGAATGGTCAAATGTATGGCAGCTTAGATTCAATGCAAAGAAGTGCGATAATGCACCTGGGAAACAAAACCAGGGAAGAGTACACAATGGGGGTGAGATATTGACAACAACAAAAATGGAAAGGGTCCTGGGGGTAGTCACCTCATAAAGGTGGGCCAGCAATGTGAGAAGGCAGTAAGGAGGGATGGGGGATACTGGGGTGCATAGGGAGAGGCATCACCAGTAGTCTGTACAGACCGTTGGTAAGACCACATCTGGAGTACTGTGTATAGTTCTGGAGACCCCCATCTCCACAGAGACATAGACAGGATGGAGGCTATCCAGAGGAGGGCAACCAAAATGATGCAGGGTCTGCATCAGAAGACATATGATGAAAGACTAAAGGAAATAAAGATGTATAGCCTCGAGGAAGGGGGCATGAAAGAAACTTTCAAATACCTCAGGGAATCAACAAAGTCCAAGAGGGTAGCATCTTTCAGAAAAGAGATGTGCAAAAACAAGGATGCACAATTTGAAGATGGGGACAGCTCAGAAGAAAGTGAGGAAGTATTTCTTCACAGAGAGGTTGTGGAGACATGGAACAGCCTTTCTGAGGAAGTTGTAGAATCAAAAACAGTGGATGAATTCAAGAATGCATGGGACAGACATAAGGCAATTCTAGTGATGGGTAGGAGGAAGTAGGCTGTTGGTTAACTAGGATCTGCAGCCTATCCATTAGTTAAGGAAATGGGCAGACTAGGTGGGCCAAGTGGTCATTATCTGCCATCAAATTGTATGTTTCTATGTTTCTAGGGAAGAGTAGAACTGTTGCTGGCATGTGGGGCAGATTAGGTAGTATCAGGAGAACAGACTCAGCCTAAATTATGGCAGGCACATTGGGAGAGGCTGAGTGGCAAGTGCAGCAAGATAACGGAGGTATTGTGAGTGAGAGATAGGATAGTGTTGTATCTCTGACTGTGAGGAAAATACAGCAGGAAGTGCAAGTGACTTTATCGCAACAGCTGGGCAAGAATGCACACAAATAGTATAATCATTATATGTAATATTATCCTGGTGTCAATGACATGCTGTTGCTTTTCAAACAGGGAGCTCGCCCTGTGGCCCTGAGGGAGGGAGGGAGGGAGGCAAGCAAGCAGGTGTCCATGGACTTTATCCAGGATTCACAACCCACACATCAGCTTGTCATCTGCAGGACTACACAACTAGAAAGAACATAAAAAAGCAGGAGGTGTGATTCAATCAGTCCATGTGGGCTCACTACAGTCATGCTACAGATAAGTAACACTTCTGGTTCTTATTGCCATCCACAATGTGGTGCCATGCTCAATGTACTCACACCTGGAAACATTGAGGGCATTGCCATTCTAGTCTTCTTTCTAGTTCTTTGTAATCTGCCATTTGGCAAGGTAGGTTACAATAATAGCTCTTAAAATTATGCTCTGATCTCACTGCTCACGCATCCTGTTTATTTACAGAAGAGCATGTGGGCGTGGTCAGTGGGTGTGACAGCATGTATGGGATTGGTGGGTGTGACAGCATGCATGGGGGTATAGAATCATGAGGTGTGACAGTGGGCATGGTGTTATGGAGTCAGTTTGTGTGACAGCATGCATGGGGAGGCATAAAGTTGTGAGGTGTAATAGGCGTGCATGGTGGTATAGGTCAGTGAGTTTGACAGGATGCATAGGGGATGATGAGTGTGATAGTGTATGTGATCATTGGTTCTGACAGCATGAATGGGGCACATGATCAGTAGATGGATGTGACAGCATGCATGAGGATAGGGAATCATGAGATGTGACAGCCTACATGGGGTATGGGAGGAGAGCATTCATGGGGTATGAGATTGTGAGGTGTGACAGGGTACATGATGTTATAGGGTCCGATGGTGTAGCCAGATTGCATGGGGTTGGTGGACATGACACTGTAAGGGGAAATGGGGTCATGAGCTCTAACAATTCTTGCTCCATCTACAGCAAAACAAGAAGCTACCATGCTAAAGAAATTCACTTCTCAGCTGAGCTGCTGTGTTAATTTTTTGCAGGAGATGTCATTGAGTAACCCATATAGGGTGCCTCGAGGATGAGTGCTGGACTGTTCCTGTTTAATGCCTTTAAAGGTGACATTGCAGAGAAGCTGTAAGGAAAGGTCTGCCTATTTGGGATGAAACAAAATCTGCAATAGGTGGACACTCTGGGGAGGCAGGAGAAAGGATGAGCACAGACCTGAGATTCCTAGAGGAGCAATCAAGGATATGGCAGCTGGTTTTACAAAAGTGCAAAACAATGCACTTAGGGCACAGAAACCCAGAGGCGGAGTAAATGGGTGGAGTGGCATTGCCGACCACCAAGCATTAAAGACACATAGGACCATCCTACTGGAACTTAAAGACAGCCAGGCAGTGCGACAAGGCAGCTGGGAAGGTATGTGGATGCTGGGGTGCATAGGGAGGGGTATCACTGGAAGAAAGAGGGAGGTGATGTTGATTCTGTATTGATCGCTGATAAGATCCCTCTTAGAGTATTGTGTCCAGTTCTGGAGACCACATCTCCAGAAGGGCACAGACAAAGTGGAGGTGGTCCAGAGGAGGTAAACTAAATGGTGTAGGGTCTGCATCAAGCGCCTGAGTATAGAGTAAAGACATCTATATATGTACGACCTGGAGCAGAGGAGGGAGAGGGAAGATAATAGAGTCCTCTAAATACTCATGGTGGGTAAATTAGGTAGAAGAAATTAGTATTTTCAGTAAAAAAGGTGTTCAAGAACAAGGGATATGCTATGAAGCTGGTGGCGGGGGTGTTGATTCAGGAGAAATGTGAGGATGTACTTAAAGAGTAGCAGGTTATAAGAATAGCCTTCCAGCTGAAGTGGTGGAAGCAAAAACCAGTGGGGTTTAAGAATGTATGGGATAAGCACAAAGAAATCATAATGGAAAGGAAGGGGGGAACTGTAGATTGGGCACAGTCTGCAATAATAGTGTAGGTAGGAGAAATGGGCTAACTGAATGGGCCAAGCCATCCTAATCTAATCTGCCATCACAGTCTATGTTCTCTTAATTTGAACACCTATCAATTTTCATTTTTTCTTCATCTTGTTCCTAAAATCAAAATACTGACACTACCTTTCAATGGGAGTTTTAAATCATACTTTTGGTTTGATACTCATCTCACTCATCTTTATGTTCTAAACTTGACAATTGAGCGTGGATAGTCGGGGAGCCCGCTGGAAGTGGATGGGATAGAAGAGGACTGAGTATCCAAGAGGATACTCTCCTCCAGAGAGGGTGCCATCCTCATTGCGACATTGACACTTGTGTGACCAGAAATAGCAGGCATGGACACTGACTGGGAGGAAGATGCTGATCAGGGACCCACGTTGTGCACCACCGAATGCATGTGCACGTGGACTAATCCCACTAATATGCCCACCTTCCCGAGGTGGAAGTATAACCACAGAACAAAGAAACAAGCTGTAATAGAGCTTGATATGTCCAGTGATCCTGGGTTTAATTCCCACAACCTCCTCTTGCATAGTGTGTCACCTAAGCAAATCAGTTAACCTCCCCAGTGGGTTGACCATCTTGATCATCCTTGTGCCCAGTGGGCCTTACCTGGTTTCAAAGAAAAATATGTAAATAAAATAAAACTTAAACATACAGTATACCCCCAACTGGAAGCACTGACACGTTCCTTTTCCCTAATTTTGCAGGCACTTTCCCCAAAATATTGACTCACCCAAAAAATATTTTGTGATTCCCCATTTTGCAGGCTCGCCTCCACATATTTTGGAAGCCCCAACAGGCAATTTCAGTCCCCTTCTCCCCACCATCAGTATTAGCTACACCCCCACAGCAAGTATCTGCACCATGCTCATCCACAAGTAGTGCCCGGCCCTTACACTGTCAAAATCATTTCCACAGCTAGTATTAGCATTCTACTCTCCTATGGCCAGTGTCCATTCTCCACCCCTTACTGTCAGTATTAGCCTCCAATCCAACCACAGCCAGTGACCTGTGCCTCCAAATCTAGTCTCAGCACCTTCTCCCACCATAGCCAGTGTAGAGCCCAGTTCCCTAATTAGTAAGGATCACTTCCCTGCTCTTCCACTGCCATGAACTGCTCACTCCCTCCACAGTCAGTATCTACCCTTCGCTCCACCAGTTATGACAGAATCACTCAGTCCCCTGTCCCGCAGACAGCTGGAATCAGCTCCTACTCACCCACTGCCATTACATGCTCCCACTCCCACAACATCCAACCCACTGTTTTTTCCACCTGTGTCAGTATTAACACACTGCCTGCCCGCCATCAACCAGCAGAGCGGGATTTACATGGCCAAGGCCTATGCAGGTATCTGGTTAAAATATAATTGCAATTATAAGCGCAGTTAAATGTATGTAGGAAAAATAGCCTCAGTAAAAATGGTGACAAGGTGAGAAGAGCATGGGATTTTATCCTCCCCACCGGAAGTAAATCTGCTCCTGACTGTCACCTCCCAGGGGTTGGGTCTAGTAAATTGCATCCCCCAACTATAACCATCCAGGGGTTGGGAATAATAAATCATACCTCTCCGTTATGCTGTCCTGAAATAAAGCAGTTAAAGCCCATTTCGAACCCTTTCCTTAAAGGGACAATTATGTGGGTGAAATCTGTTACCCAAAAAGCCTAAACTTGAATTCACACCCTGATATGGAAATACTAACTCACCAAAAATAGTTACTAATTTGTTTTATTTAGAAAATGTTGACAAAAGAATGCCTGTTACACAAACATTTTGAGGACTTTAATCCACTTTCTCAGAGTGGACAGGATTCTCTTTCTACACAGTATAAACTGATATAAAACAAGCATTTGTCAATGCCGGACGTTCGCTTGCAGTTATTTGCAGTGGTGTTTGGCACGTATGGTGCTTTTACCCTAATGCCCTGTGCGATTGCTGGTATTTGCACTACAAATTTTCAGCATGACGCTTTGGTTACCCCCACCTCATAAAAAGCATTTGAGACCTCTGCTTATGAACAGTACCACTGTTATTTTGTTGATCTGTCCTGAACGTTGATTTTCCACAGCGACCACACCATTCTGCTCCACATGTGCAAAACACAGTTCAGGCAGGATGAAAATGACAGCTGTAGCCTTCATAGGGAGGTGTGAAGGGATGGCAATGTTGAACATCTGGAGTGAAAATACAACAATTTCTCGAACTTACGAGCCTACATGGAAACTGTGCAATGAATGCTCATGACACAGTCATTTTGTGGACTTTTGTCACCAAATTTTCAACATGGGCATTTTGGGACCTCTGCTCATGAACAGTGTCACTGTGATTTTCATAATCTGTCCTGAGCATTGATTTCTCACTGTGACCACACCATTGTGCGCTGGATGTGCAAAACACATTTCAGCCAGGATGTGAAAAATGTCAGCTGTACTGTTCATAAGGAGGTGTGAAAAATGCCAGTGTTGAAAATCTGGAGTGAAAATATTTCAACTTCGTTACGTAAGTGTGCGTGGAAACTCGCTAACGCACACTGTAACTACGCGTCATTTTGACATTTTTCACCAAATTTGCAAAATAGGCTTTTGGGAGCCCACCTCATTAACAGTGACACTGTTGTTTAGTTAATCAATCCCAAAAGATGATTTTGTGCAGTGACCATGAAATCACCTTTGGGGACCGAATAACTCACATGACAGTAACTGAATTCATGAGGTGGGGTCCCAAGAATCCCTGTTGAAAATGGTTCCAAAATTTGCAAAAATGCCCGAGATAGCCACCTAAGTTGAAAAAACATTTATGCCATTATACAGCTTACCGTCATTTCTTCAGTTTCGTTCAGCTTTCAAGAGTGCAGACGTGTTCCCACTCCACTGAAGATCATTGCGCCAGGCCCGGAGATAAGTATGGGGTGAGGGAGGTGGGGTATGCAGAGTGGTGGTGGGTTTGGGAGGGGCACAAGACACAGCGAGGGATGGTTTTCTGTTTTCACAGGTTTTAAAAAACAAAAGATGTTGCGGGACAGTTTTCCCATTTACAGGGACAATAGGCATGCTGGGGTGGGCTCCAGCATGCCACCTGGGTGTTTGTTGGGGGAAACTGGAGACAATGGGGACTGGGCACTCTGCCTGCACATACAATGTGTTTGGTGGGGGCAATAACAAGGGAGCAGGGTAGACGGCAGCAGAGGGAGGAAGTGGAGGATTTGATTAGCAGCCAGAGGAAAAGGGTGACATTAATATGCTAAATACACATACGTTACCACCGCTGATTGCAGTGGTGCTTTCTTTAACTGAAGACCACTGAACCAAACTGCTGTCATAGACAGCTCATGCATTCATTGGTGCAGTAGGGTTGCACACGTTACACTGAGCACTGCATTGGACAGGAGGGTCACACACCTTCAAAAAGTCGTACTGTCCCAAAACGTTCCTTGCACATGCATGCAAGCGAATGCAAAATAAACAAGCATTTGTCAATGCGAATGCTGCTTGCTTCTATGTGCTGTTTAGGTATTTGGAGATCATTGGAGTGCAAATATTGAAAATTCATCGAACTTCTGAGCATGCGTAGGAACTGCGCAACGACACCTCGTAAAACAGTCATTTTAGAATTTTTCACCCAATTTTAACATAGCCATTTTAAGACCTCTGCTCATGAACAGTGTCACTGTGATTTTCTTAATGTGTCCCATACATTGAGTTTGCACACCGACTCGCGCCACTGTGCGCTACATGGGCGGAAACACATTTTGGGCAGGATGTGAAAATGACAGCTGTACTGCTCATAAGGAGGTGTGGTAAAATGGCAATGTTGAAAAATCTGGAGTGGAAATATTGCAGATTCATGACCTACAGGCGTGCGTAGGAACTGCGCAATGCGCTCGTAAATCAGTCATTTTTAGGAATTTTTCACCAAATTTTCAACATAGCCATTTTAAGACCTCTGCTAATGAACAGTGTCACTGTGATTTTCTTAATGTGTCCCATACATTGATTTCGGACACCGACTGCGCCATTGTGTGCTACATGGGCGGAAACACGTTTGGGCAGGATGTGAAAAATGACAGCTGTACTGCTCATAAAGAGGTGTGGTAAAATGGCAATGTTGAAAATCTGGAGTGAAAATATTGAAAATTAAGACTTACGAGTGTGCGGCATAAGAACTGCTAACCACACCGTAAAACAGTTATTTTAGGAATTTTTCACCAAATTTTCAACACAGCCATTTTAAGACCTCTGCTCATGAACAGTGTCACTGTGATTTTCTTAATGTGTCCCATACATTGAGTTTGCACACTGACTGCGCCATTGTGCGCTACATGGGCGGAAACACGTTTTGGGCAGGATGAAAAAATGACAGCTGTAATGCTCATGAGGAGGTGTGGTAAAATGGCAATGTTGAAAATCTGGAGTGAAAATATTGAAAATTAAGAACTTACGAAGGCAAGTGAGAACTGCGCAACGACACTCGTGAAACAGTCATTTTGCTGAATTTTTTCACCAAATTTCAATATAGCCAGTTTAAGACCTCTGCTAATGAACAGTGTCACTGTGATTTTCTTAATGTGTCCCATACTTTGATTTTGACACTGACTGCGCCATTGTGCGCTACATGGGCAGAAACACGCTTTGGGCAGGATGTGAAAATGACAGCTGTACTGCTCATAAGGAGGTATGGTAAAATGGCAATTTTGAACATCTGGAGTGAAAATATTGAAAATTCATGAACTTATGGAGCGCGATGAGGAACTGCGAACGACGCCATAAAATGGTCATTTTAAGAATTTTTCCACCAAATTTTCAACATAGGCTTTTGAGAGCCCACCTTATGAACACTGGCAGTGTCATTTCATTAATCATTCCAGAAAGGTGATTTGTACAGTGACTGCGAAATCACCCTTTGGGCCCAAATAACGCCATGAAAGTGACAGCATTCATGAGAAGGGGTCCAAAACCCCATGTTGAAAATTTGGTGCAAAATTCCAAAAATGCCTGAGATATGCAAAAAGTTGAAAACCCCTATCTATCCCATTATACAGCTTACCTGCATTTCCTCAGTTCCTGTCGGCTTTGAAGAGTGCAGATGTGTTTCCGTCCCGGGTCGATCGCGACTGACTCTGGACGCATGGGGTGAGGGGTGTGGGGAGCAGGGTGTGCAGTGGGTGGTGCGGGTTGTGGGGGTGGGGAGACAGCGATGGAACATTTTCTTATTTACAGGTTGTTTTTTTTTATTCAGACGACGCGGGATGTTTGCCACGCTGGGGTGGGCCCTAGCGTGGCAGCAGGAAAGCCTTTGGGGGACATGGAGCCGATGGGGGATTGGGCACCCCTGTCAGCTAAAATAAGATTTGCCACACTGGGGTGGGCTCCCAGCGTGGCACCAAAGCTTTGGGGAGGGGCATGCAGACTTGGACGTATTTTGTTTCGGGTGCTCATACAGAGGCGCTGCCAGCACTGATCAGAAGGTGGTTTCTTTGAAGGAAGACCACTGCTGTCATACACAGCATCCGTATCCATTGGTGCAGGACCACCAAGCTCATAAATAGAGCAGTGGATTGCACAGGACAGTCACACCTCCAAAGTGTTCTATTCTCCCAAGACGCCTTGCGATGCGTGCAAGTGAATGTAAAATGAAATACTGTCCTTTGAGGTTATTGTACCCTGTACAGTCCACTGAAATAAATCAAACAGCAACTGTACCTTGGTTTAGTCCTCATTAAACTTTTCTATTCCATTTGCACATTTTTAGAGATATGTTTATATATTGTGCACATTATATTATTTTTCATTCCACATGAATGGATTATCATCAGGGTCTGTTTGAAAAAATAAACTTTTCTAGTTGTCACATCTACAGTATGTGCATGTTGAGTGGTGTGCATTCTATCAGTTCCTAACAGGTTTTCATATCTTTAGACATATGGAACCGAATATTTAAAAAAAGCTATTTCAAATGATAGTAAACTCTGATTTTAACTGTCTGCTATTGTGTAAAGATAAAACCATTTATTGCCTGCTCTGCAGTGTATTTATAATGCTGCAGCAAGGGCAGACCAACATGACCCCTGCCATTTGTGAAGTGTGGAAGTTTGGGGTTTAAATTAAAAAGAAAGTGCTCTCTTGCACCACTCCTCTATAGGAAAACAAATAAAGTACCTATCAGCCTCACAACTATAGTCATCCTCACTCTGGCCATGTAGGTTTACAAATGCTGTTGACTTCGTCACCTCTACCCTTTGTGGACTTTTCAAGTTACAGGAGAAACAACTGCCATTTCCCCTGCTGCATGTGCTGTTTCAGGTGAGCACACAACTGGAAAGGATGACATTAGAACAGCATTTCAGTTCCGTTCAGTTCAGCCGCTTGGAAAGTTTAAATGGCAGAGCAGCAGGAGCATCACTGGAAAAAAGCTTGAAATGGGAGCAGCAAGAACAGAGATTTTCTGACAGAGGAAGGCCCTTGCAGATAAACCAGGTACTTAACGCTTTGTTTACTTTACAACCTCCGTATGTGGCTGCCCACACAGAAAAGAAGGCTTTCAAATTCGAGTATTCTTCATTTTTTTTAAATGGATCCAGTTATTTTCATGTTTTGAAGTCATTCAAATTGACAATAATTGTACCTCAAACACCAGTTTTATCCATTGAAAACGTCTTAATTTGTTCTCAAATGCCCTTAAAAAGTGCACTAAAATGCTAATTAGCCTTCGAAAAGAAGATTAAAAGACTTGTAAAAACATTATGAAAAGTCTTCAATTCCACCAGAGCTCCTTGTTTTCCACCTAAAATGAAGGCCTTCAAATATACTTCAGTTTCTGAAGTAATTCAAATTGACTTCCATCGCACCTCAAACACCAGTTTTTATCCATTGAAAATGTCTCAATTTGTTCTCAAATGCCCTTCAACAAGTGCATGAAAATGCTAATTAACCTTCAAAAGAATACTGAAATACTGGCAATAAACTGTTCACTGACCCATGCAGCAAGTATAGTGTTATCCTCGTGCAGCAGTGTTAGTTTGGTTTCTGGCCGTCACACTTTCTATTCCAGAGGAATTAACACACTGCAGGGTGCAAGGCAAGGAACTCTCGGAGAGGGTTCCGCCTCTAAAGGTGCCACAGGACGATTAACGTGATAAAGAAAACCTTAGGAATCCCTAAAAATGTAGTGTCATCCCCAAAAGGAGGCAACACGATGCATATGAGCAAGCAGTAACTGTGACATAGGGCAGTAACTGTAACATAGTAGTAGAGAAGCATAGGCAGTTTGATAATGCAATGAGATGTTCAGTTTGATAACATAATGACTGCCCAGGTTTGTTTTGCTTTGAGATTAGGGGATCCCTAAGGAGAGAGGGAATGACATGACATCCTCCACCTCCATCCAACAGCAGGAACCTACCTAAAGAAACTAGGAGAAACAACTATGCTAAGTGTTATGACCTGAGGCAATGGAGGAGAGAAAACCCTTGAGGAGGAAATCTCCGGGGATCCAAGACCTAGGTCACCTTCCCTCCAGGCTTGGGATAGTTTATTTAGTGATGGCTCTGTAGCTGCAATTTGGAAAACCCAATTAAAGGTAGGTGGAAAATATTCCAGTTTAGAGGAAGGCTCTCACCAAACCCTCTAGCGGGAATGCTGTGGAAGGCTGCAGAAAACTCTGCAACAATACATGCATCCAAGGCGCAGGAGGAGAGCAACAACTGCTGAGGCACTAACCTGGCCTACCCAACCTAAATCAAACCAGGTGAACCAGAGGCAGTAATATGGAGAATGCGTGAAGGTGCCTTGCTTTGAAACCACTAAAGTTAATGGCTAACCATTATAGTGAAACACTAGAGCCAAAGAAAATCATCATAACCACCCTTCACAGCTAGTCTTAAATTCAACACCAGGAGCTGCTGTCATGTAGCAGGCAGCTAAAGCCAAGCCCGGGTGAGAACATTCCCAGCAATGGGCCAGATGAGAAGGATCCCACCCCAAGTTGGATGCGCTCGAGATACGGACTACATGCAGAGGCGAGACCATTGGCTGCAGGAACCCCGCGCCAGAATAGAATAGTTGGCATGCCCCAGAAATTGACTGAGAGCTGAAAGCTGGTGAGCTGAATAAACACGGCGTGTGAGATGGTAATGAGCATTGAGTGCTGAGACCTTGCAGGTCGAATGCAGATTGAGTGCAGCAGAATCCCAGAGGCTGAAGCCAAGGGGATGGCAGTAGGCATGAAGAAATGGTTTAACGTAAGCAAGGAGCAACAGTTACGTAAACAAGTGAGGACCTGCATGTAGGTCATTAGCAGTAGCAGTGATAGATGGACCTGCATAACATACTGTATAGCAATTAAACAGCATTATACAATGGCAAGAAAGAATCTTGGACTGTGATTGGTCAATCTGGGGTGGACCCATGGCGTTATCCCAGCATAACACCACAGCTTTAGTGTCAGGCTCTTATTTCTTTTATTTTTTCCATCTCCTGTTAAGAAACAGAAATATTTTTCCACACTAATAAAAACATTCTTTAACATTATTTTTTATTCTATATAGTAAGTAAGTAAGTACAATTTTATTTTTAAGCACTTTCAGAAATCCAAAGTGCTGTACAAATGAGCAACATTTAAAATTACAAACATATTATTAATAATAACAACAATAAAATCATTTTCCAAATGCTTTCAAAAACAAAAAAGTTTTAACTCTGATTTAAAACTCGGCAGTCAGGCAGCCTCAGATCCGACGAGGTAGAGAATTCCACAGAGTGGGGCAGTGTAAGAAAATGCACATGCCCCAGATGTCTTTTAACGAACCCTGGGAATCTCTAGCAATCCCTTGTCAGAGATATATTACAACAAGCCATTGTATAATAGGAATAATGTACTCCAGGGGTGCGTCGTGCTGATCATAGCATGCCTGGCATTTGTACTGGCCCGCGGCCTCCGCCCAATCCCCAGGCGTAGCATTGTCCCAGCATGATACACATTCTGTTATGCATTATTCCTTTATTGAACTGGGGGCAAGCCAGCCAGACATGAATAGCCAAATCAAGATGACAAATACTCTGAGGATTTTTCAGCGGTGAGGCAAGATTTAATAAGAAAGCTATATTAACAGCCTCAGCAGGAGCCTAATTGGCTGACCTCAGAGTTGTAACTACAATAAAACACAGAGACAAATGCTTTGAAAGCAGGTGTAGCAGGCAGTGCAATGAAGATGCTAGTAGAATGAGAGCAGCACAGCTAGGGTCAGAGTAAACCATGTCAGGTGAAAAGAATTGAGTATGCAACATGGAGCAGTTATGGTTGAGCTGAAACACAGATAATGACTGCAGTTGCACTGCAGTAGTTTGAGCGTGGAGCACAGTGTAAAAACACAAGCATTGGGTACAATAGTAATTACAAACAGCAGCAGTGGCTGCAGATGTAGGTAACTGAAAGCAGTAGCATGAGCTCAGAGTAGCAGTATGCTAGGAGTTGCAGTGCAAGTAATTTGAGAGTTGTGAGTAACTGAAAGCAAGCAGAATGAGGTCTGGAGTAGCAGTATGCTAGGAGCTTGGAAACAAAGCCCCCCACAAAAAAAAAGGAAGGAAGCACACACATCAAGGCAAAATACAAACCAGAAGCAGGAAAATAACACAGAAGCCCAGCAGAGACAAGCAGGAGCAGCAAGGGGGCAGGCCCCAGCCAGCCAGGGAAGCCCAACCAGCTCAAAGGACAAACCGACAGAGCCTTCTGCTGCAAAGAAAAATGCTTCACAGTGAGGCTGGAAGGAACTGCTTATATAGCTCAGAAGTGAGAGTGACTGGCTGCTTGGTCACTGAACTCCAGGCAAAGCCTTACCAATTATGAACAAGACCTTCACCTGTACCTGAAATACCTTTTAAAGGAAAACTCTGGTTTGCAGAGGCTCCCACCCCTGCAAACATTACCCTCTAGTTTAAATTTAGTAGAAAAATGCACTTTTTCTCCTGCAATAAAGTTGTTTAATTTAGTTTTTAAAGTCTGCTACGAAGTATGGTAGCTGTTTAGATGGCTCCATTTACTGAGAGTGCGGGTGCAGTGCTGTCCGCGTGTGCTTCAGTACAAATGCATTGAAGCACACGGCACAGCACCACACCTTACAATAAATGGAGCCACCTAAGCATCTGCCATACTTTCATGTAGAGGACTTTTCAAAATTAAATTAAACAACTTTGCCACCAGAGGAAAAGTGACTTTTCTACTAAACCTAAACTGGAGGGTAAGGTTTGGAGGGGCAGGAGCCCCTGCAAACCAGAGTTTTCTTAAAGTACAACAGTCCTGAAACATAATAATCACATGGCCATCAAATCAGAGAAACTGTCTGTCCGACCATGGGCCCTCGTCCACTCTGACTAGCATCCCCTACCCACATGTCCCATCTCTGCCCACCCTGACCAGCAACTGGAACCCAAACCAGTCTTCCCACCTACATTCTCCCTGTCCTCCACCCGAATCAGCCATGGGACTACTGGGCTGGCCGGCCTCATCTATGCCCCCATGATATCTTCTAAATGGACCAGCCTTGGGATGACTGGCCTCCTAGGTCTACGTTTCCATTGTCCACCCACTCAGACCAGCCCTGGGAGCACTGGATCTACCACCACACCCACTGTACATGTGAAGCTTGCCAGGATTAAAACTAATTCTGTAGCATGCTGCAGCAGCGTTACTACAGTGAACAATGCAATCTTAATGGTAGTCAGTCCCTTTATCATACAGGACATTAAGACACTGCACTTTATCCTAACGGGCTTTACTGCACATTCTCCTTGTCCCTCGATCTGGATCAGTGTTGGGATCCAAGGTCTAGCTTTCCCTCAGCAAAATCTCACCTTTTGTCCACTTGGACTATCCCTGGGAACCCATACTGGTTGTCTCCATGTGTGTCACTATGTTCCTTCACCCAGATAACCCCTTGGACCATGAGACTAGCCTTCCACATCTATCATTCCCCTGTCTGCCCACTCCAGACCTGCCGTGGGACCACGGACCAGCTTTTCCCACCTATGTCCCAATATCCCCTAACCTGGACAAGCCTTGAGACCACTATACTGCCCTCCTCATTTAAGTCCCTCTTCTTTAACCACCAAGACTAGCTCTGAAGCTCAAACTGGCATTTCTCACCTACTGTATGTCCATCCTTCTACCCACCAGGACCAGTCGTGCAAATCCTAGAAAAGTATATGACACCAGCCTCCACATTCATCTCCCACACTGTCCAGCCCTTGAACTCCCTGACAGGTGTCCTAAACTCACTTCTAACCTCTACTTCTAGCAGAGCCAGATAAGGACCCATGAATGGGTGTCCAACTCACACCTGTTCCCTATATTTTTAATTGGACCAGCCATAGGACTCGTAAGCAAGGGTCACACATTCATCTCCACCCCTTGTCCCATCTGGGGCACCTCATAGTTCATAGAACTTGGGTCTGAAACACATCTGCATACACTTCTCCTACTCATACCATCCTTAGGACCCTAAAATAGGGCCAGATACCCACATGCACCTTCATCAGATTTACTATAGCATACTGAAATGTCGATCTCAACACCCAGGAGCCCATAAATTATAGCCCAACAGTCGGTATCCTGAAAGTCTGGAACTGCATGCAGCAGATGTTTTTTGTGTGTTTCAAGCGGTGGCAAACCTCCTAATTAATGATTGCCAACTCTTCAGCAAGCAATTCCAGACTGTTGGTATCCCGACTATTGGGCATAATTTTCAGGCTCCTGGCATTGATTCTGCAATCTGTATGTAACACTCCCTTCATCTTCCACTCAGACTACCTTTAGGGTCACCAAACAAGGATTCTGACACCACCTGCACCTTCTTTCACACCATTCCTAGAACCTCAGAATGAGGATTCAATAGCCACCATATTATGCCCCCACAGACCACCTATAGGCCCTTTGGAGCCTATTTACTCATCTGAATCACCAAAGGTATCCCCCAATGAGCTTCCCCAGCTATGACCCTCTTCTTCCCACCTGAACCTCCAAGGGCACCCACATAATAGAGTCCCCACACATTCACCTCTTCTCCCATCTGGACCACAAGAACCACATACCCCCACCCAGGACACTGGGGGACTGGAAACCCATGGTCATGATTGGGGCAGCCAGGAGTCTAACAACATGATTATGGAGTGGGAAGCCTGAAGCTGGGGATGGCGCCAAGAGTTACTGCCAGGCTAAGAGGGATACAAAGGTAGTATGACACCATGGCTGGGGGCTCAAGAGCTAGTGGTCCCACGTTCAACATGTAATGGGTGTTGGCACACCATTACAGTTAACCCACCCAATACAGATTAAGTAGAAGGTCTTACCTGAGTACTACTGGAGCCAGAGGTAGGAGTCTTGAGCGATGTTGTCCACCACACCTGTAAAACTGTAAAAAAATAAAAAATAGAAAAGGGGTAACAAAGGATCCATAGCTCTGATGGGGTACAGTAAGGGTGCAAAAGACAGGTTAGGCATAGAATTATACTTATCTGATATGTAGGAATCCATGTCCTGTTAGATGTGTCAAATAAATTAAAATTGAGTTAGCTGGGGAAAAATAATGGAGCAGAAACAGAGGAAAGGAAATATGGTTTGGGAGGGGCTCAGACAAAAAAATCCTGTGCTTCTATTGGTGGCCCAGTGATTAGTATTGTACCTGGTAGCCAGGTGGCCTTGTGGAAGCTCTTCAGGGCTAGTGGTCCTGTTGGTAAATAAAAGAAAGGTACTAGCGGTCTTGTGAGCTAGGAATGCTGGCACAAGGTCATAATGTCATGAGACATTATGCCACATGTCAAAACTGTTCTGCAATACAGTGTGATTTCTGCCATGTGGCATCACATTTTTTTTCATGGGGCTCTGCCTGCACCCCGACCTCCCCCAATAAAGATTCTCAACTCGGGAGGGGAGTGTTAACTCGAGGAGAGCACAAACTATTAAAAAGAATAAATGTTTCTGGGCAGGGAATCAAAGCCGGTCATAGACGCAGCGCCTGGTTCTCATTGCAGTGGCTCAGTCCATTGAGCCATGGCAACTGCTTGGCAGAACCCATTCCAGCAGAGGTCTTATCCTCTGTCTGGGATGTTTAGAGTGGTGCATTACCAACTGTGATGTAGACAGCCAGTTCTGAGTGCTGTATTATTTTTTTAATATAAAATGTATTACTGACTGTCTCTGCTGAAAATCTGATGCTCTAGGAGTGACCTCACCTCCCACCCAGGTTTCAGCTGAAAGATGCAAGCCAGGAGAAAAATGCTGACAGCATGTGAGTTCACACACACTCAGTTTTTAGAGACAATGTGTTACATGTAAGGCTTTAATCAAGTATCCTGTTTGTCTCAGTTTATTACAGCCATAGTTGCTTATATCATATCCATTTTATGACATTGGAGGAACCTAGGTTGTTACACAGAGGTGCAAGGTTGTAAATGCTCCTGTGAAGCCTGTGTGAAGGATGATGCAGCTTGGATCAAAGAGATGTCATTTAAAACATGAGTCATGCTGAGGATTGCAAAATTAATACTGAAAAGATATATGTTTTCTTTGTATAAGATATATACTTTTTATATAGAATCTGACAGAGGAGAGCTAGCTGACCCACACAAAAAGGGGTTGGCCAATACAGTATGCTTAAGGAATATTCTGTTTTACTACAGAGAGACACATTTTACCTAGACTCTGACCAAGAAACATCGGTGAGCACTGTAAACAAGTAGTTAGAAAGAGAGTCAAATCTAAGCCTGTAAGTAGGAATTTGCACTGTTTAAACCTTGTTCTTTTAAAAGATTTTGTATGTCTTGTCATATAACAGTTCTGTATTTTGTGTTTTACATATTTTTAACTATTTTAGTAAAATTCTTTAGAACTTACTTGGTCTGTTTTTGACTTCTTTATTTGTAAGAGAAGTATAAATGGTTATTGCAGATACTAAACATAAGCTTGAATGGTGATACCAAACTTGAAAGAGAAGTGTTTTAAATCTGAGGTCTTTAATAAAGTTTTAAGGGTTCATCTCTGTATACCTGGTTAGGTGCCCTAGGGCAAAGATATCTGGCCCCAAGACAGAAATATCTGAGCCTATGCATTGGGTATGCTAGCAAGAGGTTCACAGTATGAATCCTCCAAGACTTGAGACCAAAGGTTGATCTGAACTCACAAAACAGACAAGAGGTTACCTTTGTTCTGTTAAACTGTCCACAAGACTGCTTTCAGAGGTTGGCACTTTGGGAGTAGAGGGCCTGACCTGCTGAGTGGGTTTGTGACAGATTGGTTGGCAGCGGTGGCATAATTTCGGTATCCAAGCTTTTATTGTTCTGTGTCAGCTGAGACCGAAAGCTCTCTTGGAAAGAAAGAAAAGACAGAGTTTTATTTTAAAGGAAACAGAACTATATCACTTGGCTTACAGTCAAGTTCCTACCGCTTCTATTTTTTTTCTAAAGTGCAGTCAGAGTAGCAGTAGTCAGGAATGATGACTTCCAGCACAGCAGGCACACTGTAGATTACTTAGAGGCAGTTGTGGGACAGAGGAGTCCCGCTTGAGGTGAAAGCAAGCAATCAGAGCCTCATAGATGCCCTGACGGTAGCAGATACTCAGAGCAGCGAGTCACCAACTGTGACTGAAAGGACCAAACCTCAGTGTGGAAGGGCTAGCGGCCAGTGAAGGGTCCAGAGCTGATGAGGAGGACAGCAGGACCACTGTCAGTGAAGAGCCACAGCAGCAGGGAGGGTCACCAGTATCCTGAATCCAGAGGTACTCAGGCTGCAAACTGAGATGCACAGGATGGAACTGGAGGCAGAGTGAGAACACAAAAGACACAGACTGTGAGGAGCGTGAGCACCAATGAGCTGCAAAGGAGAAGAGAGAGGAGCACCAGAGGCAACACAAACTGGAGGCAGAGCAAGAATGCCATGAGGAAAAGGAAAAGAGAGAGGAGTGCCAGAGGCAACTCTAACTGGAGACTATGACTCTGACCAGCAGCACTAGAGCAGGTAAGTGGGTTTGGGTTTAACTGGGACTGCAGGACTGGTTACAAATTGAACTCCAAATTAATAGCCGAATTTAAGGAGGGGAAGATATGGATTCTTTTTTAAACTTTTGAAAAAGTTTGTGTTCAGGCTAAAATTCCTAGAGAGTCCTGAGCTTCCAGCTATCCCGCTACTTACTGGGAAAGCTCGGATGCATTGGGTCAAATGGACAATGAGGATAGAAATGATTACAGCAAGCTAAAAGCTGCACTGTTAAAAAGTTTGAATTAACTGCTGAACTACACAGAGCTAAATTCTGTAAGCTCAGGAGAAGCCCTGATACGAGCTACGAGGAGCTAGCCACGCAAACGTCAGTTTTTCAAACGTTGATTGGAAGGAATTGAGGCAAACCTGCTGATAAAATTGAAAATGTGATTTTATTAGAACAGTTTTATTGGGCTTATCCAGCGGAGCTGAAAACCTGGCTAGAGGACCAAGATCCAAAAACAGTGCAAGAGGCTGCTGAACTCTCAGATCGCTATGCCAAGTGCAGACCTGCTCAGAGGGTGAACAGGTGTGCGTGCGTGCAGAAGGAAAAGCCATCTTCAGGGCAGCTAAAAATTCACTGCTTCCACGAAAACCAGTTAGCCTCTAAGTTTCAGAGATAGGATTTTCTGAAGCAAGAAATGCATGTTGACTGTTAAAGAAACTGGGCATGTTGGTGACAGTGTCCAAAAAGGCGAGCAATAATACACAACAGGGTGCTAGAAAAGAAGTGGGTTGTTTGTTTGTCCTGGGAGCACGCCAGTGAACATGAGGGAACACATGCACCCAGTCATGGTAAATGGTGTGCAGACACAAGGGTTAAGGGACACCGAGGCATCCCTGATATTAGTTAAGGGGATCTGGTAAAGCCTGGTCAGCTTATATCCATTAAATACGCCACTGTACAAGGGTTTAATTGTGAAGCAAAAACATTGCCACTGACTAGTGTTCTCCTAGACTGGGGGTGAAACAGGGGAACTGTTCAACAGGTGGCTGTAGCCAAACATTAGCAGTGGATATGATCCTGGTAACAATTCCAACAGGGGATGGTATGCGCAGTTACCCGTAGCCAAATGGCAAGGAAAATTGTAGTTCCCTGAACCCCACAGAAGCCATTGTGGAAACCACTGAGAGGCTGGTTCCCAGCCTGTGCCTCCAGATGGGGAGACTGATAAACAGGGGTAGAAATTTCCTGGTAGCAAGTGACCACACAGCCATGGAAGGTTACTCCAAAGAGGGAGGGGTGACCAATTATCAGAGAGTTGAAATTGACAGTGATCCTGAGAGCCCTGATGCTAGTGCTAGGGACCCTAGTTTAGCAACTGAAGGGACCTGTCCCATATCTTGGGAATGTGAGGGGTTTGCAGCTACTCAGAGGAGTGACCCTAGTTTAGAGAAGCTGAGGCTTGGGCAGACTCTGACAAAACACAGGGAGGTGACGGCAGACATAAGGTTTATAGGGAAAATGGACTTATGTTATACTCAGGTGTACAGACACAGGAGGGATGCTAGGTAGGCAGCTTGTCGCTCTCAGGGGTATCGTGAGCAGTTGTCAACATTGCACATGATATTCCCTTGTCTGGTCATCTGGGAATCACATGCATAACACAGCTGTTGGCCCAGAATTTCTACTGGCCTAACTTCACCCATCAGGTGAAACAGTATTGCTGTTCTTGTCACCGTGCCAAGAAATAGGGAAGGTAGGCAAGAAACCCAAGTCGCCCTGATTCCATTGCCCATAGTGGAGGAGCCATTCCAGAGGGTGGAATGGATATTGTGGGGCCTTTTAAATACCCCCAGCTCCTCAGGGAAGAGATTCATCCTGACTGTGGTGGATTATGCCACCCGGTACCCAGAGGCAGTCGCCTCTATCCTCACTGAGGACAAAGTGGCAAATGCCTTACTTGGGATTTTCTCTGTGTTGGGTTTGCAGTAGGTAATCACCGATCGAGGGGTTCCTTCATGTCGGACCTGATGAAATGTTTAGGGAGGAAGTGTGAGTGGTGCAGAGATGCACGACACCATATCACCCACAAGCAAATGGACTTGTAGAATGACTCAATGGTACCCAAAGTCAATGCTCCTGAGTTTGTTGAACAGCATGGGAGGGACTGGGAGAAATACCTTCCCCACCTGTTGTTTGCATACAGGAAGTGCCCCAAAAGTTGACAGGATTTTCCCTTGAACTCTTATATGGATGCCGGTATGTGGGCCCCTAGACTTGATCCAGGAGGACTAGGAAGGCAAGCATTCCACACAGGAACTCCCATTGTAGATTATGTCCTTAGGTTTAGGAAGAGGCTGAAGGAGCTTTAGGGGACAGCTCAGAGCAACCTGGCAGCTGCCCAACAGAAACAAAAGTGTGGTATAACCGCAGAGCTCGCCGTACATGGTGGGTCAGGAAGTCATGGTCCTTATTCTGGTCCGGAAAGACAAGCTGCAAGCTGAGTGTACAGGACCGCATAAAGTGGTTAGGAAGGTAAATGATGTGAACTACATTGTGGAGTTACCTGACAGAAGACAGAGAGAAAGGATGTACCATGTCAACATGATGAAGCCATATGCAAATAGGGCTCACATGGTGTTTGCAGTGTGAGTCAGTGGTGGTGGGAGAGGACGGACGAAGGAGACCCCTTCTGGACTTGCTGGAGGAAAGTAAGTGGAAGTACTCTGTGGAGGCAGTTAAATTGTCTCCCCAGCTGGCTTTGGACCAGACCCAGAAAGTAAGGGAGGTTTTAGCAGACTTTGTCCCAATGTTTAACGCCAAACCCGGACTAACCCTCTGTAGCATACATGATGTGGAGATAGGGACACAGACTTCATACAGCAGATAGCATATCGGTGTCAGAGGCTGTCCAAAAGGACATTAGGAGGAAGTGGAGGAGATGCTGGATCTAGGGGTAATCCAGAGATCCCAAAGCCCTGGGCCTCACCTGAGTCCTTCTACCTAAGCCAGAATTTTCTACTCATTTCTGTGTGGACTATTGTGACTGAATGCAGTCACAAAGTCCGATGCCCACCCGATGCCCCAGACGGATGACCTCCTGGACAAGTTGAGAGGGTGACATACCTTATGACTACTGACCTGACAAAGGGGTATTGGCACATAGAGTTAACTAACAGAGCTAGGGAGAGGTCAGTATTCATCACTCTGATAGGCTTATTTGAATTTAAAGTAATGCCTTTCAGAATGAAGAACGCCCAACCACTTTCCAAAGGTTGGTGAATCTGGTGTTAAATGGTGCTGAGGAGTATGCCAGAGTGTACCTGGATGACATTGCCATCTTAGTACCAGCTGGGAGGAACACCTATCCCACCTTAGGGAAGTGCTGGGAAGGGTACAGAGGGCCGGGCTCACTGTCGAGCTGAGAAGTGCCAGGTGGCCATGGGAGAAGTGGCATACCTTGGGCATGTGGTAGGCCAGGGACAGCTCCATCCTAACCAAATAAAGATAGAGGTGATCCAGTGTGGCCCAGACCAGAAACCCAGAAGCAGGTCAGGAGCTTTCTTAGGACAGCAGGGTACTACAGAAAATTTGTACCAATTACAGTGCCCTGGCTGCTCCCCTATCTGACCTGACAATGAAAAAGATGCCAAAGAAAATTACCTGGGGCCCAGCCTGTGAGGAAGCCTTTACTAGACTGAAGGAGGCACTGTGCAGTGCTCCTGTTTTGACAAGTCCTGACTATAGCAAAACCTTTATAGTTCAGATGGACGCCTCAGATGTGGGTATTGGGCAGTACTGAGCCAGACATCCAGCCAAGGGACAGATCACCTAATAGTGTACCTGAGAAGGAAGTTACTTCCAGGGACAAGCTTACTCCACGGTGGAAAAGAATGTCTTGCCATAGTGTGGGCCCTAAAGAAGCTAGAGCCATACTTGCATGGGCAGCATTTTGTGGTGCAGACTGACCACAGCCCCTTGGTTTGGCTGACGCAGATGGGAAAAACCATGGCAGACTACTTAATTGGAGTCTTGCTTTACATGGGTATGATCTAAAATTATACATAGGGCTGAGTGAAGAATCAGAACTCAGATGGGCTGTCTAGGGTCTATGAGGAGGAACTAATTTGGGAAGCTCATCCCATGTAGGGATAGATCCCCAAATTCAGTCTTGGTGCAGAGGAATTGTGACGTAGACAGCCAGTTCTGAGTGCTGTATCATTTTGTTAATACAAAATGCATTACCACTGTCTCTGCTGAAACTCTGATGCTCTAGAAATGACCCCCAGGTTTCAGTTGATAGATGCAAGCCAAGAGAAAAATGCTGACAGCATGTGAGTTCCACACACTCAGATTTTAGAGACAATGTGTTACATGTAAGGCTTTAATCAAGGATCCTGTTTGTCTGAGTTTATTATAACTGTAGTTTCTATATCATATCAATTTTATGACATTGGAGAGGAACCTAGGTTGTTACACATAGAGTGCAAGGTTGTAAATGCTCCTGTGAAGCCTGTGTAAGGAGATGATGCAGCATGGATCAAAGAGATGTCATTTGAGACATGAGCCATGCTGAGTATTGCAAAATTAATACTGAAAAGACATCCTGTTTTTTTTTGTATGAGATATATATTTTTTATATATAATCTGACAGAGGAGGAGCTAGCTGACCTCACACAAAAGGGGTTGGCCAATACAGTATGCTTAACAATATTCTCTTTTACTACAGAGAGGTATTTTTACCTAGACTCTGACCAAGAAACATTGGTGAGCACTGTAAACAAGTAGTTAGAAAGAGAGTCAAATCTAAGTACTGTAAGTAGGAATTTGCACTGTTTAAACCTTGTTCTTTTAAAAGATTTTTATGTCTTGTGATGTGAATTCTGTATTTTGTATTTTGCATATTTTTAACTATTTTAGTAAAATTCTTTTAGAACTTACTTGATCTGTCTTTGACTTCTTTTATTTGTAAGAGAAGTATACATGGTTGTTGCAGATACTAAACATAAGCTTGAATGGTGATACCAAACTGGAAAGAGAAGCGTTTTAAATCTGAGGTCTTTAATAAAGTTTTTAAGGGTTCATCTCTGTATACCTGGTTAGGTGCCCATAGGCAAAGATATCTGCCCCGAAGACAGAAATATCTGAGCCTGTGCATTGGGTACGCTTAGCAAGAGGTTCACAGTTTGAATCCCTCCAAGACTTGAGACCAAAGGTTGATCTGAACTCACAAACAGACAAGAGGGTTACCTTGTTCTGTTAAACAGTTCACAAGACTGCACTCAGAGGTTGGCCCTTTGGGAGTAGAGGGCCTGACCTGCTGAGTGGGTTTGTGACACCGACACAGCAGTATTCGGTAGTATTGCACCACTTGTTGTAAACTACAGTGCTCTTTTCAGGTTTAGCCATAATGTTGTACATTATTAAGTGTGCAACATTATGACCCAGTAGGAGGAAGGCCATGGGGGCTATAAAGTAAATTGGTAGCCCTTATGATCTAGTACCCTGTGGGCAACACCAATTTTCCTTTGAAATGAATCGCTGCCCTTCTCAGAGGTTCAGTGAGGGCTCTTTGAGCCATAGTATTGTGTGGGTGCTGCTGATGTGCAATTGTTGCAGGAGGAGGATATGCTTGGGCTGCACCTGCAGCCAGCCACATAGCACAATCAAGTTAGAGTGAAAGTGCTCATGGGCACTTGTAACTCACAGACTACACAGAGCTCAGGCTGTGGATCATTCTGCACAGGTGGGGGGGGAAAGAGTCAGTAGGAAGTGAAGGAGGCAATATTAGAAGTGTCCTCACACCTTTCCCACCACTTTGGTGGCAGAGTTTGTTTATGCCCCAAGAGGTTGAAGCAACAAAGTAAGGATGCTTAGGAACAGCCACATCCCACGCTGCAAACAACTGTTTTGGAAACCGGGCTGAAGCTGGAAAGAGCTGCCATTGAGTGAAACCACCCAGCAGTAATGCTGAAGCCAGGAATGGAGTGCAGAGGTGGCAGGAGCTGCCAGGAGTAAAGCCATTCCGGGGCAATAGTAAAGCCTGGGGGTTGTAAGAATGGGAGAAGATGGGATGGCAGCAGCAGGTGTGGCATAGTTTAAGCCATACTATGGCTTTAGGAATGCTAAAGGGCTAAATTTTGCTGTAAAGGCAAGCGACCTGTAATCAAGCCTAAGAGGGTCAAGTACATGAACTGGGGCATGGAAATGCACATTAGGGCTTGAGAGCCTCCAGAGCTTGGCTGCAGTGGCTTACAGCAGAAGCCCAAAAGGGCATTAGAAATACAAAACAAACAAACAAAAAAACACTAACAAAAATACAGTATACAGATTTAATTAAGTGGCTTCGGAGGCGGAAGGCAAGCAATGTTCCAGATTAACTACAGGCAGGCTATGATTGAAACATGCTGGCAGGCACAGATGTAGTTAGGACATCTTGACATCAGCAGCAGGAGACAGGAGCAGTCAGGTAATAAATGAAAGTGGAGGGCTGTTATTGGGCTGTTCCTGACAGCTAGAGGACATAACTTGAAAAAGTATGAGGTAGGGTGTCTAGGGAATCACCAGCCCCATCCACCCACACTATACTTGGCGTGTTTTACCTCAAAGGGGAAAACAATGGGCTCAAAAGAGGCAAGGACAGTAGTCAAGAGGCATTACCTCGACAGGTTCCTGCCTCGGGGGCAGGATCGAGCATTGGCTCTCCTCTCCCGAGTGGGGTGGGTCACCTGCCTGTAGTACCGCCATCACCGGAGGGAGCTCCAGTGGCAGGGGTAACGGGCAACTGGTAGGGTGGGGCATCCCATAGGGTGTGACGTGAGTGTGCTTCACATGCTTGTGTCAGGTCAGGGACACGTGGATCGAGACTGGGGATAAAACCAAAATCGACAAATAGCAAACAGTATTTATTGGGGTGGAAAAAGATACAGTTCATTTCATACTTACATACTAAAATGTCAGCGGAATAGGCGTAACAGTCTTTCGTGTGTCTGCTGTTTGGTCAGCCCTGGGAGCTGACCTCTACTCCCCTCTCCTCTCTGGCTTCTCCTTCCCAGTCCCAGATATTCTCGCTGCACTGGTTTTTGCTTCCAGAACCCTTCCCTGTACCTGTCTCACCCCTCTTGAACCTCCACCGTCCTCTGCCTCCACCAGCCCCTGGGTAGTGCATTCCATGGCTCCACCACCCTCTCAGTGAAGTAGCACCTCCTCCTTTCTCCCCTGAATCTCCTCCAGCTTCCACCCATGCCTCTAGTTTCCCTCATTCCTTCGAGCACCCTGACTGCTCCTCCCTTATTTACCAATTTCATGTACCTGAAGACCCTATCATGCCCCCGGGTCCATCTCTCTTCCAATGCATACATATTTAACTCTTCGAGCCTCCCCATAGGTCCTATCCCCAAGCCCAAATCATTTTTGTTGCCCTTCTGACCCTCTAGGAGTTAAATGTCCTCTTTAAATGTGGCCTCCAAAACTGCACACAGTACTTGAGGTGCAGCCTCACCAAGCAGTTATACAGTGGGAGTATTACTTCTCCTTCTGCAGGTGATTCCCCAAGCGATGCATCCAAGCATCCTACTGGCCTTTGCCGCTGCCCTCGACAAGTCTCTGAGTTGTTCATCTTGACATCCACCACCTCTCCAGGTCCCTGTCAACCATCGACACTTGTGGAAAACCCCCGGTGTACACTTGGCCCAGGTTTCGCCCCAGGTGCAGTACTTGCATTTACCTGCATTTCCTGCTCTTTTGTTAGTGGGGCCTGCATCCAGTATGCACCTCACATTCAGGAGCAGGGTACAAATGCAAGACCCAAAATCCTCCCTCCCAAAAAAAATGCACCACTAGAATCACGGAGGACATTGGGACTGACAAGTCAAAGATGGAAGAAATACCCAAAGTAGGTAACAGCAAAATGCATGCAATGGAAACATAAACAAAGATGACAGAAAAGATCAAAGGTCCATCCAGTGTGTAGTACCCTTTTTAAACACTGGGACCCACTGTCCCCTATCTACTGTAACCACACTGAGTAGCCTCTACAACCTTCACTCTATCTCAGCTATACTTGAAATCTTTTATGGTTTTGGCATCCACTACCTTGGCTGGCAGACTCTTCCATGGTTCTGTTACCCTTTCCATAAAACAAAAAACAAACAAATAAAATCCTCTTGAACCTTGTACCTCCTTTGCATCATTTTCCACTCCATACCCCATACATCCTTTAACTGTTGCTCAGGCTAAACAGTTCCATGCAATTCACCTTGCTTATTTGTTCCAAGCGATTCCTAGTGAGAGGCACAGGGATGAAAGTTTGTCTAACACCACAAGACCAAGAGGCAGTATGTTGCATTCTGGGATAGAGGCTTTAAGCAGGTCCGACAACCTTATTTGCTCATGCTTTGGGGGCTTTATTATCCCCAAAGCTATGTCAGATGTCAAAAGTATGGCAGCTTAGATTCAGTACAAAGAAGTGCAAAGTAATGTACCTGAGGGATAAAAAATCCAGGGGAAGAGTACCCCAATGGGGAGGTAGTAAGAACAACAAACAAGCATCTGTCAATGACAAAGTTCGTCATCTGGAATTGATGTTGGTACGCACCGATTGGCAGGACTACAGTTCCCAAAAGAACTAGTTATGCCACCAAGTTCACATTCCTGTTGAAATACAGTGAAGTGCATACCTGTTTCCTCAATTCATGATTTGGCTTTGAAGAGTGACGATGTGTCTGCTGTTCAGAGAAAATAAGGGCACTGGAGACCCACTATGGGTTGGAGGGGAGACATTATGGTTAGAAATCCTAATGCCTCAGGCGTTTGTTGGTATTTGCACTACAAATTTTCAACATGGCCTTTTGTGACCCCACCTCCTTAAAGCATTTGGGACCTCTACTCATGAATAGTGGCACTGTGATTTTGTTAATCTGTCTCGAAAGTTGATTTCTCACAGCGACTGCGCCATTCTGCACCAGATGTGCGAAAACACAGTTCAGGCAAGATGTGAAAAATTACAGCTGTACCATTCATAGAGAGGTGTGAAGAGAAGGCAGTGTTGAACATCTGGAGTGAAAATATTAAAATGCTGAACATATGAGCACACGTGGAACAGTCATTTAGTGGAATAATTTCACCAAAATTTCAACATAGGCATTTTGTGACCTCTACTCATGAACACTGTCACTATGATTTTCTTACTCTGTTCTGAACGTTGATTTCCAGGCGACTGTGCCACTGTGTGCCAGATGTACAAAAACACATTTCAGGCAGGATGTGAACAATGACAGCTGTACTGTTCATAAGGAGGTGTGCAAAACTGTAAAGCTGAAACTCTTCAGTGAAAATATTACAAATCCTTGGCATTACGAGTGTGCGTGGAAACTGTGCAATGCAAGCTCATAAAATGGCCATTTATGGACTTTTGGTACCAAATTTTCAACATAGGCATTTTGGGACCTCCACTCATGAACAGTGTCACTGTGATTTTCTTAATCTGTCCCAAACACTGTTTTCCCTCAGCTTACCCATATTCTAAGCCGAAGTGCAAAAACACATTTCGCAAGGATGTGAAAAATGACAGCTGCGCTGTTCATATGAGGTGTAGAAAATGACAATGTTGAAAATCTGGAGGAAAATATTACAGATTCATGAAGTTATGTGTGTGTATGTAAAACTGCGTAATGCACGCTTTGTAAACAGTCATTTTTGGGATTTTTTTCGCCAAATTAGCAACATAGGCTTTTTGAGAACCCACCTCATGAATGGTGGCACTGTCATTTTGTTAATCAGTCCAGAAAGGTGATTCCTGCAGTGACCGGGCATCCTGCCTAGTATGGATGACTGCTTCCTCCTCCAAGCCATAGGAGCTGCTCTGAACCCAGCAACTGTTCTGCACTGACCCGCCTGCCTCTCAGCCTACAACCAGGCATCCTGCTCAGTATGGGTGATGGCTTACTCATAAGCCGCAGGAGCTGCTCTGAACCCAGCGGCTGTTCTGCTGACCCGCCTGCCTCACGGCTCACAATGAGGCTACACATTTTGAAGAGCAGCCCACAGCTACCAATGGGATTGAACTGGCACTTTTGCCTTTAAGGCCATTTGGCTGCACTACTACTGCTCTTGAGCTCTGATTAGGCATAATGCTATTTCCCTTCTCTTATTGGCTCTTGACTCTACCCTTCATGAGCTGTCTCCTTTTAATACAAGAACTGTTAATGCTGAATTTACCAGTACCAACTGTTTAGTGGAACAGGATTGTTAATTTTTTTTTTTTATTTTTTCCATTTGGAAGTTCATACTAAAGCCACTAGAGGGCAACGACTCTTGGAGGTAGCAATCCTGTTCCCACTGCTCTCCCTAATGCTTCTCATCCTGGGTCCTTCATACCTAAAGCAAATTACACCCTAACAAACCGTAGTCTGTCACCCTACCACTGTGCCACAGAGACCACTGCAATTATGAGTATCAGAGTGCCCCTTATACCGACACTGGGCCACTGCTCCCTTATCACCACTTGCTGGGCACCCATTGTCACACAGACCCACAGGCTCCTACTGATCACTCTACTATCCTACTTCTGACCCTCAGCCCTCCCTCAAGGGCCTTCTTCCCACACCTCCACCCATGAACCATCACCGACTGCCACCCACACTGCCACTGCCTGTCATTTTTATTTATTTATTTTATTTTATTTAGCTTTTGTTGACAGGGTAAGTGCACTAGACAAATCCTGCCTATTTTCAGGCACGACCCAGGGAGGGGATACAGATGAATGCCAACTGACCTTGAACCAGATTAAGCTGTTGGTGGTATTTTTAGTGAATGAAGGAAATTTGGCCAGGACACTGGGAAATTCCCTACTCTTTTCAATAAGTGCCATGGGATCGTTAACATCCACCTGAACTACCACCAATCCAGGCAGATGGGACCTCGGTTTAACGTCTCATCTGAAGTGCAGCACCCTCTCATGCTGCATTACAGTGTCAGTACTGGGATATTAACCAAGTGCCAGATGTGGGAACTGAACCCACAGCCCTCTGATCTCCCAGCCTCAGAGGTGAGTGTGCTACCTACTGACCCACTGACACTGATGGTCATGCATCCTCCATCCCCCCACATCTCCCCTGCAGTCATGTGCCACCATCAGCCTCCATGCCGGATCACATTCCCTGTCTTTTCCAACCCTTGTCACCCTGGCCATCCATGCACTACCCACACTATAACTAGGCGGCAGCTATCCTTGACAATAAGGCAACAATCTTTGCTCTCCTCAGAGTCTTTGCTATACTCCTACTAATTTCTAGAAATATTCATCCTAACCCGGCCCCATCTCACCGAGCCCTAGCTCTCTCGCACCATGGGCTTAGAATAGCTGCAATGAACATTTGCAGCTTACCCAAAAGATGGCTGGTCTCCATTGCTGGATACTGCAACATCAGCCAGATGTGCTAGCCCTCACAGAAACCTGACTCTCCAAAAGCACCTGACTCCATGGTTGCCCTCCTGGCTTCACCCTTCACACAGCCAACAGGGTGGGCAAACATGGTGGGCTATGTGCTGTGTCATCCATTACTCCATGATATGCCATGCCTCCAACACCTCCACTAGACCATGGTGCCTAAGCCTTACCGTTAAAACTTACTCCAGATCACTCCAGAGCCCCTGTAACTCTTACTTGTCACATCGTCCCCAAAGAAACCAAGCTACTGCTATATAATCCCTTGCTAACTACATCTCCGGCTTCCTCCCAAAATGGAACACATCATAGTTGGAGACTTTAATGTGAACTGGCTGGCCAGTTTGGCTTCCCACACCAAGAACATCTTTGCTGTACTGGACCTGACCCAGCTGGTCAGCCAACCTACCAGGGTGAACCCCACTAATGGCTCTAGCACCCTGATTGACCTTCTCCTCACCAACTATCCTCACAGAATCTCTGACGTGGTGGTCCTTCCAGACTCCATAACGATCACTCACCCATCCTATTTTTCTGGTCATGTCTTCAGCAGAAGCCCAAACTGAATTATACTTCCGGCATCGTCTCCAACCGGAGGCCTCACAAAGCTAAGAAAATACTTAACTCAATGGCATTGGTCCTCATCTCCTGGGCCTCTACTATAGATGAAGCCCTTGATTATTTCACCTGTTCTTTAATAAAGCATGTGACATCTATGCCCCACTAGCAAAAGAGCAATCCAAGAAACTTAATGCCCCCAGGTCACGCCTGCACTGCTCCAACAGCTAAAGCACAGAGATGATCTCTGGCATAAAAGCAGTTGCATCCAGCACGCAGGTGGACAGGCAAGCCTATAAAGCTGCTCATAACAGATGCACTTGGGCCATAAACAGGCCAAATCAGGCTACTACAAAATGACCCTTGCCTCCTCCTTAGGAATGCTCAGTTGTTCTGGGACAATATCAAGGAACTCAATGGCAAATCCTGCCCCCCAACTAACTGTCAAACAATGTCCCTACCACAGACCCACTGGCCATCACCAACTGCCTCAACTCATCATTCCCTGACCTTAGTGCAGTACTCCCAAATAACTCCTTTGACCCCACTCCTGCAACCCTGCCCCTAACACCCAGCATCCCCCATTCCATCTCAGGATGATCTGTAATGAATGAGGCAAGGCCTTATCTCATTAAAGCACTCAGTGGCTCTTGCTATTGCAAAGATTCTTTTGATATGAGTGTAACCCCTGCAAATGGAGGTTCCCAAAAGACTTCCAGGAGCTTGCTTGAATGCTCCAAGCCTGAATGGTGTTTGGCATTTAAGCCATTTATCAGTGAGTGTTTTAGAACCTCTGGTACTGTCTCTTTAAGAGCTGTCTGCTTGCAGACATAATTAGTTTGTATGGGGACTGTGTGTTTCTTTGATTGAGTACCACTCGAGCTGCTGCCAATTCACTTCATTTTTGCAGTCACTAGGAGTGCAAAGGGAACCTGTCTGAAAGATGTAACTGTTTGCCAGAAATTATTTAGAGTAATAATGAAATTACAGTTTGTCTAACCTGCTTTCTTTGCAGTCAGAACTGTGTCTGCTAGTTCCCATTCTAGTTTTGAACTGCTGAACTGGACCAATCAGTGTGGGAGTAAGCTAGCTCTAAAATGGTGCCTTGGACGAATCAGAACTTGGACTCATAATCTGAGCCAGCCACAAGAGGATTGTATGGGCAGTGACTCTGGGAGATGTAGTTTAGACTTCAGTGCCTTTTTGGACCAACAGCAGCAATCTACTGTGAGTGACAGCCAATCCAGTCAAGAACTGGGAGGAACTCAAAGGAAGTGCCCGTTTTGTCAGTTGGAGTTTCAGTTGAGCTTTGGCAGTGAAGAAGGAAGGAGCCCTGTGCTTTTCAGTGTGCAGTTTTAGTCAAAAAACGTGTGTAAGGCCCAGAGTTCCGGTCTGCAGCTGTGTAACAGCTTGTTAGGACTGAATCCGTCCTGTGAAAAGAATCAAAGGATCTCTGAAGAGTAGAAACCAGGCTCACCCTGTAGAAGACTGGAGGAATTGCTGAAAATTGCACTCGGTCTGTCAGGAACTGAATCTGCTGTGTGTTCTCCGGGTATTGTGCAGTAATTGCGATCGGGATACAGATGCAGCCTGCCTGGTATAGTGCTTTCTTTTATATAAATGTGTGAAGAGGTTTGTGTACCTAAGTGAGCCCTGCTGACATTGAAGGACCCTATCTTATTTGGAGTCGTGAGTACTAATTCAGGGTCGCTCCCTGTTGAATTGCCACATTAAATCCAAATGGAATTACTGTACTGCTGACTGTTTAATTCTCCTTTTCTCTGTGTGAAAGGGCCCTACCAGCTGCCACGGTTTGGACTAGCCACTAGGGCTTGGGTACCCAGGGACAATAACTGATAGGGATAGGCCTGTGCACAGAGCCATAGGTAGATTATTAGAGTGATAAGCTAATTAACCTGATTTCTCCCTGTCCTTGTTATATCCCCTAAATAAATCAGAGCTGCTTGTTTCAGCAAAGTTATACTTCCTGAGGTATTTGTCTATGTTAAAGTACTGTACTGTGATTGTTGCACTGTATCTCATTTCACAGGAGGTCCCAGTGCGGAACCAGACCTGGGGGTAAGTGTATACTGTGAAGGTAATTCTGATATATTGTGTGAGCCACTAGTGGGAAGAAAGGGGTTGCAGTGTCCCAGAGGCTGTGACCAAGTTAGTTTAACTATTGCAAACCCTGACCTCTGGGTGGAGGCACCCGCCATTGGATCCAGGCCCCTCAACCTGTTAGTGGCAAATCAGGCAGGGGTAGTAGCCCTGGGATAGCGCCATCTAGGGGTTACATGAGAATCCTACATCTAGTACTAGATACAGTCCTCTCCCCACTGACTGACCTCATTAACTGCTCCCTAAGTCTGGGGCAGTTCCCGGCAGCCTGGAAGACTGCCACAGTCACCCAATACTAAAGAGTGGTGACAGCACCTCCCCAATAACTACCATCCCATATCCATTCTCCCACCACTCTCAAAAGCCCTCAAAAATTATAGCCACCCAACTCACTAAGTACCTGCTTGCTCATAATCTACTTTGCAGGGAGCAGCATGGCTTCAGATCTGGGCAGAGTACAACTATGGCTCTCACTGAGTTCTCTAATTTTATCCACTGTGCCCTGGATAGAAAACACCTAGCTGGAGCTGTCTTCATCGACCTGTCAAATGCCTTTGATACAGTCTCCCACCTCTTACTCTTAAGCACACTCCACTACATAGGTCTGTCCCAAGGACCCATCTCCTGGTTTACCAGTTACCTCATAGCTAGATCACAATGTGTCAAAATAAACAACACCCTCTCAACCACCCTGCCAGTCTACTCTGGGGTTCCCAGGGCTCCATCCTCGGCCTTCTTTTATTTAGCATCTACCTAAACACCTTGCCCAATTTCTGCTCCGGCAACCTACTACTCTATGCAGACGATGCAGTTCTTTTTGCCTCGTACCCAGATCCCACAGTATTGCAGTCCCCCTCCAACATGCATTTAACCAGATTGAAAACTGGTTCATAGACCAAAGACTTGTGGTCAATGTTAAAAGACAAACACCATGCTCTTTGCCCACCGACAGATGAAGGCCAAGAATGCGCAGCTAACAATCCTCTCCCACTCTCTCCTTCCTCTAGAACAGGTCCATACATATAAATGCCTGGGCCTTACATTTGATTCAGTCTCTCCTTCCATTCACACATTAACACGCTATCATCAGCCATAAATGTCTGTATAGGCCTATTGTATCGGCACAAGGATCGCCTACCTCTGGAAGCCCTTAATCTGGCTGTCACCTCCTCAGTCCTCTCCTAGTCAATTATGTGCTCGCTATCTACTCAGCCGCTGACCACACAGCCCTAAACAAAATCCACCTGGCCATAAACAAAGTTTGCAGACTCCAATCCAGGACAGACAAGTGTACCCATACTTGTACACTATATGCCCTGACAAATCTCCTCACCCTAGATGAAAGGCTATTTTATCAAACATGTCTCTTCACAAAAAAATACACCTGAGGCTTACCCCTTGGGGGTTTTGCCTCTCACCTATCCTCCCACACCTTGGTGAACACCCACACTGCCAACCAACAGGTGTGGTCCATCCCGAGGGTTAGAACCTCCTTAGCCCAAAGGTCATTCCCACACAGGGCCCCAGTCTGGTACAATGAACTACCCACAGATGTCTCCTCCATCTCTAAATTAGGACCTTTCAAGTCAGCCCTAAAAGGCACATTCTCACTTCACGCGCTGCCAATGTACCAGCTAGTGCTGGGTCATCTGTCTATCATCTTACGGGACCATCCCACCACTGAGCTCCTACCTATAGGGCTACACAACATTACCTATTTACAATGCCTCCTTTGGCTGCACTCACAAGATATCTGTCTAATTCTTTACTTCGCTGTAAATATCAAACTTGTTACTCCCTCCCTCCCTCTATCAGCAAACTTATTGTTCTCTTGAAAACTGTAAAATACAGCTCTGGTAACACATTCAATGCAATGTATAGCTGATCTTGATTCTGCAATATTGTATAACTGAAAAACTGTAACCTTTAGCTGCCATTCTATGTCTATATGTATTAAGTGCTTGTATTTGTTTTTTCTGGCGGAGCCTTTGTAAATGAGTCCCTGACTCAAAGGTTGTAATCCTAAAGTCTGTTAAATAAATAAATAAAAATCACCTTTCAGGACTGATTAACGAAACGACAGTGCCACTGTTCATGAGGTGGGCTCTCAAAAAGCCTGTGTCACAAATTTGGTGAAAAAAATCCAAAAAATGCCCAGGATTTGCACCAAAGTTGAAAAAACCTATTAATGCCATTATATAGCTTACGGCATTTCTTCAGTTCATGGTCAGCTTTGAAGAGTGCAGACATGTTCCCAGTTCACGAAGATCGCTGCTTTTAAGCTACAGAGGTAAGTATGGGTTGGGGTGTGTGGGAGGTGGGTGCACAGAGGGTGGGTGTGGGTTGGAGGGGTCACCAGACTCAATGAGGGACCATTTCCTATTTTACAGGTTTAAAAAAAACTTTACATTGTAGGAAGGTTTTCTTTTTACAGGGACATTGGCACACTGTGGTGTGCTCTCTGCATGCCACCTGAATGTTTGTGGGGAGGTGGCTGTAGCTGAGAGGGATTAAGGCACCCCGTCGGCACACAACAAATTGGGGGAACAAGAGCCGAGGGGATTGGGCACTCCCCTCAGCACACAACTAATTGGGGGGCATTATGCCGATGGGGATTGGTATCCCCCATCGGCAGATTAACTGGAGCGGCAGGCTGACAGGGATTGGGCACCCCATCGGTTTGTGCACAGCTGCACATAACAAATTGGGGAAGAGACATTATGCCGACGCGAGTGGGCTCCCCATTGGCAAACGAACTGGGAGGGAGCATGCCAGCAAGAGGATTGGGCACCCTTGTTGGTTGGTTTGTTTGTTTAACTGTGAGGGGAAGTCCTGGGCTCAGCGCATTCACACTGCTGTAAGCTACAGCAGTGTGAACCTGCAACCAGGAATACAATGCAGGAATGCAACTTCAAAGGACCGAGCCATGTCACTATTGGTGTGGCTCCATCCTTTGAAAAGTTGTCCTACTCAGCCCAAACAGCTGAGAGTGAGTCATCGCCAGCCTGCCGACTGATTAGCCTGCCACTAGAAATGGAGCTCTCCATTGGGCACACCCTGTAGAGCACCTTATAGCAATGAGTTCATCTGTGCCTGCGCACCATGACAAACTCGAAAGGAACGGGACCTGGGGGTAGTCATATCAGATGACCTAAATGTTAACAAGCAATGTGAGAAGGCAGAAGGAATGGCTGGGGATACTGGGATGTATAGGGATAGGCATCACCAGTAGAAAACAGAAGTTGTTATCTCTCTGTACAGACAGTTGGTGAGACCCCATCTGGAGCACTGCATGCAGTTCTGGAGACTCCATCTCCACAAGGATATAGATAGGATGGAAGCAGTCCAGAGGAGGGCAACTAAAATGGTGCAGGGTCTGCACCAGAAGCCATATGAAGAGAGACTAAAGAAGCTTAATATGTATACCCTTGAGGAAAGGAGGAGGGGGGACATGATAGAAACATTTAAGTACCTCAGTGGAATCAACAAAGTCCAAGAGGGTAGCATTTTCAGAAAAAGAGATGTGCAAGAACAAGGGGACACAATTTGAAGATAGAGGGGGATGACTCAGGGGCAATGTGAGGAAGTATTTTTCCCACAGAGAGGGTTGGTGCCGCATGGAATGGCCTTTCTGAGGAGGTTGTTGGGTCAAAAATAGTGGGAGAATTCAAGAATGCATGGGACAGACATAAAGCAATTCTTGTGGGGTGTAGGAAAAAGTAGGCTGTTGGTTAACTAGAACCTGCAGCTTATCCAATAGGCAGGGAAATGAGCAGACTAGGTTGGCCAAGCGGTCCTTATCTACCATCAAAGTCAATGTTTCTATTTTTTATGCCAGTTTTTGAGTACTAATTAAAAATATATTTTGCTACTGTTTCATATTTGTAATGGTGTGCTGAGCCTCCAAAAGTGCCACATAAAATAAAGGCAACAACACTATAAACTACTGCTGCCACCACCACCGCCCATGGGCCCAGGCGCTAACTCCTATTACCAGTCCCAAATGCCAGCTACCCCATCCTACACAGTCTCGGATACTAGCTCCCCACCCCACAACACACTAGACTCATCTCCTTCCTCACTCCTCCAACACTATCTCCTTCTAGTTAACACTAACCCCTTCCCCTGACAGTAGCCACTCTCCCTCACTGCCTCTACACTAGTCTGCCTTCATCAAAGCACCCAACAATAGCCTCCCTCTCCCTGCACAGTACTCAAAACTATGCCTCCTGCCTCCACAATACCCAAAACTAGCCTCCTCCCTTCACAGTTCCAGACACTAACTCCCTCCCTCTACAGCAAGCTGCATTAACCCATCTGCTTCCATAGGGATTCACCGTCATTACAGTGACTCCCCTACAGCAAAACTGTTACGCGACAACAGTCCATTCAACATCCAGTGTTGAAATGATTATTGCAACAATGTCACAGCACAGTGATTTGCTGATAGCCCTCCCCAGTAATCTGCTCCCCAGGAATGGGCAACAGTAATTTTGTCCCGTCGCCATGAGGGGCATCAGCACATTACCAGGTGATGAGATTGCCATTGGCAAAATGTTGTCGCTATGAAGTCTGACAATTTTTGTTGACAAGACTTGCTGGAACCCTCACACAGCACCCTACACCAGGCCACCTCCATCCAAAGCACCCACCATCCACCTCCCTCAATGGCCTCCACCATACTAGCTCCTTCCCTCCACAGCCCCAATACAAATGCCCCTCACACTCTATAGCTTTGGATAATAGTATCCCTCCCACCACACCCCAACACTAGCCCCTTTCTCCACAACACAAAGAGTTGCCCAGACACTAGCTCCCACCCTCCAAAGTACAGTACCCTAAACTAGACCTCTTCCTCCACTGCCTCATACAGTACCCTCCCTCCATGATGACCACCAATATCCCACTTCCATTGTCCCGAAAACTACCCTGTTTCCTTCACTGCTGCAGTACTAACTCTCCCTCCACTCCTCCAAGGTCCCTCCCCAGAACCCCCCACACACACACACACACACACTCTCTCTCAGCTCCCTCCCACATGCCCAACTCTGACACATGCAGTAATGAGCATGGCCACAGCATTACAGCCAACTCACATATAGGTAGAAGTCAAGTTTCTTACCTGAGTAATAGGGAGCCAGAGGTAGGTCTCTAAAGGATGATGTCCATGGGACCTGTAAAATAAATGCAAAAAGGGGTCACAAATAATCCACAGTTATTAGAGAGTAAATAGGGCAGAAAGAACAAGTTAAGGATAGAATTATACTTATCTGATGGGGAAGGACAGAGTCTGTGTCCTGACAGACCTATAAAATAAAGAAAATCAGGTTAATATGGAGAAAATACAATAGCAAGAGCAGAAACTGAGCCGAGAGATGCAAGAGGTAAAGAGCAGCACAGAAGTAAGGAAAGGGTGAATTTAGAATGAAAGATGCGGTTGGGTCACAGAGTAAACAAGCATTTGTCAATGCTGAATGTTGGCTTGCCGGCACTGGCGTTAGTAGTGCAGGAGTTAGAGAGATACTGTACACAATAGGATTGGCAGTGAAGTAATGAACTGACACTAACCCCAGCCCCACCATTGAGAGAGTGACAGGCACTGGGGTGTGCCTTTAGGTCATTGGCCATAGCGCTCATACCATTTCACCTCACCCTACCCGCGAGACCGACAAGTGTCACGATGTGCCTTGAGGTCTCGGACTTTACACTCACCCAGGTCCATAGGGAATATACTGACATGGGTGCAGTGTAGGAGAATGGGGTGAATGTTGGGTCTGAAGAGTCTAAGACACATCTCTACACCTGTCACTGGCTGCAGGGTGGGAGGGTGGAATGGAGTGAGCATTTCAGCTGACAATGCTAACTCACAACCTCTGACACCTGTCAGTCTGTACAGGGTGGGGCATTGCAGTTGGAAACCCTAATGCTGAGGGCATTTGTTGGAATTTTCACTCTAAATTTTCAACTTGGGCCATTTGTGACCCCATCTCGTAAACAGTGGCACTATGAGTTTGTTTGCCAAAAGGTGATTTTTGTACAACGACTGTGCATTTTGGTGGCAAAGGTGTGAAAACACAGTTTGGGCAGGATGTGAAAATTACAGCTGCACTGTTCATGAGGAGATGTAAAAAATGGCATTGTTGAAAATCTGGAGTGAAGATATGGAAAATTGGTGACATCACGAGCATCTGCAGAAACTGCAATGCACTGCACATAACGCAATTATTTGGGGGATTTGTTTAACCAAATTTTCAACAAAGGCATTTTGGAATTCCAGTCATGAACAGCGTCCACTGTGATTTTGTTAATCTGGTCGAACATTGATTTTCCACAGCAACCGCACCATATTGTGTGACATTGCGAAACACATTTTGGGCAGGATGTGAAAAATGACAGTTGTACTGTTCATAAGGAGGTGTACAAAAATGACATTGATGAAAATCCGGAGTGAAAATATGAAAAATCGGAGACGTCATGAGCATGCATAGAAGCTGCGCAATGCATGCCTGTAATGCAATTATTTTGGGTATTTGTTTTACCAAATTTCCACGTGAGACATTTTAGGAACTCCACTCATGAACAGACTTACTGTGATTTTGTTAATGTGTCCAGAACACTGATTTTGTACAGCGACCACACCATTGTGCGCCACATGCGTGAAACACATTTTGGCCAAGATGTGTACAATGATAGCTGTTGTGTTCATAAGGATGTGGGGAAAATGCCAATGTTGACAATCTGGAGTGAAAATATTACAAATTTGCAAAGTTACAAGCGTGCGTGAAACTGTGCAACGTACACTAATAAAACAGTCATTTTTGGCTTTTTTCACCAAATTTGCAACATAGGCTTTTGAGCCCCCTCATGAAAACTGGCCCAGTCATTTTGTTTCTCGCTCCCAAAAGGTGATCTGTGCAGTGACTGCGAAATCACCTTTTGGGACCGAATAACGCCATGACAGTGCAAAATTCATGAGGAGAGGTCCCAATAACCCCATGTGGAAAATTTGGTGCCAAAATTCCCAAACAAGCCCCAAGATATGCACCAAAGTTGAAAAACCCTATTTATGCCATTATACAGCTTACGGCATTTCTTCAGTTCGGCTTTGAAGAGTGCAGACGTGTTCCCAGTCACCAAAGATCATCACACCAGGCTCTGGAGGTAAGTATAGGGTGAGGGTATGTGTTGGGAGGTAGAATACACAGAGGGTGGGTGCGGGATGGGGGTGGCACCAGAACACTTCAAGGGACCGTTTTCTCGTTTTACTGGGAAATAAATGGACAATACTGGTCGGTTTCCTTTTTTCTCAGGTGTGCTTGGTACACTGGGGTGAGCTCCCAGTGTACCACCTGCTTTGTATGAGGGAGGGGATCAAGCTGACAGGGATTGGGCACCCGTCGGCACAGAATAATGGGGGTTGCATGATGCGCCGAGGGGATTGGGCAACCATTTGGCACACAATAGAAATGGGGGGCATTATGCCGCCATGAAGTGGGCTCTCAGTCAGCAAATGAACCGGGTCAGGGTATGCTAACAGGGGATTAGGCACCCCTGAAGTCGACATTGTGTGGCAGGTGGTGGTGGCAGAACCTGCTGCCATGTTTACAGAAATACTTCACCAGGAGGCACATAGGGAGCATGTTATTGTGGTGCTGCATGACAAGCTTGCCTGTCATTGCAATGGCACTTTTCTTAGATGTGGTGACCACTTTACATATTGCTGGTGTCAATTCCTGCATGCTGGCTTATTGAGGAATGAGGATGCACCTACTGATGCATGCCTTGCATTCGCCCACAGTGGCCACTCCTACAAATCTGCTACTACTGCAAGATGTTGGTTTGGCACACGCGAGCCAAAATAATAAAGACACATAGAAGGAAATAAAATACAGGAAATAAAAGAGAAGTGTTTGGGAAGGGCTCAGTTAAAACCTTTTAGTGCTTAGGATGGCCAGGTGGCCAGTGTTTCAAAATAGTAGCCCAGGTGGGTCAGTAGAGCCTCTGCTGGAGTAAAGGACCAGCTTTAATAAAATAGGGAAAGGGAAGGAGAAACTGATAGACCAAGAAAAGCGCATTAAGCTGAAGCTCCAGGTGTGACCTGAGAGCACAGGGAAATTAAATGACTTGCATAGGGTTACACAGTATGTAAGTGGGGGTTGTGATTCAAACCCAGGTTTGCAGGTCAGTGCAAAAGGTGAGATGTGGTGCATTCTTCCAGGGTCCTACCCAGCACAGAGTGCTGAGCTTGACATAATGTGATCATGCCCTGCAGACCCTGACCAGATCCATGGATCAGGTTGGGGATAAGGCCCCTCTCCTTCTCCGCAGCAGCTACTGGCTCCTCAGCCTCCCTCCCCACTGGTTGCTACTACTGGATCCCTTGGCCCACCTCCCTTGGCATCTAAAGGTTCCCTCAGCCCCTCCCCTGGCAGCTACTGGCTCCCTCAGCCCCCTCCCTTGGCATCTACAGGCTCCCTCAGCCTCCCTTCCCTGGCACCTACAGGCTCCTTTGGCCTTCTCCTCCCTCAGTAACTACAGACTGCCTCCAAACCCACTCAAGCTGCCTCCAACCCCCCAAGCTCCATAGTGAATTTCTGTAGCCCACATCACTGCTATTAAATGGGATCCACAGATCCATAGCTCAAATTTTAATTCCAATACTGCTCTAACCAAACCCAACAACCTCCCTCCTCACTAAAGTCTGAATTTTCAAAGAGCAGCAGCCCCATTAGAGTGAATATTTTCTTCTCTCTTACTCTCAGGTTTCAATTCACAGACTGCAGTGCAGCACCCTCAGAATAGTCCTCCATAACTCAAAGTTTAATTTACTGCACTAACCAAACCCCAAACACCCTCCCCTCACTGAAGTTTGAATTTTCAGAGAACAGTAGCCCCTCGGCAAATCTTTCCTTCTTCTTTACTCTCAGGTTTCAATTCAGACTACAGTACAAACCCCTCAGAATAGTCCTCCATTGCTCAAAGTTTTATTTACTGCACCAAACCCAACAACTTCCCCTCACTGAAGTTTGAATTTTAAGGAACAGCAGCCCCTCAGAGCTCAAACCTTTTCTTCTCCTTTATTCTCAAGTTTCAATTCACAGGCTACAGTACAAACCCCTCACAGTATAATCCTCCTTAGCTCAAAGTTTAAGGGCATCCCTGGTGTTTCAGCAACCCCATGTCAAATTCATAATTTTGCCCAGTACATGGTGGACCTCTAGGCATTTAAAATCAGTATAAAAACATGGGTTACTGTGCTTATTTTTGAGTTAAACCATGAGACATAATCCTTCTTTATGGAAAAAAATCCATAAGGGGTCAGATTGTTTCATATTGTTATCGCATCATTGTTTTAGGTGTCAAGATGAGTGTAAAGAAAAAGTGAAATAAGGACACATTTGTCAGCTACACCGTGGGCCATAGAGCTACTGCTGAACCGAATGGCTGACATGTTAACCAGTTTCTAATTAATTCACAATTTTGGATCCCTCCTAGGCTGATCAATATCTTTAGCCTCACCCAACCCCCAACAACCAACCACCCTCCTCTCTGCTACATCACCCTTCCAAGGCACCAGACTATCCTCCATGAAGCTGAACAACATTTCTAGCCCCAGCCTCTCACATGATGAGCAATGTCACTGGAGATAGAGCACCACACAGGCTCTGGACCAGCCTTGTACCCAGCCAGCCACTCTCCCTGCATCTGGCCAGCCTCCAACTACAAGCCATACAACCTCCATGTAGCTGGAGCACCACCCCAAGCCTCCATGCCAACAGACAACATACCTGAAGCTGTCCCTCCAAGCCCCTGGACCAGCAGTCCTCCAGCCAACCACTCTACTTATAGCTGGATCCACCAGAAGACCTGTACCAGCCTCACCATCTGACCACCCACCCTGCAGCTGGACCTCACTTCCAACCTTGAAATAGCCCCACCACTAGCCACCATCCCTGCTGCCAGCTCACTCTTTTATGCCCTGGACTTGCCTCCCTCAGCAGACAACCCTGCACCTGGACCCTTGTGTTCGTTCCCACCCATAGACCAGCCCCTCCCCAGGTTGAGCAACCTCCCCAGAGCTGGACACCCAGATAACCACCCTCCAAGGAGCTGGACCCACCTCCCTCCCTTCATAGTAAAACCACCTCCTGACCACCCTCCCTACAACTAGAGCCCCTCCTCAATCACCCTTCCAACCATGGAACCCATACTTCTCAACATAGTATAAAACGAAATGTGAGATACTAACATAGAGAATACTGGATGGGAACTATACAGAACCAGTGTGTTCTGCCACAGAGATTCTGATTCCTCTGACCTCAAAGTGAAGCTCAAGAGGCCCATGGGAATCAGAACCCGGTGGCAAAACACACTGGTTGTTCATAAATTGCTCATCCTGTATTTTTTTATAGTGAAGTACTGTGTGAAAAATGTGTGATGTGAGTTCTTTTGCTTTCAAAATGAAACTGACTCATGCAGTCTCTAGAGGTTTCAGAATGCTGGTCTACCACAGCAGGGTAGAACAGCATTCCATGATCTGGAACTGTGGTAAAACTGCATTTTAAAAGGGATGGAATTCTATACAGAGCAACACTCCACTATACACTATACAGAAAATATAAATTCATGCAGTCTTCAGCAAAGAAAACAAAAGTACACTGATCTCCAGATTAAAAATGGATTGACACATGCAACTATTTTAATCAAATACAAATATTAAATGCAAAACAGCTCCCCACAAGCGCACTCAAATATCTGAAGTAAATAATTCTTCCTTTATCTGCAGGTTACTCCAGATTCTCAGATTAAAAATGCTGTAGTCTTTTCTCTGTAAATATAGTTCAATAGGCTACTGAATGGATACACACAGAAAATGCATTCTGTATTTGTTCATTTATACAATCTTCCTGCTGTTAATTCCTCCCCAACACTACTTTAAAGTAACTAAATCAGTAAAATTCCACAAATAACAAGTAATCTAGAGACACAATGCATACTAGACACTTTAAGGAGGATTTGATTGAAAATAAACTGTGTATTTCAAAGGTAGCCACATGAGTTCAGAGCAGATAATTTTTTCATAACAAAACATTGTGAAACCTGCACAGCATTTCATTTAGAAAACAAAAACCTGAGTGATGGTTCTCTTACAGTATTTAACATTTCAGGAGTTAAAAATATGTACTTTTCCATTTAAACAATCATTTACCTTAACATGTAAATCTTTAGTGCAGCAGGCAACACCAGTTCAAAATGGAGATCACAGTTGACCGTGCATTTCTGTTTGCTCAGGCTGGACAGAGACAGGAAGTGATCTGGAAAAAGTAGTTCATTGACTGAGTTTAGACTTCTGGAAAATGTAGTTCAGTATAGACTTTTAACCTTTTTGTACCATATTATTTTTAGGTAAACCCCACATTTTATGTTTGCTTACCATCTTTAAAATTCAGTGATGCTGCTGGTTGTTTTATCTGCCTCCTTGCTTAGTAGACCTGAAATGCATGGTAATGTACCCAGCCTTGACTGGCTACCTTAAATCCTTGAACTACGAGCTGACTGCAATCTTCATTTATGATTCAGTAGTATTAAAAAACTGTACTTTGAAGAGAATTACAGTTTGACAGAGCAGTATTTATGTCTTAGCACTCTTAATGAGCAAAAGTTACTATAAAAGTGATCATACTGAGGATCATATTAAGGTAATGAAGGAGCTAGGAGGCTAGTGAACCCATGTATGCTCCTATCATCTAGCTACAGTGCATAAAAATCAAGGATATGCCCATGATCAGAATTAACAAGCTTGCATATAAAACAAACAAAGTATTGAAAAGTCTTCATTGATCATTCAGAAATATTCAATAATGTGTACTTCTAAAATCTGTGTATAATATTTAGTATTAATTTACTGTTAAAAACAATTACAATTAAATTTGTTGAATTAAGTACTCCTACAGGCAGTATTCTTCTGATGATGATTGCAGAAGACTAAAATTACTAAACTTAGTCTTAAAAGACTAATTAATTACTGCTTTAAGACTAAATGTATTATTCCACCTCAGTGAAGGAACTGTTCTTGATACCACCATCTACCCACTGCCTCCCATATCACCACACCATGGCTTTATGACAGACAACTGTTACTGTACCAGCTTCTTGTTCTTCACTCAGCTCACGGCCCCCCAAAAACTACTAGGCACCTGTGTCTGTGTGCTGCTGTACTGTGTTATTACCTCTTCTTAGTGTTCTGAAGTTCCAAACTCCAAATGCACCCATCCAGACCCAGCACAACAGCCCCCAGCCTGGCAGCAGCCCAACCAGCTACTGTGCAACTGCAGCACTTGTTTTTTGTTCAGTCAGTCAAGTCGACTCCTGAAGTTCCTTGTTGTTCAGTCTGAACTGGAGAAGACTCGGGACTCCTCTGACTCATTCACAGGCTGCAGCAGAGCAGCCACCAATAAGCCAGCAGTGACTCCCCATCCCCAAGGAGGCCCTGATCAGTCCTATAGCTACTGCTCATCCTCTCTCTCCTCTGTCCCACACCTCCAGGTCAGCCGAGTCTGACTCCCACTCCAATGACACGGTGTCCACAGACCTCACCACCATGGTCCCACTGACTCCCCCAGGCCCCAATGATTGTCCGATCAAAACAACCTCAAGCCAAGTCTTAAGAGGCTTCTCTAAGACAAGTCAGTGCCAATGGCTGGAAGCACGGCTCCTTGAATTTATTTTTAGTCCCCTTTTGGTGTTGGATCTGGTTAACTTATGGTCCAGAGTCACGGACAGACCGAAGGAAAAATGAACAATGATGAGCAACTCACTCACAGAGCCACAGGCAGGCAAGGCAGCTCAACTAAATGTCGCAGCAGCAGGACTCTTCTTTTTCTCTCCCACTCCTTTAACGTCCTGTGGTGATTCTGGTTGTCTCCTGCATGTGCTCAAAGCTCACATCCGCTCACGGATTTTGGGGCAGTGAGTTTTTAAATAGTGCAGGGGGCAACCACAAAATACGGGACAATAGGAGTCCCATATGAATAGCAAACAGGATAGGAAATTTTACCAGTTGGAGTAGTGAAACATAGAAACATAGAAATTGATGGCAGATAAGGACTGCAAGGCCCATCCGGTCTGCCATTTCTTTTCTACCTTATGAATGTGCCATCGCTTTTGCTCTGTCAATGGCCTATCTATTCATACTCATCTGCATTGCTCCCATATACCTATCCCATTGCCTGTTTGAAGCCTTGCACTGTATTCATATCCACCACTTCCTGAGGTAGGCCATTCCATGCAACCACCACCCTTTCTGTGAAAAATATTTTCCTCACATTACCCTTAATCTGCCTTCCGCTAATCTCATGCTGTGTCCTCTTGTCCTGCTATTTTTCTTATATTGAAACATTTAGACTCTTTCACCTTGTTAATGCCCTTAAGGTATTTGAATGTTTTGATCATATCACCTCTCTCCCTCCTTTGCTCAACAGTATACATATCGAGCTCTGTTAATCTGTCCTCATATGTTTTCTGATGCAGTCCTGCACCATTTTGATTGCCCTTCTCTGGACTGCCTCAATTTGGTTAATGTCCTTGTGAAGGCGAGGCCTCCAGTACTGCACACGTACTCCAGATGGGGCCTAACCAGTGTCTTGTAAAGAGGGATCATTACCTCCCTCTTATGACTTGTGATACCCCTACTAATACACCCCAACATCCCCTAGCCTTACTTACTGCTTTAGTGGTCTGCTTGGATGATTTCAGGTCATCTGTGATGATGATGCCCAAGTCTCTTTCTCCCTTGTGACTGCTAGCAACTCCTCCCAGCCTATAGGTGGCTTCAGGTTTCTATTGCCTATGTGCATGATCTTGCACTTCTTTGTGTTAAACCCCAGTTGCCACTCTTCTGACCATTTTGCCAGTTTATCCAGATCTCTTCTCATCCTCCCCACCCCATCTGAATCATCTACTCTGTTGCAGATCTTGGTGTCATCTGCAAACAGACAAACCTTACCCTTCAGTCCATCTGCAATGTCACTGATGAGGATATTGAAGAAGACTGGCACCAGGACTGATCCCTGAGGTACCCCACTTGTGGCTTGCATCTCTTCTGACTGTGTACCGTTTACCACCACTCTCTGTTTTCTGCCTGACAACCAATTTGCCACCCAGTTGATCAACTTCTGACCAACCCCAAGCCTACCAGCTTATTAATCAATCTTCTGTGTGGAACAGTATCAAAAGCTTTGCTGAAGACAAGCTAGGCGATGTCAACTGCTCCCTCTTGGTCCACCACTCTGGTTACCAGTCAAAGAAATCTATGAGATTAGTTTGACAGGACCTTCCTGTTGTAAACCCATGCTGTCTTAAATCCTGTGCTCCTATGGATTCCAGGTGTTGTACTATCCTTTCCTTAAGGAGTGCCTCTATAAACTTGCCCACTATTGAGGTAAGACTGACTGGTTTGTAGTTCCTCCCTCCTCCTGCTACCACTCTTGTGGAGCAGGATCACATAAACCCTTCTCCAGTCTTCTGGGACCTCTCCTGTGCTCAGAGACTCACTAAACAGTTCTGATAATGGCTCTGCTAAATCCACCCTTAGCTCCTTTAGTACCCTGGAAAGTATGCCATCAGGTCCCTTGCCTTGTCCACCCAGAGCTTATCGAGTCCTTGTAGGACCCTTTCTTTTGAGAAGGGACTAGTGAACACCTCCCTCCCCTGTGTCCATGGTGCTGAGCTGTGGGCCCTGCCCTACTTTCTCTTCAGTAAACACTGAGCAGAAGTATCTATTTAGGATAGATGCCTTTACACACCCCTTATCTTCTTTGATTTTAGCAATACCACCTCTGGAATTTCTCCTTTCACTAACGTATCTATAATAATAATAAATAATAAATAAAGCTTTATTTTTAAGGCACCTTTCAAATACCAAGGTGCCACACAACATTTAAAAAAAATCATACAGCTCTGAGTGGTTACAATATAGAACATCAATAAAACAAACAATACAATTGAAAATAACCTAACTGCCAAAAGCTTGCATCCATAAATAAGGTTTTAAATCCTGTTTAAATCCCTCCACGGTCACGGACTCCCATAACCGATGGGGGTAGAGAATTCAGAGGGTGGGGCCACAAACATAAATGCCGGGCCCTAAAGATTTTAAACATACCCTCGGGATCTCTTGCAACCCCTAGTCGGCTGAGCGGAGCAATTGCCTAGGGCAGTAGGAAACCAGGAGCTCTTCCAAGTAGTCTGGATCCAGACCATGCAGGGCTTTAAAAGTCAGAAGACTGACTTTAAAGGTGATCTGCCACTGCACAGGCAGCCAGTGCAGTTGGCGCAGCACCGACGAATATGACTGGACTGTGAGGTTCCTGTCAAAAACCAGGCCACAGCATTCTGCACCAGCTGCAGGCAGCAGATTTCCAGACCAGGTAGTCCTAGGTAAAGTGAGTTGCAATAGTCCAAGCATGAGGACACAAAGGCATGGACCAGCATAGGAAGATCACTGGACAGAACAAGGTGCTTAATCCTGGAGATATTCCTCAGATGATAAAAGAGGATTTGATGACAGCAGACACCTGTGAATGCAGAGTAAGCCCTGTGTCAAAATTACCCCAGGTTCGCACCTGTTCAGAGGTCGGGAGTGATACACCCCAAGATACAACCCTAGGGGCAAACCATCCCCAAACCCCTGTCCAGCATGCCAGGTCCATAACCAGCACCTCAGTCTTATCCGAGTTCAACTTCAGTCAACTCAGGTCCATCCACGTCTGGATTTATATGAGGCAGTTATTAAAGTCCAGAGAGCTCCATCCTGGTCAGGTGCAAAGAAAGGTAGAGCTGGTATCATCAGCATAACAGTGAAACCTCAGCCCATACATTATTACAATGTCTCCGAGGGAAACGTATACACGCGAAACAACATGTGGGACAATACTGAACCCTGAGGGACCCCACAAGACAGATGAATAAACCCCAGACACCAGCCTCTGTGTTCTCCTGCTGAGGTATGATGTAAACCACCTGAGCACTGCACCAGATAGTCTGCACATGAACCTCAAATGGTTAAGCAGTACCCCATGGTCCACAGTGTCAAATGCTGATGAAAGCTCAAGAAGAACCAAGATGGAACAGCTTTTCTGATCTCTAGCCATCAGGAGATCATTGAGCATCCGAACCAGTGCTGTCTCAGTACTATGCCTCTTTCAAAACTGGACTGAGGGGTTCATATATGTCATGGATGGTCAAATGGTTCTCCAGCTGTATGGCAACTACTTTCTCAATCATCTTCCTAAAAGGGAAGATTTGAGATCAGTCTGTAGTTAGCATGGCAGTCAGGGTCCAAAGAAGCTTTTTTTCAAAAGATGAGTTACCACCGCCTCCGTCAGGGAGCTAGGAAACTCACCTGTTTCTAAGGAGCACCCAACTATCCATGCAAGGACCAGACCAATGATATCAATACAACCCAAAATCAGGGAAGTCAGTCCTGGGTCCAAACTACAGCATGTAGGGCACATACCCTGGACAATCCACATGACATCCACAAACTCCGGTTGGTTGAAGGTACTCCAGGATGACTGAGGGCAGCAGCCTCATGCTGGTCCAGAGCAACACCATAAAGTGTGCTGGATGGAGCGCCGCCTGATGTCGGCCACCTTATTAGCAAAGAATCGAGCAAGGTCATCGTGACTCAACTGAAAATTCTTTCCGTGCTTCTGTAGGCACGCTGGGTTGCACAGTCTGCTCACAGTGCAAAATATAGCTGAGCTGGTCGATTCTGGGCAACAGCAATCTCCCTGGACAGGAATTCTGCCTTCTTATGGGAGATAGTGGATTGATAGGCTTGATAATGCTCTATCAATTTAAGGTGGTCAGCACATGGGAGGATCTCCGCCAGCAGTGCTCTAACCTTCGCCCTAGTCACCGCAACTCCTCAAGGTCCCATCAAACCAAGGAGACCGAAGGCTAAGGGAGAGAGGACGAACATGGACCAGAGCAACGACATTTATGGCAGCTGAAATATCTGCATTATAGGCTACCACAAGGACCTCATGCCGCTGTTTGCTACTGGAAGGGATGATAGGTCAAGCACCACCCCAGGCCTTCAGAACTAATATCCATAAATGACGGTACCCGATCATCTCCACAGGGTAGGCCTATGAAGGGGGTGCTAAAGTAAACCCTATGGTGTAGTGATCAGACCATCCAACTGGTTCCACCCCCATGTCAGAGGCCTCGATCCCCATGAGAAGACTAAGTCAAGGGTAGGACCATATTTATGGGTAGCAGTGGTAACTACCTGTGTCAGGCCAGAGATGACATTAAGTGGAGGAAGTGTTGCCAAACAGTGAGAGTTCATCATCGACCCAGGTGCTGAAGTCACCCAGAACCATCAGTCTGGGTGACTCAAACACCATGTCAATGACAAAGTCCGCCACTTCCTGAAGGAAACGCTTCTCACCTCCTGGTGGATGGTAGATGAGGGCGATCCTACAACCTACACCTGCTACCATGGTGCACTGAATGACTCAGTCTCCTCTACTGGTACACTCGCAAGGTTAAATTTGGACTTAAAACAGACTCATCTCCCCCGATCCAGTCTTGGGCGGTGAATCACTGAGTACCGGCTAGAGTTAAAGCCTCCAAAATGGGGCCAAAGTTCTCATTCAACCAGGTCTCAGTGATGCAAGCCAGGTCCACCATTCTTACAAGAACTGCAATAATTGCAGTCTTGTTTTAATGGACCTGGCATTGCACTCTACCACCGAGTTGGATGAACCTCTAGAGCCACCCAAACTACAAGCCCACCAATATTGGTGGTGCCTTTGTGTATGGAAACCAAGCATGGCAAACCACATTTTGGTTCCATTTCATCCCAGGACATCTCCTGGATCTCACAACCCCAAATGATGACCCCGCTCATTGACCCTCCACTGTTGCGCCCCCAAGTCCCCTCCTCCCTTACGAGCAATACCCAGCACCCTACAGCGCTGGTATGTTGTAAACTCTAGCCACTAGAGGGCTACATCTCTGGTAGCAGTGACATTTTCTCTGTCTACTCCACTACTAGCAGGTTATATGCAGCTACCACTAGGAGCTCCTACCCTATCTGGCACATCACACACTCTGTTCCCCAGATTTTATCATCACAATGCTCCTTCCTCACTGGGCTCTCCTTTCCTCTCTCTCCTCCTTAAAAACTAGATAACACATCATACACCCTACTACATGGGTCTATATGAGCAGTGGACAGGCTGGCTATCCCTCCCTCCACCTGGTAGTGATGTACCCCTAACCTACCCATGTACCATGCCAAAAGAATCATGCCACATTACACAATCACAGGCCTAACATATCTAAAATGGCAAGCTATAAGGATCACATGGCTGCTCTACTGATCTCAGGTAATATTCATCCCAACCCAGGCCCGATGGCATGCACTGCAATAGTTCATAAGAAACAGAATGTTCTAACAATAGCATCAATAAATATATGCAGCCTGCTAGCAAAATGCACACTCTCCAAGTCTGGGTCCAGCAGCAACAGCCCGACATTCTAGCGATAGTAGAGACCTGGCTATCACCTAGGGTGCCAGACTCTGCTATACAGCTTTCTGGATATGCTGCATTCAGACTAGGCAGACTCGGTAAAAGAGGAGGTGGTTGTATTATATATGTTAAAGACCACATTCAGGGCCAAATGCTTAACCCATGTGACACCAAATGTGGGCTCAACTGATGGCCATAAAAGTAATACTTGGCAAGAACGGGAAAACCCTAACAATAGTCTCAGCCTATATCCCTCCCAAGGAACAAGCAAACGGTTTCAATTCTGTAATCAACTACCTCTCTGAAGGGGACCAGACACAGAGCTGATAATGGTTGGAGACTTTACTATCAACTGGTCCTCTGCTGAAGCTGTACACTCACGAGGACTCATTAACCACTCTCAACCTTGTGCAATTGGTAGACTCCCCTCGGTATAACAGCAGAACACACACGAGGTCAGTAAACGACTGGGTGGTCACAAATCAGCCAGAAAGAATATCCTTCATCACGGTTCTCCTGACTTCCTCAGTGACCACGCCTGTAATCTGTAAATGGTCAAATAAGGCCCCAAAGGCACCAGCCAGGACTATTACTGCTAGACTTCTGAAGAAAGGCAAGTTGGGAGCTCTAAGAGTACACCTCAGCCTCCAAGATTGGAGCTCTATTGACCAAAAACAGATGTCAACACTGCCCTAGAATGCTTTATAAGCAAATTCAATGAAGTGTGCAATGTCTATGCCCCTACACCAAAAGAAGGATCCGTGACTATGCCAGCCCCTGGATCACGGCACAGCTACTAGCCCTCATGAAAATAGAGGCGACTTGTGGTACAAAGTAAGAAACTCCGGTACCCAGACAGACTACCAGAACTATAGAGCTGCATGGAATAAATGCACCTGGGCTATTTGCAAGGTCAAAACACTCACTTTAAAAATGAGCTGACAAACTCATGGGGTGACAGTAGAAGGTTCTGGGAAAACATCAAGTCCCTAATTGGTAAACCTAATAAAACTCCCCACCTTCCTGAACATTGAGGGCCAACCTATGCAGGATCACAATCGCATAGCAAATGTCTTTAACAAAGCTTTTACTGACCCCAGTGGAGTGTTACCCCTAGCTTCCTTCGACACCAATCAGACACTTGCACGAATGAAACCGGGGACCCAATCAAACTCCATCCACCTTTCTACTTCAGAGCTATCACCTTTATGGAAGCAAAAAGTACATCCTAAAAGCGCTAGGTAATTCCAAAACTAGCTCTGATCAACTTGACCTAAAACTAGTTAGGCTCACCCTGGACATAACTCTTAAACCCCTCACCAAAATCTTAAATCTCTCCTTGGTATCAGGTGAATTCCACGGATCTGGAAGGTGGCAGTGGTTATCCCTTTTACAAAAGTGGTGACAGGGCAAACTCTACTACCACCCAATATCTATCCTTCCTCCACTCTCCAAGGCCATGGAACGAATCATAAGCGACCAACTGATGGAATATCTAGACAAGTATCATTTACAATGTCAGCAACAACATGGATTCGAAAACAGCACAGTACCACAACCGCTGTAGTGGAGTTTACCAGCTTTATCCATAATGTGCTAGACAGAGAGGCGCTTGGTGGGGGCAACATATATTGATCTTACCAAGGACTCGACACCGACAATCACAATCTACTCCTGGATCTGCTCTCAATACTGGCCTCCCCTGCAACAGTAGCATGGTTTCACAGGCTACCTTCTGGAGAGTCCAAAAGTAAAATCCTGGACACCTTCTCTGACAACCTTAGTGTTAACACAGGCGTTCCTCAAGGCTCTATCCTTGGCCCTCTACTGTTCAGCCTGTTCTTAAACAACCTCCCTCAATCGGTAAACAAGCAGCTACTACTGTATGCAGATGATGCGGTCCTATATTCATGTAATTCTGACCCCTACATACTGGAAAAGCAAATGCAGGCTAATTTCACTGTGGCTGAGCACTGGTTCCTTCAATCAAAACTGCTCCTCAATTATAAAAAATAAGATTATGTTATTCGCATCATCACATAACAAACACCGCACTCACCAACTTTGCATTCATAACAATCAGAACACTTCCTAGAGATGGTTCAAACATTGAAATACCTAGGATTGACACTGGACGCACCCTCTCATTTAACCAACACGTAGACACAGTCACAAAGTTGTCAAATACAAAACTAGGATTACTGTACAGACACTGAAAAGGCCTGACTTCTGAGGCACTCAAAACTGCTGTAAATAGCTCAGTCCTCTCAGTGATAGATTATGGTCTAGCGGTATATGGGGTTGCCTCCCAAACTGCTTTGAAATGTATCAAAACAACATTAAACAAAGTGTGTCATTTAGTCCTAGGTGTACCCCATCTCACTCACACCTGTGAGTTGTACACTCAAACAAAATGGCTCAACCTTGACAGTCACCTCCAGTATCAAGTATGCATGCCGCCAAAATGTCTATGCTAGGACTTACCACCCCAGGCCTGCAAAGCCAACCTAATTCCATCAGATGCACTAGGGGTACAAACAACTCAGCCCTCTGCGTCCCTTTCCATAGAACCACACAAGGCAGCGGTCCTACAAATACCAGGCACCACTTTAGCTTAATGCATTTGACCTAGGCATCACAAAGAGGACAAAATAGGCCCTTTAAAGATAAACCTGAGTGGCTCGCCACAAACAGGAACTGTGACTGTGAGACCTGAACTCCCACACCTCTTCCCTCCTCTTTCCTGCTACTTCATTCTAACCTGCACCCTTGCCTTCTCCTCTCCTCTCTTCTTGCTAACTAACACTCCCTAGTAGGCTCCAGGTCCCCGCCTCAGCACTCCCCACCCCAGTGAGTCTAGCCTTCTTTATGACTACACACTTTAGCACTTAAGACAAAAGAACTGCTGCCCATCAAGTTCTCACCTCCTTGCGTTTAGTATTAGTTAATTATTTCACAGACTATATCATCCTCTGTTCCCTACCTGATGCGCTCTATATCCTGTAGATTCTCAAGTTGTTCACTTAACAACCTGTCGATCTAGCCTGCTTTAAATTATGTGTCCGTATATTTTTCTTATGTAATCCATGTTATTGTAATTATGTAACCTCTGTAACCTGGTGTACTCATGTCTTTCTAGGTATGGAACCTCCTTGTATCTGCTTATTTACTTGTAACCACTGTAAATTATGTTATGCCCATGTATTAGTACGACATGAAACCTCTGTAAAAGAGCCTTTGGTTCAAACGTACTTCATATAAATAAATAAATACATACATACATAAATACATAAATACATAAATAAATAAAACCTGCAATGGGGGAAGGAAAAGGGACGGAGGCCGTGGAGAGCAGAGGGCGAATAGTGCAAGACCGAGGAGGTAGGACTCCAACACATTCTGGCAGTACTTTATCAAACAATTCTAATCAAAAGCAAAAATAAAACAAGATAATCCAAACCACTAAAATGACTTAAAAATAAAATAAAATAAAAATAAAGCAAAAACACCCCACCCACAAAATAACTAGTAACCTAAAAGTAACTGTATAAAAAATCCCCCAAGTCAGGATGAAGACATCCAATAAATGAGAGATAAATTCAGTCATTAGTCCAACTGCAAGTCTGCTATACAGAGCTCTCACCCCAGCAAGCAGATAATAAAATGTCCAGTAAAACACTGGACTCTCACTACGGCAGTTCTTCGATCAACAGTATTTTGTGCAACAATGCTTAAAGAAAACTCTTCCAAAAGTCAGAATCCAAAAACTAAAATGAGACAGACAGAACACTGATACTCAGAAGCAATTCTTCTTATATAGTCGAGATGCATAGGAGCCTAATAAAAGCCCAGTCCCAAAAGGTCATCAGAATAAAGCCTTTCCAAGTGGCCCAGGCAAGGCAGGGCAGCCTCACCAGGATAATCAGGACCCCAAAAGGAACCCACCAGCTCCCAATGGGGAACACCTAAAGGGACTGAGGTCCAGCAACTCTCCAGCCACACAGAAAATCTTGTCATCTTCTCTTACTGTTCTTGCTAGTGTTTCCTTGGATTGGGCCTTTGCCTGCCTTACTGCCTTCCCTGCTTCCCTTAGGGAAGTTTGGTATACCTCCCTATTTTCATCTCGCTTCGTTCTCTTATATTTCCTAAGGCCAGCCTTTTAGCTCAGACCTTTTCTGCTACTGTTCTTGAGAACCAAAGTGGTTTCCTTCTTCTTTGCACTTCCTTTTCTCTCTAACACAATGGGATGTTGCTTCAAGTATTGCATCCTTAATGCTTGCCCACTTTGCCTGTACCCCCTCACCTGTATTTCTTTCTTGCCAGGGCTAGCTTAACTCTGTTGGCCATCTCATTAAAGTCAGCTCCTCTGAAGTCCCATATTTTGCCTTGGAATGGGATGATTTAGTTCTAGTGGTCAAATTGAACCATACCATGTGATGGTCACTGGCCCCAGGTGACCTTCTACCTTGAGATCTGTGATCCTTTTCCTGTTAGTCAGTACTAGATCTAGGATAGCCCTGTCTTTTGTGAGTTGTTGTACCAATTATTTGAGGCCCTTCCCTGCAGGGAATCCACTATGTGTCTAGTTCAGGCAGATGTTCCTGCTGGTATTGACCAATCTGTATCTGGCATGTTGAAGTCTCCCATTATCAGAACCTCCCTTTAGCTGTCATGTTTTGTATATCTTCTAACAGTAATTGTGTATCTTCTAACAGTAATGTATCTATGTCCTCCCCTGGTATGGAGGCCTGCAGACAACCCCAGTTTGTATGGCTGTCCCATTTCCTGTGAATGAGGGTAGCTAGGCCCCAAAGTTTTTTGTATTGTTTATTCTTCTGTTTCTATGTATTTAATGTATTGTTTATGGTTATGGCATTCATAGGAGACAATATGGTGCAGTGGTTTAAGGCTCCGAGCTGCTAACCTGGAGACCTAGGTTTGAATCCCACAGCCCTCACTTGCATACTGTGTGACCCTGAGCAAGTCACTTAACTTCACTGTACTCACATATATCGCACCTGGAAGCAAGCTTCAGCTTTGTGTGCCACTCCTGATTAAACCATTTTCCCATTCAACTTGCATGACCTGTTTAATTGTGTATAATTGTGTTTTCCACTACCCTCTCCCCAGGACACACCAGGAGACAAGCAATTTGTTTTCTCAGTCTGCCTTTCCTGGTGAAACTTTTCAATTAATAAATAAAATAAATAAATGTATTCAGAAATAAGCACCAGGGCCCACTTAGGTTAAGTAAAACCCAAAGTATAAAGTGAGAGTGTCCAGGCTGATAAAGGTGGCTATAGCCGGCCCACCAGTGCAGCAGTTGGATTTCCATCTGCGACGACTTGACCTGGGTTCAGGCACGGACTCAGGTCACTGAAGGAGCTAGCCGGGGAGTTGACTTAAGCATCCCACGATGCCTCACCTTCTCAGGGAGGGTGCATAAGTAGCCTGGCGTATGCCGACTCTAACAGAGGCTGGAGGTCAGACATCACATCAGGTGCCTCGGGGCTTGAGTGGCTATGGACAAAGTTTGGTGGTCCAACAAGCTCAGAAGGCAGCTATGGGGAGAACGTCCACGGACATCGGGCGCTCACATCTTGACGTCAAGGCACTCGTGACATCAACACAAGTGGAAAATGCTTTCCTGCTCTGGGGAGACAGAGCCCCGGAGCATGCCCCTGATGTGCTGCTGCCTGCCTGACCAGCCCCTGGCCGACAAAAGCGTAAGTGTTCGGGTGTTTGGGCCCCACCTCATTCCCCACCGAGGGGTAAAACCACTGCTCCATGGAGTGTCAAGGGGTGGATTGGGTATGGTGGCCAGCAGAGGGATGACTCCTAGGGGCTGCCAAGGATGTTGGAGCTGGGAGGCTGTAGGAGGGGAAAAGAGAAATTAAAAAAAGGCGACTATAGCTAAGTGGCAAACAGTAGCCAAGCTAGTGTTGTAAAATTGTAGAATTTACTGATATAAAGTGATCTTGGGTATCAGTTTCAGTCAGAGCAAGGGAAGGTACTGGACCAGGCAGTTACCCACACGACCAGCATAGCTGCCACAGCCCCAGCCTTTTAGCCACCCCAGCAGCATAGTTGCCACAGCCCTAGCAAAGGGCTAGTAATCTGAGTAACTGATCCAGAGACCCTATAACACTAGCCTGGCTACTGTAGGCAACTGGCTACTAGTCACCTGTATTACCCCATGGCACTCTGACTTTATAATCTGCGGCTAAAAACCTTTGGGACAGCTAGCAATTATTCACTAGCTCAACTGGCTAGCTTGGCTATAACTGGGGCTTTACTCTACCCTTGCTCCTTCTAGCACCCTGTTTACTATCTAATTCAGGGCCTGCCTGCCCTCTGTGCCACCTCTGATAGCTACTTGATTTGAATGCTACCCACTCCTGTGCTCCATTTAGGAGAGTGAGTTAAATAAATTTAGGTAATTTTCAGTAGGCCACCTTCTCACCATATGCTCCCTTTCTGGACTGATTTTAAATACATTTGAAAAGATCCACCCTTGGCAGTCCCTTGCCCTGACCACACCTAACATCCACGGCCATCTTTTACTGTGTTGTGCTCATTGTGTGAAAAGAAACATCTTTTTATTTCAGTATTAGTTCAGGCGGACAGTGCCTGCTTTATGCACTGTCACTGACTCACTGCCCCAAACTAGGGAGAAGTTGGGGAGACAGGAGGTGGGTTAAGTGTATGCTGGATGCCCTGTTGGCTGTAGGCAGGTGGGAGGTCTTCCTTGATGGGTAGCTGGCTCTCCTGATATTCATTCATCTAATGATATTTTCCCACTTGTGTGGGCCACTACCAAGGGACTGGCATTTACTTTTCTTTACAAAACAAAACAACAAACGGGACTAAACAGAACCCAAGCTGTGACTGCCAACTGCTGATCCTGGGGACCGCAATAACTATCTGACCACTGACACTGCTGAAACCACTGAGATTGACACAAGGATGAGAGGAGGACTGCAGATACTACCTTTGCTCTGAATTTACTTCCCTGTGTCCCTCTCCCTTCTGCCACACTTTTTCATGTTTTTCTTTTTTCTGGGCACCTGAAGTCCCCTGACTGTTCTCCTCGTAGCTAATTCAAACTCCCTCAATGGCCATTACTGGCCACTCTCAGTATCCTCCCTGGCATTTGGGATGCTAAGTCCCTAACAACCAGCTGTCCAGCGCAAGCTAGACCTTTGATATGAAACTGACTTGTGCCACCTTCACGGGCAGGCTGCAATAAGAAGAAAAACTTTTAACTGCAGACAAGCACTTTATTTTATGGGGCTCCTGCCACTATGTTCACCCCCTGCAACCTAAACTATAGGGGTACCTGGGGCACCTTACTGGGGCTTGCTGACATCAACTGAGCTTGCTGACAACTCCATCGTTGGGGATATTACATTCCTGCCTTTGCCACCCACTAAAACATACTCAAAAATTAAACCACCTCTAAAATGAGAATCTGTCATAGCTTCCTCATTTTGATGACTGCTCCTTCCTCATCTTAATGCAAAAGTAATGGTTCTCTTTATGAGATTCCTGCAGGAAGTCACATCCCACTGATTTCCATTCCTATTGGTCTGGTACAAGGTCTGAGCCAGGACCATTAGCTGTTGCTACATAAATATCAAGAACATAATGCCATTGAAATGAATGGGCCTATATACATTTCAATGGGACCATTCATTTCAATGGCCATTTTTCTGGTCATTTTGTGCTGGCTAGTGAACCTCCTGTTGGGTCGGTGGACTTTTCTAATCATTAGCCCTAAAGCCTAGTGGCTGCAAAAGTTAGTATCAACCCCTGTGACAGTCTGTAAAATCTCTAGCACTGCAGTGCAGGGTGGCATGTGGGGAGGGACTGCCCCATACCTCTCAACAGTCCCTTAGTGACATGTCCCTCATTTTATCCCTCAGCATTGCTGTGTCCTCACTGTAAATGGTGTTGCCACACAGAGAAGGTGCTGTAGCAAAAGTCTTCAGCTGTGGGGTCCAGCTGCAGGAGGTGGTCCAGCATCAAGATGGGGGTCCAGCTATAGGGGGGCCAGATCTGGGGAGACTGATCCCATACATCTTAGCTGTCCTCATTACAATATACTGTCATGGCACCAACCATCTGGACTCACTGTAATGGATGCAGATTCAATTATGGCTTGAACTCCACATCCCCAATCAAGTAACTAATTCATGGGTACTTTATGGTCCAGGTGAGGCAACCTCATTGGAGATACTGATTCTGGAGAGTAAGTGTGGAGTACCTATAAAAAGGTTACACAGGATTCAAAGGGGACCTATAGTTCTTAGAGACAAGTAGTATAGATAGATAGTAAATAAAACTATGCTCAATGGCCATTAATGTATTGCCACAATATGACCATAATTTTCATGGCAATGAAAAGCTCATTTGGACATTTTTAATTGCCATTAATGCATTGGCTCAACATGAACATAATTTCCATGGCAATGAAAAGCTCATTGCTCAGTTTTAATGGTTATTAAACATACCATTAAAAGGTATACATCCCCAATGTCGACATGTCAACAGCGGAGTCCCCTACAGTGACAACAGCACCAAATCACTGCAGGAAACCACTGGGACCTGGCACTGTCTTTAGGGGTCCTGCCCCCAACTCAGCCCGAGTCAGAGTTGAGAATCCTAGGTGGGGGTGCAGGGGCGCAGCCCCCTGCTGTTAGGTTCGTGCAAGCCCCTGAAGAAAACACTTGTTGCTTCTGCAAACCGGCAGCCAACTGCAAAATGCAGTTAACCTGCAGGTTTCACTGTCGGGTCGTTTGACAAATATTTTATCGGCGACCCGTCGTGGATCCCCATTAAAATAGCCTGATACAAAATTAAGGGCATACCACCCATTAAATATTTAATGGATACCTGTCATGATTAATTAATGGCATGGATGAGTACATTAATGGTTTGCACCCATGAAATGTCAACAATTAATGAAAATTTAATGGGAATAAAATTGGTCATTAAAAAGGTGATACAAAATGTAGTGGTGAAAATTAATGGGTTTGCATGCAAATAATGGAAAATTAATGAAATTTAATGGAATTTTAATGGATTTCAATGCAGTAGTGATATCCCATTCACTTTAGGAACTTAACTGAGGGTTGTTATTGTGATTTGCATACACTGTACAGCTCATAATGTTTTCATTATCAATGTATGTTTCATTTTGTACTTCCTTCAAACTTTGCTTGATTTTGATGTGTACCATGTTGGTACCATAGTGGTATCAATTTTCTAGATGCACTGATGCCACAGTGATACAAATAAGCTTGGGATTTATATGCATACCAATATGCTCCTCTAACGTAATACACTTGTGGTGACATTACGAATACTGATACACAGTGGTACCAAATAAGTACTGGTGGTATATAGAAAACAGTTTTGTACTACTATTGCATTATCATTAGGCACTTCTAGGACAATACAGAGTCCCACATGAAGGGGACTCAAAATTATGTAATACCACTGTGGTACCATTGCCCATTTACCAGTCTGGGCAACCTGCCAAAACTGCCATAGGGATGCCACTGTGCCATGGCACTACCACTGAAGCTAGAAAACGAGACTGGGTTGACACCATTGTACTACCAGACTACCACTGGGTAGTACCATTGCACAATTTCAGTCATACCCATGTAAAAGCACAAGGTTCTTGGTTAGTGGTCCTGGTAATCCAATAAAGCCAGCTGACACAAAATGTTCTTTTAAATCAGTTGCAATTTATTAATACCAAATAAGCCCTAACAATTTTACCTCTAACATAATCAAATGTAAACAGCTGATGGCTTTTTTACAACCAGGGCTACAGGTACAGAAAAGTGGAGTGAACCGCTCCCTTTTCTGGGTGTTTTAACATCTATAGCAGCCGTAGCTATTCCTCTAAAAACACTGGCCATGACATTTAGGGCCTGTATTTATACCCCAAAAATGCATGGTGGAAATTTCCAAAGCCTACTACAGCACATTTTAGCCTAGACACTAGGTCATTTGATACATCATGAGGTTTGGGTTCTAAAAATAGAGTGGCCATGAGATACCTCAGTCATAAGATACATTTGACACTTTGCTGAGACATGTGGTCATTCTTAGATGGAAAAACAAGTAATCAGAGGATTTTACATTTATCAAAAATAACTCACTTTAGGATACAGAAAACATATGAGGGGACTTCATATTCACTTTAAATAACTTGCTGACTAGACAGTGGCCAAAACAAGGATATAATTGTTTCTTAGCAACTCTGTTACACATTTTTAAACACAAGTAATTATAAAATGAGGAACTGTATCTAAGCTCAGTGGTTTGAAGCAGCTGAACCTTATCTTAGCTATGACCTTGGGTTGAAGGAAGATTTTGTACAAAATATCTCTGCTGAGCAAAGCAAAGCTAATTTTCTTTAAAACATTTATTTTTTAAACACGGTTTATGCTCTTCACTTATTTTCTTCAGTTATTTACAGAGCCCAACACCTTTTGAACCTGGGCATCTATACAGACATCGATTTGCACATTGGTATCATTATTTGCATGGTTTTAACAATTACTCTCCAAACATGTCTGCACTTACGAGGCACATCAATCTACATGTTATCATTTAGTTATTTATTACTCATTTGCAGCCTCTACACTAGCCATTTTACACCTTTCTATCTCCTCAACCTTTTGGTTAGTAATTACTTATTGTTGATAAAAGTTTGGTCACTGGTCACTAAACTTTGGCCACTGGCCACTTTCAACAATCCCTACCTCGAAGGCAAGGGACCCATATTGGGGACCTGAGCCTTCATAAGTAAGCATAAAATAAAGATGCCAATTATTAAATAAATGTTTTTAGAGCCTACTGTCCTGTGATTCTATCTTGTGATCTCTGATAATGGGCTGCTATTACATCTATTATTAGGAGACATAAAATAAGGACACATTCATTTATTTGCAATGTCCAAACTTAGCCATATTCCAATGGGAGATATTTAAGACAACAGGTTTATGCAGAAATTGTACATTATTTATAAGGGTTTCAGGTACTGAAGTAGCAGTTAATAGGCTGGGGGGTCCCTGGTGTTAACTGGGAACACTTTTAACAATTCTGATTATGGGGTGAAGGAAGACTGGTAAGGGGAGTCTTGAACCCCACAGATAATACTTGATTAGTATATAAGTTTGGTATAACTAAACACTTTTGATCTTAATCTGTTAATTGCATTTTAATACTTTTACCTTACATAACTTCTAAGCTATTATAATACAAGCTACATTTTTTAAAGCTAGAAAACAGTTTATAATTGAGTACATGAATAATCTTTTATAAAACTGGTTGCCAGCATACAGATAGTCAAGGCATTTATAAAAGTATCCTGTACTGGAGTTGGTACATGGTGGTTACAGATGGAGCACAAATGGTGAGTTTGTAAAACATAGTGCAGAACTCAGGGATGTCAATACCACAACTGAAATATGTAAAAGATGTTAACATGTGATACCACATATAACACAATATGACATAACAATTTTGTTGATGAAGAGTTCATGGAATCCACTTTGAGAGTGGATAAGGTAGATGCTACCTGGTGTTGAGGTGTGGCACACCTTGGAGCTTGATTGAAGAATCCGTTGATAATGTCTCTTGACAGATAAGTCCTTATAAAACATATATAACCAGTTTAGAAAGTTTATATGAATAACGGTCCATGAAATTAACAATTCATAAGTTCATATAAGTAACCACAAGTTGATGTAGTTACAGTACAGGTGAAATATCATTTGCAGAACGGTGGTAACCCCACAAGGCACATGGGGCAATGCAGACAGTAATTTAAAAACAAAACACCAGCAAAGTAGAAAATCAGTGTTCATGTTGCTGGCTGCTGGATGGCTGATTAGCAGACACATTGGCCAGGGGTGCATTAGATTGTGCATTGAACTTTTTAAAAGAGTAGCCACACACAAACTGGCATGGCATTTGTATTGTGGTAGCTGATTACACCCCGGCACAAAGATTAACAGTCCATGAAAAGTAATAGTTTAAAATAAACCATTAAGAACACAGTCCACAATAGAGCAATGTGTTTGTAGAAAGTACCAGCCATGTTTGGAACAAGCAGCAGCGAAGAAAATGGATGTCTTGCTCGAAGATCAATTGAAGAAAATGTTCTTGCTGAAGTTAGAGGATTGCCCTACCCCAGACTTAACTTCATATTAAGAAAAACAATAAGCTTGATTGCAGAGTCTGAACTGACTGGACCTTTTCAGTTGATTTAAAGTTCTACAAATAGGTGTAATTTTCCTGAAAACATTACATTTGCAGAGGTAATAACTTGATTCATGCAATAGTCCTTATATGAAACCAGTCAGGCACAAATATGGTGATGACATCAAAGCTGTGGCAGTTGTTTTCTTTCAGGAAAAGGATGAAGGTCTTGGCAACTTAGATGAAAGTATTACTGCTGTTGAATGTGGAGATCTTATGTGTGCCACACTGTGAAACCTGCAACTTGCAAAGTGTGTTAGAAACTGAGTTAATAACACATAAATAATCTTTTAAACAAATGACATTTTGTTTTGTAAAGAGTGATGTGATAGAGCCTAAATTCTGACAATTGTGGAAAGAGAAATAAAATGGACGTCAACTGCACACCTGGGGTGCAGGCTGAGGTCAAATTATACCATTTGACCATATGTGAATCTATGACAATGTTATGGTTACACCTTGCTTTCAAATTGCAGAAGAGGTTATGACAGTGATGAACATGATTTCCTGTCTGTCTGTTGCTGGCAGGCCTAACTGAGACCTATGTTATAAAATCTTGTAATGTTACAATAACACACTTTAAACATATAGTTTATGGCAATATGCCTGTTACACTATGCAATAGTGGGACATATATATATATATATATATATATATATATATATATATATATATTGTTGGCCTATGCCAACTAATAGTAGTGCCTATTGCACCTGTGACAAGTGAAAGGGTCTACCTTCTTTACCCTGTATAGTGAAATACTCCAAAGTACTGAGGAGGTAAGGCTTGAAGCATAGGTTTGGAGCACAATCTAAATTCTGCATATTATAATTAAGATTTAAAATGACAAAACCTGCATAGAGTGCACTTATTTTCAGGGTACCTGTGAGTAATAAGACAAACAGAGCATTAATTTGTCTGGGGTTTTGCTTGGAACATATTGTAGGGATGGGTCAGCAATGCTGGCCATTATTTAAGTTTGGTTATGAGCATTAAAAACATTTATACATGTGGAGCACTTTTCTGAATACACACATGCTACATTGTAACAAGATGTATATCAAAACATTATAACATAAATGTGAAACATAAGCATTTTTGTAATAGAGCAATTTCAGTATTGAGCATAATGCATAAAATCCATTTTAAACACAGAACAAATATAGCCTGTAAGCTTAGTTCAGAGTCCAGGAATGTTAGAGTATTGTGAATTTACTTGTTGAACATAACCATGGAATAAGTTGCAAGGGTGTGTGGTACAGTTTAAGTTTATACGTTACAGTCCTTGGTAAAATGCATCCATTGCTGTAAGGCTATGGAAAGTTGTTTTATATTTGTCTGACAGGATAAGAAAGCTGAAAAGACAATTAAAAGACATAAATATGTGTGGAAATACATACACAATCCCTCTCCAGCTTAACTGATTACTTGCTGAGGGCAGAAGCCCTTGTAATAATGATAGGTATGAGGTTTAACTGTTTGCACTGGAAAAAGCAGAGGGACTGAGCTAGGTTATACTGTCAAAGTACATTGGGTCTTTTCAAAGCTTGTAAATAAGAAATAACTATTGGCAAATACACATTTTCTTTATTTACTCCTTTGGGGAGACAGTGATGTACCTTGTAACCTTTGTGGGTATTGCACTGGAAGGAAGGATAGTATGCCCCCTTCCAGCTCCTACTGGTGGAAGAGACAGCTTGACTACTGTAGCAATAAAAATGTTAGCTGTGGATGGTGACATGGATATTGAACCAGAAATGGTCTGGCAATATTAGTAGCCAGTCATGCAACACCTTAAAAAACAATGTGCACTGGATAATGGTAATGGGGTGGCCCCATTGCTGTCCCCACCTAGCACACTTCAAATTATAACAGAATTATATGCAACTAGTTTAGTAAGTTTCATACCTTACAATAAAGATGGGAAACTTCTTTTTCTCTAGAAGAAAGAAGAAACACACAGACAAACAACAAAACAAAACAAACATACACAAGTCTAAAAATAAAACAAGATTATTTTCATAGGATAAAAAGCCAAGCATCCCTAGGTTCCCTTATCCTGAGCATGACAAAATGTCAGCTGAGTTTACAAAAGATCAGGATTGATGGTAATACCAGACGACGTATCTCTTAGAATGCATTTTAAAAAGAAAAAATGATTACACCATGGTCACACATAAAAACAAAAGTCACTGTTTTAACTGTAGATGGTAAACTCTCAAAACTGCTGTAATAGTCCTTTTAACAGTGTACTGTATATATATATATATAAAAAGTAAAAAAAGTATGGGGAGGTGATGAATAATTCCCCTTCCAATTCAGTGCTTTGCATAGTATGGGAATCACATGATATTGTTAAGGAACAAAGGAGTTATGCCTTACAACCAAAAGTTTGTGTAGGAAGGCTTTGAGCATTGCCTGTGTTGGCTGCAAGCCCAGAAAGAAAAAAAAACATGTTTGTCCTTTTACTTAGAATGCCAGTTCTGTAATAAAAGTCAAGTTGTATGGTTCACTCTTGGTGTGTTTCCATGAAAACATACATTTTGTGTGAAAAGTTGTGCTTTAAGTAGGAACACATATCAAGTTTGAACTGGTAGTAACATAAAATTCTGAAACACAAGAAGGACAAATAACACATGCAAAAGTTCACACAGTATGCATGCAAGGGTGGCTCAAACCCAGCTGTTTTTGTAGTGTCCTTGAACACTACTGATATCAAAATATCTTTAAATAATAATACAGCACAAAATAAAACTGTTGACCAAGACCTTACACACACATACATACACAAAAGAAATACTTAACACAAAATAAGACTGACATTATTTAACACCAATTTGCTGAGGTAATGCCCATAGTTTCATTAGAAAACTGTAAGTGTTTTAGATATATGTGCTGCCTCCTGCCAGTCTTGTAACACAGACAACCTTTTAAACCAACAAATTTATACATATCTCCATACCAAATCTTTTCAGAACAAAAACATTTTTAAACACCTTCCAACTCCTTTAAAATACAGCACAACATACCATCTGTAAGTGGACACATGTAGTATAACATGGTTACATTTTGGCGCATAGCCAAAATATGGCACTCTGCCATTTTGCAAAAAGTTTCTGATTTTAACTAGAAGTATGATAAAGCCATTCATAGCTGTTAACACATTACATTTTCACCTAGCAGTGACTTGGCACGTTGCCTGCAAACTACAAATCTTTCTGCACATTGCAATCTATGACATCATATCTCTTTACCTTCAACACTACCTGCTCCAACCAACAACTACATTCAAAAGTTCTTCCACTGACCCTATCTAGGCAGCAGAAATGTTTTCTTGAAAATAGAATGAATTAAAACAGTCAGATATGAGGCAAAGAAGCTTTTTTTTACTGTAACATGTTTCTGTGCCAAAGGCAGTCAATGCTATCTTGCAACCTTGACAACAGAACATAATTACAGAACACAGATATACACTGGAAAATATATGGAGAGAGAGAGAGAGAGACAGAGCATTACCTTGTTTAGTATATGTATCACAGAAATAAAACAGACAGACATAAAAAACTTTAAATAAATAATAAAAAATTCAGACTTACCCTGTGCCAAGGTATTTTCCTTCTTCTTTCTGATGCACCGATCCAATTCAGAAAAATGACTGCAGGACCTTCATGATAATCTCCAAATGCTGCAGCTATTAACCCTTTTAAAGGCTTTCTTTTGGCTATTTCAGTAACCTGCCAAACCAAGTATTTTCCCAGAGCTCTGGTTTGCAGTTTAAAAATCTGTAGCAGTACTAGGTACTAGGTTGAGATCCAACTGGCGGAGATTCCCAGTACGTGGGTTTGGGATCAAATGTTTCAGCCTTTAAAAGAGGCAAGGGTACTTGAAATTGATACAAAAAACTAGAAGCTACACAGATAGTGAGCATGGGGGTAAGAAGGATTTTCAAATCAACCCGTCTGTAGTCACACCTACTGTGTATGCATCCACAGTAGTTTATTTTTCTTTCTCTAAATGTTGCTTATCTAACGTTATTTGATTAGACACCACTTTTCTTCTAAAAGCAGCCTGAACTGTGAAAGCCATCATCGGCTCTAACAGTATATACTTCTAGCAAGCACAAATTACAAGGGCAGTTGCCCTTACTTGTTTGAGAGACTTTTCCTTAATACATCTCTCCACATATCCTAAACTTGGGGTCCTCAGAACCCCACTTAAATATACATTATCCTTACCCAGCTTATAGCTGCACCATAGACCTTTTCCTGCAGGTTCAAGTCCACTGAACACTTAGAGTCCATTAGACTTTTTTCCCAGCCCCACAGTTAAGTTATGACCCTTACCTGTGCGGACCCTGTTTAGAGTAAACACTAGGCTTTACCAGATTTACCAAGACCAAAACCAAAACCACCTGCTGGCTGGCTCGGCCAATTTGTAAAAGCACAAGGTTCTTGGCTAGTGGTCCCTGGTAATCCAATAAAGCCACCTGACACCAAATGTTGTTTTAAATCAGTTGCAATTTATTAATATCAAATAAGCCCTAACAATTTTACCTCTAACATGAACAAATCTAAACAGCTGATAGCTTTTACCACCAGGGCTACAGGTACAGAAAAGTGGAGTGAACTGCTCCCTTTTCTGGGTGTTTTAGCATCTATAGCAGCCGAACTATTCATCTAAAACACACTGGCCATGACATTTAGATCCTGTATTTATACCCCAAAATGCATGGTGGAAATTTCCAAAGCCTACTACAGCACATTTTAGCCTAGACACTATGTCATTTGATACATCCTGAGGTTGGGGTTCAAAAATAGAGTGGCCATGAGATACCGCGATCATAAGATACATTTGACACTTTGTCGAGACATGTGGTCATTCTTAGATGGAAAACAAGTAATCAGGGATTTTACATTTATCAAAATAACTCGCTTTAGGATATAGAAAACATATGAGGGACTTCACATTCATTTTAAATAACTTGCTGACTAGACAGTGGCCAAAACAAGGATATAATTGTTTCTTAGCAACTCTCTGTTACACATTTTTTAAACACAAGTAATTATAAAATGAGGAACTGTATCTAAGCTGCAGTGGTTTGAAGCAGCTAAACCTTATTTTGGCTATGACCTTGGGTTGAAGGAAGATTTTGTACAAAATATCTCTGCTGAGCAAAGCAAAGCTAATTTTCTTTAAAACATTTATTTTTTAAACACAGTTTATGCTCTTCACTTATTTTCTACAGTTACTTAAAGGGCCCCAACACCTTTTGAACCTGGGCATCTAAACAGACATCAATTTGCACAGTGGTATCATTATTTGCATGGTTTTAACAATTACTCTCCAAACACATCTGCACTTACAAGGCACATCAATCTACATGTTGGTATCATTTAGTTATTTATTACTCATTTGCAGCCTCTACACTAGCCATTTTACACCTTTATATCTCCTCAGCCTTTTGGTTAGCCAATTACATATTGTTGATAAAAGTTTGGTCACTGGTCACTAAACTTTGGCCACTGGCCACTTTCAACACCAGGTATTGCCATTGATAGAGCACTGTGTTGCCATTGCAACACATTTGGTAAGGTACACACAGTAGCTGTAGTGGATCATTGCTTGCTTCTGAGGATTGGAGAACATATTTAAGTGGAGGTTTGGGAATGCAAAAAAATGGAGGAGGTAAATGAAGGGTACAAGTAAAAGTCACAAGGGCGATTTATTGTCATGGTAAAAGAAATGCTGTAGGTGGAATGGATTGATTGAGAGTTTGTTGGTAGGTAATTGAGTATTCTAAAAGTACACTAAAATACCAGTACACTTTTCATAAGTATATCAGATGTATATATGCTATACAAATTAAGTATATTACTTTTTCTAAAAGTGTATTTCTGGCGTGCTTAAGTACACTACTTTTTCATGAGGGCCCCCCACCTCCTTTTAAAAATCCTTAACGGTATTCAATTACTAATGTAAATACTCACCAAGCATTCAACAGAGCAAGCTGAGTTTTTGTCAGTGCTGGTTTAGTTCAAGTGCTCACTGCCTAGCATTCAACTAAGTCTATCATGTCAATACATTTTACTTGATGCTCAACCTATACTATGGGTGAAGTGTTGGTGAATGCTCAACCACATATTTCTTTATGGGTACATAAGCAGCAAAACCTTACGAGGTGCGCTTGAGACTTATAGTGCATGGTCAGGGGCATGGTGAGGCACAAGACCACTGGCCAAGTGCCTTCAGCTCTTCATTGTGCACTGGAACTAACTAGTGCACACCCCAGAGTGTCTTATTGCACTTATGAAATGGGCACCTATAGCTGTTGGTGTGACAACATTAGAAAGTGTGTGCAGTGCTACTACAGTGTGCATCTAAAAATGGCAAAGGTAATGCAGTCGTAAAGAAGTGTACATGAAAAATGTTAATTGTTTGTACTGCTACTACTGTGTGCATCAAAAATAAAAAATAATGCAGTGGTAAAGGAGTACATGTAACAAAAATCAATGCAGTGTACAGTGCAGTTAAGAGTGGTATTCTACACTGTGTTAACTTTGAAATGGGACTCTAGATTGCAGTGTACACTCTACTTCCTTCTGGGATACCCTTGCTTCAGCCTGTCAGCTCTCTGAAGTCACACGCTGGATTTTTATCCAACAATTGGTTTTACTTAATATTCATTGAAAACAGCAGTAAACTGATACAGTCAAAAAGAAAACCAACAATGTAATGGTCAGAATGATTTAACTGCTACAAGACTGGTCATTTCAAGGGTATTTGAATGGGTATTGGGAGCAATTTTGACAAAGAAAGATAAAATGGGAAAATGAATGGTTCAGAATATAAACAAGCATTTGTCAATGCCGAATGTTTGCTTGCTGGCATTGGCAGTGGTAGTGTAGAAGTTACAGAGCTGCGAATAGGAATGGCAGTGAAGTATTGAACTGAAACCAACCCCACTACCACCCTGCAGAGTGACAGGCATTGGGTGTGCCTTTGGATCATCAGGCATAACGGCCACCTGGTTTCACCACACCCCACCCTGAAGACACTGACAGTGTCACGGTATGTCTGGGGTCTTTGGCCCTTATGCGCACCCATTCCATCAGGAAATGCAGTGAGATGGGTGCGGTATAGGAGAATGGGGTGAACTTTGGGGCTGAAGAGTCCAAGGCATACTCGATGCCACTCACTGGCTGTAGGGTGTGGAATGGTATGAGCATTACAGGTAAGAATCCCAAGTCACACCCCTGATGCATGTCATTCTCTACAGGGTGGGCAGTATAGTTGGAAACCCTAATACCTCAGGCATTCATTGGTATTTTTCACTCCAAATTTTCAACATGTTTTTTGTGACCCCGCTCATGAACAGTGGCAATATCAGTTTGTTAGCCAAAAGCTGCTTATGCACAGCGACTATGGCATTTAGCACCACAGGTGCAAAAACATTCGAACAGGAAGTAAAAATGACAGCTGTACTGTTCATGGGGAGGTGTAAAAATGGCAATGTTGCAAATCTGCAGTAAAAATATTAAAAACTGGTGAAGTCACGAGCATGCATAGAAACTGCAACGCACACCTGTAATGTAATTAGTTTGGGGATTTTTACAGCAGATTGTTAACACAGGCATTTTGGGACCTCCAATCATGAGCAGTGTCACTGTGATTTTCTTTATCTGTCCCGAACACTGATTTCCCCAGCGACCATGCATCTCTGTGCTGAAAGTGAAAACACATTTCGCCATGTTGTGAAAAAATGACAGCTGTACTGTTCATATGAAGTGTGGAAAAATGCCACTGGTGAAAATCTGGGTGAAAATATTACAAAGTCATGAACTTACGAGGTGCATGGAAACTGTGCAATGCTCACTCGTAACACAGTCATTTTATGGACTTTGTCACCAAATTTTCAACATAGCCATTTTAAGACCTCTGCTCATGAACAGTGTCACTGTGATTTTCTTAATCTGTCCCAAACATTGCTTTCGCACAACGACTGCACCATTGTGTGCTACATGTGCGAAAACACATTTTGGGTGACATGTGAAAAATGGCAGCTGTACGGTTCATAAGGAAGTGTAATAAAATGGCAATGTTGAAAATCTGGAGTGAAAATATTGAAAATTCGCAAACTTACAGCCGCAAGCGAGGGAACCGCACAACACGACGTCAGAAAACAGTCATTTTAGCAATTTTTCACCAAATTTTCAACATAGCCATTTAAGACCTCTGCTCATGAACAGTGTCACTGTGATTTTCTTAATGTGTCCCATACATTGATTTCGAGACAATCGACTGCAACCATTAAAGCTACATGGGCGGAAACACGCTTTGGGCAGGATGTAAAAATGACAGCTGTACTGCTCATAAGGAGGTGGTAAAATGGCAATGTTGAAAATCTGGAGTGAAAATATTGAAAATTTGAGAACTTACGAAGCATGAGGAACCGCGCAACGCACGCCAGAAACAAAGTCATTTTTAGGAATTTTTCCACCAACTTTTCAACATAGCTTTTGAGAGCCCACCTTATGAACACGACAGTGTCATTTCATTACTTGGTCCTGAAAGGTGATTTTGCGCAGTGACTGCGTAAATCACCCTTCGGGCCTGATTAATGCCATGACAGTGAGAGCATTCATGAGAAGGGTCCCAAAACCCATGTTGAAAATTTGCAAAATTCCAAAAATGCCTGAGATATGCAGCAAAGTTTAAAAACTCTATCTATCCCATTATATAGCTTACCAGCATTTCCTCAGTTAGTGGTCAGCTTTGAAGAGTGCAGACATGTTCCCGGTCCACGAAGATCATCACGCCGAGATCCGGAGGTAAGTATGGGTGAGGGGGTGTGGGGAGGCATGGGCACAGTGGTGGGTGCAGGTTGTGGGATGAGGGCAGGGAGAAGCACCGAGGGACAGTTTTTATTTGCAGGTTTATTTTTTACTGAGATGATGAGGATGTTTGCACTGGGGTGGGCTCCCAGCATGGCAGCTGAAAGGCTGTTTGGGGGCTGGAGCCGATGGGGGATTGAGGCGCCCGTTGGCTATAACACATTTTGCCACGCTGGGGTGGGCTCCCAGCGTGGCACCTGGATGCTTGGGGAGAGACAGTGAGTCGACGGGATTGGGCACCCTGGCCGGTGACGCTATCTGCTGCCACGCTGGGTGGCTCCCAGCGTGGCACCCTGTGCTCTGGGGAGAGACAGTGGAGCCAATGGGGACTGGGCACCCTGTCAGGCTATACATGTGTAGCCATGCTGGGTGGGTACCCAGCGTGGTATGTGAAAGGCTTTTGAGGGGTGGGCGCAGCATAGTCGGCGGTTGGGCACCCCACCGGCTACAGTGTGTGCGTGGGGGGGCGCGCAGTGGCAAAAGGGCAGGTGTAGGGGGAGCGCGATGACAGGTGGATATCTTATAGTTGCTCACCGAAGCGTAGCTCCCCTTTCAACTGTATTTCACTGCATTTTGAGCTGTCACAGACAGCTCCAGCAGGCATTGGAGAACTGCAGCCGCGCCTGCAAACACACTGACTGAATTGGAAGAGGCTGCCACACCTCCAAAAACTCAGATGATGGCACTATGTTTCTTGCACATACGTGCAAGCAAACATAAAAATGGAAAATGAATGGTTTAGAATAAACTGCACAAAAGATGGGTCATTTGAATGGTGTTTGAAGGATATTGGCAGTAAAAAGATAAAAAATGGAAACTGAATGGTGAAATGGTACAAATACTGAGAAATGAAGGGAATTTGAGAATAAAACAACTGGAAATTCACCTTCTTTTTCAGTATGGGTGAGAAGAAGTATGCAAAGTAAGAAGATTAGCATCTATGGGTGTGACAAAGGAAATGGGTCTTAAAGTAGGAGAGGAAATGAATACTTGTCTGGGAAGTGTGTAAGAGGAAGGAATACATATAGGGGTTGAGCTGAGAGAAGCTTTGATGTAAAGGTGGGGAGGGATGGCTTGCAAGGGGGCTGGAGCTGTTTGGGGCAGGGGTGTGAGAGATCAAATACTTGTAGTTGTATGCTGTGGTCCAGTCAAGCTGTGAAGCAGCAGACTATTAAGCAGTACCTGATAAAAGGAGGCTATTTTCTGTACAAGAAAAGGTATTCCCATCCCATGACAACACCCCACCTTGAAAAATGTATGGATCTACATGTGGTAGTATAAGAAGGAGGACTGCATAGGGCTAACAAGGCTTCTTATTTTTTGTTGGGGCAGGGAAGATGGCAAAACAGCTGCTTGGGGACAATGGAGCTCTGCCTTGTATGGGGGTAGCAATGTAGCCAACTGTTTTGTGGGCATCAACTGAGCCTTCTACTGGGGAAGGCAAGTATGGAGCCCTGTACTGCAGTGTGTGTGTGTGTGTGAGTGTGTGTGTCCACACTTAGAGTACTGTGTGCAGTACAGGTGGCCATATCTGAAGAAGGATGTCAGGCTGCTAAAGGGAGTGCAGCATTGGGCAACAAAAATGATACAGGGGATGGAGGACAAACCCTATGAGGATGAGGACAGGCTGAGGCATCTGAGTTTGTACACCCTGGAAGAGAGGAGGAAGAGGGGATATGCTTGAGACATTCAGATATCTGAAGGGGTTCAACAAAACTGACACAGATGGGTTATTTAAGCTGAGGAGGGAAGGTACACAAGAGGTCATGGGCTAAGACTGGAGGGGCAGACTTAGGAGATAAATGAGGAGGCATTATTTCACAGAATGGGTAGAGGCAAAATAGAATACCCTACTGGAGGAGGTGGTATCATGTAGGATGGTGGGTTCCTTCAAAGAGCATGGGACAGGGCAAGGGGTAAGCAGTGATGAGAAATGCGAGAGGGGTAGGGCAGCAGCAATCTAAGGGTGCTAGCTGTGCATTCAAGCAGACTTGACAGACCACAAGGCCTGTTTCTGCTGACATATTGTGTGTGTGTGTGTGTGTGTGTGTTATGGCAACCTAGAGCCCTGAACACCATGTAGGCACAAGTGCAGAGCCCATGATCTCTGTATGGGGCATGGCAACAAAGTCCTGCTTTTGTGTACATGAGGCATGCTAACAGGTCTCTGCATTCTGTGTGTGGGGTGCAGTGACAGAGAACATCTTCATTCCCCTAAGTCAAGGCGTGAACCCATGTCTCCGGCACCATAGCACAATGTGCTACCCCTAGTGCCATTGGACAGTCTGCTGCAATAAAAAATCTGTGTTGAAAGTATTCCTTGATTCCCTTCTCTTTATTTTACAGGTCTATCTAGACAGCACACCTTACCTATTAGATAAGTATGTTTTTTAATCTGATTATTTACATATAGGTTAAGTCCCCCATTTGGTCCTTTGTGTCCTCTTAAAGTTATTATTTTCTTTTTCAGTCATTAACCCAGATCAGCCTTCAAGAATCAGCTCCCCAACTTGGATCTGCCAGGTAACAGACATTGCCCATTTTTATGTATTTGTTTATGTTGCAGTTTATTTACCCAGGATAGACTAGCTGAGATACAACATCTCTTTTGCAGGTGGATTACTGTTTCTACAATTTCTGCAGCTGGGTGGACTGAAGCACTAGTATGTTGAGACAGTGATTATTTGGCTCTAGAGGGCTTGAATATGCAATCTTCTAGTTCCCAAGCCAGTGCTAATCAATAAACATGATGAGGCTGTGAGAAGCGTCAGGCAGTGTAGTCTATTGGTTAGAGATACAGTCATGGGAAGCAGGAGGTCTCTAGTTAAAGTCATGTTACAACACACTACTCTCTGACCTTGGGCAAATTACTTAACCTCTCCAGTGCTACACTCCACCCAGTTCTAGAAATGCATTGAAGAAAAAATTACTGACCATAGTAATCTTCTTTCTTCCAAGTAGTCCTTAGCATCAGTAACTTTTTGCACTCTAGGTGCAACTGCCCGGGAGGTGCACCTTTAAGAGATATTTAAATGAGCTTAGGGCCAAACCAATCAAAAGACAGGAAGGGATGTGAGCTGAGTGAGAGCTGTTGAAGGCTTCAGAATTTTCGAGGAAAAGCGAGGGCAAATGCCCTGAAAAAATTAACAGGATTAAAAACATGCAAATGTCCACAAAAGTGGAAACAGAAACAACAGCAACACGAGCCAAAACTCATCAATAAGAAACTCAAAATTTGGTAAAGGTGACATAAAGAGACCTTCTCTGACAGGTGAACCAGGAGGAAGGGTGGGAGCTTACTAATGCTAAAGGACCCCTTGGAAGAAAGAAGATCACTGGGTGAGTAATTTTTTTTTTCACCCCAGGAGTCCTTTAGCATCAGTAACTTTTTGCAGACTACTGAGTAGTACCAAGTGGGAGGTGGGCAGAGAACCTACTTAGGAAAGAGGCTCTGCAGAACTGCCCTGCTAGATTTGGCATCAGATCTGGCCTGCACATCCAAACTGTAGTGTTTCACAAAGGTGCACAGATTTCCAGGTGGCTGCTTTGCAGACATCCAGTTGGGGAATGTCCCTTGCTGCTGCAAGCGAGGCTGCATTGCACCTGGTGGAGTGGGCCTTGAGCCCCACTGGAGATTGGTGACCAGCTTTCTTGTAGCAGAATCTAATACAAGAGACCAACCAATGAGATATAGTTCTCTTGGTAGCTGGTCTTCCTCTGCTTACATCCCGTAGGTGAGGAACATCTGAGTGGAAGAGCCTCTGGACAGTCTAGTATGCTCTAGGTAGTGAAAGATGGCTCTTTTGACATCCAAGCTGTAGAGCTTTGCTCGTCAGAGTGGATGGCTCAGTAAAGAAGACAGGCAGAGTAATGGACTGGTCCAAGTGAAACTCTGAAACCACCTTTGGCAGAAATTTCCCATTTGTCCTGAGCTCAACTTTATCATTGTGAGGGATGATGTAATTTGGCTCAGTGCACAGGGCCTGTAGCTCTGAAATCCTCCTTGCAAACGTAATGGCTACCAGGAAGACTGTCTTCCAAGTTACAAACTTGATGTGGGCCATGAACATAGGCTCAAAGGGTGGATTCATGAGCCCATCTATGCAAAGAGTTCAGAGCTCCAAAGGAAAGGGCTCCTTGGTTGGAGGCTGGAGGTGCAAGAGGCCTTTGAAAACTGTTTAAAATGTTGTGGGAAAAAAAATGATTTTTCTTTTCCCACCGACAGGTAGGCTGAAATTCCACCAGGTGTAGCTTGAGGGAAGATGGTTTCAAGCCTGACGCGTAGGTGTACCAGGTAGTCTAGCAGCTGAGGGTCTGAAGCTGATAGGGTTGGACCTGCTCACTCTTGCACCAGAGGGAAAACCTTTTCATTTGGCTGCATAAGTCTTCTTAGTGTTCAGTTTTTAGCCATCCTCAGTTTCTTAAGGACCTGTTCAGAGTACTGTGAGGATGGAAACTCTAACTCCTCAAGAACCAGGCCTTGAGGTGAAGAGAGTGTATGTCTGAGTACTGCACTCCCGTCTAAGGAAAGGTCAGCAGGAGTGAGTTGGAGGCAGGAGAATGGGCCTGCTGCAGGACATTGAGAGAAGGAAAGGGTACCAGGCTTGCTGGGGCCAGTTCGAGCCACTAGGAGCATCGATGCAGGCTGCTGTCTGAGTTTCAGCAAAACCCTGAATATCAGGGGAAAGGGAGAAATGCCTATAGGAACCTCCTGACTAGTCCAGGATCAGGGCATCCAGAGGAAGTGTTCCTGAACTGGGGCCTGCAACAGCACTGAGGAAGCTGAAAATTGAGAGGAGAGGCAAACAGATCCACATCTGGTGTGCCCACCAACTGAACACTGTGGCTAGTACTTGTGTCAGTGTCCATTCCCTCTGGCCTTGATTGATGCAGCTTACAGCATCCACCAGAGTATTGAGTTTGCCTGGGAGGTGAATAGCTGATAGGCTGACTCCCAGGAAAATGCTAGAGACCAGAGCTTCAGAGCTTCCAAACAGAGCATTCCTGATCTGATACCACCCTGCTTGTTTATATAGAACATTGCAGTGGTGTTGTCCATACAAATTTGAACTGCCTCCCCTGCTATGCTGGGAGCGAAAGCTTTAAGATCTAGGAAGACTGCTCTGAGTTCCAAAGATTTATGTGCAACAGTGACTGTTCGGGAGTCCAGTTGCTGCTTACTGAGGCACTGACCAAATGAGCTCCCCAGCCCAAAAGGGAGGCATCTGTGGTGATCACCTTTTGGGAAGAGGAACTTGAAAAGGAACCCTCCCAGAGGGAAGTGAAGTGTTCAAACAGTCACTATATGGTGTTATTTCAGTGTTACAGTAGCAGTGTACACTTCCTGCACACTTCATTCCATAGTGCAGTCCATCGGTTTTAATTAGTGCACTTGCAGGTCTCTGTTGGTGTGCATGCAGTGCTGACACAGTGTGTGTGAATTATGTTAATTAGCACTGCAATGACACTGCTGAAGTACTGCAATTAGCAGTGTTTTGTCATCAGCACTGCCTGAAAAGTGCTGGTGCAGCAAATCTGCCTGAAGCAGTGTTGCATTGCTTTTTCAGTGTGTACAATTATGTTAATTAGCACTGCAATCTCACTGAAAAAGTACTGCAATTAGCAGCGTTTGTCATCAGCACTGCCGAAGCAGTAGCAGGTAGCAACACTCCTGAAACAGTGTTGCATTGCGTTTTCAGTGTGTGTGAATTGTGTTAATTAGCACTGCATCAACACCTTGTAGTGCACTTCGCGCGCAGTGTGGTTTTAGTAGCACTCCTGTCAGCAGTGTTTCAGCTCTGTTTCAGAGTATTAGGCTGCATTAAAGATGGCGTTGCATAAAATTCAACAAAAACATAAGTAATCATCATAATATGAATTAGCAATTAGAATTAATATGAATTATCAAGTTTTACCATTTCTTGCATGTTAATTATAGGCAGATATTTGTTGTACGTCCATCAGCTTGCCTGTGCTGATTTTGATAGCTATAGAATTATTCAGACACATAAACAAGCTTGAAAATGTGCACAGTACACAATGCTGTTGTATGATTACCATTGGTCCAAATCACAGAAAAGTCCATATCTGTGTAGCTATATACTGCATGAAAATACTATATGTCTTATAATAGAAACAACATTTACTGAATGTTTGAAAAAATACCTTTAAACACCATAAACTGTACCATGGCCTGCAGTGTGCTGAGTATTGTAAGAGCACTCCCTTAGGCCATCTATTCTGTCCTTGTCTATGCACAATATTTGCTTTGCTGCCCTTTATGCAGAAAGTTAGTAGTAGGGGAGGCAGTATAGAGCAGTGGTTTAAGGCTCTGAGCTGCAAAACTGGAGACCTGGATTTGAATCTCACAGCCCACACGCACATACTGTGAAACCCTGAGCAAGTCACTTAGCTTCCTTATGCTCCCAGGTCACACCTGTAAGCAAGCTTTCAGCTTAGTGCATCTCTCCTTGTTAATAAAAACAAATAATAACCATGAGATAGTCCATGGGAACAGTTTACCAGTGCTGCAGAACTGCTTGTAAGTGCATGCTCAGATGAACAGGACTGCTCCAGCTGATCACCGGCATGTATACATGCGGCTAGGAGTTACTGGGTAATTCTGTTGTTAGCAGGTAACTACTTACCCAGTAATGCTAGTGTGCATGTAAATGTAGTGAATGTGTCCAAATAAGCAGTATCACCCAGTTGAGGGAGAGCCCTCAGTTCAACATAACATCAACTTTGCTCTGAAATATGGTGTAGGTGTCCTCACACCTGTGAGGGTGTTTACTGCTTATAATATAATAAGTCATATGACTCCAGTTCAAGTCGCCCAAAGTTGAGACCCCAAAAATTATAGAGACACTACTTCAAAAATGCTGCACATTTGAAAAGCACTTAGATGGAGATCTTTGACCTAAGCTGACTTACATATTGTCATATAGGCACAGTCTTATTTTTTCTCCCTATGTGTCAATACTGACTTGCTCATGCCTCAGACTGCCACACCGACATAATTAAGCTCTTTGATGGTGCCGGACACTTTACAAATATGGATTAGAGATTTAAAATAAATCTCCTGGTGCATTTTCTTTTACTTGATGCTACAGAGTTCTACTACAATGCTTGGCACTGTTTGATAACTGCTTGCTCCAGAGGTCTGACGTACAAAATGTACGTCGGCACGGTACATTACAAAGCGATGCTGGAGAAATATTCTCCCTTTTAAAATCCTAACCTCTGCCTCTTTTTTTTTCTTTTTTACACTTTTATTTATCCGCCTCACACGATCCTGGACTCTCTCAGATGAGGGCTCTAAGCTTACCTTCATCCCGCCCTGTACAGACTCAGTCCTGACTCTTGGTCAGCCATGCTTCTCTACCATCAGAGCATCCACCCCGAGTCTTCCATTCCACGCTGTGCGAACATCCCATGACTCGGGAAGCACCAAGGTCAGCTGACACACTCGACTGTTGGGCGTGGTAGCTCCTGGTCCCCATTGTTGCCTACCAGGATTGGGTACATTTTTTCCCTTGTTCCAGTTTCCCTAGGGCCTTGGATGTGCAATGGACTCCTACATGCTGAGTCGCACCTGCACACCCCGTTGGACGCCCTACCAAGGCTCCACCCAACAACACTGCAGGCCATTCTGGTGCTATGCTCCCAGCCTCCGCTAAGAGCCACCAGAGAGTGGCCAGCCAAGATCACCCCTCCCCAGGAAAGGAGAGCAGTCCTGTGAACTCTTAATCCTTTCCACCCCTGCCAACCCCGATAACCTGGGCTGCTCCCAAACCTGGGTCGCTGGTGTGGCGTGAGGTGCGGTGTCCAGTGTCTCAACCCTCAGTGCCACTGGGCCAGTGTGAAACCTCTCCTTTTGATCCTGCAACAGAGTTGGCCTGTTTCTAGAGGCCCATAGCCAGTCCAATATAAAATCAATCCCAGCTAGCTGACAAAATGTGACACATGCTAAAACAGCTCACAATACTACTGCTCCTCTCGATCAGCAAAACACGGTGCTGAGCTGTGCACTTATGATTCCACAAATGAAATTAAAGCTGGGACCACCACACTGCAACATTTTTTGGGTGGTGGTAGGATGAGTACAAGATCCTGCAGGTATCTGAAATCCTCCTCGATCACTCACAAAATGTCCAATCACATCAGAATGCTGGAGTAGGCAGATCACACATGCATGCAGCTCTTAAAGGAACACACTCTCTACTATCCATGTGGGTGTAGTTTGAGGAGTGAGCACGGCAAGCAGCATATTTATATCGGGAGCAGCACGTTTCAAAAATGTTATGGAAATGTCAGAATTTTTCCCATAGTGAGTGCTTGATCTACCCATAATGAAGTTTTTGGTACTGCAGTATGTTTCACTGAAATGAAAAGCAATGGGTTAAGGAATTTTGCATGAATGCTGCAGCCATGTTTTAATATGAAATGTGGGCAGAGAATAGGGCTTAATTTGTGTAAATTCATCACTGCATGTTGCAGCAATTTTTGACATCAGGATGTTGCTCAAAATCCACAGATAGTTGAGCTTGTGAACTACTGAAATGTTAAAATCTATAGGCATGACATCATCACACATGCTGGTGGGGAAGAGAGTGGCAGCTTATGGGGAGTGTACAGCTGGCTGCAGGATGAAGTGCTGGTTCATGTGGAGGGGTGATGTGTTGGTCTGCTGGAGTTGAGTGACAGTGTCTCCATGCGTGGCCATGCAGGTCCGAGGGGACAAGAGTGGGCCTGCAGGTATGTGTTGGTGGGTCTGGCTGTGTCAGGGTGGGTGCTGGTTCATCTGGCTGGGGACAGTGGTCATGCTGGTCTGGGGGTGAGTGGGCGTGCAGGTCAGTGTTGCTTGGGCAAGTGTCAGTGCTGGTCCGGGGGGAGTGGGTGTGCAGGTACATAGGGGTGGGTTGGCTGCATCATGGTGGGTGGGTGTGCTGGTCCATCTGGCTGGGGATAGCAGACATGCTGGTCCAGGAACTGGGAGTGTGCATGCAGGTACGTGAGGGTGGTTCAGCTGCATCAGGGTGGTGTGTGTGCTGGTCCATCTGGCTGGGGATATGTAGGTGCTGGTCCAGGGGTGGGGAGTGGGCATGCAGGTACATGGAGGTGGGTTGGCTGCATCATGGTGGGTGGGTGTGCTGCTCCATCTGGCTGGGGACAGTGGCCGTGCTGGTCCAGGGGTGGGAGTGGCGTGCAGGTCAGTGTTGCTTGGGCAACTTGCCTTGCTGGTCCAGGGTGGGAGTGGGCATGCAGGTACATGGGGGTCAGTCGGCTGCAGCAGGGTGGGTGGATGTGCTGGTCCATCTGGCTGGGATAGCGGTCGTGCTAGTCCGGGGGTGGGAGTGGGCATGCAGATATGTGGGGTTGGTCTAGCTGCATCAGAGTGGGTGGGTGTGCTGGTCCATATGAACATATGAAGAAGACAGCAGGAGAAGGCCATTTGGTCTATCAAGTCTGCTCGTATTGCAGGGTCCACAGCTTAAGCTAATGTCCCTGCCCTCCCTCCCCACTCCTTCCATCCTCCCTACCCATGATCCTGACCTTCACTGCATGCCTATCCCACCTCTCTTAAAGCTGCTCAATGTCTTCAATGAGATAACCTCTTCCGCAGTGCATTCCAAGTGCCCACCACCTCTCTGTGAAGAAGTGCTTCCTGACCTCCCCCATAAACCTCCCATCCTCCAGCTTAAGACTCTGACCCATCATTATATGGCTGCCACTCAGCTTAAAGAGACTTTCCTTATCAACCTTATTCATCCCTTTCAAGTACTTGAAGATCCCAATCATGTCCCCTTTCACTCTCTCCTGTCTTCCAGGAGTACATGTTCAGTGCCTCAACCTCCCTCATATGCCTTGCCGTTATGACCTGCTATCATCTTGTAGCCCTCCTCTGGACCTTCAACAGCAGGTTGTCCTTTCTGAGGTGTGGCACCAGTACTGAACTCCATACTCTGGATTCGACCTTACAGTGACCTGTACAAGAGCAGTATAACTTCCTCTCTTCTACTACTGATCCCCGACTATGCATCCCAGCACCTTGTTTGCCTTTGCTGCTGCTTTCTTGCACTGCATGGAGTGCTTCAGGTCACTAGTGATCATCACCCAAGGTTCTTCTCCTCCTCTGATGCAGATACTCGGACTCCACACAGGTAATACTCTTTCCTGGGATTCTTAGCTACAATATGCATAACTTTGCATTTCTTGGCATTTAAGCCAAGCTGCCAGATCCTGGACCCAGCTTTTCCAGACCTTCCTGTAGGTCCCGTATCACTTCAGCTGTGTCCACTCTCCTACAGAGTTTGGTGTCATCTGCGAATAGGCACATTTTGCATTTAATGCCATCCACAATGTCATTGAGGAAGTCATCTGGCTGGGATAGTGCCCGTGCTGATCTGAGGGGTGGGAATGGGTGTGCAGGTCAGTGTTTTTGGGCAACTGGCCATGCTGGTCCAGGACGTGGGTGTGGGTGTGCAGGTACCTGGGGTGGGTCAGCAGCATGAGGGTGGGGGGTGCTGGTCCATCTGGATGGGGATAGTGGCCATGCTAGTTTGTCGGGGTGGAGACTTGCTGTGCTGCATTGCCCTGCCATCTTTGTGCTGCTCACCTACCCAACTGGCTTCCTTTTGCTGCTGATCTGCACTTTCTGATTTCTTGTCCTGCACCTTGACTGCAGTGGGGATAGGAGATGAAGGCCCAATCTGTACTGTATTTTCCATAAAAATTCCGTGGAAAGTGCATCCTTACAAAAATTTCTTTGGAATACCACTGTAATACCTGTTGTTTATCATTTTAATATCACTCGATTTCCAATATACTACCATTATGGGGCTCCATAAATGGTATCACAGTGGATCTGTTCCAATTCCATTGTGATACCATTGTAACCATTGTGATACCATGCAGACAGTGGTAGTTCATTGGTAACACCACTCTTCTGGTACCACAGTGGTAACAAATGTGCACCATTGTAATACTATTGGTTGTTGGTATCACAGTGGTTTTGGTTCAATCCAGTGTGATACCACTGTGTCCACTGTATTACCGTCAACCCACAGTGGTAGCACAGTGGCAAATATTTGTGCAATGGTAGCACAATAACAAATACCAGTGTGATACCACTGCAAATGGTATCACAATGGATTTGTTTCAATTCCATTGCACTACCATTGTGACCACTGTGGTACCATGTGTCAGTGGCAGCACAATGAGTGCACCTGCAGTGGAAAAACAATGGTCTCATTTCATGCCTTAGACTGGTGGTACCATAATGATCATGCAGCATGGTATCACGATAGCCTGCGTCGGTCACTGATAGCAAAATAACCACATTGTAGAGGAAACCTGCTGGTGGAATTATCCCAAAAATAATGGCACATCCAACAAGATCAGACACCCACACATCTTATTGTAGGTGCCATCCAACATCAGCTAATCACCAGCTGTACATTGGAAGTCCCACCAAAGTTATCTATATACCAGTCATGCTCCTGATCTATGCTACACAGAGTCTTCCTAGCCTCACAACATGGTGCTGCATGGTGTGGCCTCAGTGCTGGAACCTTCCTAGTTCACATGGAAAGCACAAAGTGACTTGTGGGACACTCCTCCTTCCTACAAAATGAAACTAAAGTAAATAACCCCAATACTACCTGTTCTTAAAAGTAGGGAAAGGGTCTTCATGGTAGTGCAGACCGTTTCAGCCCATCCCAGTGTTACCACCACAGGTTACTCCATTGACATCTCCTGCAACAGAATTAACACAGCAGCTCAGCTGAGAAGTGACTTTCTTTCACATTGTGTCCTGATTTGCTGCAGGGGCAAACAAAAACAAATCTTTAGTGGATTATTTATGGCTCACATTTGGCTGCATCTGCAGTGTGTAAATGAGCAGATCTGCATGGACTTACACAGAAACATGGAAGGTGCTGGGAGATAAAGACCTTGATGGCCCAGCCAGTCTGCCCATTTTCCATGCCTACTGTGCCATTGCATCCCCTACAAAATGTTTGGCCCCGACCATTCTTTTTATGAAGATTCTTTTGCATTGTAAATGCACTCACCACAATACATCCTGATATGTCTGACTTTATATTTCTCTTGTCATTTCTCTCAGAATTCTTTCTTAAGTTTTCTTACCAAGAAAACATGATGCCATGATGCTCTCCTCCTGCTGTGGAACTGCTGTCTCTCCTCACCACTCCATATAGTTTGATGTGCTATATGGCCATAATAGGGAGGATCTTTGACAGACTCTTGAGCGATCTCTGACATCCCACTACTAGAAAACAGGACAAATAAGGAAAGGGTTAAAAAACTGTAAAACATAGAGAATACTGGATGAACACCTATGCACAACCAGTGGGTTCTGCCACAGGGGTTCGATTCCTCTGACCTCAAAAGCAAAGCTTGAGAGGACTGTGGGAATCAGAATCCCAAGGTGGAACACATTGGTCATGCATAAAGTTGTTCATCCTGTATTGTTTATAGTTCTTAGTATTAAATGTGTGCATTGTGTTTTCTCTATCACAATGAAACTGACTTGTATAGTCTTCAGACATTCTAGAATGCTGTTCTACTACAGAAGAGTACAATCACATTCCATGACCTTTGAACTGTGGTACAACAGCATTTTGAAAAGGATGGATTTCTATACAGAACAATGCGCTACTATACACTATATAGAGGACTGTGTAGGAACAATCATACACAACAAGGCAGTTGTGATTGAGAGGTTTCCATGGTAACCAGAGACCTCGCGAGCATAGCTCGAGAGGTCCGTTACCACGGAAACCCTAGAGATCTTCAACTGCCTTGTCTGTGTATGATTGCTCATACAATCTTTATAGTGTATGGGCAACCATAATCAGCACTCGTGATCCCCAAACAAGTGTACAAGAAAAAATGAGGCTTACTGGGATCGGTAGCAGCTGGCGTTTACTTCTGCATCGCCATTGGCGCTCAATCACGCATGCGCGTGACGCATTCAATCTTATTGTGCTGCACCGATGAGGTACTGGGTGCAGCACAACAAGATCGTGACGCACCGGTGCAGCTTGACAATACGCTGTTCCAGGCATGGATTTATGCAGAACAGCGTTGCACCATACACTATAAACTAGTAATGTACAGTTAACAAGACGAAATGTCAAAATTTAATTCACAGGTTACAATTACTGCATATAACAGTAGCACCCTAATGACACCTAGCAGCAGTATAACTATTTAATAAACAAAACAACATTACTTTGATATATTTATTCTTTTTTATGTAAATAGATTAGATGACCCCAATTTTATTTAAGCAATAAGACATGACAGGGCATTGATTGAATGAGGTTTACCCCAAGCTCAGGGGCATTGTAAGACAAGAGGTGAAGCCCCAACTGTAGGGTAAACCTAGTGTAACCCCCTGCAAATGGGGTTCCAAAAAATCTTCAGGAGCTCCTTGAAGTGCTCTCAGCCTGGGTGGTGTTAGGCGTTAAAGCGTTTAACTGGAGTTGCAGTGAGTTCTTTTAAAGCCTCTGCATACTGTCTCTTTAAGAGCTGCTGCTGCAGACATAATTAATGTTAATGGGGGACTGTGTGTTTCTAAGCCTGAGTCCCATGAGCTGCCTAAAGCGCTATGTTTCTGCTGTTGCTATAAGTGCAGAGGGATCCCTTCTGAAAGCTGTAACTAATTGTAGGTAATATGCAGAATAAGTAATGAAAATATAGTTTGTCTAACCTGCCTTGCTTGCAGCATGGACTGTTCCTGTTTTGCTACACCATTTTGGTCCCGGACTGCCGAATGGGACCAATCAGTACTAGGACTCTCAAATGGAGCCTGCTGAAATGGGGCTATGTGGAGTGAGACTCTGAGTAATGTAGTTTCTGGCATGTTGGCGCCTCTTTGCACCTATAGAGGGAGACCTGCTGTGACTGACAACTGAACTGACCAACCGAACCTTTTGGGTCTAAGTGAAAGCCCTGAGCTGTCTGCTGCCAAGCCAGATTCGAGTTGAAAGCTGAAGGAGCAAGACTGCTGTGTGTGTTCGAGCAGCTGTTTGTGGCGTAATTCGTGAGGAGAAATTATGGAAGCTTGACCAAAGGCCTGCTAACCTGATTTCTGCACAGAGAAGGTGCAGAGGACCTTTGATCGCACTGAATCCGAAGTTGTGTGGTAAAAGCAAGCTGCTGCTGTTGGGACCAGGCTTAACCTGTAAAAGACCGAAGATTGTGCTTAATGCGATTGGCCTGTCAGGACTCTGTGGCCTGGTACAGTACAAGTTTTTACATATGAATGTGCTAGATGCTGACTGGGGATCGCAGTTTGTTTCCCCACTGTGACTTGTATGTTAGTGCTGGAAGTTGCTGCCCAACAGAAATCTTGGACTGAATCAGTGCTGTCCACCAACAGGCCCAGCCACCAGGGCCTTGCCTCACTACCTTGCTGCACAGAATCTAGTTATCAACGAGGGACCTGCCCCTTGCCCCTGCCTGAACAAGCACTGTGTCAGGACCACATCAGGTGAGCCCTGCTCCTGGCAATCCAGAACTTCAATCCACCATCCCTCCTGTGTTCAGTCAGGGTACAGTGATAAACAATCAGGGTGAATCCCTACAACTGTATTTAAATCAAAATGTGTAATCTAATTTAGTTGTTTGCTTAAATCTTCAAGAACTGAGCCATCTGGCTCCGGATTACAATTGTGTGTTGGTGCATGTATTTTTCTCCTCACAGGGCCCCAACCAGCTGCATCAAGCTGGCCATCCCTGGGCAACGGACCTGGCTAGCCCCATCCTGGGTACCGGAGGGTGTGACTGTATGGACCCTAATTACATGCACAATTTTATTATTTGTGTTGTTTCAGCCAAATCAACCTGATCACCCCTTTACCTGTTATAGCCCCCTTTAATAAATCAGATTATGGTGTTTTGAAATCTACCTGTCTGTTGGAGTCAGTACATGTTGAATATATTGTGTTATTGCTGTGTGTACTGCATAACCTTGTTTTACAGGTGGTCCTCTGAGACGTGCTGCAGGAATCAGACCTGAGGGTAAGTGGTAACTGTATGTGTAATAAGTTTGCATGTCTGGGGTATTGGGAAAGTCACTGTTGTGTACCGTGTGGGCCACTATTGGGAGAAAAGGGGTCCCAGTGTCCCAGAGGGCTGCGACCTGGTTTGACTAGCCACAACCAACCCTGACCTTTGGGTGGAGGCACCCGTTTTAGAATTCAGGCCCTTAACCTGTTAGTAGCCAAGCAGGCAGGGGTAGTAGCCCAACTCGATAGCGCCACCTAGGGCTTACACTGGTATAACCAATGTCCCTGAAGTGCTTTATTACTTATATAAAATGGGCTCAGAGGCAACTTTTAAAAACAAGCACTCTAAAAGTGTTCAAACCCATAAAAATGATAATAAAATGCTACTAAATAATGTAAAATAGTCCATCCACAGATGTTTTACACCTGTCAGTCATTTGTCTTTCTTCATATTAAGTACACTGTGTGAATGAATGTTTACCATGGAATAATAAATTCAAAACTCTGCATTATTCGAGTAGAAGGTTAAGCCTACCCCCACACACACCACGGAATGGCATCATGGAATGTATGAATTCAAAATTCTTCAGAATTCCACTAGCATACACACACAGGCCTCAAGTGGAACCAGAACCTCAATTTTATCTGTTGCCAGGTAAGGAGCAGGGACTTCTCTAGCAAACTGGTGGGGCTAGGAGGATTTTCATGGTCATCAAAGAAACACCAGCAATGGAAACTCTGAATAGTACTTGATTTTCTATATTTGGGTATGTGTGTGTAAGGAGGGCCTCAGTGAAAATACCATTAATTTATTTACTTTCTTTAGTTAATTTAATGGACTTTCATTTTAGGGCCTAGTTGGAGGTTTCTATATATGAGTAAATGTTGCAGCCATGTTTGTGGACGGAGATTAGGAAACTTATAGCTTATGAATTCTGTGAGTTGTCCCATTTAGCAGGTACTTGTTTCTAGCCATTGGTACTGTAGTGCTCTCTTAAGGCAATGATTAGAACCAAGTCTCAACCAATCAGGACACAGGAATTTCCTTGTCCATTTTGTATAAGTGCAATATAACACTCCAGGTGTGTGTTATTGTCTGAAAACACAGTTCTATGGGCATGTGGACTCGTGCCCCAGTAGGCCCCTATGCATGCATTTATCTGAGTATAACCCACACCTTGGAATGTGTTACTGCTTTATAATAACTGGGGGCGTTTTCTCCCATTGGAAACCGGGTTATAATTAGCCATTATATCTCTGAGGTTATAACGGCGAACAAGAGATGGGTTTCAATGCTCACCACATTCACCAGCTTCCATGCTCTCCGCTAACCATGGCACCAGACAATCGCAGCAACTTCAGCAGATACGCTGCCTGGACTCCACACTGCCATGAGTCGGCAGTAAATTTTTTAAAAGAAACTTGCCTACTTGCTTTCTGTGCTAAACTTTTTTAAAAAAAGATTTCAGGACCTGCTTCCCTCCACTCGGACTTGCTTCTTCGCACCAACCACCACAGTTTTATTTTATATAATTGCTGTGGCGTCTCCTCAGCAATTATATAAATTAAAACATGGGGTTGTGTGTGTTTAATGAGTTTTACATACCCTTAGTGTTGAGATGCTTAAATAAACCCTCAAGCTTCGCTCTCAGGGTTTATTAGCATCAACATTGGGGTATGTAAAACGTATTAAACACACAACCCGTGCATTATTCTATATATTATAGGAATAATATGAGTTGCATGCTGTTTTATATTTTCACAAGAGAAGTGATGTTAGGGTATTCAAAACTGGCTGAAAACATTAATAATAACTTCTTTTACATTTGTTTTTATTTTCACTTATGCAGAGATTTCATCCTCATACAGAGCATACAAATCATATTCAATACACATTCTACTGAGCGAGTGTTGCCATTCCACCATGACGTCAGAATGCCTATTTGGTGGTGCACATGACTGGTGTCAGTACATCCTGACATCCCAGTACAGAGTCACTGTTCATACACCACCGATCATGTATATAGAGATCATGGTCATCTGACATCACTCATGCTCCCCCACCCATCAACCATACTGACATTCTGGTACAATTCGACCACTCATGCACACTCCAATTAGCCATACGGACAACTGGTAACACTCACCCACCCCTATTTTAGCATACTAACATGCCGGGTACAGTCACCATTAATGCACACCAAAATCAGGCATCCTGAATATGCGGTGGATGGGCACTACTTTATGCCCCACCCACAAATCAGGCACCCAGACATCAGTCAACTGGCACCACTCATGCCTCCTCCACTGAAGACATCACGGTGCACTGTCAACATGCACAATCCGTCATCCTGACATCAAGTTTGAACAGGATGTCAAGGATGCCTGACTGGTGTGCTTCTGTGGTGCCAGCATACAGGAGTATCAGCACTGAATGGGGCATGGTAGTGCCAGTTGACATTATGTCAGGATGCTTGTTTGGTGGTGTCTGTGACTGCTGTCAATGCATCTTTTCATCCTGGTACACAGTGTCACCATCATGCTCACCACCAATCTGGCATCCAGACACCATGATCATTTGGCACCACCTATGCCCCTTCCCAACAAGCATCCACATCCAGCTTACAACTCACGCACACCACCAGTTAGGCATCCTGACAAAACAGTTGACCAGAAACACTCCTGACCTCCTCTCCTGGTGCATGCCATTAATCACACCTGCAGAACACAATCAGCAGTCTTCCACACTCACCATGCTGTATGTGTGGGATGGTGTACACAACAAAGCAGGTGAACCCCAGTTTGTCAGGGACTGGAGGCCAAGGGGCATGGCATTGTGTGATTCCATTCCCTTGTGGAGTTTCCACTGGGCACACGGCAGTCCTTCTCCCATGACAGCATGGGAGGAGTGGGAGGAGGTCAGGGTCAGTAGCGTAAGTTGTGGTTCCAGCAATACAAGCAGACTAGATAGATCAAATGGCCTTCTTCTGGCTTCTATGTATTTATGTTCCTATCTGATGACCGAAACAGGCTAAAATCTCATCCCACAGCACATGATTTCTGGATTCTCTCCTACCATCCCATAGCTGCTTACAGGCGCTCACGTCTCTGCTCACCACTCAAATGGTTTGATGTGTTCTGGTGAGCATGACAGTGAGGTCTGTATTTCACTCATCCTCTTCCTGGTGCTACCTGGCCATTTAGCTAGGCCTCCTCTGTTAACTCAACATCATCTTGACATCAATTCCCCAGCCAACTTGACCCTGCCCAGACCCTTGCTGTGCCAAAATATGAAGGTAATGGCTGGCATGGTACATGTATTTGCACTATTTATACCCTTATGTTCTAGCATAAATATTGCTAAAGAGCACTTACCTGAGTCCTTGGGATTCCTGTATGGGTTGAGTGACTCTAGTTGTATGGTACCTTTAATATAAAAATAGCAACAAGGTCTCAAACACTCTGCAACTGTTTAGTAGCTAAAACAAGGCAATATAATGATAAAACAATACTTATCTGATACACGTGGTCAATGTCCTCCCACTCTGTGTTCATTGTTTCATATGATCTGTAGACAATGTAGAAAATAGATTAATATTAGTAATAAAATTGTGATTAGCCAAGTCGGTTGGGTATAAAGGACTTTTTGTTTATTTAAATGGGTTGGTCGGGAGGGTAGATACCAGAACCAAGGTAGCAACCCAAGTTAGCGAAAAGACTCCGGACACTCACACACACTCAACTCCCCACCCACATCACCAACTCCTCTCCACCCATGCAAAACCCTTCCACACACAGTCATGCTCAGTTTCTCCACACTGATACAGCTCCCCAAACACGCACATGTATATCCAGCCATAAAAACTGCTCCATTCCAAAAAAAACACCAGCTCACCCCATGCACAACCTGCCCCCAATACTGATACACACCAAGTTATACACACAGAGATGCACACCCAAACAGCCTGCTCCTCATACATGCCACACAGACTAGATGGACCATTGGTCTTTTCTCTTCTGTCATTGTTTGTTTCTGTACAAACCCAGCCATCTCCCACACATGCCAAGCTCTTTCACACCATCTCTCACATACGTACACACACACCCCAGCGCTCAGCCCTCAACATACATACAGCCAGCTCCTCACTCACACACATGCATGCATACACACACACACACACAAACCTATCCTTGCTCCTCATACATGCCAAACAGACTAGATGGACCTTTGGTATTGTCTTCTCCTGATATTGTCCATTTCTATACAAATCCAGTCATCTTCTACAAGCACCAAGCTCCTCCACACTGTCTCTCACACACGTACACACACCCAGATGCTCAGCCCCCACATACATACAGTAAGCTGTCCACCCACACCCATGCATGCCCAGCCCCATACACTACTAAACTGTCCACTATGTGCCACCTTTTGGAAAAATAAAACAATACATAAGCCAGTCTTTCTTTTAATGGATTAAGTATTAGCCATGACGTATTAGGTGAGGACGCCATGGTTACAATTTAAAATAAATTAAGTAGAGCCAAGAAAATAGCGGAGCAACAAAAAGGTAAAGAAATATTTAGTAAATATTTCACCTCAAGTCTCTCTCTCCTCTCCAGCGTTTCCAATCTATACATGTTAGGCCTATGGCACAGGATCTAAGCAAAAGCCGAGAAACAGCAGACAGATAGGGGGATGAAATTCAACCAAAAGAGAAACCACCTATAGGACTAACTGCAGTGCTGCAGACACTGAGGTGTGCAAAGGAGAAAACAGAACTCACCTTCATCATGGTAGCTGCTATGGGTTTTGTGTGTCCGAAGTCTTGCTCTTGCTCTTTGCCACTCCACTGATGCGCCATCACTCCCGACTCCTTCAGTGTCTTCACACCAAATCTGCCCAAAGGGTCACAGAGGAAGAGAAAGAATAGGAGCCATGGCAACACGTCAGCATGGAGTACGTATAGTGCATCATCACCCTATTGTGGATGTCAAGACCAGAAGTGGCCCTTAACATCCATAGTTTAGGTGGCACCCCAAGCCCATGCAGCATTTTCAGATTTTTAAATAAATGAATGGTAGAAGCCACCTGGACAGGATTTGCATTGCCTGGGGCCGTATGCACCGCAGTAACCAGGGGCCCCTTCCACACAGGTATGCAGTCAAACCTTATAACATAAGCATTCCATACTTACTGCAGCTGCCACTTTCAATACAACAAATAAGCATTACCACCACACAACAAAACAATAAACATACATTCTGTTGCTATGACAGTCTCTGTATACCAGACTATGTGATTCTCCTCTCAAAAGGCTTCAAAATTAAAAGAAAGCTTAACCCTGACATGAATCTGCTGTAACCCCCATGGGGCTTAACTGCCTTTGCCCTGTGGGGCCACCCAGTGCCTCCTGTTCCCTGAATCCTCGGTCCTGCCTCCGCATTGCCCATATGTCCCTGAAGTTCCATCCGGCCCCTGGGCTATTGTGTCATTGGGGCCAGAGGAGCTAAACCACAGAGCCACCCGCACTACTTGAAGTTTGAATGAGTAGCAGTGGCCTGCACATGCGCAGTACCACATTCTGCCTTTCTTACTACAACTGCGGAAAAACAGGTGCCCCTCCAGTGGTCTCTATCTCAAAAATGTGTTAATTGGGGACGCAAGACCTGGAGAAGGCGCATAAGGAGTCACAGTTTGTTGTGAATAAAGAGTGCCAGTAAGCGCTGAGGGAATGCTTCATGAATATAGGGAGGCAATATAGTGCAGTGGTTTAAGGCGCTGAGCTGCAAATCTGGAGACCTGGGTTTGAATCCCACAACCCCACTTGCATACTGTGTGACCCTGAGCAAGTCACTTAACTTCCCTGTGCTCCCAGGTTGCACCTGTAAACAAGCTTTCAGCTTAGTCTCTCTCTCCTGGTTAAACAACTGGAAAAAATATATATCGTATATATTAATGAGGCACAATACATGTTGATATGCTGCCTGCCTGTGCCTGGGGATATGAGAAATGGCACTAGCGACAGTCATGGGGTTAATTAAAATTGTTAGATTCTGCAAGACTTCAACAGGGCACAGGGACTGCTTAGAGACTGTGGGGCATTAAATAAATAAAGGTGTGTATACTGGCTGCACCAAAACTTTAAAATTGGGACATTTGACTGCCTATTGATAAATGTTGCCAGCAGCTATGATTGCAGCCTTTGACCTCAGCACAGCCAATCGGATGGCCAGGATCCTGATAGGATTTATGGTACTGTGCCAAAGAATTATGGGGAAAAGCTGTGAAATTCTTGGCACCCTTTCAGGACCACTCAGGCATCAGAAGAGCTTATGCATACTAATTTTCAATGGGACAGTTAAATCAACCAATCAAGGAGTGGCGAGAGCTCCCAAAACCCAAGGACTTTTGGTTCTGGGCTCAGTTCAGCAGCAGCCCCTCCAGAGAAAGGTGGCTCAACCCCTTTGCAGAAGGATGTGGCTGCAAGGTTTGGGAAGGGCCTGCCTGGGGTTGCCAGCTACCTGTCCCTAGGGCCTCTGTTTGACTTTCCTACATGCTGGAGGAACTTTGTTCAACGAATCCTGTTTTGCAACTTCAGCTGGTAGAGAGCTGCAAGGCCCAGCAACTTTCAGCTGTGAGCTGCAAGTATTTGCAACCTCAGTGGAGGAAGCTTTGCCTGAGGGATCCTGAGTGAGAAAGTCATCTGTGAATTCCAAAGAAGATGGAGATCTTGGGGCTGTGTGGCCACTGGCTATAGGAGGTACTAAAGTCTGTTACCCCATGTTTGACTCAAAGTCACAAGGAAGGGGTGGATATTTGTTAAAGTAATGACAACTGATGGTTCTGGATTGCAGAAAATGGATTTGTGAAAAGTGCATGGTTCTGGTCTACAGAAAATGGTATGGGAGTCTCCTGACATGCGGGCCTCACCAGTATTTCTAGATTTATCTTCAAAAAGAAGAGAGCCTCTTCTGATTGGGAGCACTTGCATGATGAGGAAAATGATTTTCACAGTATCATGGGGATGTTCGAGTAAAGGTGTATTCATTCAGTGCCAAGTTCAGGGTCCTGGAGGAGCCCTTCATGTGAACTCAAGTCTCACTATGACTGTGTCTCCAGTGAACCTCTAGAGACTTCATGTTGATGTGGAAGGGCCACAGCTGCCATGCTGGCAGTGTGGCTTGAAATGCAAATAGTATCCGGATGTGTCAGAACTTCCAGAAGCAGGAAGGGAAAAAAGAGGTCTTCTATCAAGGTCAGTGTTGGGAATCAGCATGGCAGTGTCACTAGCTAGGCACATGCGCCCCCCTGATGGGTCAAGTCTGGATGTGGGGGTCTGAGGCATGCCGGCCCATGTCACTTTGCTAGTCTGTGTTCCAGACTGTGACTTCAGCTTATCCCAAGTTTCAATTGTCAGAGGAGCTGAGAGAGGCACCAGCCTTCCAAAGCTGCAAGAGCCTGTTGCAAGGGAACAGTCCAAGTTGCAAAGGTGCCTGCTGCTCATCTCAAGCTGCTCAAGATCTAGAGTTCTGCTGATCCAATTACCCCAGATTTACAGTCCAATTACCACCCGAGACTGTCTGCAGAACCGTGAGTAAAAGCAGGATTGTCCTGCACCTGGGGAATTGTAAATAGTTGCTTTCAAGTTCTGCCAAGTAGCTAATAGATGTGCAGAAAAGTTAACATTTAATTTAAGCACATGCACCAATGCCTGCCAACCAGCTGCATCACAGGCCTTCAACGAGTTCGATACCCAGGAGAGATTTGTTTTTTTTATCTGCACTGGGACTGGTACCAGTTGGGGTTTGTATGCTATACATCTACAGCAGCTAGCAAGTCACAGAGCTTAAGTTTAATCCATCCAAGGATCGGTGGGTGGCTTGCCTCAAGAATGTTGTTGAATTAGAAACTGCAAACAATAATTTGCTGATGTCACATACTAAATGCCAATTGCCAAATGTGATTGTTGCTTACTCTGCATCTAGTTACCCTTTCTAACCCCACCCCATGTAAATAAATGGTGGTTTAACAGTTTTGGAAAAGTTTGACTTGTGAGCATATTATTAGTGAGCATATTATTAATGCAAGTCAATAATTCCACAGTATTGAAAATATGATCTCTGGTTTATGGAAATCCATGTGTGGGGTGACTAGACAGGGTAGTGGGTAGGTACAGCATTCCAGGGGTTGTACTGCTAAATACCAAACCCACTTGTGATTTTACTCTGGGTGGAGGCACCATGCATTTTTATCTCTATCTTGGGAAAGAACCCCTATAATGTCCAGAATAGGAACCCAGGCCCTCAACCTTGGTCAGGCCTGCAAGGCAGGGGTAGCAGCCTCTTAATACACCACATCAGGGCTACACTGCTGATGGGTAACAAAATAAAAGTACCGTATTGTGCAGATCTTATGTTAAATAGAGTGCCGTAAAGTGGGACCACACAAAAATAAAGTTATGGGACCACTGAGGCCTTAGTGGTGAGTCCAGTAGGTGCCTGTTGGGGACCCATAAGGGGACATATTTGTATGAAGTAAGCATGTTGCAGCCTGCACACTGAACCATATATGCACCCTGCAGCATGGCTGCACAAAGAAAATGGCAACCTGCAGTCACATCTGCAGCAACTTCCACCACCCACCAGATTCCCCAGTTAGTGGATGCTGCAGCCAGAACACTCAGCATCCTGCACAATCCATAGCAGAGCTTCTTGATTAAACTTGCTCCCTGCCTTTACGCTGAGAGCCCCTCCCCAAGCAGGCAGTGCTGGAAGAAGCAGCCACACACTGGGGCTCATCTAAGGCAGATAAGTCAAATCCCTTATTTAATGCATTAACCTTGGTCATAGTAGTCTTTTATTTAATTATTTATTTATTTGCTTTTGTTAACCAGGTTTCCACTAGACAGCATGTGCCTATTTTCAGGTGTGACCGGGAGGTTACAGAGTACATAGGAGACACAATACAGGGACAGGGTGCAATCAGGCCCACTTGCAAGTGGGTGGAACAGCAATAAGGTACACTGTCATTACATAGTAAGGTAAGGTATACAGCAAGCAAGATATAAATCGGCAGTAGGGAGGTGGGTAAGCACCAGGAAAACATAGTAAGGTAAGGTATACAGCAAACAAGATATCAATCGGCAGTAGGGAGGTGGGTAAGCACCAGGAAAACACCCACAACAGGGAGTACAACAAAATACATGACATTTCATGAGCGCCTATCATTAGAGAGAAATGCTGCACTCCTTGAGCAGCTAGAGGTGGGAAGTGTTAGCCAGGGTCGCCTCCAGGAGGCTTAAGTGCAATAATGCAGGTAACCATCATAGATTAGCCTCGGGCAGTGAACCAACCCACAGTTTCCCAAGAGCATCCAGAGGAGGAGGAGGAGGAGACATTTCTGGAACTATGAAGCACAAAGACAGGCAGCTTCAGAGTTGAGGAAGTTCAGAATGAGGTTTTGAAGCAGTGATGGGAGGAGAGCATGTACAAGTGCGGGAAGGGAGTTCCACAGCCTAGGAGCGCAGACTGAGAAGGCCCGGTCGCCAGTCAGAGTGCGGTCTTAGGAACCAGGCGGACCTGAGTAGTGCTAGATCGTGAGGTTGTAGGCAAGGGTATCATGCTTGAGAGGGAGGGCTAGTGCAGGAGGTGGACGTTCTGACTATGTTGTCAACAAAGTTGCCCAGGACAATTAAAGTCTGTCTGACAAACTACATAAAGACATTGTGTGCTCTTTATTTCATATGACATCACAGGGAGCAGGCAAGGAACTACTTTGGCAAGTTACGCGATAGCACACATTTCTTGGCCATCAGATAGTGGTGAAAAGGGGTTCTACAATCAGTGTAAATGCTGGCACTCCTGATATTTATGGTGAGAATTGTAGTAGCCAGTATCCTACACATTGACTACAGCTAAGCAGTGTAGTGCACACACAGTGAACATGCAGCCTCTAACGGAATAAATACCAGCATAATGTTAAAGAATGGACACACAAACACATGCACACCAGGGATGTTCTGCAAGCACAGCGTGCATCCCAATTCCCATCAACCACTTAACCATCATCAAGTAAACATTAGACTACCGAATAATTATGGCAAGCAGGGAGAGAGGGAGGGACAGGGCATTAACAAAAAAAAAAAATTCACCTTTTCCTGCAGGCTCCTCCACCTACTGTAATGCCTCCACTTGCTTCCTGGTGCGGCTGCTGTTCTATCTGATCCAGTCCTTCTTAAACTTGTCCACACCACCACACCACACTAACTATCTGGCTGTGTCTGGGATGGCAAATTGGGTTACTTGACCATTCTAGTGCTCTGTGGTGTGGGACTGTCTTGGCTCAGTTCACTCAGTAACACAGTCATGACTCATTACTCAGGTCTCCAGTCAGGCCAACTTGGCTCTACACCCTCCATGCTCCACCCTGATCTGCCTCCCACCTCAGTCTTCCTGGCAGTAGCTTGGTGCCCACTGGCCTCTCACTATTCTGCCCTTGTGGCCATCTCATAATATATTTTTTAAATGTTCTTTTGAGTGACCTTGTCCCTCCCTCCTCTTCTGTCCTCGTCTCCTTGCCCTGGCTTCTGTTGCCTCCATGTCCTTATGGTGCACCCTGAGCTGAGCCACGATTAGGGCTGCTTCTCCCTCTTCTGTTCAGCTGTTTTGAGAACTTACCAACTTACGACATGCCACTTGCTTGTAAAAAATAACCGCCAATGGTCTGCAGTGACAGGACTTAAGGTTGCAGTTTCACCCTTCAGAAATGGTGACTGGTGCAAATACCGGCAGCCTTGTTTGAGAAAAGAACCAGTCTGGTTGGATGGATAGAGCCAGTCAGAAGTATGGAGGGTGACAGATGTAAACATAGGCATGGATTTAGATCCATGTTGCCTGCCTGTCAGTAGACAAAAAAACTTTGAAACTCGGTGCTTAAATCCCGACATGTAAAACACTAAATTGAGAGCCAGTATATGGAGTATGCAGCTCATACAGAGAGGGCCCCAGAACATCATGGACCCTATTGCACTAGTGTAGTTTGCTTAATGGTAAATCTGGCCTTTCAAGGATGGATTTACTTTACATTGTCATGGGCCCTATGCACAGCAGTATCCATGGGCTCCCTCTGGTATTGCCTGACCCCATCAAAAGGTGGCACAGCAGCACCACCTACCGTATTGAAGAACAGCACACTTTGGTAGCTTAGCAACTCCCTATATTACACTGGCATGCCAATGTTTGGGGTTACTAAGACCATCTTTGTGTGCAATTAGAACCCATGACCCTCTGGCCCAGAGGCAGATGCTGCAAATTAGCCACTAAATATCATGGCCTGGTTGCCAGTTTAATTCAGAGAGCACTAAGACATCAGTTAGGCCCAGTCCTGCTTAATCCACAGAAGGCTAAATCAGACTAGGTGGTAAGATCATCACAATGCTCCATATCCAGCCATCAAAACAGACATAGGGGGTGATATCACATTAAGAAGGTTTTCCTTCCCAGACTGTTCCTGAAACCTTTTGTGTCAAAAACAGTGGGATATCTTGCTTCTAAATAGTTTCAAGACTACTAAGCACAGGAAGATAATGATTTGCTTAAGGCCATCCAGTGACCCAAAGGCTAACGGGATTTAGACAAGTACCTAATTAACAGAAACATAGAAATTGTCAGCAGATAAGGACTGCCTGGCCCATCTAGTCTGCCCATAAGCCCTTGTGCTGGATTACTGCTTCCAACCCACCCACTGCTATACCTCTACAATTCCCTATGCCTGTCCCAAGCATGCTTGAATCCATCCACTGTGCTCGCTCCCACCACCTCTTGAGGCAGACTATTCCATGCATCCACCATCCTCTCTGTGAAGATGAACTTCATCACATTCCCCTTAACCTCCCACCTTTCAATTTCATGTCATGTCCCCTTGTTCTTGTGCTCCTCCTATATTGGAAAATGTCTCCCCCCTGCACCTTGTTTATACCCTTGAGGTACTTGAATGTTTCTATCATGTCCCTCTTTCTCCTTCTCTCTTCTAAGCGAGTACATACTGAGGTCCTTAATCTCTGCTCATAAGTCCTGTATTGCAAGCCCTGTACCATCTTAGTCACCCTTCTCTGGACCATCTCCAGCCTAATATCCTTATGAAGGTGCAGCCTCCAGAACTGTATACAGTATTCAATGTGAGGCCTGACCATGGTTTTATATAATGGCATCACTCTCCCCTTTGCTGGTGAAACCCCTGCCACGCACGTCCAGCATACCACTGGCCCTCCTAGTTGCCTTTGCACTCTGTTTTGACATTTTCAGGCCATCTGAAATAATAACCTAAGTCCTTTCCTCCTTTGTGACTGTCAGCAACCCCCCATTCTGTAGCATTCCCCAGGGTTTCTGTGTCCCAGGTGTATAATTTTGCACTTTTGAATTAAACTTCAGTTCACAGCCCTCAGACCATTTTTCAAGCTTCCCAAGGACACTCCTCATTTTCTCCACCCTCTGGGGTATCCACTCTGTTACAGATCTTGGTGTCATCTGCAAACAGGCAGACCTTTCCCTACAGCCCTTCTGCAATGTCGCCTAATAAGACACTGAACAGAACTGGCCCAGGACCCGAACACTGAGGCACCCTATTTACCACCACCCTCTGCCTCCTGTCTGTTAGCCAGTTTATAACCCAGTTTACCACCCTGTTCCCCATGCCCTGCCTACCCAGCTTGTTTATCAGACTCCTATGTGGGACAGTGTGAAACATTTTGCTGAAATCAAGGTAAGCAACGTCCACTGCCTCACCCTGATTTACTTCTTTGTCACCCAGTCGAAGAAATCAACCAGATTTGTCTGACATGACCTCCCACTGTGAATCCATGTTGCCTACGGGTCCTGAACTCTGATGGCTTCTAGATGCCGCACTATCCTTTCTTTAAGCAATGTCTCCATGATCTTCCAGTATAGCAGAACAGTATATAGAACAGTATAGCAGTAACAATCTTCTACCTGAGAGGCCTTATGTCTTCTTCCCTCCTCTTATCTGCTGCTGTCCCTCAACCTATATCTGGCTCCAAACTAGTCCTCCCAGTTGACTCCTCCTTGTCCCAACCCACTGCCCATACCATGCTATACTGCCAGTTGCTGCTTGCCACCCACCCAGGGCACACATGCTATCTTCAGCCATCAGACCAGGCATTTGCAGCTTAGTGCCATCCCAGTCTACAGCCCAACAGCTTAAAATTTAAAATACTTTTTAGAACTCTGACTCCACCCTGCTGCCAGCCCTAACTGTCTGATTATGTAAATACATAAAGCTGCTTGCCCTGACAGCCTCATCCAACAGTGACGCTTAGCTCCGCTCCAGTTCTTCTCAGACCATGCCACACCTCCCAGTCCCAGATGTCTCACACACAGCCACATTTAGACCTCTTTGGCCCGGACTGTCATTATGGTTTGTGCTATAGCAGGTACTGACAATATACTAAGAACCACAGTGTGTGACAGCACCATCGACAGTGGTAAGCCTGAACTAAGGATCAGAGTGTATGATTGCACTATAATAGGTACTAACAATCTTCTGAGTAACAGAGGGTATGAGGTTACTAAATGATATGGTGAGCAGGAAGAGAGGACAAGAGTATGTGATTGTACTTAGAGATCTCTTGCAAAGTACTGAGGACTAAAGTCTGTGAAGGTACAATATGACATGCTAAGTATGAACTGAGGACCAGATTGTGCAATTGAACTTTAGGAGATACTAGCCATGCACTAAGGAACAATGTGTATGACAATATCAAAGGAGGTGGTAAACATGAGGACTAGAGTGTGTGATTGTACTACTGTATGGCAAAGAGGAAGCATGAATTGAGGACCAGAGTGTGTGATTTTTCTAAATTATGTACTAACAATGTAGTAGGTACTGACAATGTACTGAGGACCAGAGTGTGTGAAGGTAATGTGGAATGTGGTAAGTATGACTTGAGGACCAGAGTGTGTTAAGTTACTATATGACAAGGTAAGCATGAACTGAGCACCAGAGTGTGTGATGTTACTATGTAACCCCTAGATGGCACTATCCCAGGTTAGATTTGCCACTAACAGGTTGAGGGGCCTGGATCCAATGGCGGGTGCCTCCACCCAGAGGTCAGGGGTTGCAATAGTTAAACTTACTTGGTCACAGCCCTCTGGGACACTGCAACCCCTTTCTTCCCACTAGTGGCCCACAATATATCAGAATTACCTTCACAGTATACACTTATCCCCAGGACTAGTTCCGACACTGGGACCTCCTGTGAAATAAGATACAGTGCAACAATCACAGTACAGTACTTTAACATAGACAAATACCTCAGGAAGTATAACTTTGCTGAAACAAGCAGCTCTGATTTATTTGGGGGATATAACAAGGATGGGAAATCAGGTTAATTAGCTTATCACTTTACTATCTACCTATGGCTCTGTGCACAGGCCTATCCCTACCAGTTACTGTCCCTGGGTACCCAAGCCCTAGTGGCTAGTCCAAACCATGGCAGCTGGTAGGGGCCCTTTCACACAGAGAAAAGGAAAATTAAACAGTCAGCAGTACAGTAATTCCATTTGGATTTAATGTGGCAATTCAACAGGAGGCGACCCGAATTAGTACTCAAGACCTCCAAAGAAGATAGGGTCCTTCAACGTCAGCAGGGCTACTTTTGAGCTCCACGAGACTCTTCACACATTTATATGGTAAAAAGAAAAGTACTATACCAGGCAGGCTGCTTCTCTATCCCGATCACAATTACTGCACAATACCGGGAGAAAACACAGCAGATTCAGTTCCTGACAGACCGAGTGCAATTCAACAATTTCTTCAGTCTTCTACAGGGTGAGCCTGGTTTCTACTCTTCAGAGATCCTTTGATTCTTTTCACAGGACAGATTCAGTCCTAACAAGCAGTTACACAAGCTGCAGACGGAACTCTGGGCCTTACACCGCTTTTTGACTGAAACTGTGCCTGAAGGAGCACAGGGTTTCTTTCCTTCACTGCCAGATCTAAAAACTGAAACTCCAACAGACAAAACCGGCACTTCCTTTGAGTTCCTCCCAGTTCTTGACTGGATTGGCTGTCACTCACAATAGACTGCTGCTGTTGGTCCAAAAAGGCACCGAAGTCTAAACTACATCTCCCAGAGTCACTGCCCATACAATCCTCTTGTGGCTGGCTCAGATTATGAGTCCAAGTTCTGATTCGTCCAAGGCACCATTTTAGAGCTAGCTTACCCCACACTGATTGGTCCAGTTCAGCAGTTCAAAACCTGAATGGGGAACTAGGCAGACACAGTTCTGACTGCAAAGAAAGCAGGTTAGACAAACTGTAATTTCATTATTACTGTAAATGATTTCTGGCAAACAGTTACATCTTTCAGATAGGTTCCCTTTGCACTCCTAGTGACTGCAAAATGGAGTGAATTGGCAGCAGCTGAGTGGTACTCAATCAAAGAAACACACAGTCCCCATACAAACTAATTATGTCTGCAAGCAGACAGCTCTTAAAGAGACAGTACCAGAGGTTCTAAAACACTCACTGATAAATGGCTTAACGCCAAACACCATTCAGGCTTGAAGCATTTGCAGGGGGTTACACTCTTCCTGGCCTGGGAAAGCTTGATGTCCGAGGCACAAGCAAGTTCTATAAGTTTCAACTGCAACCATAACTGAGGTGCACCACAGGCTTTACAGCTCGACCAGTCTTTCTAGGGGGAACTGTTACAGTCTCTGCACTCTGAGCCTCATTTTCAGCATTGTCCTCACTTGTCAGGGGAGTCTCCATGGGGAGAGAGGCTAGAACTTGGGCACTTTCAGCTCCAGGAGTTACAGTTTCTGAGTCCACAACATTTGGCTCGCATGAGAGCTTTTGGACACTGGCAGTGGACTGTCAGGGCACTCAAAATACTCTTCTTGTTCGGTGTATCACCAGTCTGCCCCAATCTATCATTTTCCTCCCTGAAAGCTCAGACAGTTCAACCATGCACAATGATTCCATTTCATCTGATCTGATGCTTTGCACTTCACTTTCTGGGAGCATTGGCTCCAGGGATGAAGCTGGGGCTTAGACAGTCCAGAAGGCCCAGCTTTGTCTCCAGTATTGACTAGGGATTTCCCGAAACAATTGACTCAGTTCGTAAGAAGGATAGTATTCAAAGTCACTCTACTTTCTTCTGATATGGACTGACAGTCATGCTCAACTGGGACTTGTGCAGTGGAACACTTTAACTCTGCTTCTGTAGGTGCAGACTTCCTTGATCTTTTCTTAGCAGCAGCTCTAGTCACTGGTCCAGAGGGGGCATCTTCTGGGGCTCAGACTCAATCAGGATTTGTCCAATGGGCAGTAAATGATTTCTATGCATTGTTTTACATCTTTTGAATTGTTCTCAGGCCTTACTTTGTACACTGGCAGATCATCTAGTTTGCCCACTACAATGTGAGGAGATGGTGCCATCTGTCAAGCAATCTTGTGTTTGCCATGCAGTCCCAGATTTCTTAGCAATACCGATCTCCCTCCTGGAGTTCCTGTGCTTTCACCTTTTATCATACCGTTCTTTATTGGCCAGATTTCTTTTGGCAGCCATGGTTTGAGCCAGTTGGTACGCATGAGTTAGCTGGGCCTTTAACTTTTGCACATACTGTAAATAGTTGTCAGCTTGAACCCCATCAGGAGAGACCCCAAACACACATCTACTGGTAGTCGAAGCTTCTCTCCAAACATCAGGCGGTAGGGGAGAACCCAGTGGCATCACTTTGGTGCAGTTATAAGCATGTACCAGGGTGCTAATTTGTTGGCTCCATCTAGTCTTGTCCTTTGGGTGCAGGGTGCCTAGCATATCTAGCAAAGTGAGGTTGAAACGTTCAGGCTGTGGGTCCCCTGGGGTGGTAAGGAGTGGTTCTGGACTTTCTCACTGCAACAGAGAAAGCATCTCTTTGATCAGACGACTCTCAAAGTCTCTACCTTGATCAGAATGGATTCTTTGTGGAGCCCCATAGTGAACAAAAAGTTTTCTACAAGTACTTTGGCTACATTGGATGCTTTCTGGTCTTTGGTGGGGAAAGCTTGGGCATATCTCGTGAAATGGTCAGTGACCACCAGCACATTACTGATATTTCTTTGATCAACTCCAAACTCAGAAAATCAATACAGACCAGCTCCATGGGTGCACTGGTGGTTATGTTAACAGGGGCAGCCCTCTGGGGCAAAGCTTTCCTCTGTAAGCAGCGACTACAAGTTCGAATGTGTTGCTCCACATCAGCCCCATCTTAGGCCAATAGAATCTGGATCTCACCAAGTCAAGTGTTCTGTCTATACCAAGGTGCCCCATGTGGTTGTGCAAGGACCTCAATACTGAGTCTCGAAAGGCAGTGGGCAGCACCAGTTGTTGTTTGTCTACTTATCCCCTCTGTCTACTGTTTCTCTGTATAACAGTTTATTGATCAGTTTCAACGTAGGACCTTCTTTGTATAACAGTGCAGTTCTCAAATCAGTGGGCGTAATTTGGACACATCTTTTCCTGCATAGAGGGCTTCTAAAGCTGATTTGATCATAGGATCGCGGGATTGAGCCGCTCGAATACTGTCACTGTCCAGCTGAGGCAGTGCACCAATGTCTATTGCAGAAAAGTGGCAATAAGCAGCAGGTATGCAATTCTCAGAGGGTCCCAAGCAATCCACCATGCAGTCCACTCGTCCGTGGACATTGCTCCTCCCTGTCAAACTTCCAGCAGAGTGCCCGAATGTCAGGTTCTGCCAATCGGACCCAATCATTCTGGGAACAGGCCTCCGGGAGAGCATCAGCATCTATGTGGTTCAGACCTGCTCGGTATTCGAGAGCATAGTCATATGTAGATAATGCAGAAAGCCACCTGTGGCCAGTGGCATCCAACTTAGCTGAGGTCTGCACATAGGTCAAAGGATTATTGTCAGTTTTACTAGTATTTTAGCTCCATACAAGTACTCATGGAATTGGTCAACAATAGCCCACTTCAAAGCTAGAACTCTAATTTATGTACAGAATAGTTCTTTTCGGATGGGGTCAGGCTTCTACTGGCAAAGGCCACTGGTCTCAGGCCATTCTCGTGCTCTTGGTACAACACAGCCCCCAACCCTTGCAAGCTAGCATCAGTGTGCAGGTCGTAGGTTTTCTTGGATCGGCATAGGCCAGCACTGGAGCATGGGTAAGTCGATATATGATCTCATGAAAAGCAGTCTCACAATCAGGAGTCCAGCGGGCCCCAAATACTTAACTCAGATGAAAATACACTCTTTCAGTCTTGAGGAGCTGACTTTGGTATTTTTGTGGGTTGGGGATACCCTTGAGTAAGGTTAAGTAAAGGGCAGATCACTCTTGAATAGTCCTTGATGAACGCCGATAATAACCACAGAATCCAGGAATCTTTGCAGTTCTTTTAGATTTTTGGGCTGTGGCCAGGTGGACAAGGCCTCAACTTTACTTGGGTCGGTCTCTATTCCTCAGTGGATACTATGTGTCCACATACTTTACTGATGTTTGAAGAATTGACACTTATCAATGGACAGTTTAAGGCCAAAGTCCTCAGTCGGTCCAATACCTTAAATAATCTGCTCTCATGTTCCTCCAGTGAGCTGCCAAACACAATAACATCATCTAGGTATACTAGGCACTCTAGTAAGTTCATGTCCCCACTGCACGCTCCATCAATCGTTGAAAAGTGGCTGGGGCACCTGAAATCCTTGAGGCATCCTCATGAATTCATAGAAGCCAGCGGACAGATAAAGGCTGTCTTCTCGCGGTCCTCTGGGGCCATCGGGATCTGGTAGTACCCACTGCGGAGATCAACACAGAGAACCACTTGCTCCCGTTTAGGCAGTCAAAGCATCCTGAATGCGGGCATTGTGTACTGATCAGAGGATAGTCCGCCGGTTTAAGGTGCGATAATCCACACACATCCTTACTGTTCCATTCTTTTTCCTCACTACCACAATGGGGAAGCATAAGGGCTTCTGGATTCTTGTATTACACCAGCAGCTAACATCTCTTGCAGATGCCGTCTCACATCGTCTATGTCAGCAGGTGCCAGGCGTGAGCCTCTCATGAAATGGTCTTTTCGTCATGCAGCGGATACTGTGCTCAGCTCCTTGCACGCATCCTACATACCATTCCTTTAAAGAAAACACCTGGTCTCTCTGGGCAAGCTTCTCACTGATCCTCACTTTCCATTCAGCTGGCAGCGGGAGTCGCGAAATCAAACAAGTCAGGCATTACTCTGTCATTCTTCCTTGAACTCTTGCTGCTGGGTAGCACTGCAGTGGCTGCACAATGCACATTAGCCAGGATGCAACCTCTATTTACTCGAATGTCTCTTTCAGACACATTATGAACTTGGACCATTACCCTTCTGGCATAAGCATGGGCTCTAGCGGGCAAAATACTAGGCTTGACCAGCAGTCCTCTGGCAATTTTCCATCACTTGGTGCATCCAACATTAATATTTTATTCTTAACATCCTTTCTGATACGGACCTCTCCTGAAAGGTACACTGGGCATTTGGCGCCAGGATCAGAGACTCAGGATCCTTCTTCCATACAATTCCGACCGGTTCCTCTGGTTCTATTTTTCAGCATCTCTCTGTGCCTCATAGGCCTTCTTAATTAAAGCGGAACTCTTAAAGCTCTACTAGTCTTTGACCCCTGTTTTTCATAACACAACTGTGCCAGCCTTCCGAACATATGAGCATTTGTTCCAATCAACAAAGGGACACCATCATACAGTCCAGTGGGGGACACATTAAGGCTAGGGTCTCTACTTGTTCGGCCACTCCAGCCACGGAGGTGGGAAAGACAGCCAAATTGGATATACCGGAATAGGGGTGAGGCCTTCTCACTTAACCCCCATACATGCAGTCCTTCTAATGGTTGTAAGATGCGTCTGACAAATGCTTCTGATACCAATCTTGGAACATAATTGTCACTTAGGAGCCACTGTCTAATACAGTTCTTGTAGACACTCCATTCACCTTTACAGTGGTCTCCATGGAGGGACCCACTATTCTGGACCAGTCTGGAGAGGCGGTAGTGGGGGCCTGGGCAACTGACCTTGCCACAAAAGGACGTGAGTTAGCATTTTTGGTGCCCTCACTGGGATCATTTCGTGCACCTCTTAACCACTGATTTGTTCTCCGAAGCTCTCCTTGTAGCCTATATGAAACTTTGTCAGTGTCTTTTGGGGACCGGCATTCCCTTTTCATGTGCCCATCTTTCCCACAATTATAGCAAAACATACTTTCTAGAGTTTGAGCTGGCCGAGGCACCACACATGGAGCCAGGGCGGGGTATTACTAACTGGAAACCTTGATGCCATCTCTGTCTGCGGCGTGATAAGCATTTGGAGACATCTGTCAGTTTCTCCACTTCCATGGTCAAGAATCGAGGTTCGAGCTGTTATCAGCAGGAGATACATGGGTGGGTACCCCACCGCCATAGCAGATGCAGTCGGATATAGGTCAGGGCCCATACTTGCAGGCGTGGCCTTCATAAAGGACTGTTTTTGAATTCGGATCTCTCAACAGTTAGCCCCATTGTGACATATCTTTTTCCTTGTCAGAACACTCATTGACTGTCAACCTCTGCCCCTGAACTTCACTTGATGGGTCACCCTCAGTCACTTGGGTCGTAGCCACAGCTGTTGGTGCAGGTCCCTCCCGAGGTCGCCTTTTCTCACTCCTCAATTTCTCTCATTAACTCATCATAGGAGGTGGGGATTCCAGTCGATTTGCCAGGCGTAACTGAAGCAACAGCAGTTCTGAGAAGGGGCAGACTTAAGGATTCTGTCCAGTCTGGTTCGGTCCAGTTCAATCGCTGGCAAACTACCCTTTCTGAGGCATTCTTGCAACAATTTTTCCAGCCGAGAGACATACACAGACAACAACTCCCTTGGTACTGTTGTGCATTTCTTACTCTCACCATTGCTCCTCATCAGAATCTGGGCTCCCATACACTTCTCCAAGGCCTCAAGATAGGCCTGTGCAGTCACTTCAGGGTTACTGGCCGTTTAGCATGGATGGTAGCCAGGGCAGGACCTTGGAGGCTCTCACTAACCCTCTTTAGCTTTCGGCTTCCGAGCATTGCCATTCCAACGCACAGGGGGCAACATAAGTCTATCCAGGTCTCCCAGTCATCCTCCCTTGGGGGTGGGGAGGTGCCAGAGAAGATCCTCAACCTTGGTGAAGTCGTGACTAATGGCAGGTGCAGAAATAGGAGTCTGCATTGGTTCAGCCACCATTACGGGCACTGGAGGCGGGAGAGGGTGTTGGGGAGAACACCCCAGGTGGCAAGAATAGTTTCTTCAAGTCCTCCACAGTTTTCCCTTCTCCCAGCAACCATTTAGCAAATTTCTCCTCAAAGTTTCAGATAGTGGTGGGGCTCATTCCCCCGGTCTTTACTGTCCTTAGTTATCACTCTCAAGCAGTGAGGGCTCCTCTGGGGTAATGGTCTGTGGCACTTTGGAGCTATCTATGGGATCCTTAAACTCTACTAGGGCCAGGAAAGTGTGGTTGAGCAGATTAGCATGCGACCCACCACCACAGGGATTTGTAAACCTTCCACCTTGGAAAGTACTCCCTGCACAGTGTCCGTGATTGATACCAGGGGATGTCCAGGATAAGCATAGCATTTTGAGGGTCGATCTCCTCCCCAGTACACCACTCCACCAGCCAGTGCACAGCCACTTCTGTGGGGTACCCATTTATTATAATTTTTTTTTTTCTTAACAGTGGTTTGTAAATATGGCCACTAGAGGACACACAATCCAGCGGTGAGCCTCAAGATGTAACCCTAGATGGCGCTATAACAGGGGTTACTACCTGCCTGATTTGCCACTAACAGGTTGAGGGCCTGGATCCAATGGCGGGTGCCTCCGCATGAGGTCAGGGGTTGCAATAGTTAAACTTACTTGGTCACAGCCCTCTGGGACACTGCAACCCTTTCTTCCCACTAGTGGCCCACACAATATATCAGAATTACCTTCACAGTATACACTTACCCCAGGACTAGTTCCGACACTGGGACCTCCTGTGAAATAAGATATAGTGCAACAATCACAGTACAGTACTTTAACTATAGACAAATACCTCAGGAAGTATAACTTTGCTGAAACAAGCAGCTCTGATTTATTTGAGGGGATATAACAGGACAGGAAATCAGGTTAATTAGCTATCACTTTACTATCTACCTATGGCTCTGTGCACAGCCTATCCCTACCAGTTACTTGTCCCTGGGTACCAAGCCCTAGTGGCTAAGGTCAAGCCGTGGCAGCTGGTAGGGGCCTTTCACCAGAGAAAGGAAAATTAAACAGTCAGCAGTACAGTAATTCCATTTGGTTTTGTGGCAATTCAACAAGGCGACCCAATTAGTACTCATGACCTCCAAACAAGATAGGGTCCTTCAACGTCAGCAGGGCTACTTTTGAGCTCCAGAGACTCTTCACACATTTATATGGTAAAAAGAAAGTACTATACCAGGCAGGCTGCTTCTCTATCACGATCGCAATTACTGCACAATACCGGGAGAACACACAGCAGATTCAGTTCCTGACAGACGAGTGCAATTCAACAATTTCTTCCAGTCTTCTACAGGGTGAGCCTGGTTTCTACTCTTCAGAGATCCTTTGATTCTTTTCACAGGACGGTTCAGTCCTAACAAGCAGTACACAAGCTGCAGACCCGGAACTCTGGGCCTTACGTTTTTTGACTGAAACTGTGCACTGAAGAGACTGAGGTTTCTTTCCTTCACTGCCAGATCTAAAAACTGAAACTCCAACAGACAAACAGGGCACTTCCTTTAAGTTCCTCCCAGTTCTTGACTGGATTGGCTGTCACTCACAATAGACTGCTGCTGTTGGTCCAAAAGGCACGAAGTCTAAACTACATCTCCCAGAGTCACTGCCCATACAATCCTCTTGTGGCTGGCTCAGATTATGAGTCAAGTTCTGATTAGTCAAGGCACCATTTTAGAGCTAGCTTACCCCACACTGATTGGTCCAGTTCAGCAGTTCAAAACCTGAATGGGGAACTAGGCAGACACAGTTCTGACTGCAAAGAAAGCAGGTTAGACAAACTGTAATTTCATTATTACTGTAAATGATTTCTGGCAAACAGTTGCATCTTTCAGATAGGTTCCTTTGCACTCCTAGTGACTGCAAAAATGGAGTGAATTGGCAGCAGCTTGAGTGGTAATCAATCAAAGAACACACAGTCCCCATACAAACTAATTATGTCTGCAAGCAGACAGCTCTTAAAGAGACAGTACCAGAGGTTCTAAAACACTCACTGATAAATGGCTTAAGCTCGAAACACCATTCAGGCTTGAAGCATTCAAACAAGCTCCTGAAGTCTTTTGGGAACCCCCATTTGCAGGGGTTACACTCTTCCTGACCTGGGAAAGCTTTACGTCGGCGTCAAGCAAGTACCACCATAAGTTTCAACTGCAACCATATACATTTGCATTAGGCTCGCACATGTAATCATCAGTCAATATATCATTTTACCAAGAACACATTTCTGAAACATTGCAGATACGTCACTCTTTACACAGTATTACACACACATTGTGCCATAACTCAAGTTATTACCTCTTGTACATGAAACCTGAAGGAGGGACCCTTCCTATCAGTTACCTTGGGACTGGACAGGACAAAGGCACCATACTTAGAGGGCAACACAAGTAACTTGGAGTTAGCACTGGCGCTCAGTTTGGGCAATGAGCTCGGGGACACATACACTCCTTTATGGACAACATTAAGAGGCAGATCCACTGGCGGCCAGGAGAATCATAACTGAGGTGACCACAGGCTTTACAGCTCGACCAGTCTTTCTAGGGGGAACTGTTACAGTCTCTGCACTCTGAGCCTCATTTTCAGCATTGTCCTCACTTGTCAGGGGAGTCTCCATGGGGGTAGAGAGGCTAGAACTTGGGGCACTTTCAGCTCCAGGAGTTACAGTTTCTGAGTCCACAACATTTGGCTCGCATGGAAGCTTTTGGACACTGGCAGTGGACTGTCAGAGGCACTCAAAATACTCTTCTTGTTCGGGTGTATCACCAGTCTGCCCAATCTATCATTTTCCTCCCTGAAAGCTCAAACAGTTCAACCATGCACAATGATTCCATTTCATCTGATCTGATGCTTTGCACTTCACTTTCTGGGAGCATTGGCTCCAGGGATGAAGCTGGGGGCTTAGACAGTCCAGAGGCCCAGCGTTGTCTCCAGTATTGACTAGGGATTTCCCGAAACAATTGACTCAGTTCGTAAGAAGGATAGTATTCAAAGTCCTCTCACTTTCTTCTGATATGGACTGACAGTCATGCTCAACTGGGACTTGTGCTAGGGGAACACTTTAACTCTGCTTCTGTAGGTGCAGACTTCCTTGATCTTTCTTAGCAGCAGCTCTAGTCACTGGTCAGAGGGGCATCTTCTGGGGGCTCAGACTCAATCAGGATTTGTCCAATGGGCAGTAAATGATTTCTATGCATTGTTTTACATCTTTTGAATTGTTCTCAGGCCTTACTTTGTACACTGGCAGATCATCTAGTTGCCCACTACAATGTGAGGGAGATGGTGCCATCTGTCAGCAATCTTGTGTTTGCCATGCAGTCACAGATTTCTTAGCAATACCTGATCTCCCTCCTGGAGTTCCTGTGCTGTCACCTTTTTATCATACCGTTCTTTGTTGGCCAGATTTCTTTTGGCAGCCATGGTTTGAGCCAGTTAGTACGCATGAGTTAGCTGGGCCTTTAACTTTTACATACTGTAAATAGTTATCAGCTTGAACCCCATCAGGAGAGACCCCAAAACACACATCTACTGGTAGTCGAGGCTTCTCTTCCAAACATCAAGTGGAGGGGAGGCCAGTGGCATCACTTTTGGTGCAGTTATAAGTATGTACCAGGGTGCTAATTTGTTGGCTCCATCTAGTCTTGTCCTTTGGGTGCAGGGTGCCTAGCATATCTAGCAAAGTGCAGTTGAAACGTTCAGGCTGTGGGTCCCCCGGGGGGTAAGGAGTGGTTCTGGACTTTCTCACTCCCACAGAGAAAGCATCTCTTTGATCAGATGACTCTCAGAGTCTCTCCTTGATCAGAATGGATTCTTTGTGGAGCCCCATAGTGAACAAAAGTTTTCTACAAAGTACTTTGGCTACAGTGGATGCTTTCTGGTCTTTGGTGGGGAAAGCTTGGGCATATCTCGTGAAATGGTCAGTGACCACCAGCACATTACTGATATTTCTTTGATCAACTCCAAACTCAGAAAATCAATACAGACCAGCTCCATGGGTGCACTGGTGGTTATGTTAACAAGGGGCAGCCCTCTGGGGCAAAGCTTTCCTGTGTAAGCTAGCGACTACAAGTTTGAATGTGTTGCTCCACATCAGCCCCATCATAGGCCAATAGAATCTGGATCTCACCAAGTCAATGATTCTGTCTATACCAAAGGTGCCCCATGTGGTTGTGCAAAGGACCTCAATACTGAGTCTCGAAGGCAGTGGGCAGCACCAGTTGTTGTTTGTCTACTGCCCCCTCTGTCTACTGTTTCTCTGTATAACAGTTTATTGATCAGTTTCAACTTAGGACCTTCTTTGTATAACAGTGCAGTTCTCAAATCGGTGGGCGTAATTTGGACACATCTTTCCTGCATAGAGGGCTTCAAAAGCTGATTTGATCATAGGATCGCGGGATTGAGCCAGTGAATACTATCACTGTCCAGCTGAGGCAGTGCACCAATGTCTATTGCAGAAAAGTGGCAATAAGCAGCAGGTATACAATTCTCAGAGGGTCCCAAGCAATCCACCATGCAGTCCCACTGTCCGTGGACATTTGCTCCTCCCTGTCAAACTTCGGCAGAGTGCCGAATGTCAGTTCTGCCAATGGGACCCAATCATTCTGGGGAACAGGCCTCCGGGAGAGGCATCAGCATCTAGTGGTTCAGACCTGCTCAGTATTCAGAGCATAGTCATATGTAGATAATGCGAAAGCCACCTGTGGCCAGCATCCAACTTAGCTGAGGAGTCTGCACATAGGTCAAAGGATTATTGTCAGTTTTTACTAGTATTTTAGCTCCATACAAGTACTCATGGAATTGGTCAACAATAGCCCACTTCAAAGCTAGGAACTCTAACTTATGTACAGAATAGTTCTTTTCGGATGGGGTCAGGCTTCCTGGCAAAGGCCACTGGTCTCAGGCCATTCGTGCTCTTGAGTACTACACAGCCCAACCCTTGCAAGCTAGCATCAGTGTGCAGGGCGTAAGGTTTTCTTGGATCGGCATAGGCCAGCACTGGAGCATGGGTAAGTCGATATATGATCTCATGAAAGCAGTCTCACAATCAGGAGTCCAGCGGCCCCAAATACTTCACTAGGATGAAAATACACTCTTTCAGTCTTGAGGCGCTGACTTTTGGTATTTTTGTGGGTTGGGGATACCCTTGAGTAAGGTTAAGTAAAAGGGCGGATCACTCTTGAATAGTCCTTGATGAAATTCCGATAACCACAGAATCCAGGAATCTTTGCAGTTCTTTTAGATTTTGGGCTGTGGCCAGGTGAACAAGGCCTCAACTTTACTTGGGTGGGTCTCTATTCCCTCAGTGGATACTATGTGTCCCACATACTTTACTGATGTTTGAAGAATTGACACTTATCAATGGACAGTTTAAGACAAAAGTCCTCCAGTCGGTCCAATACCTTAAATAATCTGCTCTCATGTTCCTCCAGTGAGCTGCCAAACACAATAACATCATCTAGGTATACTAGGCACTCTAGTAAGTTCATGTCCCCCACTGCACGCTCCATCAATCGTTGAAAAGTGGCTGGGGCACCTGAAATCCCTTGAGGCATCCTCATGAATTCATAGAAGCCAAGTGGACAGAATAAAGGCTGTCTTCTCGCGGTCCTCCAGGGGGCCATCGGGATCTGGTAGTACCCACTGTGGAGATCAACACAGAGAACCACTTGCTCCGTTTAGGCAGTCAAAAGCATCCTGAATCACGGGGCATTGTGTACTGATCAGGGATAGTCCGCCGGTTTAAGGTGCGATAATCCACACACATCCTTACTGTTCCATTCTTTTCCTCACTACCACAATGGGGGAAGCATAAGGGCTTCTGGATTCTTGTATTACACCAGCAGCTAACATCTCTTGCAGATGCGTCTCCACATCATCTATGTCAGCAGGTGCCAGGCGTCGAGACCTCTCACAAATGGTCTTTCGTCATGCAGCGGATATTGTGCTCAGCTCCTTGCATGCATCCACATCCCATTCCTTTAAAGAAAACACCTGGTCTCTCTGGGCAAGCTTCTCACTGATCCTCATTTCCATTCAGCTGGCAGCGGGAGTCACGAAATCAAAAAGTCAGGCGTTACTCTGTCATTCTTCCTTGAACTCTTGCTGCTGGGTAGCACTGCATGTCTGCACAATGCACATTAGCCAGGATGCAACCTCTATTTACTCGAATGTTTCTTTCAGACACATTATGAACTTGGACCATTACCCTTCTGGCATAAGCATGGGCTCTAGCGGGCAAAATACTAGGCTTGACCAGCAGTCCCTCTGGCAATTTTCCATCGCCTGGTGCATCCAACATTAATATTTTATTCTTAACATCCTTTCTGATACGGACCTCTCCCTGTAAAGGTACACTGGGCACTTGGCGCCACTATCAGAGACTCAGGATCCTTCTTCCATACAATTCCGACGGTTCCTCTGGTTCTATTTTTTAGCATCTCTCTGTGCCTCATAGGCCTTCTTAATTAAAGCCGGAACTCTTAAAGCTCTACTAGTCTTTGACCCCTGTTTTCCATAACACAACTGCAGCCTTCCAAACATATGAGCATTTGTTCCAATCAAAAGGGACACCATCATACAGTCCAGTGGGGGGACACACTAAGGCTAGGGTCTCTACTTGTTTGGCCACTCCAGCCACGGAGGTGAGGGAAAGACAGCCAAATCCGGATATACCGGAACAAGGTAGGCCTTCACTTAGCCCCCATACATGCAGTCCTTCTAATTGGTTGTAGAGTACGTTTGACAAATGATTCTACGATACCAATCTTGGAGACATAATTGTCACTTGGGAGCCACTGTCTAATACAGCTCTTGTAGACACTCCATTCACCTTTACAGTGGTCTCCATGGAGGGACCCACTATTCTGGACCAGTCTGGAGGCCGAGTAGTGGGGCCTGGGCAACTGACCTTGCACCACAAAGGACGTGAGTTAGCATTTTGGTGCCCTCACTGGGATCATTTGGTGCCTCTTAACCACTGATTTGTTCTCGAAGCTCTCCTTGTAGCCTATATGAAACTTTGTCAGTGTCTTTTGGGGACCCAGCATTCCCTTTCCTGTGCCCATCTTTCCCACAATTATATATAAACATACTTTCTGGAGTTTGAGCTGGCGTGCTACACACTGGGAGCCAGGGCGGGGTATTACTAACTGGAAACCTTGGTGCCTCCTCTGTCTGTGGTGATAAGCATTTGGAGACATCTCGTCAGTTTCTCCACTTCCATGGTCAAGAAATCGAGTTGAACTGTTATCAGCAGGAGATACATGGTGGTACCCCCACCGCCATAGCAGATGCAGTCGGATATAGGTCAGGGCCCATACTTGCAGGCGTGGCCTTCATAAAGGACTGTTTTGTGAATTCCGGATCTCTCTCAACAGTTCGCCCATTGTGACATATCTTTTTCCTTGTCAGAGCACTCATTGACTGTCAACCTCTGCCTAGACTTCGCTTGATGGGTCACCTTCAGTCACTCGGTCGTAGCCACAGCTGTTGGTGCGGTCCTCCGGAGTGGCCTTTTCTCAACTCGATTTCTCTCATTAACTCATCATAGGAGGGTGGGGATTCCAGTCGATTTGCCAGGCGTAACTATGAAGCAACAGCAGTTCTGAAGGGGGCAGACTTAAGGTATTCTGTTGTCAGTCTGGTTCGGTCCATTTCAATCGTGGCAACTACTACCCTTTCTGAGGGCATTCTTTGCAATTTTTCAGCCGAGAGAGACACAATTAACAACTCCCTTTGGTACTGTTGTGCATTTCTTACTCTCCACCATAGGTCCTCATCAGAATCTGGGCTCCCATACACATTCTCCAGGCCTCAAGATGAGCCTGTGCAGTCGCATCAGGGTTGCTGGCCCGTTTGCTACGGATGGTAGCCAGGGCAGGACCTCAGGCTCTCCACTAACCCTCTTTCGCTTTTGACTTCCGAGCATTGCCATTCAATCGCGTGGGGGCAACATAGTTACTATCCTGGTCTCCCAGTCATCCTCCTTAGGGGTGGGGAGGGTGCCAGAAAGATCCACAACATTCGTGAAATCCGTAAATGGCAGGTGCAGAAATAGAGTCTGCAGTGGATCAGCCACAATGGGCACTGGAGGCGGGAGAGGTGTTGGGAGAACACCCCCAGGTGGCAGAATAGTTTCTTCAAGTCCTCACAGTTTTCCTTCTCCCAGCAACCATTTGTAATTTCTCCTCAAAGTTCAGATAGTGGTGGGGGCTCATTCCCGCCGGGTCTTTACTGTCCTGAGTTATCACTCTCCAAGCAGTGAGGACTCCCTCTGGGGTAATGGTCTGTGGCACTTTGGAGCTATCTATGGGATCTTAAAAACTCTACTAGGGCCAGGAAAGTGTGGTTGAGCAGTTTAGCATGCCGACCCCCACCACAGGGTTTTGTAAACCTTCACCTGGAAAGTACTCCCTGCACAGTGTCCGTTATTGATACAGGGGATGTCCAGGATAAGCATAGCATTTTGGGAAGTCGATCTCTCCTCCCAATTTTCCCTCCACCAGCCGGTTACAGCCACTTCTGTCGAGTGCCATTTATTATTATTTTTTTTTTCTTAACAGTGGTTTGTAAATATGGCCACTAGAGGGACACACAATCCCAGCGGTGAGCCTCAAGATGCTAACCCCTAGATGGCGCTATCCAGGCTACTACCCCTACCTGATTACCCTAATAACAGGTTGAGGGGCCTGGATCCAGGCGAGGTGCTCACGAGGTCATGGGTTGCAATGGTTAAACTTACTTGGTCACAGCCCTCTGGGACACTGCAACCCCTTTCTTCCCACTAGTTGCCCACAATATATCAAATTACCTTCACAGTATACATTTCCCCCAGGACTAGTTCCGACACTGGGACCTCCTGTGAAATAAGATACAGTGCAACAATCACAGTACAGTACTTTAACATAGACAAATACCTCAGGAAGTATAACTTTGCTGAAACAAGCAGCTCTGATTTATTTGGGATATAACAAGGACAGAAATCAGGTTAATTAGCTTATCACTTTACTACTCTACTATGGCTCTGTGCACAGGCCTATCCCTACCAGTTACTGTCTCTGGAGTACCCAAGCCCTGGTGGCTAGTCCAAACCGTGGCAGCTGGTGAGGCTCTCTCACCTGAGAGAAAAGGAAAATGGAAACAGTCAGCAATACAGTAATTCCATTTGGATTTAATGTGGCAAATTCAACAGGAGCGACCCCAATTAGTACTCACGACCTCCAAACAAGGTAGGGTCCTTCAACGTCAGCAGGGCTACTTTCAGGCTCCACGAGACTCTTCACATTTATATGGTAAAAAAAGTACTATACCAGGCAGGCTGCTTCTCTATCCGATCGTAATTACTGCACAATACCAGCGAGAACACACAGATTCAGTTCCTGACAGACCGAGTGCAATTCAACAATTTCTTCAGTCTTCTACAGGGTGAGCCTGGTTTCTACTCTTCAGAGATCCTTTGATTCTTTTCACAGGACAGTTCAGTCCTAACAACAGTTACAAAGCTGCAGACCGAACTGGGCCTTGCACACGTTTTTGACTGAAACTGTGCACTGAAGAACACGAGGTTTCTTTCCTTCACTGCCAGATCTAAAAACTGAAACTCCAACAGACAAACCAGACACTTCCTTTGAGTTCCTCCCAGTTCTTGACTGGATTGGCTGTCATTCACAATAGACGACTGCTGCTCTGGTCCAAAAAGGCACGAAGTCTAAACTACATCTCCCAGAGTCACTGCCCATACAATCCTCTTGTGGCTGGCTCAGATTATGAGTCAAGTTCTGATTCGTCAAGGCACCATTTTAGAGCTAGCTTACCCCACACTGATTGGTCCAGTTCAGCAGTTCAAAACCTGAATGGGAACTAGGCAGACACAGTTCTGACTACAAAGAAAGCAGGTTAGACAAACTGTAATTTCATTATTACTGTAAATGATTTCTAGCAAACAGTTACATCTTTCAGATAGGTTCCCTTTGCACTCCTAGTGACTGCAAAAATGGAGTGAATTGGAAGCAGCTTAGTGTAGTACTCAATCAAAGAAACACACAGTCCCCCATACAAACTAATTATGTCTGCAAGCAGACAGCTCTTAAAGACAGTACCAGAGGTTCTAAAACACTCACTGATAAATGACTAGCATGAAACACCAATCAGGCTTGGAGCATTCAAGCAAGCTCCTGGAAGCCTTTTGGGAACCCCCATTTTGCAGAGGTTACACTCTTCCTGGCCTGGGAAAGCTTGACATCGCGTCAAGCAAGTACTATAAGTTTCAACTGCAACATATACATTTGCATTAGGCTCGCACATGTAATCATCAGTCAATATATCATTTTACCAAGAACACATTTTCTGAAACACTGCAGTACATCCTCTTTACAGTATTACACACATTGTACCATAACTCAAGTTATTACCTCTTGTACATGAAACCTGAAGAGAGGGACCCTTCCTATCAGTTACCTTGGGGCTGGACCGGGCAAGGGCACCATACTTAGAGAGCAACACAAGTAACTTGGAGTTCCTTACGCGCTCAGTTTGGGCAATGAGCTCGGGACACTACCTCCTTTATGGACAACATTGAGGCAGATCCACTGGCCGGCCCGGGAATCATCAACTGAGGTGCACCACAGGCTTTACAGCTCGACCAGTCTTTCTAGGGAGAACTGTTACAGTCTCTGCACTCTGAGCCTCATTTTCAGCATTGTCCTCACTTGTCAGGGGTCTCATGGGGTAGAGGAGTTGAACTTGGGGCACTTTCAGCTCCAGGAGTTACAGTTTCTGAGTCCACAACATTTGGCTGCATGGAGAGCTTCCGGACACTGGCAGTGGACTGTCAGGGCACTCAAAATACTCTTCTTGTTCAGTTGTATCACCAGTCTGCCCCAATCTATCATTTTCTCTCCTAAGCTCAAACAGTTCAACCATGCACAATTCCATTTCATCTGATCTGATGCTTTGCACTTCACTTTCTGGGAGCATTGGCTCCAGGGATGAAGCTGGGGCTTAGACAGTCCAGAAGGCCCAGCTTTGTCTCCAGTATTGACTAGGGGATTTCCCAGAACAATTGACTCAGTTCGTAGAAGGATAGTATTCAAAGTCATCTCACTTTCTTCTGATATGGACTGACAGTCATGCTCAACTGGAACTTGTGCAGGGGAACACTTTAACTCTGCTTCTGTAGGTGCAGACTTCCTTGATCTTTTCTTAGCAGCAGCTCTAGTCACTGGTCAGAGGGGCATCTTCTGGGGCTCAGACTCAATCAGGATTTGTCCAATGGGCAGTAAATGAGTTTCTATGCATTGTTTTACATCTTTTGAATTGTTCTCAGGCCTTATTTTGTACACTGGCAGATCATCTAGTTTGCCCACTACAATGTGAGGGAGATGGTGCCATCTGTCAGCAATCTTGTGTTTGTCATGCAGTCCCAGATTTCTTAGCAATACCCGATCTCCCTCCTGGAGTTCCTGTGCTTTCACCTTTTTATCATACCGTTCTTTGTTGGCCAGATTTCTTTTGGCAGCCATGGTTTGAGCCAGTTGGTACGCATGAGTTAGCTGGGCCTTTAACTTTTGCACATACTGTAAACAGTTGTCAGCTTGAACCCCATCAGGAGACCCCAAAACACACATCTACTGGTAGTCTAGCTTCTCTTCCAAACATCAGGGGTAGGGAGAACCCAGTGGCATCACTTTGGTGCAGTTATAAGCATGTACCAGGGTGCTAATTTGTTGGCTCCATCTAGTCTTGTCCTTTGGGTGCAGGGTGCCTAGCATATCTAGCAAAGTGCAGTTGAAGCGTTCAGGCTGTGGGTCCCCTGGGTGGTGGTAAGGAGTGGTTCTGGACTTTCTCACTCCCCACAAAGCATCTCTTTGATCAGACGACTCTAAAGTCTCTCCCTTGATCAGAATGGATTCTTTGTGGAGCCCATAGTGAACAAAAAGTTTTCTACAAGTACTTTGGCTACAGTGGATGCTTTCTGGTCTTTGGTGGGAAAGCTTGGGCATATCTCGTGAAATGGTCAGTGACCACCAGCACATTACTGATATTTCTTTAATCTGACTCCAAACTCAGAAAATCCATACAGACCAGCTCCATGGGTGCACTGGTGGTTATGTTAACAAGGGGCAGCCCTCTGGGCAAAAGCTTTCCTCTGTAGCAGCGACTACAAGTTCGAATGTGTTGCTCCACATCAGCCCCATCCTAGGCCAATAGAATCTGGATCTCACCAAGTCAAGTGTTCTGTCTATACCAAGGTGCCCCATGTGGTTGTGCAAGGACCTCAATACTGAGTCTCGAAAGGCAGTGGGCAGCACCAGTTGTTGTTTGTCTACTTGTCCCCTCTGTCTACTGTTTCTCTGTATAACAGTTTATTGATCAGTTTCAACTTAGGACCTTCTTTGTATAACAGTGCAGTTCTCAAATCAGTGAGGCGTAATTTGGACACATTTTTTCCTGCATAGGGGGCTTCTAAAGCTGATTTGATCATAGGATCGTGGGATTGAGCCCGCGAATACTGTCACTGTCCAGCTGAGGCAGTGCACCAATGTCTATTGCAGAAAAGTGGCAATAAGCAGCGGGTATGCAATTCTCAGAGGTCCCAAGCAATCCACCATGCAGTCCACTGCGTCCGTGGACATTGCTCCTCTCTGTCAAACTTCGGCAGAGTGCCGAATGTCAGGTTCTGCCAATCGGACCCAATCATTCTGGGGAACAGGCCTCCGGAGAGAGCATCAGCATCTATGTGGTTCAGACCTGCTCAGTATTCGAGAGCATAGTCATATGTAGATAATGCAGAAAGCCACCTGTGGCCAGTGGCATCCAACTTAGCTGAGGTCTGCACATAGGTCAAAGGATTATTGTCAGTTTTACTAGTATTTTAGCTCCATACAAGTACTCATGGAATTGGTCAACAATAGTCCACTTCAAAGCTAGGAACTCTAACTTATGTACAGAATAGTTCTTTTCGGATGGGGTCAGGCTTCTACTGGCAAGGCCACTGGTCTCAGGCCATTCTCGTGCTCTTGGTACAACACAGCCCCCAACCCTTGCAAGCTAGCATCAGTGTGCAGGACGTAGGTTTTCTTGGATGGCATAGGCCAGCACTGGAGCATGGGTAAATCGATATATGATCTCATGAAAAGCAGTCTCACAATCAGAGGTCCAGCGGGCCCCAAATACTTCACTGGATGAAAATACACTCTTTCAGTCTTGAGGGACGCTGACTTTTGGTATTTTTGTGGGTTGGGGATACCCTTGAGTAAGGTTAAGTAAAGGCGGATCACTCTTGAATAGTCCTTGATGAAAGTCGATAATAACCACAGAATCCCAGGAATCTTTGCAGTTCTTTTAGATTTTTGGGCTGTAGCCGGGTGGACAAGGCCTCAACTTTACTTGTGTCGGTCTCTATTCCTCGGTGGATACTATGTGTCCCACATACTTTACTGATGTTTGAAAGAATTGACACTTATCAATGGACAGTTTAAGGCCAAAGTCCTCCAGTCGGTCCAATACCTTAAGTAATCTGCTCTCATGTTCCTCCAGTGAGCTGCCAAACACAATAACATCATCTAGGTATACTAGGCACTCTAGTAAGTTCATGTCCCCACTGCACGCTCCATCAATCGTTGAAAAGTGGCTGGGGCACCTACGAAATCCTTGAGGCATCCTCATGAATTCACAGAAGCCAAGCGGACAGATAAGGCTGTCTTCGCGGTCCTCTGGGGCCATCGGGATCTGTAGTACCCACTGCGGAGATCCAACACAGAGAACCACTTGCTCCCGTTGTAGGCAGTCCAAAGCATCCTGAATGCGGGGCATTGTGTACTGATCAGGATAGTCCGCCGTTTAAGGTGATAATCCACACATCCTTACTGTTCCATTCTTTTCCTCACTACCACAATGGGGAAGCATAAGGGCTTCTGGATTCTTGTATTACACCAGCAGCTAACATCTCTTGCAGATGCCGTCTCACATCATCTATGTCAGCAGGTGCCAGGCGTCGAGACCTCTCACGAAATGGTCTTCGTCATGCAGCGGATATTGTGCTCAGCTCCTTGCACGCATCCTACATCCCATTCCTTTAAAGAAAACACCTGGTCTCTCTGGGCAAGCTTCACTGATCCTCACTTTCCATTCAGCTGGCAGCGGGGAGTCGCGAAATCAAACAAGTCAGGCGTTACTCTGTCATTCTTCCTTGAACTCTTGCTGCTGGGTAGCACTGCAGTGTCTGCACAATGCACATTAGCCAGGATGCAACCTCTGTTTACTCAATGTCTCTTTCAGACACATTATGAACTTGGACCATTACCCTTCTGGCATAAGCATGGGCTCTAGTGGGCAAAATACTAAGGCTTGACCAGCAGTCCCTCTGGCAATTTTCCATGGCCTGGTGCATCCAACATTAATATTTTATTCTTAACATCCTTTCTGATACGGACCTCTCCTGTAAGGTACACTGGGCATTTAGCCAGGATCAGAGACTCAGGATCCTTCTTCCATACAATTCCGACCCGGTTCCTCTGGTTCTATTTTTTCAGCATCTCTCTGTGCCTCATAGGCCTTCTTAATTAAAGCCGAACTCTTAAAGCTCTACTAGTCTTTGACCCCTGTTTTCATAACACAACTGTGCCAGCCTTCCAAACATATGAACATTTGTTCCAATCAACAAAGGGACACCATCATACAGTCCAGTGGGGGACACACTAAGGCTAGGGTCTCTACTTGTTCAGCCACTCCAGCCACGGAGGTGGGAAAGACAGCCAAATTCGGATATACCGGAATAGGGGTAGGCCTTCTCACTAACCCCCATACATGCAGTCCTTCTAATGGTTGTAAGGGTACATCTGACAAATGCTTCTGATACCAATCTTGGAACATAATTGTCACTTGGGAGCCACTGTCTAATACAGTTCTTGTAGACACTCCACTCACCTTTACAGTGGTCTCCATGGAGGACCCACTATTCTGGACCAGTCTGGAGGGCGGTAGTGGGGGCCTGGGCAACTGACCTTGCCACAAAGGACGTGAGTTAGCATTTTTGGTGCCCTCACTGGGATCATTTAGTGCACCTCTTAACCACTGATTTGTTCTCCAAGCTCTCCTTGTAGCCTATATGCAACTTTGTCAGTGTCTTTTGGGGACCGGCATTCCCTTTTCATGTGCCCATCTTTCCCACAATTATAGCAAAACATACTTTCTGGAGTTTGAGCTGGCTGAGGCGCCACACTGGGAGCCAGGGTGGGGTATTAACTGGAAACCTTGGTGCCATCTCTGTCTGTGGCGTGATAAGCATTTGGAGACATCTCGTCAGTTTCTCCACTTCCATGGTCAAGGAATCGAGTTTGGAGCTGTTATCAGCAGGAGATACATGGGTGGGTACCCCCACCGCCATAGCAGATGCAGTCGGATATAGGTCAGGGCATACTGCAGGCGTGGCCTTCATAAAGGGACTGTTTTGAATTCGGATCTCTCTCAACAGTTCACCCCATTGTGACATATCTTTTCCTTGTCAGAGCACTCATTGACTGTCAACCTCTGCCCCTGAACTTCACTTGATGGGTCACCTTCAGTCACTCGGGTCGTAGCCACAGCTGTTGGTGCAGGTCCCTCCGAGTCGCCTTTTCTCAACTCCTCGATTTCTCTCATTAACTCATCATAGGAGGGTGGGATTCCAGTCGATTTGCCAGGCGAATTGAAGCAACAGCAGTTCTGAGAAGGGGGCAGACTTAAGGATTCTGTCCAGTCTGGTTGGTCCAGTTCAATGCTGGCAAACTACCCTTTCTGAGGCATTCTTGCAACAATTTTTCCAGCCGGAGACATACAGACAACAACTCCCTTGGTACTGTTGTGCATTTCTTACTCTCCACCATAGGTCCTCATCAGAATCTGGGCTCCCATACATATTCTCCAAGGCCTCAAGATAGGCCTGTGCAGTCGCTTCAGGGTTACTGGCCCGTTTAGCATGGATGGTAGCCAGGGCAGGACCTCGGAGGCTCTCACTAGCCCTCTTTAAGCTTTTCGGCTTCCGAGCATTGCCATTCTAGCACTTGGGGGCAACATAGTCTATCCAGGTCTCCTGGTCATCCCTCCCTTGGGGGTGGGGAGGGTGCCAGAGAAGATCCTCAACCTTGGGTAAGAGTCGTGACTAATGGCAGGTGCAGAAATAGGAGTCTGCATTGGTTCAGCCACCATTACGGGCACTGGAGCGGGAGAGGGTGTTGGGGAGGAACACCCCAGGTGGCAAGAATAGTTTCTTCAAGTCCTCCACAGTTTTCCCTTCTCCCAGCAACCATTTAGCAAATTTCTCCTCAAAAGTTTCAGATAGTGGTGGGGGCTCATTCCCCCCTGGTCTTTACTGTCCTTAGTTATCGCTCTCCAAGCAGTGAGGTCCCTCTGGGGTAATGGTCTGTGGCACTTTGGAGCTATCTATGGGATCCTTAAACTCTACTAGGGCCAGGAAAGTGTGGTTGAGCAGATTAGCATGCCGACCCACCACCACAGGGTTTTGTAAACCTTCCACCTTGGAAAGTACTCCCTGCACAGTGTCCGTATTGATACCAGGGGGATGTCCAGGATAAGCATAGCATTTGGGGTCGATCTCCTCCCCAGTACACCACTCCACCAGCCACTGCACAGCCACTTCTGTCGGGGTACCCATTTATTATTATTATTTTTTTTAACAGTGGTTTGTAATATGCTACTAGAGGACACACAATCCCAGTGGTGAGCCTCCAAGATGTAACCCCTAGATGGCGCTATCCCAGGGCTACTACCCCTGCCTGATTTGCCACTAACAGGTTGAGGGGCCTGGATCCAAGGTGGGTGCCTCCACCCAGAGGTCAGGGGTTGCAATAGTTAAACTTACTTGGTAACAGCCCTCTGGGACACTGCAACCCCTTTCTTCCCACTAGTTGCCTACACAATATATCAGAATTACCTTCACAGTATACATTTTACCCCCAGGACTAGTTCCGACACTGGGACCTCCTGTGAAATAAGATACAGTGCAACAATCACAGTACAGTACTTTAACATAGACAAATACCTCAGGAAGTATAACTTTGCTGAAACAAGCAGCTCTGATTTATTTGAGGGATATAACAAGGACGGGGGAAATCAGGTTAATTAGCTTACCACTTTACTATCTACCTATGGCTCTGTGCACAGGCCTATCCCTACCAGTTACTGTCCCTGGGTACCCAAGCCCTAGTGGCTAGTCCAAACCGTGGAAGCTGGTAGGGCCCTTTCACACAGAGAAAAGGAAAATTAAACAGTCAGCAATACAGTAATTCCATTTGGATTTAATGTGGCAATTCAACAGGGAGCGACCCGAATTAGTACTCACGACCTCCAAACAAGGTAGGGTCCTTCAACGTCAGCAGGGCTACTTTTGAGCTCCACGAGACTCTTCACACATTTATATGGTAAAAAAGAAAGTACTATACCAGGCAGGCTGCTTCTCTATCCCGATCGCAATTACTACACAATACCGGAGAACACACAGCAGATTCAGTTCCTGACAGACCGAGTGCAATTCAACAATTTCTTCAGTCTTCTACAGGGTGAGCCTGGTTTCTACTCTTCAGAGATCCTTTGATTCTTTCACAGGACGGATTCAGTCCTAACAAGCAGTTACACAAGCTGCAGACCAGAACTCTGGGCCTTGCACGTTTTTGACTGAAACTGTGCACTTAAGGAGCACAGGGTTTCTTTCCCTTCACTGCCAGATCTAAAACTGAAACTCCAACAGACAAAACCGGGCACTTCCTTTGAGTTCCTCCCAGTTCTTGACTGGATTGGCTGTCACTCACAATAGACTGCTGCTGTTGGTCCAAAAAGGCACGAGTCTAAACTACATCTCCCAGAGTCACTGCCCATACAATCCTCTTGTGGCTGGCTCAGATTATGAGTCCAAGTTCTGATTCGTCCAAGGCACCATTTTAGAGCTAGCTTACCCCACACTGATTGGTCCAGTTCAGCAGTTTAAAACCAGAATGGGAACTAGGCAGACACAGTTCTGACTGCAAAGAAAGCAGGTTAGACAAACTGTAATTTCATTATTACTGTAAATGATTTCTGGCAAACAGTTACATCTTTCAGATAGGTTCCCTTTGCACTCTAGTGACTGCAAAATGGAGTGAATTGCAGCAGCTTGAGTGGTACTCAATCAAAGAAACACACAGTCCCCATACAAACTAATTATGTCTGCAAGCAGACAGCTCTTAAAGAGACAGTGCCAGAGGTTCTAAAACACTCACTGATAAATGGCTTAAACGCCAAACACCATTCAGGCTTGGAGCATTCAAGCAAGCTCCTGGAAGTCTTTTGGGAACCCCCATTTGGGGGGTTACAACTATATGACATGGTAAGCATGAACTGAGGACCAGAGTGTGTGAAGTTACTATATGACATGGTAAGTATGAACTGAGGACCAGAGTGTGTGATTAAACTTTAGGAGTTACAGTCATCCACGAAGGATCCAAGTGAGTGAAGCTACTATAGGAGGTGGTAAATATGAACTGAGGTCTAGAGTGTGTGATTGTAGTACTGTATAGTAAGTGGTAAGCATGAACTGAGGACCAGAGTGTGTGATTGTGCTTCAGCAGGTACTAACAATATATTGAGAACCACAGTATGTGACAGCACCATAGAAAGTGGTTAGCCTGAACTGAGGATCAGAGTGTATGATTGCACTATATTAGGCACTAACAATGTACTGAGTAGCTAAGGGTATGAGGGTACTATAAAATATAGTAAGCAGGAACAAAGGACAAGAGTGTGTGATTGTACTTTATAGGAGATACTGGCAATGTACTGAGGACCAAAGTATGTGATGTACAATATGACATGGTAAGTATGAACTGAGGACCAGAGTGTGCAACTGAACTTTATGAGATATTAGCCAAGCACTAAGGAACAATGTGTATGAAGATACCATAGGAGGTGGTAAACATGAATTGAGGACTAGAGTGTGTGATTGGACTACTGTATGGCAAGAGGTTAGCATGAACTGAAGACCAGAGTGTGTGAATGTTCTAAATTAGGTACTAACAATGTACTGAGAATCAGAGTGTGTGAAGGTACCATAGAAGGTGATAAAACTGATGTGAGGACCAGAGTGTGTGATTGCACTATAGTAGGTACTAGCAATGTACTGAGGACCAGAGTGTGTGAAAGTAATGTAGAATGTGGTAAGCATGAACTGAGCTCCAGAGTGTGTCACAATAATTAAGGAGATACTTGCCAAGTACTGAAGACCAACGTGAGTGAAGGTATTACAGGAGGTGGTAAGCATGAACTGTGAAGAAGAGTATGTAAATGTACTACAGAAAGTGGTAAGCATGAACTGAGCACCAGAGTGTGTGATTGTACTTAAGAGATACTAAGCATGTCCATTGGACCAAAGTGTGTAAGCTACTAAAGAAGACTGTAAGCATGAACTGAGGACCATAGTGTGTGATTTTACTTTAGATGATACTTGTCAGATATTCAGCAATAAAGTGTGTAAAGGTGCTATAGAAGGTGAAATGCATTAACTGAGGAGCAGAGTATGTAATGTTCTGTAGGATGTGGTAAGCATGAACTGAGGACCAGAGTGTGAAGTTACTATATGACATGGTAAGTATGAAGTGAGGACCAGAATGTGCTATGAAACTTAGGAGACACAAGCCATCCACTAAGGAACCAAGTGAGAGAAGCTACTATAAGAGGTGGTAAACATGAATTGAGGTCTAGAGTGTGATTGTAGTACTGAATAGTAAGTGGTAAGCATGAACTGAGGACCAGAGTGTGTGATTGTACTATATTAGGTACTAACAATATACTGAGAACCAGAGTGTGTGACAGCCTATCGAAAGTGGTAAGCCTGAACTGAGGATCAGAGTGTATGATTGGACTATGGTAGGTACTAATAGTGTTCTGACAAGCAGAGGGTATGAGGTTACTATATGATATGGAAAGCAGGACTAGAGGTAAGAGTGATTGTACTCTAGGAGATACTGGCAATGTACTAAGGACCAAAGTGAGTGAAGGTACAACGTGAGATGGTAAGTATGAACTGAGGGCCAGAGTGTGCAATTGCACTTTAGGAGATACTAGCCATGCACTAAGCAAAAAGTGTATGAAGATACCATGAGGTGGTAAACATGAACTGAGGACTAGAGTGTGTGATTGTACTACTGTATAGCAAGAGGTAAGCATGAACTGTGGATCTGAGTGTGTGATTGTTCAAATTAGGTGCTAACAATGTAGTAGGTACTGACGATGTACTGAGGACCAGAGTGTGTGAAGGTAATGTGGAATGTGGTAGCATGACTTGAGAACCAGAGTGTGTTAGTAACTATGTGACTGAGGAACCAAGTGAGTGAAGCCAGTTCAGGAGGTAGTAAACATAAATTGAGGTCTACAGTGTGTGATTCTAGTACTGTATAGAAAGTGGTAAGCATTAACTGAGGACCAGAGTGTGTGATTGCAGCGGCACCAGATTTAACAGTCACCATCTGACTGCAGTGCACAGCCACCGCTTCCGATTTTGCCACTCACCTTTCCTTCTGGCTCAGCATTAAGTGCTTGCAAGCTAACCACCGCATGACAGTTATCGTGGGTGTAGTGCTCACATGATGTCTAAAGTAACTCTGCCTCAGACCAGATATATTAAGTTGCACACAATTTCTGGGATTTGTTTCCTCTGCAGCATGGGGATCTTCGATCTTACCTCCAGAATGAACTACAGGAAGCGAAAGTGAAGTAGGTCAGGTGGAAAGAATAGGGTTCAGTGGGACTTTGGGGGTTATAAGAAAAAGAAACTATCCTTACAGTAAATCTTCCTATTTTAAGGAAGTCTCCTGATTTTGGCTTTTTTTTTTTACATTTCTCCTGCTTTTTATGGCATCAATCCAGTCCTTAAAACCATCAGAATTAAAGAACAAATGGATCCCACTGTCTTTGACCTTAGGAATGCAATATGTATAAAACAAATGGTTCTTTAATTATAGAATATGTAAATTGCTCCATTTCATAGTGGCAAAGCAAACTATACTTGGGGTATAATATAACTAAATTAAGGATGCAGAAAACTTAAATCACAGCAAGTACTAAAGGAACCCGCATCCACCTGTAATTGGGCCCTGTACCTCAATATGAGGCTGCAAGTCCGATGAGCATTTTTGCATTTTTAATTAGTATTTTTGTTGTTGTTGTTTACTTACAGTGAGTTTAGTTATTAAGATTGTATCTGGTTATCCTGCCATCCCCTACTTGGCATTGTGAAATGATGCACCCTAGCAATAGCACATCCTCCTCCTGACTGTCCCAGGAATGACGTGCCATCCAAGAGAGCAGCTGTGGAAGCATTCATTGAGGTTCTGTATAGTCAGAGCTATTAATATCTCTGGTTTGTAATTTACATGTCTCTGTGCTACACTGAGAGTATGGACAGGCAGTCAACTGCCAGTCTATACCTGATCTTGATATAGCATCAAGGCATGTAAACTGCAAAGTGGAGATATTAATAACTCCAACTATACAGGACCTATAGCTATGCATGCTAACCAGCTCATACACCATTCTTGCAGGACAGCTGTGGAAGATTGTGGGTGCAGCACTGGGGCACTTCATTTCAGAATGCTGGTGGAAGGGATGGCAGGATCAATAAAATCTTAATTACTAAACTCACTGTAAGTAAAAAAATTTAAATTAGTTACAAAAATGCTGCTTGGGTCCATCATCACTGAAGTGGGGCCCGATTACAGATGGACATTCCTTTAATGAATTACACTGTGTAGGCCTGGCTGGTATTTTGATCAGTCTGTGCACCCTGCAATCAACTGATCAGAGGAATATCTTCTCTGAATGTGTATAAAGTGGAACAAGCTAGCTGTAATTCCAAGCTCATGAGTTAGAGATGGCTGCCTGAAAGAACTGAGGCCGGTAGCAAACAATCCAACTATCCGCAATCCAAACAACAAATTTATTTAAATAACTTCCCATCTTAATAGAAAAGACCCTAAGCTACAAATTGACTCATATATAGTGACGTTTTAATATCAGGACAGGTGATAAATACATTAGAACCTACCGTGATTTTAAACAGTGCTAAATTAACTGACATGGGTATAGCTTAGCTATGGCGATAACTTTACCATGACCGACACTATAGCGACAACAGCACCAGGTTGCTGTAGTATCGACATGGGACCCTGGCATTGCTTTCTAGGGGTGTTGCACCCTCCTAAAGCAACTCCAACTTGGAGTTGATTAAGTAGCAGGAGGTGTGGCAGCAGACCCCCACCGCCTGGGCGTTAAGAAGTGACTCCTTTTTGCCGACCACAAATGGAGTTGTTGTAACATCAGTCGACAACTAAACTGTTGCCCGATAACTAAACCGCTACCCAAGAACAAAACTGGCACCCAACTGTCAAAGATCCACTGACATGAATGCTGTAGCAAACAATCCTTCACCATCCATGATCCACACAACATATTTTGAAAAAATTACTTCACATCCTATCAGAACAGACCCCAGGCCACACATTGAGTCCTATATTGCAGGTTTTGACATCATAAAAGATACAAATAAAACATTAGAAGCTACCACAATTTTAAACAGTGCTGAATGAACTATAATGAATGCTGCAAATAATCCTTTGCCATCCACGAGACAAACAACATATTTTTTAAAAATAACTTTACATCCTATCAGAACAGACCCTAGGCTACAAACTGAGTCCTATATTGTGAGGCTTTGATATGAGGAAAGGTAAAAATAAAAATTAGAAAACTACGGATTTAAACAATGCTGAAATCAGCTGTTATGAATGCTATGCCTCTCCTCCTGCTGAACTGAGGGAAATGTTTTCCTCAGAGGACCTAAACAATTAAAAGCATAAAAATAGCGATAGCTAATTAGAAATAAATATCCAACATGCAAATAACAACGCTTACGTAGTTGAAAATTGAGTTAACTATACAGAAGCAGTTGTCGCTAAGCTGAAAGAACTATGAGAAAAACAAATTAGCTACCATCAGAAAAACTTCATAATTTAGAAAACTGATGTAGAGGCACAACCTAAGAATAACTGGAACAATACTATGCTAACAAAGTTAAAAACAATTCATTTGGTTTGAAAGAAAACACTACATTCTAATCAAAATGGTTCTGTGATGATAAAGAGTTTAACTGCATTACAGCACAGAAGTTAAGTAAAATACTGAAAGGATATACACACAGAAAATGCATTCTCAATTTAATAAATCAGTAAAATACCACAAATAATAAGTGATCTAGAGGTACAAGGCACACTAGACACTTTAAGGAGTGATTTGGTTTTAAAAAAATTTTTAAAGGCTTTTCAAAGGCCACATGGGAGATAAGAGCAGATAACTTTCTTCATAACAAAATATTCACCATGGAAAACTGCACAGCATTTGAATTACAAGACAATAAGACTAGAGTAATGATTCAATTACTGTATTAAACATTTCAGGAAGTTAAAATGATTCCTTTTCTAATAAAGCAAAACACAAACCTGCTTAACTAGAAGACCAGGATGATGATAAAATGGAGATTAACAGTCTGGACAGGAAAGGGAGTGAGGGTTTCGGGAAAATGTAGCTCAGTAAACTTTAAAGGGACACTGCCAACCTTTTGTATCATATTATTTCTAGGTAAAACTCACATGTTAAGATTGCTTACCTTCTCTAAAATTAATAGGTATTGCTAGTTGTTTTATCTGCTTGCTTTGTGGAACTGAAATACATAGTAATGTCTCAGTCTTGTGGCTTCAAATCTATGAGCTGCTCTTCTGACTGTAATCTTCATTTATGATTCAGTAATATTAAAAATGTACTTTTAAGTGTATTGCAAATCTAATTCTAATCCTCATTTAGTAATAATTTACTCTTGAACAAGTAGTCTGCGAAATACTTCTTAGAATTTAGTATTCATAGAGGTTGTATTTTGAATGATAATTAAAGATGATTAAAATGACTAAAATTAGTCTTGAAGGCAAATGAATGACTGTTTTAATACTAAATTTAGTATTCCACTTCAGTGAGGATTCCAAGTACAGCCCTTTGGGTCTGCAACCCTTGATGACCACTCACATCTTGAACACCCTGCCCAGATGACCATCCAGCTGGGCAACCATATCAACAGCCCAATAGACCTCTCCCAAGCTGTGCATTCTGCCTGCAGCTATACCACCCTACAAGCCCCACACCAGCCTCTCCCCATCAACTATCATCCTCCCTGTAGCTGGCCCTCCAGACCACCCTTCCTACCCTCAGACAAGATCTTTCTGCAGATGGAACTCCCTCCCAGACCTGCTTCCCCACCTCAGTTGACTATCTTCCTGTAGCTGGACCAACCTCAGCCTCACCAAACAAAGCACCCTCCATGGAGCTGGACCAGCACCCCTAGATAACTCTTCCTGCAGCTGGACCCACCCAGACTACCCATCTTGCCCACCCCACCACAGACCACTCTTCTTGCACATAGAACTCCTTGCCCTGCCAAGTATCCTTTGTAATCCGATGCTTGCTAGCCTGACATGCTGCATCCCACACACAACAACTTGACAGCCCCAGCAGCCCGACAAACAGCAGCCTGACCCGGACAGTGCCGACACTATTTGGACCAGAGGAGGTCAAGATGCTGTGCAGCTGTTGAGTGGATTTTCCACAAATGCCTGAAGCACCTGATCCTGACCTCACGCCACCCATCCCTGGACCTGAGCCACTGCTGAACAGTACAGATAACGCTGGACCTTCAAGGTGGTGTACCCTCTGAGGACACACTGACCTGATCACGGACCTCGGTAAGGATGACTGTCTCTGTCCATGAGACAGGGATGACACAAATTAGCTGCGCATGCCCGTGTGTTGACCAGCCATCCCAGGCAGAATGGTAGACTGTCTGTGCATCCCTGCATGCATGGTGATGTCAGCTGTCAGCTGACAGCCAGCCAGCCGGGTATGCATGAAGAAATTGAGTACCATGTTCATTGGTGCATGCATGACACTGCAGATGCACAGCAGAGTGGCACAGCGAGAGCATGGATAGCTGTGCCAGGAAACGGTCCGCAGTGATACCACATGTGGGTGCCGGGACATGGAGCAGCATGCCGTAGCACCAACCGTGAGATGAGTGCATATGCCTGTGTCATGCTAGCCCACTATAGGCTTGCAGTAGCCACCCAAAAAAAAGTCTGGAGATGTTTGGGGACCTGTGCCACGGGAACCCATTGTAGCATGAAGGCTGCACACCAGAGACAGCCAGGTGTTGTGGTGGGGGATTCCACAGGAGCCCATTGGGGGCATGCTGTTACCACATAGTTGCACAGCTGGAAGGATTGAGGGACTCACACAGCTTCAGGCCTGTGCAATGTGGCACATGAACAGCTGGAAGGATTTAGGGGGCTCACACAGAGTCAGGCCTGTGCAACATGCGACACACAGAGCAGATGTGGCAGTGTACAGTGGGCTGCTTGATGTTGTGATGAGACATGGCCACCAGGTTGGGGTGCATGTGAAATGTGGGGGTGCAACTTTATTCAACAGTGGGGGCCACAGTGGCACCCTGGTGGCCAAGCATGATGTGTACTATGAGTGTACAACTGTCAGGTGCCATGTCATCATGGAAACCCTACAGGGTGGTGTTGTGTACCATGCCACGGAGGAACTCCAGCAGCTTTTCCTTGTCACTGGATGCCAGTACCATCCTTATCCACTCCTCACGAGCTGCATAGTCTTCTTGAGGTGGTGTCCATGGCAGTCCACAATGAATGCCTCCTGGTGACATCAGTCCATTGCTGTTCTCCTGTGGAGCTCTGCTAGCATCGTCATGACCCCTACATGTACCTTCCTGAGCAGGGCATGGAGATGGTGGTGCCAGTTCTTGACGTTGTTTTGGGTCCACAGTATACCTTGCTTGTTGAGATCTGTAACCAACCACAGCTGAGGTGGGAACATTGGGTCATAGCTCATGGGCACCTTGGCTGCCCTACTGTACAGCCATATCCTGCCCAGCACATGTGTCTGCTCGAAACAATAGAGGAGTGTGGTGGCATTGGGAGGTATGGTTGGCTTCAGAAGGCCAACTGCTGCTGGAATATCCTGTGCCAGGAGATGGGCAAGGGACACAAGTTCACGGATCTTCAGGCTGAAATCTGGGTCACTTTGTATTGTGGTGCAAGGCCAAAGCTCTGGACCTTACACCACACAATCTGCCCAAGTGGAACAGACAACCTCATTCAAGGCTTGAGGAAGCTACATCTTACAGCCATTGATCGCAGTCTGCTCAAAGTCAGTGATGATCGTAGGTGGTTCAAGGGTGCAGGACTGCGTACTGGCATATTTGTTCAGCTCCTGGAACAAGGTGCAGTAACATTCCAAGCTCTTTGTCGTCATCAGTGTATTCTCCAATGACATGATGAGGTTGTTAGGGTCCATCCCATGGGTGGATGGATGGTAGCAACTGAGTGTACAGGTGTGGCACAGTTTTGAATGTACCATCCATCACCCAGAAGGGTGCCTATGCCAGGCCCCTGATGTCCTCTGTAGTGAGTAGAAGGACCTGGTGGTGCTGCCAGTGATCCTGCTGTACTATGGCCATCTATTCACCGTCTGTAGCTGCTCAGGGATGGTGAGGTCAGCCAGTGTCACTGGTTCTGTGAGATGTCCTGTGGTGGGTCCAGTTCACAGTCTGCAGCAGGGCCCTCTTGCTTGGCAAATGTTGCAGCACCTTAGTGGACATTGAAGTTGCCTCACTCTGCAGCAGCTATGCAGGGGTAGCCATGGTGCAGTGTACCTTCTACTTGATGCCAGCCAGGACCTGTGCCAGTGGAGCATCTCTAAAATACCACCAACAGCTTAATCTGGTTCAAAGTCAGTTGCCATTCATCTGTCTCCCTTCCCCGGGTCATGCCTGAAAATAGGCAGAATTTGTCTAGTGCACTTACCTGGTCAACAAAAATTAAATAAATTAATAACAAGAAATAAAATCTATTGCCTCCAGAGCATGAATGTGCTCATTCTTTTTCTTTAGGTGGTGCAGGCCATCCTGGAGCAGTGTGATGGCCTGGCCAAGGCAGGACTTGGATTAACAGTGTTGGCAGCACCAGTATACTGTCTCATTGCATGTCCATTCATGGACCAGGAAGTAGCCATCCACATTCAGCTTGGACTTTCCCTCCTGGATGGGACCACCTCAAGGATTGCCCTGTTTTGGGGTTGCAGTCGAGCACCCTGGACCATCCATGGCTTCCACTCTCCTCCATTGTGCTAGAGGACTGTACAACACTGACCGGCTTTTGTTCTAGCTCAGGCATAGGGTGTGATTGCACCTCCTTTGCACATCACACTCCATGGGCCACACATGTGGCAGCTGCTACTCATCTGTGGGTGGTTTGTACCAGCACTGTAGTGCCACTGTCTGCCCACAGTCCCAGTGCTTCATGGCTGTGCTGTGCACATGGTCATGTTCAAGGTCTGTGTCCACAGTGTCCTGGGCCCCATCAGCTACTGTGCTACAGTGGGGCTATGCTGCATGGTACACTTCCTCCTGTCCAGTGTGCAGGGGCCCTGTGTTCAGTGCGCTCTGCTACAGTTCGTGTCCGCCTACCTAGGCTGGCCTTTGCACCCCGGTATTGGCATCCCAGCATCTGTAGCTCCTATGCATGCCATCATGAGTGCACGCCTGTCTGCTGCCCCATGCATCATTTTCCGCTGCCCGCCTCTGTTGTCCATGTTCTCCTCAGCTGTAATTCCCTGACCTGTGACTTCTGTGGTAAATGACTTATTGTAGCCCTCACTGTTCTCTCTCTCCTACTGGGCTTGCATTTTCTGCCCCATGCCAGTTTGTTTGTCAGAGTTCCGGTTCACCTGCTTTGTTGCCTACTCCTGTGGCAGGCTTGCACTCATATAGCAGTGCAGTGCCACGTGTTCCAGCATACTGTTGGATGCTTGTGAACTCTGCCCCCACAGGGCTGTGGATTTTCAGGATTTTGCACCTCCCGTGTGTTGGCGGCTTTTCCCGACTGTGCTCTGTTGGGACAGTGGCTCTGTCGGTCTGCTGTGGGTCGGGAGGGTGCTAGGTATTCTGTGTGTCATGATACCGAGTTTTGGCATTGCATAATATATCCCCTACTAACTGACCACCCTCTAAACAGCTGCACCATTCTTTAAGCCCCCATACAAGCCTCCCCAAATCTGAGCACACTCCCTGGGTCATTTCACAGCCCCTGAACCTGCTCTCACTACAGCTAACTACTTTCCTGCTGCCAGAATCCCCAAACCACCCTTATCACCCATGGACCAGCCTCCCTCTCCAACAAATCTCCATGCAGCTACAACCCTCCCCAGACCACCCTCTTCTCCCTTAGCCAGCAACCTTCCTGCAGCTTAACCAACCTTCCAGCCCCTCTCCCTGACAAACAGTCCCAGGACAAGCCTTCTCCCAACAACAGCCCTCCCTGCAGCTGGCCCCTCCCAAGATCATACTTCCTACCCACAGAGTAGCTGCTCACCACACCAACCACCTCCCTGCATCTGAAACAGGCCCAGCCAGCCAACCACTCTCTCTGTAGCTGAACCACCTTTCAGCCCTTGGACAAACCTTCCCTAGGAAGCTGAGGCCCCAGCTGAGTAGAAAGCAACTGCTGGTGGGGGACTTAATTGGGATAGACTTGCGATCAGGGTGGGGTAAGGAGAGAGGTGAAATACCTGAGGTGCTTTGGCTTGAGGGATGAGAGTAGATACAGTAGTTAATTAGGCAGCAGGAGATGAGAGGGATCTAGATGTCATTGTCCACCTGGGGACAAATGACCTAGCAAGGGACAGGGTAGGGGTGGTGCAGGAAAATTTCAGGAATCGGGGCGGGTCCTCAACATGCATGTTGGCTTTTGCCAAAGGTTATCTATATAGATCTGGGGAGAATTTGGACTCTCCACACAGCTTTCAACAATTGGTTAAAGACATGGTGCTGGGTGGGGCTCAGTACTAGGAGTGGGCCTCTTTAATGTCTTCATAAGTGAAATTACAGAAGAACTGAATGGGAAGGTATGTCTTTTGTAGATGCCACCAAACCTGTTATAGGGTGGACACTCAGGAGGGTGTGGAGAAAGGGTTCATCCATGCTGGTGTGACAACCATGTTGCTGATGTTGATTACAGCACAGGCAACATTACAGTGCCAGGCATAACGTATCCTGGGAGTTACACCTCAAAGCACCCTCCCGGAAACAGTCAGTCTCCAGTGGGCCCCTCCCTAATTATCCCACAGGTCCAGGTTCTTAATGTACCTGCTGTCAAGTCCTACCCATCCTACAATCACCCCAGCAGTATGCAATAGATTGTTACTATCCCTGATGCCAAGTGGTTCCCATTTATTTATTTATTTATTCATTTGTTTACCGAGTAGGTGCACTGGTCCAAGAACCATTTTCAGGCATGACCTGGGCCATGAGAATGATACAGGAATACAAGCAAGTACAATGGAGGATGGGACAAGGCATGCAATAGACAGTAATAAAAATATAAAGGATAATATACAGGATAGTTATATGAAGATAAATATTAAGTTGCAGCACAACGGATAAATAACAGTAGTAGCCAGTTGTAATACAAATTAGGCATGATAGGAGATGAGTAAAGGAAAAAGTGCATCAGAGCAGTGCAGTTATGGACCATGAAAGGAAAGGAGGAAGGGAGTAGAGGCATGATAATAAGCTGGGAGGGCAGGAGCAAGTGATGGAGGATAGAAGGTGAGATTCAAGGAGAGAGGAAGAGTCCTGGATAGTCAGTGGTGCTAAGTGGAGTGGGCTGGTTGTTCCAGAGGAAAGTGGCTGCAGATGAGAATGCACATTTACCCATTCAGGTGGAGACTGGAGGCACTCAAGCATGGAGCCAGCAGTGAGGCAGAGCTCTTGAACAAACACTTTTGGCCAAAGGAGGTGGGATTGCAGAGAGGTAGCTCAGTTTTGGATGGCCTTATTGACTGTGCTGGCTGGGAGATAGGTCTGTTGGGCTAATAGAGGAGCCAGCCCAGGACCTGATAGAGTGAGCAGTGGTGTGTTGAGTGAGAGCTTTGCCCCTGTACAGTATATTCAAAGCCTCCACCATGACCCAGTTAGTTCTTACAGCTAACACTACCCCTGGTCCCCAGGCTATATATTTGCCACCATACTACATTTGACACAGTCACAGACCCTCCTCTCAGCTCATTGATCAGGCACAAAATGGATGATAGTTCACGATCATGTGCTAACTGTACACAGCTGTTTATACAGTAGGCATGTGAGTTCAAACTGGCATTCTGTCCTCAGTTGGTCACAGAAGTTAGCAGATTGTCTCTGCCAAATGCCACTGTGGGGAGAGTGTGTAAACATATGGTGGGGACCATGAATGGTGGGAGTGGTGGGACTGGGTGGGCAGGTAGGTATTGGCAGTTTCTGATGTACGGAATGGGCAGGAGAACCACTGAACACCTGGTGATGTTACTGATAGTGGGAGCTCAAGGGGCAGGGGTAGGAGGCAGAGGTGATAATACCTGGTTTAGGGAGGGAACATCTTTTAGAGCCATTCACCAACTGGTCAGAGACTCACTAATCATGCTATCCAAGATATCATTTGAGATCCTACCCTGTTTTTGGGTGCAAAGTTTTGTTTGAGAGTCACTAACCCATTTAGAGACTGCAAATGCCCTTTGAATGTTCTGGTCTATGTGAACAATAACAGTCCATTACCAGTTAGATAAAGACAAGTGAACAAATAAAAATATGGAACTGAGAGCTGTCCACCATGAGGTTGATAATGTAATTTATCTTAACAATGCTTTACAGTATAATGAGATTAATACTGGTACCACTGTGCTACCACATGAGTCTAGGGTTGCTTGAGAGGTACCAAATACTGAAATGGCAAAATAATGCAGTACCATTGTGCTACCAGTGTGCCAGTATTTGGGGATCTGACAAAAATCTCAGAATATCATACCATTGTATTACCGTGTGTGTGTGTGTGTGTGTGTGTGTGTGTGTGTGTGTCAGAGAAATGGTAAAAATGCCATGGGGATACCATAGTGCCGTGCACTACCTGTGCACCAAGGAAAATCTATATATTATCTACCACTGTGGTACCAGAGTACCAATGGGTAGTACCATTGTGGATTTTTCAGCTGACCACAGTAATGCCATTGCTATATGCCACTGGGACAAATTCAGTAAGGGTAACCAGATTGCTGAGATAATGCAGTGTTAAAGAAGTGTAATAAAAATGATAAAGTGTGCAGCAAAAATAGTGAAGAAAATACAGTGCTAAAGAAGTGTGCATGAAAATGAATAATTATTTGCAGTGCTCTTACAGTCTGCATCAAAAAATAAGAAAGATTGAGCAGTGGTACAACAGTGTAGCAGAAAGTCAATGCAGTGTATTAACAGTGCACTGATGAAAGCAGTTCTTTGTCAGTCAGGACTGAAATAACACTGAAATGAGACTCAAGATAGAAGTGTGCACTCCACTTCCCTCTGGGCTGCCTGCAAATTTGCAGGGTTCTTCCACCTCAGCAAGTTTTGGAGGAACTGCTCCGATACAGTATCTACTCTGAAAATGTGTTGCTTCACTGAGACCAGCGAGCTCTGAGGTAGGCTTGCAGGAGTCACATCCTGTACCTGACCCCTGGGACTACTGCAGTCATAGAGGCCATATGTCCCTGAAATTTGAGGAAATGTCTGGCTGGTCTTGGCTGTCCCTGGGCAAAAGAATTTGCCACTGAAAGCAAACTCTGAATTCTTTCCTGCAGGAGGAAAGCACATCCCTCTGAGTGTCCAGCTGGGTCCCTAAGAAGGTGAGCAGCTGGGTGGGTTCTGGGTGAGATTTCTTTAGCTTTACCAGTAAACCCAGATACTCCAGAGTGTGTTCTATGTGGGAAAGAGATTCCTTGACCTGGCAAGGAGACTTTGCTACTGTGAACCAGTCATCCAGATAGGGGTAGGGAGCGACACCCAATCTCCTGAGATGTGCTGCTACCATTTCGAGCCACTTGGTAAAGACTCTTGGGGCTGAGGACAGACTGAAGGGCATTGTGGCAAACTGATAGTGACCCAAAGGAAGTTTGAACCTGAGAAACTTCCTGTAAGATCACCTAATGGGTATGTGGAAGTAGGCGTCCTTTAAGTCCAGGGAGGCTAGCCAGTCTCCCTGCCGTAAGGACTGTATGACCAGTGACAGAGTGACCATTTTGAATTTGTTTTTTTCAGATGTTTGTTTAAATATCTGAGATCTAAGATAGGTCACCACTCCCCAGCTTACTTTTGTGTCAGAAAATACCTGGGTAGAGGCCCTTGCCCTTCTCGTGGGCGGGATCCTCTCCACTGCTTATAAAGCCAGAAGGTTTTGTACTCCATTCCAACAACGGTATCTGCGTTGGGGACAGAGGTCTTGACACCTGGGTATGCTTGAGGTCTGGCATCTGCTTGAACTGTAATGGCAGACCTTCTCCAGTATCTCCAGCACCCACTTGTCCAACGTGAGGAGGGACCAGTGATGAAGATAGTGGGGAGTATACCCAACTGGAAGTGGGAAATGACCTGGACACTCACATCAGGACTTAGACTGAGAGACAGATGGCTGGGTAGAAGTGACTCTTCTTTGACCCCTTCTGCCCCTGCCTCTGAAAGACCCCTGTACTGGCCAAAGTTAGATTGGGGATATTAACTGTAAGGCCTGGGAACAAAACTTCTGTCCCTACCGCCCCTGGGACGGGATCTCTGAGGGCAGTGGGCTTACTTGGATGAGTGGCTTTGCCACGAGGCCTTGTACTCATCGATTTTTTCATGTAGTCAGTGGTTCTGTAATCAAACAACATATTTTGATCATGGAAAATCCATGGCCTTGTTCTGAGTGTCTGTTGCCAGACTTGTGTCCCTCTTTAACAGGCGTCCTTGTAGCCCACTGGACTACCTACCCCATCTGCGGTTCGCCTCCTGCATGCCTGGACACCACTCTGTACCTCTCTGTGCCAAGAACCCTGCTGCCACCGGCCTCCTGGACACAAGCATCAGGTACAGCCCATACACAGCCCGGCCTGCACAGCTGCTGCTTCTGCTGCATAATTTTTGCCCAACCCCCTCCCTCCCAGACCACCTTTAAATATACTTAAGCTCCTTCCTTCCCTATCCTGTCCTGCCCCCATTGGCTTCCAGTAGTAGAATTCAGGAGCTTAAAGCTATCTAAACACTGAACTCTCAGAAATCTATCACTCTGTGCTGCTAGCTCTTCTAACCACAGAACTCTCATCTGCTTATGGACTTCTGAATGGTGCTTATCCACTCTGAATTGTTGTATGGGTGGGGCTCCTGGGTGGTCAGTCGTGTGCCTAATTAACCTGCTGGATATGTACAGCTGGGAGTCACACCTCTGCCCCAGTAAATATACTTCTGCTATTTGACCATATTCACAGTCTGATAGATGTTTACTGTAGCTAATATTCTTGTTGGTGTATTCATTACTGTGTAATCTTTATCCTGAGTTGGTTTCAGGCTTGAACCTAGCTTATTCTACCCTGAGTGGGCCTGGCTGAGTATATTTTTACAACCACTGTTGACTAGTTGACTGCAATTAATCATGGTGGGAATCGACTCAATCTACTGAATAATTTCTGCCTGTCAATCCATCATGTCTCAGCAACTTTAGTCAGAAAACGTCTCTATTAGCTTGTTAATGTATTGTGCTCACTAGCTATCTCTACTAGCCTCGCTTCCAGTGAGACTTACTACCATGGAGCCTGATAATCCTTCCACTAGCTGGTGGTGTGCTCCTACATAAGGGGTTGTCTACTGACCCTTGTTGTGGGGCATCTATAGGCTAGACCTCCACAATTTGGGTGCTCCTCTGGGGCCCACTTGGGCAGCTTAGGTGGGTCTGATGGGCAAGCACTGATTGGTTCTCTTATCAGAGCCTTCCTAGTGTTTGACAAAATAGCCCCCTGGCTTCTGGTAAGCTTTGACCTGTCTACCTGACCTGTCCACAATATCTTCTCCTTCAGTGTCCTGGTTAGGCCCAGGACAGGTCCTTTGACATGGGAGTTCCTAAGCTCCTCAGGAAGGGTGCTAAGCCCTCCCTATTTATCAGTGCCCTCATCATTGGCCTTCTCACTGCCTTATGCCTCCCTTATTGCTCCTCCTCGGGGGCCCTGGATTACACTTGAACAGCACGAGGAGCATGACTACACCTTCTCCAATCTAATAGCCTGTGGCAGACAGTCCCTCTGGCCTATCTGATGTCTTGACCTCAGGTGCTTTCTGTATCCTGCCATAGTGGTCAGGCATCCTGCTCACAAGCCTTTGGATGGAGGTGGTTCTCCCCTATAAGGCATCTCCTCTGGCTCCTCCTGGTGACACTAGCCTTGGCTGAGGACATTAAGTTTAACCCTGGTCAAACTTATCAAGCCTACTCATTTCCTGTGGGCTAGCTGTCAGGCAAGGGGATGAAAATAGCTCATCTCAACATCTGCAGCCTCCTGCCCAATCTAGCTGAACTCTCTGCCTGGGTCGCTCACTACAAGCCTGACATCCTTGGTATTACCAAGACTTGGCTGAAACCTTCCACCCTGACTTGGCCTGCATGCTTCCTGGCTTTGATCTCATTGGGCAGATCGTCCTGGAAAAAAGCAGAATTGGTATCTTGGTCTACTACAAAGTCACCTAAACCAGTCTGTTGTATCCCAACAACAGCTCTTACTGTCTTCTTGTCAGTTGCTTCACACAGTTCTATTACTCGGAACACTAAGAAGCTGCACGTCATCTGTACATACAATCCCCCAAGGGTGGTCTGTCAGGGTTAACCTACCTCCTTGATACTGTTGGTGCTAAGACTGGGGTTAATGAGCTAATGATCTTGGGAGTTCTTAATTTAAACTGGCTTGGAGGAAACACCAAGCTGTATAATTTCTGCTTGCTGGCCTCTCCTATCTCAACTTATTCAGGAGCCCTCTAGGTGGTCTACCACTGGCGGTACTAGCTCCCTCCTGGACTGGGTCCTGTCCAATAGACCTGAGAGGATCAGCTCCTCTGGTACCCTTCCTGACTCTGTCTCTGACCACACCCCTGTGTACTGCATATGGAAGATCTCTTCCCATAAAATTCCTCACAAAATCATCCAAGTAAGGGATTTCACTAGGTTTGACCTGGGGTCCTTCCATGAGGATCTGAGACTTAAGGACTAGTCTGCGGTGCTAAATGCTCAGGATTCTTCCACTGCTGTTAGTCATTTTCTCAGCACCTTTGGAGCACTGCAGGACAAGCATGCCCCTCTTATCAGGTGGAGGGTAAGGGTGGTCTGCCACTAATTGGCTGCATGGGAGCCTCCCTAGCCCTCATGAGGGCTTAGAGACAAAGTACTGGGCCAACTTCAAGGTCATGATGGACCAGGCCATATTTCAGCAATATAGGAGGCTCTGGAATGAATGCAAAAAAGCAATCAGGGCTGCCAAAGTGAATACTGCAAAACTGCCTTACTAAACTCAGCTAAGGACCCTAGGAATTTCTGGAGGAACATTAAAAATACTGTAAGTGGTTCCTCCAACTGTGAGGTCTCTGACATGCTCATAGATGGATCTAATTGTGACAATTCACTAACCCCGCCAATGCACTCAACTCCCACTTCTCAGATCTGTCTGCCTTCACCTCCCTTTTCTCCGCTGGTGGGAGTGATAGTCGTGTCTTGGCCTCTGCCCCACAGTTGGCCCCTATCTCCCATCTGTTACTCTACTTCAGGGCTGTGATGGAACAGGAGATGCAGAGACTTCTCTCTGGTCTCTTCTGGCCACGATAGCATGGAACCTAAGCTCCTCCATCTTGGTGCCCACCTGTCCTAAGATGGTTCACTAATTACCTCCAGGGCAGACAGCAACCTACTAAATTCAGTAAGGTCCTCTTGGCCCCACTCCTGTGACCTCTGGTATCTCCCAAGGTTCAGTCCTGAGGCCTCTCTCTTCTCTATCTTTGTCAATAATCTCCACTCTACTTCTTTCAACAGTAGCTCTATCCTATATGCGGATGACCTGGTTATCTCACCCATTCTAGTGACATTGGGGTTTTCAACCACCAACTGAGTGAGATTTCAGGAATATCCAGTCCTGGATAATGACCCACAAGCTGGTCTTCAACCTTAAAAATACTCAGACCATGCTTTTTGGGTCCCTGGCCAAGATAAAGGCCTCCCTGCTGCACTGAGTATTACTGGTATTGATGGTACTCCTGTACTAATCACTGACTCCATCAAATACCTTGGAGTGACACTTGACTCCCAGCTTGACCTTGGGCATCATATTCAAAATGTATGCAGAGCTGTCAACTGCAAACTGGGCCTGGCCTACAGAGCGAAGAACAATCTTACTTCTGCTGCTCGCCTTGCACTGGCCAGGGTGTGTTTCTCCCTTGTCTCTGCTATGGACCCATCCTGTTTGCACACACCTCTGAAGTTCATCGTTCTAGGTGGAACATAGCCTATAATAACATTTCCCACTTTGCACTTGCTGCCCCTCACCTCACCCACCACTGTGACCTGTATAACAAACCTGACTGGCTCTCCCACCCAACTGCATGAATTTTGTCTTGGGCAGCTTCACAGGCAAGGTTCTCAGAACTGGCACCGCCCAGACTAGCTGAGCTCCTCAAACTGGCTGCTTCTTCTTCTTACTCCCTTCGTCATTGGGCCTTGCTGTTCTCAAAGTTCCTGCCACTTGAATGCAAATGGGGGACAGGTATTTTGCTTCATGTGTCCCAGAGTATGGAACTCCTTTCTCTCCCAGGTCAGCTCCTCCCCCCCACTCATGCCTTCGGACTCCCTGTGGAATTACTTGAGTTCTCCTCTGCATGTGGTTGTCCTAAACCACCATAACTAACCTTGGTCCCCTGCACTGGACTTACATGTTCTTCTTTGGTACCCTTGTGCAGGTCCTGCTGATGTATTCTGCCTGCTTTGGTTCTGCTCTGTATATAATGTATTTACTCTCTGTTTCAGGTGATGCTTTGACTGCGCTCTGCTTTTGGGGCTCTGAGCTGTATAGAATTGTATAATGCACTATTCATAGCCTTGGTGGCTCTGTGTATATATTTTGTTCCTATTCTAACTGCATTTACTGACTGCTAGTGTTATGTTCATCTGGTTCTACCTGATTCTGTGTAATGCCTAACTTGTATCATGTTGTCCTCTGTATGAACTTGTATTTCATTGTACTCCTGGTCGTACCTGAAAATAGGCAAATGTCTTGTCTAGTGTACTTATCTGGTCAACAAAAGCTAAATAAATAAATAAATAAGAGAGATGGCAAGGGCCATCACCCTAGAGGCTGCATCATTGTTGTTGTCTACCATGTGGAATTGGTACATAGTAGCTTCCAGGACACTTTTGATGTATCCACCAACTCCTGCACCATAGAATCTGATCCTTTGTGGGCAATAGCCTGGACAGATTTCCAAATGGCTTTCTGATATTTGGCTCTGAATTCCATGTAAAAGAAGGTCTGAGAAGCAGGGAAGCTGTGGCATACATTTTCTTTCCTATAAAGTCAATTCTCTTGGAATCCTTGTCAGGGGAGAGGAGGACAAGGAGACTCCAGCTTTTTCACAAGCTGCTTGCTGCATTATACTCGTGGCTAGGGTGTGCAGACAGGAACTCGTACCATTTTTAGACAATTTATATTTTCTCTCAAACCACTTATTAACTCCTGATATTAAAGTGGGTGTTGAAGCACCTTCATGGTATTTTTTCTAAATACATTATAGATAGGAATGACCAGGGTCTTGAGGATGAAAGACTTCTCATCTCCCAATAATTTTTTTCTTCATCGACTTCCTGGTTGGGCTCCTGTGTAGGGAGGTACAGGGTGTCCAGCATATTCTGTATAAATGTAAACACTGAGAAAGGATCCTCATGGTCATCCAGGGATCCCCAAGATGAGGGTCCAGGGACTCCAGTGGCTCAATGCCCTCAAAATCCATGTCAGAGGCATCATAAAATTGATCATCATCTGCATTACCCTCACAGTCTACAGAAGAGAGAACTGTGGAAGAGTGCTTGCCAGCCCCAGTAAATAGAGGACCCATCTTTTGAAGGGCCTGAAACAGTTGCCATGCTTTTCCATTTCTTGCACTGATAGAAGAACCTGTGCAGACTTGGTTTGTAAGTGTTTTGTTTTTCTGTATCGTTAAGCTGCCTGTTGTCTCGCTATTGGCTTTTCCAGGAGCAACGGGAGCATTTTGTCTTGACAGAGTTTCTTTTAGCAACTTCATCAGAGGCTTGATCAAGCTTCTTTTTTGTCACTCTTATTATATTTTAATTTGTGAGGAACTTCATCTTTGGAAGCTTTATTTTTTGGCTGGGATCTGGAGGGTTCCTCAGCAACTCTGCTTTTAGTATTAGTACTTTTGGATGGCCCTCATCAGAAGCCCTTGATTTATCTTTATCCATAATAATCAAAGGTGTGTCTGCCGTTTGCCAGTTTAACAAATCAAACCAGTTCTGACCTCACGAACTGAGTGCAGGTTTCTGTGAAAATGCCACTGGCCAGTCCTGCCCCTGTTAATAAACTCTTTCAATTACTAGTGTCCTTTTTGGGAGGTTGTAGAATTGGGATCTATACCAGTGCCAGTCCTAATAGAAACCCAGTAATACTGGTCAAATGCACACAGGTGGCTGCTGGACCCTTACGGAAAGTCCTGACACAGATGATACCAAGGTCCAGTAATAACAAAAAGGTTTCTTCATAATTGGAAATCTAGAGAGAAACTCCAGACACTGTTTAAATTGAAATCCACTGCAGGTGCCTTGTGGTAAACTCCGTGAGGTCTGAGTTAAAAACAAAGCAATTGTCCCAATTCGATGGTTCCCACAAGAATTTGCCCAAAAATGAAGGGAACCGTCAAAAAAGCACTTGTGATAAATTTGGTTTAAAAAGAAAGTTGCGGTAAAAATAAAGTCAAAATAAGCGCTATTGTGTTAAAAATACAAAATATTAGCACTGCTAATAAAAAAGTAAAACTTTCACCAGCACACTAATAGAAATAATTTATGAGGAAAACTTTACCCAGATAAGCACTAAGAGACTGTCAACAAGGAAAGTTGAGAGACTCCTCAGGAGCAATGTTGCTCAGTCCAGCAGAGAAAAATTCCAAAGCCTTCAACAGCTCTCACTCAGCTCACACCCTTCCTGTCTTTTGATTGGCTTGGCCAAAGCTCATTTAAATATCTCTTAAAGCACATCTCCGGGCAGTTGCACCTAGCCAGCTAAGTGCAAAAGTTACTGATGCTAAAGAACTCCTGGGTTAAGAAGGACCCCAATAGAAACAAGATGTTGCATCTCGATTGGGCTGTCCAGAGTAAATAAATTGTAAAACAACAAAACAGTAACATACTATTGTGTTTATCTCAGTATTCACTACATTAGGATAAGCAAGGCAACTTTTATTTATAAATGCCCTTTTCCAAGGGCTCAGGGATTGTACATATTTAAAGAAAGCTGCAAATATATGTATAATAGATCTAGGGAGTGCTCCCAACCAATTGGAGTCTCTTCCCCTGAGCGTGAACACTCTTACTCTTCTAAGAGCGCCTCATGAGCAGATGCCCTGTAAATAGGCTTATCTGGGACAGTTAAAAAATAATAACATCGATTGCTTGATCTATAATATATGTTCCTTGTCACCACTCATTGCAGTATAAGAGTGGTTTCACTTATGTTCTGCTAATTGGAGCAGCACAGCTTTGCATCACTGTTCTATCTCAGGCAGAGCGTGCATGAAACAATTCTTATACTGCAAAAAGTGGCTCTGTGGGACATATTAGTATATAAATAAATTTTAAAACATAACACAAAATGCAATGCAATCTAAAACTTGCAAGTAAGGGATGGTTTGCTCAAATAAATGTGTTCTACTTTATTTAATGAGACAGGAAAATGGCAGCAGTGGGGTGGCTCAGCCCTCGTGATCATCAATCAATCAATCAAATCTTTGTTTATCCAGGCGATCACCATTGAGCAAGCTCATTTACAAAGGTGGACCTGCTGTTGGCAGGACAATAGTACAGATTACATAAAAATATACATAATACAAAAGGAACAACATGTTTACAATACTGATAGGAGCAGAGTATTTACATTCAAGTCACATGTACAAAAGATATACATAACACAACCCAAATGTAATATATATATACAGTTCCCACAGGAGCAGGATGTGTATTGATGTCATATACAAACCATAAAAGAAAAAAGAAAGATTATTTATATTCCTGTCCAGCAGAAACACGTTACAGGCCTGGATGGAAATTCCTAAGCTATGGAGGTCGCATAACAGTGAGTAAGCCTTAGGTAAATGTGGCAGAAGAAATTAGTGAATAAGAGGGATGCAGAGGGTGCTAAGGGCAAGTGGGGCAGAGGAGGGGGAGTAGTAGTGGCAGGGCTGATTTGGATAAGCAGTTGGGACTAGTGATGAAGAAGAGAGAACAATAGTCAAGCTGCTAGGAGTGATAGAAGCAATTACAGATTTCAGCAAATGTTTTGTCATAGAGGGTCTTAAGAAGGCAGGACTGACAGATGAGCTAAGTCTCAACAGGTTTTGTATCCTATTCCAGAAAGTAGGCAGGGCATAGCTTATGGAAGCCCTTCAAAAGCGAGTGTTGGCCCTTGGGACATTCAAAGAAATCTGTGATTGACTTCTTGAGGCATAGTTCCTAATAGGACTAAGGGAGACAGTCAGCAACATATTGTGGGGGTTTGTTGGTAAGGGCCGGGCGTCCATATGGCTGCATTTCTATATCACCTGTATTGAAAGGAGGGCACCCTACGGCTCATGTATAAAGAGCAGTGATGTGTGGATCATGCATCTCTATGGACAAACATTGGGTAACTGTGCATGCTCTGAACCACTTACTAAGCATAAAGAATGTGGGTACCCTTGTCAAGAGAACCCTGGTCAGGAGGTGGGGATTACTTGCTGGGGTCACTCATCATCTGTTGTAGCTGTAACCTAGCTACCTCATTGTTTTAGTGGGCAGTCAAAACCCTTTCGCACTATCTCCGCCCTCACTATACCAGTCCCCACTGCCCTGGTAAGGATATCAAGTGCTCAACCATAAAAGTTCGGTGCCACCTAAACTCTCCACAAGAGGTGCTGCAGCAGCAAGGAGTGTATCTGTATCTTTCCCAGAGTTGTTATATAAACTTGGGTGTCCCAAATGGTAGTGCATCATACTACCCACCAGGAAATCTGCTTTTTTTTCCCCACAAAGGTTTTTATCACTCCTTCAGCCAGGGCTGGCTAATCAGTCTTCTCCCAATACCCCAAGCCAGCACTCCTCTTCCCAAGTACTCACCATGGTCTTGTAGAATCCTTAATGATTTTTCCTTCGTGGTAGGGCCAGAGGGAGGGCCATCCTCCCTGCCCCCATATGCACATCATCCATAGGGGACCATTGGCAGAGCACCAGGTGTCAGTACAGGCTCAGGACAAGCTGGCAGGGCTTCATTAAACCCTGACTACCATTTCTCTCTTTCTTCCTTTCCTGCTGAAGGATGTCAAGTGTGTGCATGGAGGCACATGCATGATTCCCCAGCACCTTCCCTTTGTGCTGGCCATTCTGCACCACCACCACCAGGCCTCCAACTAGTGGCAGTCTAAGCCCAGGCTAACATCCCTCCCTCCCGGGAAAGGAGAGCAGTCCCTGGATGCTCAAACCTCTCCCACCGAGTGGCCCCACCACCCGCAACCCAAGTCCATTACTGAACCCACGCCACTGGCAAGAAAGGAGGTAAGGTACCAATGCCTAAAAGCCCTCCACACTCTAGGCCTGCTGCCTGCCTTCCTTTTATTTTCTCTGAAAGTTTTAGTTATACACGCTTTTATTTTGTGGGTCTAGATGGACATCACACCTTAACTATCAGATGACTGTATATATTTTTAGTCTGATTGTACATGTAATGTAAATCCCCTTTTGTCCTTTGAGTCATCTTAAATTTATTATTTTTCTTCCAGACATACTTTAAGATACTTCAAGCAGCAATTCACCTTGGCCAGGTAATAGACTTTACTGTTTAAGAGAATAACAGTGGCCTAGAAGAGTGAAGCATATTGGGAGAGGGAGGAGTTCTGGCATGGAGGAGGAGGAGAATAGGATCAGAAAAGATAAAGTGATTGTGGTGGACATGGCAAACAGTGCTTTTGGGATGGGGAGAGTAGAGGTACAGTACAGAGGGGAGATAGTGCTTTGGGGATGAGGAAGGTAAAGGTAATGGGGGGGGTAAACAATAATAACAAAAGTACTGGGATTAAGAGCCCAGAACTGCACACAGTACTGTAGGGACAGGGTTGCTCCACTGCTGTGTTAATCACCCTGTTTTAGCCACCCCAGCATTTGTTCAGCCTTCTTGACAAAGGCCACACAATGGCATATACCAGCTACTTGTCTAATATAACCACTAAGCCATTTTCCTTCTTCACTGCAGCAAAGGTGGCCACACAGTGAAACATCCCATTTAGTACCACTTGTCCCAGTTGTTCTGCTCCTTCTTAAATCAATCCCCATCCTCAAGGAGATCCCACCTGACCAGCTTAGTTAATCAATCTGCTGATGACCCCAGCTTCCAGGTCATTAATGAAAAGGTTAAACAGAAGTGGCACCAGCACTAATTCCTGAGGGATTTCACTCTGAGTAGAGCCCTCAATCACTCCTCTACTAGTGACCCCAAGCCCATTAGCAGTCCACCAGTGCATGTCTCTTGTACAGTATATGGCACTGGTGTACACTGACTAAAAGATTATCATGCACCACCAGGGTCTGACTGGGCATGTAAGGGCCCCGAGGGAAGGTGGACAAGGGGCCCCTCACAATGGCAGATGCAAAATCCTACATATGCATTAGAGGCGCACACATGTTGCTGAGTCCTGGACTCCCCAGCACCCTCTCTTTTATTGGCATCCCCATTCCCATTCTGCCCACAGGCCTCCACCTAGGGGCAGTCATTTCATGGGACTGTCAACCAACCTACCCTCCCCAGGAGAGGAGAGCTGTCCTCCAGATGCTGTATCCTCTACCTCCTGCCAACCCCCAGTTACCCACTTGCACCACAAACATGAGTTGCCGTGTGGCATGAGGTAAGTCAGCGATAGCTCAGCTCTCCATGCCACTGGGCCCAGCCACTCCACGCCATTTTAAATTAAAGACTAAAGTCAGTGCTGGCCTGGGAGTAAGACTGAGGACAACAGGAACTATAAATATAAACATTATTTAAAATTGAAACAACTCAATAACAAGCCCACAAGGTACCCCTCCCCCAAAAAATGGTCAGCTGTCTCCAGTCTTCACACAGTGACATAGACTAAGAAAAAAAACAGCAATACACAGCAAGCTACTAGCTAGCACGGCTTATGCCTACTTAGGCTACCTGAGGCCTCTATTGAAATCAGATACTAGCATAGTGTAGCCCCTCCCCCACACACACCATCAGTACCTCCCGATTAGAGGAATAGGGCAACATTAAATATATAAACAAACTAAAAGCACAGCACATATAATCTGAGAATGAAATATTGCATTATAGGTCAGTGATAGCAGATTTACATGCAGTTAATTCATGTATAGTACATAAAGAACAACAGTGCTACTTCTACTTTCAAATACACAGGAAACAGCCATCAGGTAAAACATCCAAGCACAAATGGCAAATCAAGCACTATTTTACATATAATTTTACTACAATAAGTGGAAGTTTATCTCCTTTCTAATATTGGTGGTCCCCTACCATCTACCATACTCTTCCATTGAAATTAGCATATGCAACCTCCTCATTTTTAAAATATATCTTGTACCATATTATTGACACTGGCAATAATTGTTTCTATTTAGAGTGTCCAGCATTTCATGGTGCCACTACCTGAACAAGGGACCTCTCAGTTCAGCCAGTGTCTTGTGAATTCTGCTTGCCTACAATTGCCACCATAGCCACATGGTATTTTGCATATCAAGAACCAGGAGGTCTCCATAGTTCCTTAGCGAACACATTTCAAAGAGATTTCAAGGGTTAACACATCTCACAGTCCCAGCAAGAGGGCAAAGTTTGCTTTAATTACTGACCACACCTTTGAGTATTTCCATAATATATGCAGGAGGGATCCTTCATGCTCTTCACATTGCTGGAACCTAAGGGCTACAAGTCACCCATGGACAGTGGATCCGGCCACAGACAGAAAGCTCCACTTCAGGATCCCTCGCTGGAACCTCAGGGCTACAAGTCACCCCACAGACCGCGGACCCAGCCACAGAGAGAGGCTCAATTTCAGGCTCCCTCGCTGGAACCATGGGCTACAAGTCGCTCACAGACCGCGGGACCCAGTCACAGAGAGAGAGCTCCACTTCAGGCTCCCTCTCTGGAACCTCAGGGCTACTAAGTTGCCCATGGACCATGGACCTGGCCACAGAGAGATGCACTTCAGGTTCCTCGCTGGAACCTTGGGCTACAATTTCCCCATGGACCGTGGACCCAGCCACAGAGAGTGAGCTCCACTTCAGGTAGTCAGCTCAGAGCCCCTTAGGTGTCTGGCGCCATTTTCAGATTCCACCACGCAGCAAGCCTAGTCTAATTTAAAACTTAGGAACTGAACTGACCTTGTACTGTAATTGTTAGCCTGCTTCTTTACCTCTGTTCTTGCCAATGTACTGAATTTTGCTAGACAGGCTAGGGAGTTTAATTTATTTGTTTAGATCTGTTCTGCTGTGTTTGACGCCCCAGATTAGTGCAAATGTAAACGCAGCCCTCTGGCTTGATCAGCTCCCTGATTCAGATCAAATTTTCACCTGCCCCCCACAGCCTCCCTCACTCTAAGATGTCAGCGTGGTTCAGATGGTAGCACATCCACCTCTGGACCAGAAAGTCGTGATTCTCGTCCTATACTGGGATTGGACTTACACCTAAAATCACTGGCATCTGAGTGCAGTATTGGGGTGCTGTACTGCTGGGGTGTGCAATCCTTTGGATGAGATGTTAAACTGAGGTTCCTTCTGCCCATCCTGGTGTTGTCCTGGTGGGTGTCCAGGTGGAAGTAAAGAACCGAGGGCACTCTTGCAAAGAGTAGGAACATACCGGTGTCCTGGCCAACATTCCCTTCCCATAAACTGGTTCATGCAATTATCCAGGCTGTGTGTGAGTGATGATGTGCACTATGGCAGCCACCACATTCAGTCACTTCACTACCAGTCTAGCATTGCTTGTAAAGCGCTTTGGGATACTGTGTATGAAAAGTGCTATATAAATGCTGATTCTTCTTCTTCTTCTTTGTAACACTCTATTAAATGACCTTTTAGCCCTCATAGCTCCACCCCTGTTAACTCAGCCTACCTATTGGAAACTGGGGGACGTAGTAGTCAGCCCTTCTAAAAGGGCTAGACTCATGCTATTCTTTCAGGCACACTATCAGGCTCAAAACTAATGCCTGTCAATAGGAAGTCATCCAGCCCTGCCTACTTCAATTTACTTCCTTAATAATGCCAAAACTAGACTTGCCACTGATTTTGGCATTACTGACTACCTTCCTTCTGGTGTCTGCTATTAAATACCCACAATGTATTTCCTCACCTGCCTAATCTACTCACTGTGGACCTTGTATTTCACTGCCGTCTCTCTCCCACTTTCTGTTGGCCCCTTGAGGCGTACCACACTGATGACTACACCCACTCCAACTTCATAGTCTGTTGGCATGATAACATCCATCCTCTGGTGCTTCCCACCTAAATCTCTGAGAGATGCTATCCACTTACTAAAATGCACGTGCTACCACACTCATAAAAATCTTATAAGAGGGGCTAGCTATGCCTTCTTCTCTGGTTTTTAGCTCTCCTTCTCCTTCTTGTGGGGACATTGAGCTGAACCCTGGACCTGCCCTCACAACCAACCTTAAACACTCCTTCCTGGTCCTCTGTTAAAGGTCTTAAAATTGCACATCTTAATGTTCGCAGTCTCATCCACAACCTTGCTGAGCTAACTGCCTGGGCTGGCCATTACAACCCTGATATTCTGTGCTCACGGAAACATGGTTGGAACCTTCCACCCCGATTCAGCCTTTCGCTTTCCAACTATAACCTCCTGCATCATGATTGTATAGGTAAAAAGCATGGGTGTGGTCTTGTGATATACTACAAATGTCACCTCAATATAGCCATAATCCAGTACGACATAGCTCCACTCTCTGTCACCTATGAATTCCTTCATGAGCTTCTCCTTCTAGGGAATGCAAAAAACTTCACATCATTTGTGCTTATAACCCTCCAAAACAAGGCATCAAGGGGCTCTCCTATCTGCTCTATAACATTAGCTCCAAAATCTCCTCAAATGGGGTACTTATCTGTGGTGATCTCAACCTAGATTGGTATGGAAACAATGTCAAGCATGAGCCACTGCTGGCGACCCTTGTCCTTACCCAGCTTATTAGTGTGCCCACATGAAACCACCTCCTGGGAACAGAGGTTCACTCTAGATTGGTTTCTAACCAACCAGCCCGACAGGATCTCGGTATCTGGTGTCCTTCTGATTCAATATCTGACCACCTCTGATCTATTGCATCTGGAGAGTCTTCTCTTCAAAGTGTCCACCAGGATCATACATGTGAGAGACTTCTCCAGCTTCAATCCTGCACTCTTTCTTCAAGACCTCACAATCTTAAACTGGGACCCAGTTCTCTCCACTATGGATGCCACATGTGCCCTTGACAATCTTCTCTACATCCTCCCTTCTCTGCAGAATAAGCATACCTCGCATCAGAAAGAGGGTCAGAGGCACTGTTACTAAATGGTTACATGAGGACCTGCTCTCCTTCATGAAAGCCCGAGATAAGCACTGGGGTAAATTCAAAGCCTCTAGGGAATTGTCTGACTATCATAAATACCGCGGCTCTGCAACAACTGCAAAACCATCTGGGCTACTAAGAGTGAATACTGCAAGACTGCCCTATTATCCTCAGCTAGGGATCCATGAAACTTTTGTGCACTATTAAGTATTAAGACTGTCGTTGGGGATACAGTAGGTGTGACACTGTGAATATGCTAATTGATGGCGTAAATTGCAATAATGCTTCTACCTTTGCTAATGCCTTTACAAGCAATTCACTAATCTTTGACATACACCTCCTGCTCACTGCTGCTAACGACAAGTCATCTACCTCCACCCATACCTCCCTACCAGAACCCCTGTCTCACCCACCTCTTCTATCTTAAGGCAATCTCAGTGAGGGAAGCCCACAAGCTTCTCACTGGCCTCTCTCATCACATGAGTGCTGGTCATGATGACCTTGAATCTAAGCTCCTAACGCCTGAGGCCCCTTTAGTGCGCTTCCATCTCCCATATTCTTAACCTATCCTCACCACTGGAATCTTCCCCAATCTGAAAGTAGCAAAGGTGGTCCTCTGTTTTAAGCAGGGTGACCGGAAATGCATAGGAAATTACTATCCTATAGCCACCTTGTCTGCTGTCAGCAAGATACTGGAAATGTGGCTGAAGTGCAGCTGACAGATTACCTGACTAAATACACCTTACTGTCCCCTGAGCAGCATGGATTTGAAAAGACCATAGCACCAGTACAGCCCTTGCTAAAGTCACATCTGAATAAGGACTGCCATGGACCATGGCATATTGTCAGGGGCTATCTTTGTAGACTTCTCTAAGGCCTTTGATCTGGTGGATCACACCTACTTTGCACTAAACTTCACTCCCTTGGCGTGTCTGGCCCTGCCTAAACTGGTTTTCCAATTATCTTACTGGCAGGCTACTGCTTCTTAAGTACAACAGAACTGTTTCAGATCCTGCTCATGTTGTGACTGGTGTCCCTCAGGAATCTATCCTGGGCCCTATCCTATTTTCTCTTTTCCTCAATGACCTTCCAATGGTCCCCACCTATAGTGCCACAACATTTTATGCAGTTGACCGGATCCTCCTATCTAGCTCGGGTGATGTCAGTGCCATAAATCACAGTCTACAAGCTGACTTCAACAAGCTGCAGAACTGGCTCCTGACAAACAAGCTTGTGCTAAACATAAAGAAATCACAACTCATGCTTTTTGGATCCTCTGCCAAGCTCAAGCAGTATCCCATCCCACTAAATGACTTGAGTCATGATGGAGTCCCTGTTGGCACTACATGCTCTTTTAAATACCTCGGAGTTACTCTTGACCCTCATTTAGACCTACCTCTACATAGTCAGAATGTATGGGGCAACAAACATCAAGCCTGGACTTGCATGTAGGGCTTGTGGGTCCCTTACAGCAGCTGCTCACCTTGCTCTTGCTAAAGGATTGTATCTTCCCTCTCTCAGCTACGGACTGACTACCTTTACCCTCACTGCTAAAACTAGTCTTGCAAAATGGGATGTGGTCTGTAATAATATCTGCCACTTTGCCTCGCTGCCCCTCGACTTACCCATCACTGTGAGTTATACAAAGTCCTACACTGGATGTCCCCAAGTAATTATTGTTCCTTTGTCTAGGGCTGCTTTACAGACAAAACTGTCCATAATGCCACCCACCTGCCTTGTCTCAACTCCTCCAACTGGCTCTACCATCATATCAGCTCAGGTCAGTTGTCCTGCCCCCCTTGTCCCAAAACTCGTATTCTGGCAGGTGTTCGTGCCTTTGCTGTCTGTGCCCTAGATTTTGGAAATATCCTACCTGCGCCATCAGATATAGTCCCACCCATCCCATGTTTAAGAGCTCCTCTGGTCACACCTGACGTGTGCTTCAGTCTGTAACTGTCTCTAGGCTGCTTGGTACCTCCAACCCTGGCTTGGAATAAGGTGTGCTCCATCCACTTCCATGGTTCTTAAACTGCTCCCTCCTCCTGAGCTCAAATAGGGAACATCCACTCTTATGGTTTCCTGCACCTCAGTACTTATCATCCTTATACCGGGACAACCACCCTATGTCCTACGTTAAAAGCCCATGTGTTATACCAAGAATTTTTATTACTGCTTTTGTGTTCTTACCTTGATGTATAGGCTTATCTGATCATCCTGTACTTGTTTCACCCTGTTCAATGCCTGTATTTCACTATGTTGTAATTATTCTCATTCTGCTTATAAACCTACTCTTGTAATCTCCGAGTCGCACCAAAAAATAGGCATTCCTTGTCTAGCATGCTCACCGGTAAACAAAAGCTAATAAATAAATAAATATACAAGTAAGGGTGTCAAATGTCCCATTTTGTAGAACCCTAAAGTAAAGTAGAAGTTATTTAAAATTTTGGACCTGTACTGTGTGTTATAAATTTTCCATTTTCAAATATGTATGCACATTTTCCCTTCCCAGATGGTTTTCCATGGCCAGTTATAAGTGCCATTAGGACACATTCACCAGTAGTGGCCTACTCCCTCCCACACATTCATGTTAGGGCTGAGTCAGAGATTGCTTTCTGAGTACAGCCGGCAATGACATGGTATATTGCCATTAGGTCCATTTGCAAATGCCCTGAGGGTACTTTAATTACCTAAGTTGTGCATTATGCCAGGGATGAGACCCTGAATGTGTGGCAATAGATAGCATGTTTTTAATTGCAGGAATTGTTTTACTTTTGTTTGGTTCCCATGCCAACAGCATCAATCACCCTCCCTAATCTGCTCTGCGTCTAGCATCCATGCTGGCTAATTGGTTTCAATCCTATTCTGCCACCACTGGTGAGAATAGAGATTTTTGTTTGTCAGAATTTGTCTATTGCCCTAAAAGTTTTCTTTGTGGGGTTAGCTTTAAAAAGCAGTCTACTTACTTTACTCTTCAGACTCCTCTGGTGTGGGTGGCGTGCTGTATTACACAATGAGGGGCCAAGAATTCCTGAATCTGATTGGCTAAGTGTCACCTTTACCTGTGGTAAATCCTGTGATATACTGTATCAATGGGTAAAAGCACCAGTCACCAGTAAGCCACATCAAGAACTGCCCCTGCGATCAATATGAACATGAGAGAGCCATCAGTGCCAAGACACACACGGCAGCAAGATGTCGTTCACAATATCAACCATTCTGAAACTCCACAGACCAGCATATACTGTTCAAATGTTTCCCATAACTGGTTCCACGTGGCTCACATCAAAAGCTTTTTTCCTTCTGGTTCCATTTCGTTGCCACCTCCTTTTACCCCATTGTTCCCAAACCAATTTGACAACCAGGAGATTCGCATACCATAAATTAAAATTACTTTTTTATGAGTTGACCCATAATGGACTTTTCTTAAATATTTCAACAGGCTCCAAATGGTTTTGTTGTTTAATCAGCTGCGTGTGTCCCATAGGGTGATCTGCTTCGAAAATGGAACTTTTATTTCGTCAGAATGCCAGCAGACTGAATGAGCTTGCAGCCCTAGATGCAAAAGTCCATCTCTGTATCGAGGTTCAGCCTGTCCAGCATGCTAGGGGCCAGAGAAAGGTGCCCTCTGGGATCAAGGAGTGGTTGATGTTAAGGCTACCTTGGAGTACAGCCAGTCAAACCTGTTTTTTCAGAGCGAGCATTCGCAATTGATCATGGAAATGGATAGCTGCATGCTGTCCTTTTGCAATACCAGTAGCTACTTGTCTCTGACCTGCTGTAAAGCCACATTCCTGCTGTAAAGCCACACGGCATTGGCGATATCATACTTTAATTTCTACAGGAAGCAAAGTCCGACAAACCCAATGGAAGCCTTAGCAACTGTGTTGGTGAGAAAGTTTATAAAACGCTGTTCTGTGAGGGAGCAATAATCCCTAGCAACCCAAATAAAGCCCTAGCAACCCAGGACTATTTTTTGTGGTGTAGCAATAAATTATAGAAAAATTATTTAAAATGCAAAACAACTTTTTTTTCTTGCCTCAAAAAAGGCAGACATTAGATATCCACAATAAACCACTCCAGGGTGGGTTTGCTGGGATTTACCCACAACTGACCTGGTTTGACCACTCGGCCTGTGGTCTTATGGCCAAACCATGCTAGCCATGGGTAAATTGCAGCATAACCCACTCTGGTCATGGTTTACTGCTTAAACATTGGCTCTGTCCATCACCAAGAGAAAGTCTCTGGCTGACCCTGACCCACTCCGAGTCCCTGGGCCTCCCTGGGCTGGCTGTAGTGTCCCACTCCCACAAGACAATCACTGTCGATCCTTCAACTGTCTGCAAACAAGGTGGGCTGCTAGGTGAAATTCAAAGAAGAGCCCAGAGCAGAGCCAAAGAGCTGGTGTTCGAACTTGATGCATGGCGGCATCACCACTGACTGTTGGCCTGGCTCACCTCCTTGAATGGAGCTCTCGCTGTCATTGGCATAGCTGTGGTGGGGGGCCTGGTCTCTGGGTTACACTGAACAAACTCCCAGCTTCCTCACCTAAACTGACCGATTGTCTTACTTCACAATCTTTCTCCCGACTCGACTCCCAAGTCCCTGAGCCCGGCCTGTTCATCTCCCGCCTCCTTCTGACTGAATCCAGCAATGACTACTCATGTCACAACATTGTTTGCTAGCAGCTGGCCCAAAGATTAAGAGAAGCCAGCCCATATCTCACTGTGTTCTCCTTCTAGGTTCCAGTGGCAGCAGCAAATGTAAATGGTGACAACAGGTGCCAAAATGTACTCAGCCAGAAGGACAGCTGACAGGCAAGAGCACATGCATGGTTTGGGTAATGTTCAGGGAAGCTGGAAGCAAGCGTTGTGACACACATGCAAAGTGCATGATGACAACTCTTGGGCGAGCGAGGGACTAGATTAGGGCACAATACTGTGGCATGGGCATGGTTGGGGATAAAAAAACAAAGACAAAGTGTACAGATTGTTTTTCTAGTTTTTTTAATTCTTCTCACTCACCCACGGGCCAGGGAAACTTGAAAGTCCTAGGTGCCCTGAAAAAAAGTGCTGCCCAGCCTTGGAGGCCCCTAAGGGGTGGAGCCCCCAGGAAATTTTCCTGTTGCCCTGTGGGCCAGTCTGACCCTGTGCACCACAGTTTCAAATATCTTACTGAAGGGAGGTGGTATGGTCCAGGAGCAAGGCTAGGTTAGAGCCAATGATTTTCCATTTTCAAAATGTCCAGCTTTGGCAAGATCTTAAAATCGTGTTTTCCAAAATTGAGGTAAAACTCGAAAGTTTGGGAAAACATTTTAGTCAAAATGAAGGGATTTCCCAAAGCTGGTGTAACTTTTTTTAACGAAATTGATTTTTCTCACCCCAGGAACTCTTCAGCATCTATTGACAGAAGCAGTATGCCAGCTGGGTTGAGCTGCCTCAAAGAGGAGGAGTCAGTGTAAATGAGCAGGTACATTGGCCAATCAGAAGAGAAAGAGGAGTGCTGCCTGCAGTTGGCCTCAGGGATCCCAGAACTTTTCTCTGCTGACCTGGCGACACTGTCCGAGCTCTCTCTCTCTCTCTTCTGAGACCCTCCTCTGAGATTTTCCGACCTTTGAGTACTACCTTACATTCTCTCATGTATTTATTACATCTTAACTGTGTTTCTGTGGTTGCAATTGGTTCCCCGCATCTGTGAAATTCTTTTTAGCATTTTCCGGCAGGCGTTTTTTGTTTTTTCTCAGGTAGCGGTTTTCTGCACCTGCGCTAAACCTGTGGTTTCTTCTTACGTAATTAGTACATTTTATTTAGGGTTTTTTCTGTGGTTTCCATGGATTTTTTCTGCTTTTTTCATGTTTGGGCGGTATTTTTCCCACCTTATATTTTTGTTTTGGAAACCACATTTTCAAAATATTTAAAGCAAACTTGATCAACTCACAAAGTTCAGCAGCTGCTGCAAAACACCCGATTAAGTTTTATTTATTGGCTGGGCTGTAAACTTTAGTTTTAAGATCCATGCCATCCATAACATTGCGAGTCACCTGCAGCCATCTTGCACAGCTGGGTGGCTTTTGTCGAATGGGTTATGCTAAAGAGGGCTACCAACTCTGCCACTGGTTGGTATCTCTCATTAGCATAACCCACAAGGCAGAAGCGCTGCCTGCTGCACAAAGGTGGTCACGGGTGGTCTCCAGTGATGTTATGGATGCATGATCTTAAACTAAAGGTTACAGCTCAGAAGGTAACAAAACTTTGCTTTTAATGCTAAAAGCCCTAATCAGGTATTTGTGCAGCAGCTGCTGTACTTTGTGAGCTGATAGGAGGCCTTTGAAGTATTCTACATTGCTGGGAGAGTTTCTACTGATTTTCAAAGGAAGCCTCTCTGTTGTGCAGTGGGCTTTTGTTGGCAAGAGGTGGAGGTAGTTACACTCATTATTTCCACTATTGTAAATAAAATACTTCCTCTCTAATTGACATAATTTTCTTTGTGGTTGGCCAAACACCTTTAGAATGGCCACTCAGTCTCCACTCCCTCCTCTAAAGCGCTGAGAGGGTACCTTAAGTCAACATAAAATATAGATATGTCCTCTGAGGACCCTAATGAAAATAAGCCTTATAAAAGTAAACATTCTAGCCAAGCCTCTAAAAGACAAAGTGAGTGGGTTCTGACTCAATCCCAAGACTAAGAAAGATAAACACACCATTGCCCTTCCTCCTGAAAGGCACAGGAAGACATCAGTGGTTAATAAAGACATACCCTCAGCAAATGAAATGGCTAAAGCTTGGCATTTATATCAGACAAAATTTGTAGGTAGCTGACAACAGTTTTGGGAGTGAAAGTTCTTTAAATTCGATTGACTACATCTGACTAAGGAGGAGTCAGTGCATTGGAGCAGAAGTTTGACATCTTTGCAGAATATTTAAACTAGCAAATGGGGAGAGGGTGCAGCACCTGATACCTTGAATGGGAAGAACACCCTCCTCCCTCTGCTAGTGATCAAACAGGAGTTCAGCATGTTTGTAGTTCATTTGCATCACCAGGTAAGGAAAGATCTGGCTCCCATATGACACTGAGGGAAATGCCGGACCTCGCCCAACAACTAACACACTGAAATCTGACCAATGGAAAATCATGTATAAAATGCCTGCAGTCTGGGAAACAAGATCCCAGACCTGCAAGCAACAATGACAAAGGTTAAACTGGACATAGTAGCCATTAGCGAGACATGGTTCACCAGTAATCACACTTGGGAGACTTCAGTACCTAGCTATGCACTGTTCAGAAGAGACCAAGTTGCAAAGGGGGAGGAGGCCCGTTATATCAATGAAAATATGAAAGCTACAGAAATTCAGAATACACATAAGGAGCCAGAAGAACTGTGGGTCACCCTGAAACAGGAATGGGCAGCCATATGAACTGGGGTTGTATATAGGTCTCCAGACCAGTGGGAGGACATAGACACATTACAGTTAGAAGACATACAAAACATGACAGCTAAAGGGAGGTTCTGATATTGGGAGACTTCAACATGCCAGATACAGATTGGTCAATACTAGCAGAAGCATCCACCAGAACTAGACACACAGTGCATTCCCTCAGAGAGGGGGCACCTCAGACAATTGCAGAACAACCTGCAAGAGACAGGGTATCCTAGATCTAGTACTGACGAATGGGGAGAGAATCACAGATCTCCAGGTAGAAGGTCACCTGGGCCAGTGACCGCCACATGGTATGGTTCAATTTGGCCACTAGAACTAAATGATCCCATTCTAAGGCAAAAATATGGGACTTCAGAGGAGCTGACTTTGATAAGATGGCCAACAGAGTTAAGCTAGCCCTGGCAAGAAGAAATGCAGGTGAGGGAGTACAGGCAAAGTGGGCAAGCATTAAGGATGCAATACTTGAAGCAACATCCCATTGTGTAAGAGAGAAAAGCAAGAGCAAAGAAGGAAACTACTTTGGTTCTCACGAACAGTAGCAGAAAAGGTCAGGAGTCAAAGGCTGGCCTTCAGGAACTATAAGGGAACGCAGTGGGAGGAAGATAGGGAAGCATGCCAAACTTCCCTAAGAGAAGCAGGGAAGGCAGTAAGGCGAGGCAAGGGCCCAAACCAAGGAAACACTAGCACGAAGCAGTAAAAGAAGGGAAAAGACTTCTATAGATACATTAGTGAAAGGAGAAAGTCCAAAGGGTGCTACGATCAAAGGGATAAGAGGAGTGTGTGGAGGAGGACCAGAGAAAAGCATCTATCCTAAAAGATACTTCTGCTCAGTATTTACTGAAAAGAAGGTAGGCAGGTCCCACAGCTCAGCACCATGGACACAGGGGGAGGGAGGTGTGCACCCCCTTCACAAAGAAAACGCCCTACAAGAGCTTGCTAGCTCCAGGTTGGACAAGGTAATGGACCTGATGACATACATCCCAGGATAATAAAGGGGCTAATGGTGGAACTAGCAGAGCCATTATCGAACTGTTTAGTGAGTCTCTGAGCACAGAAGAGGTCCCAGAAGACTGGAGAAGGGCTCATGTGATCCCACTCCACAAGAGCGGTAGCAGGGAGGAGGCAGGGAACTACAGACCAGTCAGTCTTACCTCAGTAGTGGGCAAGATTATGGAGGCACTCCTTAAGAAAAGGATAGTGCTACACCTGGAATCCATAGGAGCACAGGATCCAAGACAGCATGGGTTTACAACAGGAAAGTCCTGTCAAACTAATCTCATAGATTTTTTGACTGGGTAACCAGAGTGGTGGACCAAGGTGGAGCAGTTGACATCGCCTACCTTGTCTTCAGCAAAGCTTTGATACTGTTCCACATATAAGATTGATTAATAATCTTGGTAGGCTCAGGGTGGGTCAGAGTCGGTCAACTGGGTGGCAAACTGGTTGGTGGGCAAAGACAGAGTGGTGGTAAGCGTATACAGTTAGAAGAGATGCAAGTCACAAGTGGGGTAACTCAGGATCAGTCCTGGGGCCAGTCCTCTTCAATATCTTCATCAGTTACAGTGCAGATGGACTGGATGGTAAGGTTTGTCTGTTTGCAGATGACACCAAGATCTGCAACAACGAGATGATCCAGATGGGGTGGGCAGAATGAGAAGAGATCGGGATAAACTGGCAAAATGGTCAGAAGAGTAGCAAATGGAGTTTAATGCAAAGAAGTGCAAGATCATGCACATAGGGAGAGAAACCCTGAAGCCACCTACAGGTTGGGAGGGGTTGCTGGCAATCACAAGGGAAGAAAGAGACTTGGCATCATCATCATCACAGATGACCTGAAATCATCCAAGCAGACCACTAAAGCAGTAGGTAAGGCTAGGGGATGTTGTGGTGTATTAGTAGGGGTATCACAAGTCTTAAGAGGGAGGTAATAATCCCTCTTACAAGGCACTGGTTAGGCCCCATCTGGAGTATTGCATGCAGTACTGGAGGCTGCACCTGCACACGGACATTAGCAAAATGGAGGCAGTCCAGAGAAGGGCAACCAAATGGTGCATGGACTGTATCAGAAAACATATGAGGATGGATTAATGGAGCTCAATATGTATACTCTAGAGCAAAGGAGGGAAAGAGGTGAATAATAAAACACAGAAACATAGAATTTGACAACAGATAGGACTGCTTGGCCCACCTTGTCTGCCCATTTCCCTACCTGATGGATATACTGCAGATTCTAGTTAATCAACAGTTTACTTCCTCCTGATATGTGATATGATCGAAACATTCAAACATCTTAAGGGCATTAACAAGGTGGAAAGAGTCTAACATATTTCAGTATAAGAAAATAGCAGGACAAGAGGATACAGCATGAGATTAGAGGGAGGCCAATTAAGGGGTAATGTGAGAAGTTCTTTTTCACAGAAAGGTTGGTGGATGCATGGAATGGTCTACCTCAGGAAGTGGTGGATATGAATACAATGCAGGGCTTCAGACAGGCATGGGATAGGCATAAGGAGCAATATAGATGAGTATGAATAGATAGGTCATTAGCAGAGTACAGTCCTATGGCACATTCATAAGACAGAAAAATGGGCAAACTGGATGAACCTTGCGGTCCTTATATCCCATCAACTTCTATGTTTCTATGTTTACAATTCATGGGCAATATTTTGTTGGCTCCTTTGAGGCCTACTGCTCCTCTCCATAACTCTGGGTACTCCTAGGATTTTATTATGAGGGAGGATGATTATTTTCCTCAGGGTGACTGACCCTTTAGACCCAGAGGGTCAGCCCAGTGGGGCTTTACCTGATAGTAATGATGAAGTGTCTTCCCATTTTCTTTTGTTAAGCATGCAGTACTTGAAGCAACATCATAGAACGAATGAGTACAAATCTACCTACAAGAGTAACTCTGCCAAGAGAAGCCCTCTACCTCTCAGAAATCTCAAGGGGGGGCAGGGGCTATTTTACTAGGGCATTCTGCCCCATGCCAGTGCCATGGATTTCTCCCAGATGAGACGGTTTTTAAGGGAAGAGGTAGGAGGACAGAGGTAAGCCACTTCTACCACTGTTCCTCTGCTCAGTCCAGACAACAGTCCTCCTGACACTTTTTTTTCTCTCCCCTCCCAGTCGGGGCAGGCTCTCCACTGCCTCCATCATTGGCAACTCATCACCACAGACAAGTGGGTGCTGCAGGTGGTGGGTCGGGACCTGTCTCTTCAGTTCAAAAAGTTCCTGTCCTCCAAGGCCTAAGCTCTTAAAACCACTAACCCCAACAGAAAAATTGCTGTTGGAGATAGAGGTGAAGAATCTTTGAGGCCAAAGCTGTGGAAGTTGTGCCTTTGCCCAGTGGGGGAAAGAACCCCACTCAAGGTACTTCCTTACTCTGAAGAAAAATGTGGAGTGGGCGACCTATTCTGACCTAAGGTACCTGACCAAGCACCTCCCTGAAACCCAAGTTCAAAATGGTAACCTTAAATCAGGACATTCATTCTCTCAAGCAAGGGATTGGCTAGTCTCCTAGATCTGAAAGACACCTATTTCCACATCCCTATCAGGGAATCCCACAGAACTTTCCTCATATTCAAACTGCCTTCAGGACACTACCAGTTTGCAGCCATGGCTTTCGGGCTTACTTCTGCTCCTAGGGTTTCACCAAATGCCTGGCAGTGGTTGCAGCTCACCTTGGTGGACAAAGGGATTTCTGTCTTCCCCTACTTTGATGATTGGCTGATTGTGGCCAACTGCCCACAGGCAGTGAGAAAGCCCTGAACCAGACACAATGTACTCTGCACTCTCTGGGCTTCATCATCAACAAAGAAAAATCCCACTTTATTCGCGCAAAGTCCTTTAATTCATAGGGACAGAGCTCAACACTCTACAAGGAAAGGCTTTCCTCCTGTAGACAGAATTCAGAACTTCTTCAGTCTGCAGGCATCAGGGCTCTGTAGTGACTTTGATTTTCCTTATCACTCCCATATCCATAGGCAGGATGAAGCTCATTCTGTTTGGTGTCAGGAGCACAGTTTTGATGTGGAGGTTAGGCATAAATGGCAAGTTGGCTCAAATGGCAGGGGCCATCTGTGCACAAACTGGTGGCTAAGGTAAGTTTGTAAAAAAAAAATATATATATATATATTATATATATGCACTCAAGTGAATCAATTGCACAAAAGGTAGCAGTGCAAAATGAAATTTAATCAACATCAAGTGCATCGACTGGCAGCCCCAGTTGGACTTCATAATGTTGACTCTGCATTAAATGTCATTCACTTGAGTGCATAGGTTTTTGATGTGGAGGTACATTCCAACAATGTTTTGGGGGAGTTGAGCAGAGCAGTCATCTAAAACAGTGTAACCTGATGCCATTTTGTTTTGCTCCTTCTCTTCCATGTGTTCAGCCAGTCCATGACAATTAATCTAGTCATCCAAGCATTTGAGGAGCTGTTATAGGAGACTGGTAGTGTTGAAGATATTTAGAAAGGCATCTTGGGTGTTTGTTCTTGCAAATTAGGGCCAGGATACCTTTATCTCCCCTTCCATATTTGCACAACACAGAATGGACACTCAGTTCTTTGCTTTCTTTTCCTCCTAACAGTTCAGCTTCTTTGTATACTTGCCCGTAATGAAAATAACCCTGTAATAAAGTTCAGTTTTATCTGCATGTACACATTAGTTGAAGTGTACTCTCATAAAGTGTTGGCAAAATTGGAAACCTAATCTGTGGCAGCTTCAGTGTTAGCAGCAACACTCTGACCCTGCTTTTTGTGCAAACTTTGCCATGTCTGTTTCTCCAGCTGGTTAACCAGTCATCTGTGGATTCAAAGCTGTCATACCTCAGTTGTGTAGCCAGATCATTTGCCTTTTGCTCATTAATGGGCCAGAAAGATGGATACCTCTGCTGATGTGCTGTTGGACCATATCAGCAGAGAATCTTTCACCTCTACATATTACCCTTTCTCTTTCTTTTCTCTCTGGTCTTGCATTTGCTTGCCACTCTCAGAGGATTGGGTTGTGGTTTTGGCTATTGCACCCGCATGGCTTTTATTGATAGTTAACTTTGTGGCAACATGGGAGAGTGAAGCTTTTGGTTTTGCAAAGCCTCCAACACCTTAACTCTCTGAGCAAGAAAAACCTCACTACATTTGTGGACCATTTCAGCACTCATTCACCACACTCCACTGACAGAATGAGAGCTCCAGCAATTCAATTCAATTCAATTCAATTGTATTTGATCAAACAGGATACAAACAGTGCTGAGGTTATTACAATACAAAAGAGTGACATACGACATAACACACCTTAATTAGAAAAAGACAATAAGGAGTCACATAAATACAAAAGTAAACTATAAGGTGCATTGTCATTTCAAGTATGATATAATTAAAAAAACATAGTAATATGTTAAAAGAGCCAAAGGCAGCTAAAGATCCAGTCTGCAGGTTTTGTTACAAAACATCATATCATTTCTCTTTTACATTTAACTACAGAGCTCAAATATTTGGCAATTACTTCAGCCTCTTTTAACTTTTGGATGCAACAAGATAAACACCAGATCATAATTAAAATGTCATATATTTTTAAAAGCTCGAGCAAATATTGATCTCTTGCCTTTTTATACAAGGGGCATATCATAGTTATGTGCCTTAAAGTTTCTTCAAACCCTATTACAAGGGCAATTCTTTTCAACCCACTTCAGATTGTTACTATCACTATTAACTCTTGTACTAAAGTAAGTATATTTTGAGTTAATTAACCTAATCTAGCCACGTAATTATTTTTCTGTACTCTGGAGACAAAGGGAGTGTCAGATAGATTTCCAAAGATCAGTTTTATTTACCTTAAACCAATTGGCACATTTTTGTTTTTAATAAATATCATATCAAACGATTTTGCTAAGGAAATCAATTTTTTCTTAATTAAATTTCTATACTGGAGTAGAATTAAAATTCCTTTATTATAATCATTCCATAAATGACCCATATTTATTTTGTTTAGTTTTTTTCAAAGCATTAAGCCAATGAGAGGAAAGGCTTTCATCTAACCATTTCATCTTTTCCTGTAAACAAGTTTTTGGATCATATTTTTGGTTGTATTTATAATTCTAATCCAGTATAAGATAAACAAAGAAACATAGAATTTGATGGCAGATAAGGACCACTTGGTCCACCCAGTCTGCCCAGTTCCTCACCTAATGGATAAGCTGCAGAACCTTGTTAACCAGCAGCCTGCTTTCCTACCCCACCCCTAGAATTGCCTTATAGACGGTACCATGCATGCTTGAATTCCATCACTGTTTTTGACTTCACAACCTCCTCCGGAAGGCTGTTCCATGCATCCACAACCATCTCTGTCAAAAAATACTTACATTACCTCTGAGCTGTCCCTGCTCTATCTTCAAATTGTGCCCCCTTGTTCTTGCACACCTCTTTTCTGAAAGATAGAAACATAGAATTTGATGGCAGATAAGGACGCTTGGCCCACCCAGTCTGCCCATTTCCCTACCTTCTGGATAAGCTGCAGATCCTAGTTAACCAGCAGCCTACTTCTTCCTACCCCCACCCCTAGAATGGCCTTATGACTGTTACTTAAGATGCTACCCTCTTGGACTTTGTTGATTCCCTTGAGGTGCTTGAAAGTTTCTATCATGTCCCCTTCTCCTTCCTTTCCTTGAGGCTATACATATTAAGCTCCTTAAGTCTCTCTTTATGTCTACCAGTGCAGACCTTCACCATTTTAGTTGCCCTCCTCTGGACAGCTTCCATCCTGTTTATGTCTTTGCGGACATTGGGTCTCCAGAACTGCACACAGTACTCCAGATGGGGTCTCACCAGCTGTCTGTACAGAGGATAACAACTTCTTGTTTTCTACTTGTGATGCCTCTCCTATGCATCCCAGTATCCCCACAGCCCTCCTTACTGCCCTCTCACATTGCTTGCCCATCTTTAGGTCATCTGATATGACTACCCCAGGTCCCTTTCCATTTTTGTTGTTGTTAGTATCTCACCGCCATTGTGTACTCTTCCCTGGGTTTTGTTTCCCAGGTGCATTACCTTGCACTTCTTAGCATTGAATCTAAGCTGCCATACATTTGACCATTCCTCTAACCTTGCCAAGTCCCTTCTCATCCTTTCCACCCCACCTTGTGCATCAAGTCTGTTGCAGATCTTTGTGTCATCTGCAAAGAGACATCTTTTCCTTCCAGTCCCTCTGCAATGTTGCTTATGAAGACATTGAGAGGACCAGTCTAATACTGAACCCTGCAGTACCCACTAGTAACCCCTTTCTTCAGGTGGACTTCATTTACTATTACTCTCTGTATCCTATTCTCCAGCCAATTCTTTACCCAGGCTATCATCTTGGGACCCACTCCCAGGCTAGCTAACTTGTATATTAATCTTTTGTGTGGGATGGTGTCAAATGCCTTGCTAAAGTCTAGGTAGGCCATGTCCACAGCCCTCCCTGATCTACTACTTTGGTCACCCAGTCAAAGAACTCTATTAGATTTATCTGGCATGACCTTCCCTCTGTGAATCCATGCTGCCTTGGGTCCTGTGCCCTCTGTCCTCTAGGTACTTGACAATTCTTTCCTTCAGAGTGATTCCATCATTTTCCTATCACTGAGGTTAAACTAACAGGCCTATAGTTTCTTGCTTCTGCCCTGCTCCCACTTTTTGTGAAGTGAATCCATCTGCCCTCCTCCAGTCCTCAGGCACCACCCATCCTCCATGATTTGTTAAAAGGGTAGTCAGTGGTGTCACTAGTTCTCTCTAGTTCTTTTAGAATTCTGGGATGAATCATCAGGCTCCATTGCTTTGTCCACCTTCAGTTTTAGAGTTCTTTCAGAACCCTTTCTTCTGTAAATGGGCTGGTATCAACTTTCTATTCAAGTGTTTCTATTCTTTGGTTTAGGTACCTCCCCTCTTCATTTGTAAATACTGAGCAAAATATTTGTTTACAATCTCTGCCTTTTCACCGTCACCCTCTGCCCATCCCCCTCCCTTTATTAAGCCTCACTATCCCTCCCTTGGTCTTCCTACGCTCCCTGATGTACCTATAAAAGGTTTTATCACCCTTCTTAACTGGGTTGGCTATCTTTCCTCAGTTTTGGCCTTTGCTGTTCTGACTGCCTTCCAGCTTCCTTTTCTTTAACTGATACAATTCTCTGTCCTGCTCCTTCTGTGATTCCTTCAACTTCCTGAATGCTTTCTTTTTCTCTTGAACCTTCCTGCCAACTCCTTTGAGAACTACAGTGGTTTCTTACATCATTTTGTTTTGTTTATTTGCTTCACACAAAGGCTTGTTACCTCTGTGATGGCAGTTTTTTATTATTCCCATTGTTCTTCCACCCTCCTTCCTACCCATTTGCTAGTGCATTCTCCAGGCACTCACCCATTTTAGCAAAGTCAGCCTCCCTAAAGTCCAATGCTTTTGCCTTTGTATGGCTTGACTCTGCAGCTGTGTTTATTGTGAACCATACTGTTCGATGGTGGCTAGTTCCCAGATGGCTACCCACTTCTACATCTGTGATCCTGTCTCCATCTCCATTTGAGAGAACCAGGTCTAGATTGCTTCCTCTCGGAGTGGGCTCCAATACTAGTTGTTCTAAGGCATGCCCCCTGTAGGGCATCTAGAATAACCCACTCTTAGAAGTGGCTGCTGCAACTGCACTCCAGTTAACATCTGGCATATTCAGATCACCCATCAGCAATATCTTCCCTTTTTATGCCATTCTAAGTATACTTTCTATCATTTCCTTATCCATTTCCTGCCCCTGAGAGAGGGGTCTGTATACAACCCTGTGCAGATTGTGGTGCCATTGCCTGTCTCCAAGTTGACCCAGTACTTCTTCTCCTCCTGTTTACCCTTTTGTTCTGTTGCTTTGATTCCTTCCCTTATGTAGAGATCTACTCCTCCTCCTCTTTTACCCTCCCTGTCTCTTCTGTGATAGTGTTCCTGGTATGTTTATGTGCCAGTCATAAGCATAAAATCTTTTAAAAAATGAATCGGGACTCTTCCCAATTCTGCCCTTGCCATTGTGTTTGAAGTTGAGCTAGGGACTTTGAGCAGTGACTTATAGTGATATGTTATAGGTTTTCTAAATCCTCTTGATTTACATATCCCCAAACTTCAGATCCATATAACAAAAGGGTTGGATTTTAACCTCCCTGCCTTAATTCAGTTTCAATTCAATTCAGTTTTTATTTAACCAGGAAATGCACCACTGAGGCAAGCTCATTTACAAAGTGGTCCTGGAGGACAATTTAACATACATAAGGTAAAGGTGAAAACAACAAAACAGCAATGATATACAGTTACATGACAGAGACCAAAATAATAAGAGGTTGGAGATGGAATGCAAGCCTAGATAACAGAGAATTAGCTAATTGCTGGGGCAGAGAGGGATAGACCAGAGAAGTAAGATGGAGGAGGTAGAGGGGAGAGAGAAGTGGGAAAAAGAAGGGAGCAGAAGAACAGACACAGGGGAAGTGAGGATGGAGATATGGGAAACTGGGAACAAGGGTGGAAGTGAGGAATGCAATCATGATATGGGAAGAGAGGTATAGGTGGCAGATAGAATGGGTTTCAGTTTATAATAATAGTATACAGCATAGAGTGAAGTGCTTAAGTTGGGGAGGCTATGTAAGGAGAAGCTAGGTGGCATAACACTGACATTTTGAGACAGTGCAGAGGTTAACCTTGCTTTAAGTAATTTAGGCCACATAATTGAGCCAGTTTCAGGAGTCTTGGATGAATTCCAAACAGAGAGATGGCATAGCTAGGGAGGCAGCAACAGACTGGGACCAGATTCTCAAAATGTCCAAATGGATGCAGCCATGGTGCTGGAGGAGTATGACTGAGGTGAGGTTGTAAGAGACTGCAGATGTATGGAGGTAATTTCAAAGTTACAGCCCTATATGCCCAGAGGGCAGCATTCTAGCATCTACGAGCAGCTGAGGATCCATCCTAATTGTGTGTAGAGGAAACAGTGGTGTGTATTTGAGGTTGCATTGGTAAGGAATCTGATTGCCCTATAATGAAAACATCTAATTTGGCAGAGGCAGTTTTGGTCCCATGGCTGTACAGCAAGTTGGCATAGTCAATGAGGGCAAGAACGTGGATGAGACTAGCCTAAGTTTGGCTTCAAGGGAGAGAAGGTGATGAATCCTAAAAAGATTCCAAGTCTTTGTTTAAGCTTTTTAGTGCGTTTGTCAATATAAGCGAGAAGGAGAGTCTGTGGTCCAGCACAAAACCAAGATATTTGAATTTATCAATAACTCGATGGTTTCTCCCAAGATGGTGGTAATTTTTAAGGCAGGTGGAAGGGTTTATAGTCACCTAGACTATCTTTGGGTGAGAAAAACATTACTTTTTTTTAGCATTTAGGAGTAATTTTAAATTGAGCAGATCATATTGTAGAAAACTGAAGTATTTTTGTAGTTCCAGGCAGGCTTCATATTGTGGGGGTTTGGCAATGTAAATAATGGTGTCATCGGTGAATAAGTGAACACTAGAATTTGTAACCTTTTGATTGATGTTGTTAATGTATACTATGAAGAAGGGACCAACAATTGAGCCTTGGGGACACCTCTTGCAGTGATTTTATGGGAGAAAAGAACACCCTGAGCAGAAACCTGTTGCAATCTGCCAGTGAGGTATGAGGAAAACCAATTGAGCATTATTATCAACACCTAGGTTGGTCAGCATGGACAGGAGCAAGGAATGGTCAACCATATTGAAACTTTACTCAAGTCTAAGAAAAGTGCACAGACAGATTTTTTGTATCAAAGTAGTCTGCCAATCATTTGTGACCTTAGCCAGGGCAGACATTGTGCTGTGTAGTGGTCTGAAGCCAGAATGGAAGGATTAGGAGGCGAATCACACTCTAGGTAATCTCTAGGCTAGGCATTGACAATTTTTTCTAGCAGTTTGGAAAGAGTGGGCAGAAGAGAGATAGAGCGGTAGTTGTTAAGATCAGATGGATCACCAGATTTCAGAGGGTATAACATGAGCTACCTTCCAGGCAGGTGGGAGAGTGCTGTGAGAAAGTGAGAGAGTAAGAGGTGCTTGACAGGTGAAGCTAGGTTGAAGTAGCCAAGTTTCAGATATAGCTGGTCAAGATGGTCCACACCCACATTCTTTTTGAGATCAAGAGCAAAAGTAGGTCTTCCACCTGGTTTTAAAGAAACTGTACTAAAGATGAAGGTGTGGTCAGTGAGTTTGAATGTCTGGGGACTAGGCAGTCCTGTGGCGGGAACAATTTTACAAGCAAGGAAGAGTTGAAGGCCAGACCAGCAGTAGGAAAGTGATCATTGAGCTGCACTAAAATGGAAGGTGCATCTACATAAGTGACACCATCCAGATAAATTTTGGAGGGTAGCGGTGATGAGGGTAGTGGCCCTGAACCTCATGGAGGACGTGCCAGGCTTGATGCATTGTTTCTGGCAGAGTCAATTTCAGTAAGAAAGTATTTAGCCTTTTCTGCTCTGATTAATTTAGTGCAATTATTTCTAGCTGCTCTGAAGATTGTCCAGTCAATGGTGGATTTGGTGGTACAAGCTTTTTCCAATGGCCATCTCTTAAGCGCAAGGCAGATTGGAGGAGAGAGTGAACCAGGGCAAGCTCTTTTCCTAACTTTGAGTTTCCAGAAACATGCTTGTCAGTGATATTGAGCACTAAGAAATGAAACAAAGAGTAGGCTGTTGGAGCGGTTTGGCAAGGTAGAAATCTTGCCATCTGATTTTGTTTAGGTCAGCCAAGAAATCGGCAGGATTAAAATTGTGACAGTTCCTTTTGTATATAAAGTGGGGTGAGGTCCCAGTATGTGGCATGAACCTAACACAAGCAATGGCCTTGTGGTCACTAACATCATTATCAAAATGCCAGCATGGGATATTTTATGGTTAATTGACTAAGAAAATATCAATCAAGAGCTGTTATTTGGGGACTTAGAGTTGATACGGTAGGCTCTGAGATTAGCTGGGTACAGTCAATTTCATCACAGAGCTCCTTGAGTGACTTAGAGGTAGAGGAGAGACAATTCATATTTAAATCACCTGTGATGATAGCATCAAGTCATTGCTTGAAGATAAATCACGGAGATGGTTAAGTATTTTGTTACCCCAGAAGGAGGTCTACAGTAGCCAGTTGCAGGACAGATTCCTTGGATGGCAGGATGATTTCAGAGAGAGACTCTCAAATTAATTTAACACTGATAGAGTTTGTAACCATGGCAGTAAATTTGTTGGAATGTAGATGGCAACCCTTCCCCTGCCTGGCCTATCAGTCCTGAAGGCATTGTAGGAAGGTAGATTGATGAAGGATTCAAGGGTAGAGTGGCCAAGCCAAGACTCGGTGAGCACAAGCACATCAGTGGATATGTGGAGGGCCCAAGCCAGAACCAAGTCAATTTTTTCACAAGACTGCATGCATTGATATGTAGGAAGGAGATCCTTTTAGGTGCTGAAGATCAGCAGGGGAATCGAAGTGAGCAGTGGGGCCAGGGTTTAATTCTGTGTTGCCAGAACAAAGTAAAAGCAGTAAAAGTAGTTTCTTAAGGCCTTGGTTTTAGCTTTAAGTTGGTGCAAGTGTTTATGACACAAGTAAATGGAGAGGGCTGAAGGTAGGGCTGATGCAGGGAACAAATGTTTGATAGTTGTGGTGCAGAGTAATGGCGAGGCTAGAGCAGAGAGACTTATTTTCTAGGAGACTGGTTAATGGATGGGAGGGTTGGTTAGGTCAAATGGAAGCAATGCCAGAGGTACCTTAATTTCAACATAGCACAGTAATACTGAATAAATTCGGATACAAAATAGCAGGGTCTGAAGAGACGGATTAGCATTCACAGGGTGGTGGGCAGAGGACCATTGCACATCCATGGAAGCCTGCAGGATAGCAGGAGCATTGGTGATGCAAACAGTGTGGCTGAGACACAGCAGACAAAGCAGGTAAACCCACAGAAAGATAGTGTACACAGTGAGGTAAGGGCTGGGAGGAGGCGGTTGCAGGGATGGGTCTCATAGTGAATATGTAGATATAGTGCCCTTTGGTCTAATGTAAGGATGAGAGCAGGAGAAAAAATCACTACACACAGTATATATTTGGCCAAGGTGTGTAAAAGGATCACTTGAGTAGCAGAAAGATAGATGTAATCCCTCTTGAGTTCAGCGTGGGGATAGGGGTGGGGGTCTAGGTACTGCAGATATGACCGATTTGACCAAAAGCGATTAGGATTGCTCAACCCAAAGACCAGTAGGAGATGTGTGGAGAAAGGGTGGGGCTAAAGGTTTATTTAATAAACACCAGATGGGGATGGATGGGTGGGCAACATTTTTCAAATGTTGGATGCAGGTAACTGTGTTTCCACCATAGACAAAATTACATTTCAAAGGACCTTAGCTGCCAATTTAGCTTTATTAATCTGATTAATAATATGGTTAGACCATGAAAATGATGAGACTAATTTTATCCCCAAATAACAATATTATTTTGCCAATTCAATCTCTTCCAATCCAATTTTAATTTTTTTTTGATTACGCCTTATTATTTCCAAAATAAGTACTTTTTTTATGTTTACCCAACTCTAAGGATTTACACTTCCAAGATAGATTATTAATTTTTACCGCAGTCCAGATATAGTGAGTGAAAATATAACCAGATCATCTGCATATACTAATGAATATATGGGCATATTATTAATTTTGTGGGATCTGAAACATCAGAATCTGGATAATCAAGTAAATCATTAATATACAGATTAAACAAAGTTGGGGCAGGGAGACATTCTTGTTTTACCACGATTTGATTCACAAAATTGTGTCAATGTACCATTATTATCATATATAATAGCTGTGGTAGTACCAGAATAAAATTTGAATTAACCTAAGCAAATGATAGTCCATGCCCTTTAAATATAATTCTCAAATGTTACCCCTATTAATAGAGTCAAAGCCAACTCAAAATCTATGAATACTGCAAAAGATTGATTTTAAGATGAACATACTTCTCAATTAAGTGAGCCAAACAAAACACATTGCCTATGGTGGAAAAAAACTCAAAGAATCCAGCCTGAAAAGTAGAAATTTGGAAAGTGGATTCTGCCTAATGAATAAGTCTATTCAATAACAATCTGGAAAATATTTTGAACTAATATCTAGCAAACTTATTGAACGAGTTCTTCAGTTCATAAATTGAGTCTTTTGTGTATGGGTATAATTATATTATGAGTCCAAGATACAGGAGTACAGTTTGTACAGAGCATGAATTGAAAAACATTGTCAAAATATGGACCTAAAAGTCTTTGTATTCTTTATACACTGCCAGAGGGATATAATCAGGCCCAGGGCCTTATTGTTTTTAGGGCTATTATGGAGGCTTGCACTTCCTCAGTGGAAAAATAATGGAGACCCACATTCCAATGTTTTATCTACTGATGTAACATTAAGTACTTCAATAGAGGTGATTTTACAAAAATATCTTTAAAATGTTTAACCCAGGCTTCCTTTGGGACATACACTAATAAGAAAGGCCGATATTGATAGTTCATTTAGCCACCATATTCCAGAATGATTTGATATCTTTGCTTATTATAACTTGATACATCTCCTCCCATAACTTATGTTGCTAATAATCTTTTATCTAAAAAATGTTATATTGCTTTCTAGCCTTATTTAAAAGACAATATTCTTTCTTGTTGTAGAATTTTAGTCCAGATAATTAATCTTCTAAGGTTCTTTTTTCATTTTACATTCTTGATCAAACCATGATTTTATTTCTGCATGAGATCCTTTTTGGATGGGTATATATGATTTGCCTTAATTCTTGATGTAATTTATTTAATTGTACTTTAAGCCACTTTGCATCATTCAAAAATAATTCTCCCTCTTATTTTCAAAATCTCAAATAGCTTTCCAACCTCTCCTCCAGTGATAGAATTAAATCTCAGGCATTTTCTGCCTTCAGAGCTCAATTGTGCAAAAGGCACCTAACATCTGCTATTATGGATTCACCTTTGTTTCTAGTCTCAATTTGCAGGCTCAGCAATGCCTGGTCACTTTCTGTTCTCGTTAATATCTTTAATGAAACAAACCTCTCATAACTTTCTGGGCTAATCATTTCATAATCAATTATACTCTGCCCAACCCTGAAAAGAAAGTAATTCCTCTCCTATCTTGTTCAAGTCTCCATTCAAAATTAGAAAAGCATTTTCCTCAATGAATTTTTTTGAAATTTGATAAACTTTATAAATATTTCAAGAACAACCAATACCAGAAATGGAGCAACATACACATAAGATATTCTCCTCCCATAACCCCCTGCTCCCCCCCGAGGGCGTCAATACAGATGGAATTGAAGGATCATGAGAACAGCTGATGACAAAACTGTTAGCAGAAAAAACAGAATACTTGATATCTCAACCTTTAGCTCTTCTATGACTTTCTACAGCCAGACCTTATGAGGGCCAGCAGTGTACAATGTATAGTTTTACTCCATTTCTTGTTGTAGCTCTGGAATTGCCCCATAATCGAGCAATCATACCCTCCGTATGGAGATTGCACAGTAATTCCTGTAGCCATTCAGTATAAGAAATCTGGTCTTGATCTAACCAATGCCTGAGGACCACTTTTTAAGGGAAAGAGAAATTAAAGACATAAAGTATCTATGCTCCTATACTGGGACAGCTGTCATATCCCCAAAATACATATTTCTGGTTTAAATAGCCTTGAGCCCAAGCATGGGGTCTGCTTTCTTCTCAATTAACTGCCACAAGGAAGCAACTTTGGGACATGACCAGAAAATATGCAGAGAGAACCAATATCTTCCCACACCTGGTATAGTTGGGTGAATGCAACCACCCCATGCTGACCAGTTTTTGAGTGTAGTACAAATTATTTAAGGTGTTGAATTGAATAAGCCACAGTCTATCTTGATCAATATATCAGTAGACACACTGCCATATACCTGCCACCACTGGGAAGAGATGGAAATACCTGATCCCAGTAGGAGGAGTCATTAATCTCAGGGGCATATAGGGAATACAGTTTACCATAGAGGCTAGACACAGCATATTTTGGGAAATCAGTGGTAGAATGGAAGATAAGAAGGCAGAGTAGTCCATGGTCCACAAACCTTGGCCAAACCATTTAACAGAGTATGTCAAAGTTGATAAACCTTGAATATGTATTTATTATTTAGATCCAGTTGCCTCAGCAAATTCTCAGAAGACTTCAATGCAATCCTCTTTAACATCTTTATAGGTGACATTGCAGAGGGTCTGGAAGGAAAGGTATGTCTCTTTGCAGATGACACAAAGATCTGTAACAGAGTTGATACACAAGGTGGGGTAGAAAGGATGAGAAGGAACTTGGCACGGTTGGAGGAATGGTCAGACATGTGACAACTTAGATTCAATGCAAAGAAGTGCAAATAATGTACCTGGGAAATATAAATCCAGGAGAAGAGTACACAATAGCAGGAGGTACTAACGACAACAACAATGGAAAGGGATCTGTGTGTAGTCATATCAGATGACCTAAAGGTGGGTAAGCAATGTGAGAAGTCAGTAAGGAGAGCCAGGGGATACTGGGATGCACAGGAGGGCACCACAAGTAGAAAAGGAAAGTGATTATCCTCTATACAGACAGTTGGTGAGACCCCATCTGAGTACTGCGTGCAGTTTTGGAGACCTCATCTATGCAAGGACATAGACAGGATGGAAGCAGTCAAAGGAGGGCAACTAAAATGGTGCAGGGTCCACATCAGAAACCATATGAAGAGAGACTGAGAGGCTTAATATGTATACCCTTGATGAAAGGAGGGATGGGGGACATGATATAAACTTTTAAGTACCTCAAGGGAATCAACAAAGTCCAGGAGGACTTTTTTTTTCCTTTGATAAAGGACTGGGGAGCAGTCAAAACATGTTAGGAGTTTTGTAAAATAAGCTTTTATACTACGTGTTTCTCTTATGAGTTGTATGTGCTCGAAGCCTTTCTACAAAAAGTCCAGGAGGGTAGCATCTTTCAGAAAAAGAGATGTGTAAGAACAAGGGGCACAATTTAAAGTTAGAGGGGAAAGGCTCGGGGTAATGTGAAATTCTTTTTCACAGAGAGAGTGGTGGATGCATGGAACCACCTTCCTGGAAAGGTTGGAGGTCTAAAACAGTGTAGGAATTCAAACATGCATGGGACAGACATAAGGCAATTATAGTGGGAGGTTGCAGGAAGTAGGCTGTTGGTTAACTAGACTCTGCAGCTTATCCAATAGGTAGGAAATGGGCAGACTGGGTGGGCCAAGTGGTCCTTATCTGCTGTCAAAGTCTATGTTTCTATGTTTCTATGCCCCTGTGCCGAGCAAATCCTGGACCACCAATGACTCCAATTGGGAAGCCAAGACCCTTTAATGGGCTGCCCATCAATTTTTAAATTCAGATTCTGAAGAATAGGCTGGAGATATCTTTGGATATTGGGACCTTCATAGCCTCCCAAGAGTGTGAATATACTTACAGGCAATCCCAACCACAGAATCTTTAATCTCAGAGGGAATGCTAGCCCAGGAGAGATAAGCAGAGAGGAAATTACAAAGCCAGCATTCCTCAAGATTTGTAATTCCTGATCTAACCGTGGTGGTCTATACCTACCCAGAGGGCCCTGAGAAGAGGGAAGAAACCACTAAAGCAACTTGCTGAGGTGTTCCTCAATAAATTTAATAAGCATTCACCCACGATCATTTACCCTTTATCCTTACTATTTCTGATGTTACAATCTTTAAAGCTTAACTGATTCTCTAGTTCAGGTAAATGATCATGATTTGAGATGCGAGCATTAAAATATCCTGCAATTAAGAGAATACCTTGAGTATATTTCTAAAGGCAACATCAATATCTGCAGCCAGTGAATCCCAGATCTATTTGGGTCTGGATGACTCATTAATCGGTAAAATATATACTTTAATTAGGACCAGCAATGCTTGCTCTATAGTAATAATTAATATTATATAATTTTGTAAATTTTGACAACTTCTACAATAGAAAACTTTGATCAATTTTAATATAGATTGCGGCCCCTTTTGGTCTACCAGATGTTTTTGTTTTGGTCGCAGAATTTGAAATTACCTGGTATCCATTAATATTTACTACATCCAATGCCCACATTTCTTGTAAAGAAAGGATATCGTATGAAGTTAAAAAAATTAAACATTCTTGGTCTGTTATCTTACTGCCCAATTGTGCAATATTCCAAGACAGCAGATTAACATAATAACCACTAGACTCAACACCTCCATGACATTCTTTATACTTTCAGACTCTGAACTCAGTCACTGTTCTGGATCACAATTTTGAGATCCTAATTCCTGTAAATTGCATAGATCCACAACTAAGATACCTACGTATCAAACTTCTCAATGTTTTTTATTAAACAAAATATGTCAGAAGATGGACAATAAAAATCTATTTGGTTATCCTGACCCTCAGTGAAAACTCTCTATAACTTATACAGCGTTTTCCTGGCCCCATCTTTAAATAGGAATTTATTGAAGAATTTACATAATACCTAAGGCGTCATCATTTTCACCAGAAGTCTTTATACTTCAAAGAAAGAAAGTACATAGGGATCCTCCTTCCCACTGCATGGGGCCAGATCGTAAAATCCCATTTCAGTTTAATCAGATTTTCTTAAAGATATTTTTACTCAAATGGGCTACAATACCATCCATTGCTAAACATGAGAAGCAGTCATTTTTCAGGTAATAGGCCATAAGCATAAGCCTAAAAGGATAACCTACAAGTCTTTGACCAGATAGACTTGACTAGATTCATGTCAGGGATAAGAACAGACACTGGTTTCTGATCATAGTTAACATCTCTACTTGTCATAATAATGCTTCTCTTAGCTTGGGGATGCTAAGTTCTGCTGTTGTTAAATATTCAATAATATCCCTAAGGGAATCTATAGATTCATCATCTTTCTGAAAAATACTGTCAATCCTTAAACATACTTCATTTCCATTAAGAGACCATTTATTCCCTCAACTTTTGAAACAGTATTAGTATTTTTAAAACTCCTTTACAGATATCCTTTTTACAATGGCTTTACACCTCTCTTCTTTTTGTTGTATCTTATGTATGGATACTGTACTTTGGGTTCAAGTTTTCTTTCATGATAGGACTAGGACTATTCCCTTTTACCGGCTTACTTAATGTTGCTGAATTTTTTCATTAACTTGAATCTTATCATTCCTTTTTCCCTTCTTCCTCCTCTCTTTTCTGATTAGGGGCTCCTTCTGCTTTCCATTTCTTTTTGAGGGGTATCAGGATATGGATAGAGGAAAATGAAAGTTTTCTGCATTTTTTCCTTAAGAAAGCCATCAATTTACTCTCCAATTGTTGGATTTTGCACAGATAGAATTAATGGAGCCTTCAATATTAACTCTTAATTCCTTAAGAGCTTCCAGTAATACTACATTTGCTATTATGGTGGGCAAGGCCTTAATAGTGTACTTTGACACGTATCAGGGCATTGAGCAAAAGATCTTCCTCTATCACTATTTGTTCTACCTCCTTATCTAATTTTGGAAATACTACAGATGGTGAACTTGCCAGTACTGATAAATTATCCTTCACTGGCAACAGCCATGGAGATGATTCCTGAATCATAATATCAGGAATTTCAGAGTCTAGAGGAGATTTCAAGAGGCTAAAAGCTCTAACCTAATTTCCTGAAAATTATTAGAGGTAACAGAATACTTTCTGATTTCTCATCTGCCCCAAAAGTCACATGACTCTCTGATTAATCCTGATCATTATTCTTTCATTTTCTGTTTTGTAGGGGAAAATCAGTAATATTTTCTGTGTTATTTGTTGAGTATCAATTCTTGCACCTTTACCCATACACATACTCCCTTTGCTCCCTGGATGGTTCCTGAACAACTATTTTATTGATTTTTCTGCATCCAGTTTATCCAGGTTATCCGATGTCTCAGTAGTCTCATCTATATCTGTACAGTACTTCACTTCCATCCATCTACCAAATCAGATGCCATTTTAGCTGTATTTTCCAAGGCTTCAACATATGAATCAATTTTCTGTTCATTTGGTGTGGAAGAAATAATGTGTAGCATGTCATTAAATTCACTTCCATTATTATTTTTCCCTTTTGGTTGTTTTCCATTAATTATATCCCCTTTTGCAATGAGCATTTTCCACTTCGTATATGTCAAAGAATGAAGAAAAATAAATTATAAAGAAAAAATAAATGTGTAAATTAGATCAACACAATTAGCCACAGGAAGCTACATAACATCCTAAATAGTCCTTCAAAGATCTATAAAATTCAAAAGGCTGTGGCTCACTGTGGCTGACTGAACATCCTTGGGTTCACACTTTAAATCTTGAAAGTCCTGAAAATCCTTGCAGACTATAAATCCTAACAAAGCAGAAATTGTTCTGCCTTTCCTAGAGACTATTGACTCTGTAGTAAAGACCATTCCACTCTCAAGTCCTCAGAAAGCATGAGAAGTCAAAGCCGTCAGCTAAAAATGTCCCTAAAAGCAGGAAGCAAAAAGATCATGACTTGATCTAGAAAAATCCTGATGTAACTGCTGTAATTCTTCTCTTCCCTTTTTCCAGCAATTTGTAGGAGACACTGAACCCAAAAACATAAAACAAAAAGGATAAAAACCTCAAAAATCTCAGAATCTAAAGTAGTACAAATTTCCTAAAATTCTTAAAAACAACAAAAAAAGGGAAGGGGATATTTAGGGATCCGTATACACAAAGTACTAACAACAACTTACTTGCACTCCACATATGCTACAAAATTATTTCCAAGTTCCATCACAGGAATTGCTTATTCTTAGAAGACAAATGAAGTAAACTATCTTCCTGCGTGCTCCGAGCCAAGAGCAATCTTCTACTACCAAATAAAAACCTTTTACCTAAACAAAAGAAACAGATGTCCATTAGGGCCGTGTCCATTAACCATTAACAAAACAACTTCCACTTCAAACGCTGACATCCGTTATCCAAAGTTCCAAAGTAGCCTGCATGTATTTCTAAAATAACTGACAATATTCTTTCCAAAACTGAGTATTACCACTGAATATTACTACACAATGCAGATACAAGGCACCAGCAAAGGATTAACAGACTTACTTTAGTCAGATGGAGCTCAGTTGTGGCTTTTCATCCAGATATCCAAACATTCGAATGATAGCCCTGTTGTATACAGCTATTTAACTGTTATTTAGCTTAAAACAAAATGAATGTCTAAAATACTTTTCTGAGAAGAGTTCACAAAGAGGTACCAGGGTTATCTATCGCTAGCAGATGTCACTGCCAAAGCCAAACCCATAACTGAAGCCCTCTGATACTTCAAAAATGGTACAACACAGCTTTCAGATGTTACAAGATGCTCCTTAAGTGCCAACGGGAGGGATGTAGACAATCGTTCAATTAAAACCCCACTCAATCACCCCTAGTAGCACTTTGCAAACATAGCATCAAACTCTAATTACCCAAAAGAAATTCCCCAACACTGAATGCAAAAGCACTCTTTTAAAGAGATACTGAGATGCTGGGATACGAAAAAAGAAAAAAATTACCAGAAAGATAAGTAAAAGCAAAAACAATAACAAATTGGACAGATTTCAATTAAAATGTACCTAGATGAAGTTCTGCAGTACTCTATTTAATTAAAAGTTAAAGCTAATGAGTAAAATAATAATACCAGATAGTACCAAGTCTCCACTTTAGATCGTTAGGTCTTCAGATATTTTTATACTTATATTCCTAAATGTTAGAATATCAAAAGACAACAGTAACAGACACAGATTTAAAATGCCAGTCAATCACTTTCTCCCTTCCTTTAAGCCACAAACCTGAGCAAGCCTCACTTCTCTCACAAATACTACGCAAATAAATGTTTCAGATTCCAGACTGCCAGTCTGTGGGGTATGCTGATCCGCTATGACTTTCTGCAGGAAGTTTTCACCATAGCCTTCAAGGGCTCTTCCTGCCAAGACTCTACACTTCTCTGCTGTGGGAGACAAAAACGAAACAGCAAAACACATCCAGACCAAGTGGCTGCACAAGAAATTCTGGAAAGAGTTGTGAACGCAGCAATTAAAGCAGTGGTGGCATAACTGTTCAAAAATTGCAGCAAAGCCACAACTCATGCTAGTACAGCTACTCCTCAGCAAGCACAACATGCAGTGGCCATCTTGATCAACCGAAGTTTCCTAATACTGCCAGATCTCACCCATCCAGACTTGCAACCAGAATTCTTTGCCCAGGATGTTGACTCTCAAAGCTCCAGCAACCTGATGTGAGGTCTGGAATGTCCCTATAAGTGGAAGGGCACTCCACCAATTCGAAACAGCTGAGCATTGTTAACATGGTGACAGAATTGACTACCAGTGAAACATTTCAATCTAAATGAACATTCTGATAAACAGCATCCGATTAAGTGGCTTGTTATAGTATCATCACAACCCTGTTCTGTGTCATCATAATGCAGTTTTAGTGGTGGGGTGCAGGGGTGGTTAGCAGGTCAGGAAACTAGGAAGTGTTGCTGATGGCATTTGTAATTTAAATATTTAAAATAATCATTCGTAAAGAAATTCAAATGGTGGTTGTTTTAGGTCCTTGTGCAGACAGCTCCTCATCAAGAGCTGCCTGCCCTTAGGAAAGATTGTGTGAGCTGCTGTTTAAACTAAACTGAATTGCAGACTTTCTTTGATTTCATAGATCTGACCAAATGACCCTATCTCCTGCCACTATTATCACATGAGTACTGATTTCCTTTTGAGGTTTATTCCTAATTTTTCTTTATAGAACTACAGATCCTTTGTGACTCCCTTTTTCAAATTTTTACAGAGTACTCACTATATCTTTTAAAACCCCATACCATTGGGTCACCCAGATAGAGGTAAGCAATTATTTTATTAGTGATTACAGTGAGTTTTTCACAATAAGTAGTAGCACAGGAACTGAGGCAACTCCTTGACAACTACTGGGGAAGGTTCAGAAGATTCCATGTCAATACAGTGCATATTATTGAGTGATAACTAATTTATGAATATTATGAAGTGAGTTCACATACAGCCACTCAACATCTCTCAAGCACTGTGCATTTCTGGCAACTTCACAATAAGCACATGATGCATTTGAGAAGATTTCTAACATATTATACATTGATATGTATGTGTAAGCAACCCACAAAGGTACTCAGGCAGGGACGAGAGAGTACTCACCCACAACCTGCACCATCTCACTCAGTGAGGTCACGGGTACCTGCCACGGCTCACCCATCAGCCGCACCAGAAATGACCTGCTCCATCCTCACTACCAACATTCTCAACAAGGCTTTGAGTTGGCCACATGAGACACCTTTATTCACCATGCCCACCTATCCTCTTCCATGTTATGCAGTGGTGCTATGCCCCTGCACCCCCACAGGAGGCTGTGCCCCGACCCCCGTCTCAGGATTACCACCATGCCACACCTGGATTGTGGGGTAGGCTATTACAACAGGTAAGTGGATTTTATTCCTCTTGCACTATAGCTGAACCATTGTCCTTACAGCACAGGTGCTGTATTTTACTGGTAGCCCTCACATAATGCACTCCACAGACCCATTCACTGTAATTGTATGGGTGCTATAATAGTCCCCCAAATGTAGTCGCTATAATTCCGTAGCTTAATGATGTGATACTGTTCAAGAAGGATGTCAAGATGTACCTTTTTTTTTTTCACAGAACAGCCCAGCATTTATTTGATGAGACAATATTAATCCATTCCAAAGTTATAGCATTTGTAATGTACAATTATTTTCAATGGACTTTTATTTTTCAGGATAGCTGCACAGAATGAAAAGGATGTTGTTCTGAAGGACAAGAATCCTTTTTCTTGAGGAGTCACTCCTTGTTCTCCAGAAAAATTCCTTTTTTATTTATTTTTAACTCTTTATTAATTTTAGTACCAGTTATACAACGTCATTTGATATCGTAAGGGCTTAGGGTACATACAAAAGAGAACAAATAAATCCAGAAACAACAAAACTATCCTCACCCTCCCCAGCCCCTCCCCTAGGCTGTGCAGTGCTACAGACTACGTATCTAAGATTAAATGAAATATGTTTATATGTCTGGAGATTTCCGTGTCGAGATAACAGCCTCTAGACTACCCAACGAGTAGAGAGTACGTTAATTCTGTTTCGCATGGCTGCTATATGTTTCTCAATTGTAGAGCTAAAACTCATTCCCTATACCATTCCATAATTGAAGGTGCCATCTCGTCAGTCCAATGCCTCTTATTACCAGTTTTACAGTTGCTGTTATCAATGCCATGTGCCTTTCTTTACTTGGAGTACCATCTGGGAAAAGATTTACTGGGCATACTTCTGGGGTAAAGAGGTCCCGCAATCCGATAATCGAATCTAGGGATTTACTGATACTTTGCCACGGTAATATACAATACGGGCATAGCCAAAGCATATGATAAAGGGACCCCTCCTGTCTTGCATTTATCGCACATTGGTGTGTGCCCCGACCTATTCTATATAACTTAGCCGGTGTCAAATACAGATTATGCAAGATATTGTAATTACAGCTCTTAACCTATCCTGTTTGACAGTTCTATATAGAGTAGTCCAGATACCATCCCATATCTTAGGATTGTCCGGGATACCCAATTCTTTGACCCAATAAGAACAGACACCTAACTGTGATTTACTATCCCAATCTAGCAAGGCCTTATATAGTATAGAAACTTTATTCCTCCGTGAGGCAACCTGCAACCATTCAGTAGGATCCTTATTCCCTATATCTGCAATTATAAAATGTTTGTGAAGCGTGGACAGCGCTTTATTAACTTGCAAGGATTTAAAGACTTCTTTACTAGAGAAATTGACAAAGCTACAAGATTGGGCTGGAGGGAGTAATTTACCATCTCTCAGACCTCTGATACCTTACAGCATTTCAGTCTGTGCCAGAAGGACTTGGGTATCGTGCATTGCCAATTTTAAAATTCGAGTTATTAATAATAGGCTGATTCGAGATTGACACTATTTGACTGACAATAATGTTTGGGCCTGAAGGGACGCTTTTATTGACCATCCCATGGGATTATTTCCAAGACTTTGGGGATATGGGATGGAGAAACATAAAGCAGTGAATGTAATGAGCATCTTGCCTGGGATGCCAGGAATTTCTCAATAGTCACCCATAAAGGAACATATATTCGGTGCTCCTCTTTTTCTAGCCAGTAATATAATTTGCTTAAATGTTGTGCTAGGTAATATATAAAAAGAGGGGCAGCAAGACCACCCTCAGCTTTTGGTGTAGTTAGTTTGTAGGATCTATATCTTTTCATACCCACAAAAACAATTCAACCTTCTTCTCAATTTAGAAAACCAGTACCTTTTTTTTAATGAATGGTTACAGAGCACCAACAGCTCAATGTGGTTTCATTTCAGTTAGGTAGACTCTGTATCTCCCCCTCCCCGCATCAATGCTGAAAATAGGCAAACAATGGTATGGATTCAAAGGGGATGGAACAGGCAAAAGGCAACAATGTGTACAGGGGCAGATGGGGTGGGAGGACTGACAATGGCACAGTGCCAAAATTATGTGGACTCAGGCAGACTGGGTGGCCACTAGACCTTTATTTTGACATCAGTTACTATGTTTCTGTTGTACTAAATGGACTTCAGTCACACTAAAATTGTTGTTGTATGTGCACTAGCATGTCTCAGGTGATGATGTGACCACAAATATGGATGGAAAATAAAGGAACTGTGATCATCAGTCTCCATCTGCAACTGTGATTTATTTGGTGGGTGCTCCTTATTTTTCATAAAGTCTGTCTGCATTTTGGAGCACCACCTGTATCCTAGTGCTCATTATTTTGTTTTGAATTATACTAAATGGAGCAAATTGTGACAAGGCAGTCACATTCCTTACTAGTGGTAAGACAGCTCATTTGGTGAAGCAAGCATGGATTTGCACAGCTCCAGGGTCTGTGAGGAGATAGGGCACAGTCCCTACCTCAGGGTGGGGTGGGTGCACAAAATTGTTTCTATGCAGTGCTGGGCACAACTACTGTAGTGTCTCTGCACAGGAGCACAGCATTCAAATAATCAAGCATTCAGTTATATAAGCAGGTCTCCATTTTGGTGAGGGCCAGAAGAAGAAGAGCTGCCTCCCACCCCGAGCACAATTCAGTAGAGGTGGTCCACGGTGGCAGTGCAGGTCAGCTTAAAATTTTATTTGGAATACCATTGTAATATCTGTTCTTTACCATTGTACTACCACTGCAATTTCCAATGTACTACCATTGTGGGTTTCATAAATGGTATCACAGTGGGTTTGTTCCAATTCCATTGTGATACCATTGCAACCACTGTGATACCATGCAGACAGTGGTAGTTCACTGATAACACCACCTCTGTTGGTATAACAGTGGTAACAATGTGCACCATTGTGATACCACTGTTTTGTTGGTATGACAATGGGTTTTGTTCCAACTCAGTATGATACCATTGTGTCCACTGTGACACCATCAACACACAGTGGAAACACTTGTGCAATGGTAGCACAATGGCAAATACCAGTGTGATACCACTGCAACTGGTAACACTACAGATTTGTTTCAATTCCACTTGCACTACCATTTGTGACAACCGTGGTACCATGCATCAGTGGTAGAACAATGGTGCACCTACAGTGGTAATACAGTGGTCCTTTTCGATGCCTTTTGCTGGTACTAGCACAATGGTCATGCAGCTTGGTATCATAATGGCCTGCATGGGTTACTGTTAGCACACTGACCACATTGTAGGGGAAAACCTGCTGGTGGAGTGATCCAAAAATAATTATGGAACATCCAACAAGATCAGACATCCACACACCTTTAATGTAGGTGCCAACCAACATCTGCTACTCACCAGCTCTACCTTGGAAATCCTACCAAAGTTATCTGTACACTGTCATGCCCCTGATCTGTACTACACAGTGTGGTCTCCTAGCCTCACAACACGGTGCTGCATGGCAGGGTCCCAATGCAGGAACCCTTTGTTCGCATAAAAAGCACCAAATTACCTTGTGAGGCACTCCTTCTCCCTTCAAAATTAAAACAATAAAGTAAACCTGATCCTACTTGTTCCTTGTAGTAGTGAAAAGGTATTCCTGGGAGTGCAGACAGTTTCAGTCCATACCAGCTGCCACCAGGTCTTGCTCCAATGATGACTTCCTGCAACAGGATTAACAAAGCAGCTTAGCTGAAAAGTGATTTTCTTTCACATAGTGTCCTCTACTTTGCTGCACTTCTGGTGTAGGATTCTTCTGTCAGGGGATAGAGTTGGAGGAAGGAAAGGGGTGAGAGGGAGGAAAGTGCCTGCCTGGTGCAGACTTGGAAGGATGGGAAGCATATCAATGGATCCCAAAGGCAATATGAAGCAAGGGGAGCTGGATGTTAAAAACTCCAATGTGGATCTCGCTATGCTGAACTTCAACAACGATGTTGTCGATTCGGAATAGGTAAACTGCGAGGGGCACCTTTGTGACAGCAGTGCTTAGGAATTATCAAAGGTTATACAATGGCATAATTACATAGTAGTTGCTGTCAGTAGAAAAGACCCCTTGGCCCATTTAGTCTTAATGTGCTGCTGCAGATCTCACTTGATCTGTGGCCTCAAGCCCTATTTTTAAGATCCCTTGTGTCTATCCCATGGGTGCTTAATCCTGCTACCATGTTGTTACCTACCACTCTACCTGTAATCTATTCAGGCATCTCTCCCTTTCTGTGAAGAAGTACTTCCTCACATTTCCTTTGAGTCTCCTTCCAACTTCAAATTATGCCCTTGTCCTTTGAGTATCTCTCTTCATTAGAATGCTACCTCCTGTACCTTATGGATGCCCTTAATGTATTTGAATGTCTCTATCATGTCTCTGCTTTCTTCTATCCTCAAGAGGTACATATTTAATTATTTAAGTCTTTACTTGTAGCCTTTCTGATGCATGCCATGCACCATTTCATTGCCTCCTCTGTACCACCTCTACCCGATCAATGTCCTTTTGAGATGAGACTTTCAAAACTCGACACAGTACTCCAGGTGGAGCCTCATCATAGTAAGTAAAACTTTATTTCTGTCAGGCGCCCTTCAGAGTTCAGGTGCCTTAACAGTCGACATTAAAACAGGTACTATTCATTATTATTTAAATATAAATAAACTAACAGCATTCAAGTACTGACTAACTAGGTCCCTTCAAAAGCCCAGTTAAATTTATAAATTTTCAATTATTTTTTAAATCCTTCCATGGTCAGGCTATTTCATATCCCACAGGGTAGAGAATCCCACAGGGTAGGTGACATAAAGGCAAAGATCTTCCTCCTGAAGATTTTAAGGATATCCTGAGAATCTCCAGCAATCCCTTACCGGAGGATCAGAGTGAGTGGGTGGGAAGTAAGGAGCCAGGAGGTCTTTCAGGTGAGGGGTCCCTGCTCATGTAGGGCTTTATAGGTCAGCAAATGACCTTGAAGGTGATCCACCACTGTATCAGCAGCCAATGCAGTTCACACATAACAGGTGTTATATGACTGGATCTAGGGGTTCAAGTCAACAACTTGGCCATTGTGTTCTGCACTAGCTGAAATCGTGGATATCCACCCCAAGTAGCCCTAGGTAGAGGGTGTTGCAGTAGTTAAAACGACTGATGACAAAAGTGTGACCAAGGTAGGAAGATCTTCAGATGAGACCAGGTGCTTCACCTGGCTATGTTCCTTAGATGGTAAAGGAAGACTTGACTATGACAGAGACCCTAAGCCCTAAAGGTCAGGCCTTCATCAAGTATCACACCTAGGTTACGCACCTGTCCCGAGGCAACAAGTTTGGCCCCAAGATTTACTTCTGAGGGTTTTCCCACCCATGCCTCTGTCATCCTACAATCAGGGTCCACCACCAATACCTCTGTTTTACCCAAGTTCAGCCTCAGCCAACTAGCACTCATCCAGTCTTGTATCTCCGACAGGCTGTTGTTAAACACCAGGACAGAATCTAACTCCTGCTCAGGCACAAAAGACAAGTACAGTTGAGAGTCATCAGCACAGCAATAAAACTCAATCCATACCATCTTATAATGTCCCCTATGGCAACATGTACACAGCAAATAACATGTGGTACATGCAGCCCTCATAGTACTCACAGGGCAACCAGTGAGGGCTGAGGAATAAATCCCTGACACCACTCTCTGAGATTTTCCCTCAAGGAAGGATCGAACCAACTGAGGACTGCCTCCTCAGTCCACAGAAAAGCTTCAGACACTCGCCAGCACCCCATGGTCCACAGTGTCAAATGCTGCTGAGAGATCAAGAGGAACCAAGATGAATGGGATCTCTGATCTCGCCATCAGGTCATTAAGCACCCATACCATGGCAGTCTTGGTGCTATGCTTTTCCAGAAGCCAGACTGGAGAGTGTCATAGATATTGTGGTTGGATAAATGATCCTCCAGCTGCAGATTAACCACCTTCTCAATAACTTTCCCTATAAAGGGCAAGTTCAAGACTGGTCTGTAGTTAGATAGGAAGTCTGGGTCAAGGGAGGTTTTCAGGAGGGCTGTACTATCGCTCTCCTTCAGGGATCTGGGAAGATCCTTCTCCATTACACTCTCACTATCCCAGCAAGGACCGGACAATGAAGAAGAAGAAGAAGAATCAGCATTTATATAGCATTTTCAACATCCAAAGTGCTTTACAAGCAATGCTAGACTGGTAGTGAAGTGACTGAATGTGTGGTGGCTGCCATATCGCACATCATCACCACACAGCCTGGATAATTGCATGAACTAGTTTATGGGAAGGAATGTTGGCCAGACACCGGAATGTTCCCCTCTTTGTGAAGAGCCCTGGGTTCTTTTACTTCCACCTGACACCACCAGGACAACACCAGGATGGGCAGAAGGGACCTCGATTTAACATCTCATCCGGAGGACAGCACACCCAGCAGTACAGCACCCCAATACTGCACTTGGATGCCAGCGATTTAGGGTGCAAGTCCAATCCCGTGTGGGATGAGAACCCACGACCTTCTGGTCCAGAGGCAGATGTGCTACTAACTGAGCCACGTTGACATCTGACAAATGATCTCAACATCCCACAAGGAGGTGGTAGGGCTTGGGTCCAAACTACAGCAAGTTGGCCACAGAGTCTGGATGATCCTCATTATATCCATGATCACTGGTTCGCTGAAGGTGGACCAGACCAGCCGGGCATTAGTACCACCTGATTGATTAATGCAAGGTCCAGTGGGGAGCACTGGCTGATCTCATCCATGATGGTGGACACCTTATCTGCTAAAAACTGCGCAAACTCCCTCACACTGTACTCATGACAATTTGACCAGCACGTGGACAGGCTGGATTACAGAGTCTGTCCACGGTCCAGAAGAGCTGGCTTGGCCTGTTCTTCGCTGCAGCAATTTCCTGCACAGGAACATTGTCTTTCATGAGAAATTGCTGTTTGGTAGATTTTATAGTGATCCAGCAATCTAAGACTGTCTGCCTCTAAGGTCAATGCCACCTCCCTCTTTCTGTTTGTTATACCCTCCCTATGCCCCAGCATTCTACTAACCTTTCCTACTGCCATTTGCAGCAAAAAAGCACTTCCTTAGTCGATCAGTATCGGAGCTAGAAGTGCAAACATGCACTATATATCTTTTGCTAATTCTGGGATAATTCCTAACACTGTGCTGTCACATATGAGTCCCTGTGGCTCTGCCCATCACTCAGTCATCAAAGGGCTTGCTAGGGGACTCATGAATAGTAATGGTGGGTGGAGCATCACAGAATCAACCATATACATTACAAATAAAACTATTACTTATTTTTAAAATTACCACCAGTGCAATTTACCTGAGAGGGACCTATGGTGCCATGTTTTTGTCGAGAGAATGATTACAGTTGCCCATTAAAGGAAAGGATAGTGGAATACCTGTAATCCAGGTCTGCTGGACCCGATGAAGCATGGTTTCACAGAGGAAAAGCTGTGCCAAACAAATCTGATAGATTTTCTTTTAGGTAATCAAGATGCTGGATCAGGGAGGGTGGTGGACGTGGCCTACCTGGACTTCAGCAATGTTAGGCCTTGAGACTCATTCCACATAGAAGACTGGGTAAACAAGTTAGGTAGGATGGGGTGGGCAGTAAGGTGGTAATCTGGTTAAGAAACTAATTAGGGATCGAGGAGGGTGGTGGCAATGGAGTTTACACGAAGACAGGAGAGTGACCAGTGTGGTACCTCAGGGTCCAGTTCTGGGGCCAGTTCTCTTTCAATACTTTCAGTAGTGACATAGAAGAGGAGCAGGAAGGAAGGTCTTCCACTTTGCAGATGACACCAAGATCTGCAACAGAATAGGCACCTCCTGGGGGGATGCAAAGAATTGTAAGAGATTTAAAATGACTGGAGGAGTTGTCAAAGGTTTGGCAGCTAAAGTATAATGCAAAAGTGCAAAATAATGCTACTTGGGTTACAGAACCTTGAGGTGGAGTACAAAAGGGGAGAGAATATTTATGATGATCAAGCAGGACAGAGACCTGGGGGAATCTACTGGATGACCTAAAGGTGGCCAGACAATGCGACAAAGCAATCTGGAGAGTTAGTGGGATGCTGGGGTGGGTTATCACCAACAGGAAGAGGAAAATGGTGCTGTCTTTAGGTAGGCCACTGGTAAGACCCCACCTGGAATACTGTGTCCAGTTTTGATGACTATATCTCAGTAAAGACATACAGAGTAGAGGCGGTTCAAAGGAGGGCTACAAAGATGGTGCTCGGATCTGCATCAAAAGACCTGACAAGAGAGGCTAAAGAAGCTCAATATTTACACCGTGGAGGAGGAGAGAGGAGGGAGAGGGAATATGATAGAACCTTTAAATACCTCACAAGGATGAATATGGTACAGGTGGGAGGTATTTTTCAGAGAAAGGGTACTCTAGAACAAGGAGTTGATATGAAGCTAGAGGGAGTAGGTTCAGGTGGTATGTGAGTAAATACTTCACAGAGAGGGAGCTGGATGCCTGGAATAGTCTTTCAGTGGAGCTAGAGGGTGAAAACAGTGGTGGGCTTCAAAAAGGCCTGGGACAGACACAAAGAAATCATATGGAAAGAAGAGGTGGAAGAAACACTGCACAGACCAAGAAGGGTCTGTAGTATAACAATCATATTACAAAGGAAGAATGGATGGGCCAAGTGGCTCTTATGTCTGTCAGGTTCTATGTAAGGCCTCTGAAATCTGAGATAGCTGGCTCATTCCTGATCCCAGGTCACCAGCATTACAAATGGTATCGATGCAGCTGCACCGATGGGACCAGCCACCTACCCCAGCTCCACAGTGTTCAGACTGGCACCTAAAACCCTACAGTAAGCTGCACCAATGGGTCAGCCACCTATCCCCGCACCAAAGTATTTAAATTGGTACTCTAAAACCCTATATAAGCTGCACCAATAGGCCAGCCACCTACCCTGCTCCACAGTGTTTAAATTGGCACCATAAAACCCTACATTAGCAGCACTGATGGGCCAGCAAACTACCCCAGCTCCACAGTGTTTAAACTGGTACTCTAAACCTTACAGTAAGCCGCACTGATGGCCTGCCACCTGTCCCAGGTCCACAGTGTTCAGACTGGCACTCTAAACCCTACAGTAAGCTGCACCAATGGGTCAGCCACCCATCCCGCACCATAGTATTTAAATTGGTACTCTAAACCCTATATTAGCTGCACCAATAGGCCAGCCACCTACCCCAGCTCCACAGTGTTTAAAATGGCACTCAAAACCCCTACAGTAAGCTGCACCAATGGGTCAGCCACCTATCCCCGCACCATAGTGTTTAAATTAGCACTCTAAAACCCTATATTAAGCTGCACTAATGGGCCAGCCACCTACCCCAGCTCCATAGTGTTCAGACTGGCACCTAAAACCCTACAGTAAGCTGCGCAATGGGCCAGCCACTAACCCAGATCCACAGTGTGTAACTGGCACTCCTAAAACCATCACAGTGAGCTGCACCGATGGGATAGCCACCTATCCCAGCTCCACATGTTTAAACTGGCAGTCTAAAACCCTAAGATTAGATTAATTTGTCACCTGAACTAATTATCCAAATGACAAAATCTTAGCCAGACTCGAACTTATTTTTGCAGCCTGTGAAATTGGTGTAGCAATTTGGATACATAAATGTTACTTGTAGCTTAATACCGAAAATTGTTTTAGGATAGCAGCAGCTTAATTCTTCATATACTCTCCTCTTTGTACTGTACTTCCATGGTACATTAACCCTGCCCCCTTTCTTTATAATGGAGGCTACACAAAATGTTATGATAACTTTTGTTAAGAAATGCAGTGTCACTTACTTGGCCAATTCCAGTTGGGGATAGCTGTTTCTCAAAACTCATCCTGAGGAATGCCTGAAAATGGAAAATAATACATTTAAACAGGACACAAAGGAACAAAGTCTGATTTAAACTACATGTAAATTATCAGATACAAAATGCATATTTTTATCTAATAGAGCAACCGAGACATATGTCTAGACCTATAACATAAAAAGAGAGGAACTAAATAAAACCTTCTAGAGAACAATTTATAAAAAAGCAGATAGTAATGGTAGACATTTAGATCATGCTAATTCTCCTGACCCCACCCATTAGACAAAATACTCCCTTTCAGTAAAAGCTCTATGACAACCACTCCCCACACACACACATGTAACTGTGTTACATCCTTCGATTGTAGGCAAACCTCCTCAACCCTTTTCACCCACCTCTGATGGCAAATTCTTCATATAACCATCCAGAAATCCATAATTGGGGTTGTGTGGCCTAATCCGTTATAGACTGTCAAAACTGTTCCATATCCCACTATCTGTATTTTCTGCCCTTCTCTCAAATTTATGGACAGAACGACATGCATTAACAGGCACAGGGGTGGACACAAGGCTGTTTATGGAAGAGAGAGTCAACAGGATCTGGGTCACCAGTGTGTACAGCCTAACCCTATACTTTTTACTCCAACAGCACTTACGTACTACCTGGAGCCTGCTCCTGATGCACTCATGCACTATAAATGGTTCTATCACACTATTACTGTTTTGTACGTTCATATGTTCTTTTGTATGATTTTGGACGTGTAATTTACCCAAAGTTTCACTACTGTTTATTGTGCAATACCTTGTGTTCCAACTGTTGCACAATCTTACGATGTTGTATTGTTTGTACTACCCACATACTATTGTAACTGATCATCCTTCACAACCCTATGTAACCCTCCCTCAGGTCACACCATGAGATGAGCAACTTGTTGTTCAGTGTGCCCTCCTGGTGAAACATTTCAATAAATAAATAAATAAATAAAGGAAAACAAGGAGATGGGTCAGACAGGATCCCCTAACTAGGGTACTAAAAAAATTGAGAATGGTTCTAGCTGCCCTCTGGTAGCACTATTCAGCAGCTCACTAGAGATGGGGTGGTGGTTCCAGAGGACTGGAGGAGGACCAATGGTCACTCTGCACAAGAGTGTCAGCAAGGAGGCAGCTAGCAATTAAAGACCAGTCAATCTTGCACCAGTGGTGGGGGAAATTAATGGGAGTGCTGAAGGAGAGACTGATGGAGTATCTGAGGCAAATGGGCTGCAGGACTACTGACAGCATGTCTTCACAAAATTCTTAGATTTCTTTGGGTAACTAGTGAGGTGGATCAGGAGGGCCTTTCTGGAGTTCAGTAAGTCCTTTGACACTGTGCCACACAGGAGGCAGATTATGAAACTCAGCAACCTGGGGGGTGGGGGGAGGGTGGTTAACTGGGTATCAAACTGGTTGATGTTAGCAAGCAGAGGGTGGTGGGACATGGCATCGCTCACAGGACAAAAGTAACCAATGGAGTACCACAGGATTGGTATTTAGGTCCATTCCTCTTCAACATCTTCATGATGATATTGCAGAGGAATTGAGGGGAAGATGTGTTTCTTTGTGGATGACACAAAAATCTGCAACAGGGTGGACACCCAGAGAGGATGGAGAAAGTACAAAGCGATCTGTGGAAAATTAGAAGTGGTCTAGGAAGTGGTAGCTGGTTTCAATGCAAAAAGTGCAATTTAAGCACCTGGGTCAGGGAAACCTAGGGGTTATGCATAAGATGTGGGGGTACTGTGACAGGGTTACAGGACCCTGTCCTAGTTGTTATGGAGAAAGTGTTTAAAATGCAAGGATCTGTTCTATCTCCTTTTCAATTTCTTCTCTGTCTGGTTGCACAACCAAATTTTCCTGTGAGACTTCAGATTTGATCACTCTGATAGGCTCTCAGTTCATTTGGCTCTCACTGTCTCTCAGTTTTCTCTTACTGTCTGTTTTTCCTTGCATATCTATATCTGCTAATATAAAATATGTGCAAATCATGTATGGAAATGTAACTGATATTGGATCTCTTTGTTTAGAAAATATATAGTGTTACTGTTGAAATGTATATATTTATAATTTGAGATGACTGCAAAAGCTTTGGAAGCTAGAGGTTACCAAGTTCAATTTTAAGTCTTTTGCAAAAGCTGTGCCAAGGGGCTTCAGCTCAGAAGCATTGTGTTCCAGCAGATCTTGCCTAATATTTACAAAAATAGGTTGCTTGCTAAGGTTGGGGTTGAAAGGACTTGTAAAAGCTATGCTGCAATTGCAAATAAGATTAGAAGAAAAGGAACAGAGACTGAAAGAAAAAAACAATATAATTCCTCCTCTGGACATAATTATTCTGAACAAGTTTACTTTTTTATGATGCTGCTAGTGTAGATAAATAAATATTTTGATGAATTCTCGACTGCTCCTAGTTTTCCTATGCTTCATGACCTGTGTCTCGATGACAGGATCCACGACAGGTCATTGACAAAATATTTGTCGAACGACCCAACAGCAAAACCGGCAGATTGACTGCATTTGCAGTTGGCTGTTGGTTGCAGAAGCAAAAATGTTTTCTTCATGGGGCTTCACCCCGAACCCTCCACACCCCCACTTAGGATTTTCAACTCTGAGTCAGAGCTGAGTTCGTGGGGTGGGGGACCCACAGACAGTGCTGGTGCCAAGGGTTCACAGTGACGTGGTGCTGTTGTCAATGTGGGGACTCTGCTGTCAACATGTCAACATTGGGGATGTATACCATTGACAGGTGCTTACAGTTACCAAGCAAGAGGGACCATGGGGTAATCATATCTGATGGCCTAAAGGTGGCTGGACAGTGCAACAAGGCAGGAGACAAGGCTCGCGGATGCTGGGGTGCATTGGGGCACTTCTAGCAGGAGAGGGAGGTGGTGCTGTGTATCTCACTAGAGACCTTACATGGAGTTATATGCCAGTTCTGGAGGCTGCACTCCACAAGTACATCAACAAGGTGAAAATGGTCCAGAGTCAGGCTACCAAATGGTGCAGGGCTTGCATGAGAAACCATACAAGGAGAGGCTGCAGGAGCTCAGCCTGTGCTCCTGAAAGACAGAAGAGTGAGAGAGGACATGATTGAGATCTAGAAGTACCTCACAGGGGTAAACAAAGTGCAGGAAGGAGTCTTTTCACAGGACCAGAACTAGAACACCAGGGCATGTATGAAGCTTTGGGGGTTATGAGAGATGTGAGGAAATACTTCTTCACAGAAAGGGTGGTGGATGTCTGGAATAGCCTGCAGGAAGAGGTGGTGAGGGCGTGACAGTGGTGAGCTTCAAGCATGCATGAGATGAGCACAATGGGATAAGTAGATGGCAGGGAGGAGGGAAGGACACCCAAGACCAAAAGGGTCCTGGACTAGGTGTAGTAACAGTCAGGAAAAACAGGCCAGAATAGATGGGTCTACTGGTCTTTTACTGACACATTCTGTTCTGTGCTTCATCATGTATTCTGAGGAGGTCTTGTTTCACAGCAAAAGGTCTGCCAGTCTCTTTCCTCTTTGTATACCAGGTTGAAGGTATGTTTATCTGTAGTCAGATGGGAATCAGAAACTCTGATTCTGACCCACATTCTGATGCCTTAAGTGCACAGGAATGCTCTCACCCAGTCTTCTAACACAAATGCTACCTCCTTTCCCCACCTCATAAATCACATGAGTACTACACTCCATCCCTCCAAACACACGGAGCTACACTCCACCCCGCAAAAAAAAAAAAAAAAAATGAGCTATGCTCCACCCCAAAAACCACATGGGAGCTACGCTCCATTCCCCAAAAATACACAGGAGCCATGTTCCATCCCCCAAAAAAGACACAGGAGTTATGCTTTATCCCCTCCAAAAGACACAGGAGTTGTGCTCCTTCCCGAAAAAAGACACAGGACCATACCTGTCAACCATCCCTGACTGTGACAGACGTTCTCATTTTATCCCTTAAAATTGCTCTGTCCCTCATTAGTCCCTTGTGGGAAAGGTGCTTCTCACACAGAGTTTGCTGTAAATTTGACTTTAAAGCAGAAATTACAATATTCTAAGATGCTAAAATAAAAATAAACTTTATACAGGAAAACACAATGGTTTCCACAGTGTTTTGAGCTTGTATCTCTGAGGATGCGCCCATCATTCAAAGGGTCTGTGTCCTTCACTGTCCTCATTTCAGTGTCCAGAAATGTCCATGTCCCTCATTTCAGTGACAACAGGTTAAAGATATGCACAGGAGCTGCATTCCACCCTCCCCAAAGACACAGGAGCTACCCTTCATACCCTCCCAGAAAGACACAGAAGGTACACTCCTTAGCCTCCCATAAACACAGGAGCGGCATCCCTCCTTCCAAAACAGGAGCAGTATTGCTCCACAATACAAGAACTGCCCCTCATTACAGGAACTGCAGTACCTTTGCTCCCCAATCAAAAATACACATACACATCAGGGCGCACACACTAACCCTATAAGAAAACTAAAACCATGTGATGTTATGTTAAATGTGGATTCAATTGCAAAGAGATAATTTAATCTCAATTTGAAATTCAATGAAGTTTGAAAGTTTGAAGTTTGAATACCGGGTAGTACTTGGCAATTGTGATTTACACTTTCATTACTTAATTTGATCAGTGCATGTCCCTGGATCGTTAAACTCTCTCTCAACACAACTCCTCTCTGAACACAGTGAAGGAGTACAGCAATTGAAATGTAATCACTAAAATGTGCACAAGTTGACACTTAACTTCCACTTTTACGTGCTCACTGATGGTGCAACTTTCAACGTTTGACCGTTAGGATGTAGCTTGTAGAAATTACATTATTATGCAATGGGTTCTGAAAATGCCGCTCCTGATTGGTTGGTTGGCACTTCAAACCCATTGTAAATCCTCACTAGTACCAACAGGAAGAAGTACCAACCAACAGTACCACTTGCCAAGCTGGCACCTATCCATACAACCCACGACCATCTCGTTACACTTCTAAGTGCCACACTACATCGTCCATTTGAACTCATCGACAAGCGCTATACACAAACTGTGGGTAAATCAAACAATTGAACTTTTTCATTCTAATTGATTTAGAAGAGCTTGAAGAAGTATTCAGACTTCCATCTGACAACTTCAACACCAAAACTGCTGAAGTTTATCAAATTCCTGATACAGTAAACATACCTGGCATTGCACAAAATGAAAGTGCCTCAGGCCAGACACCCATCATGCACCATTACATTGCAAGTGACCCAAACTCCACAGCCATCTCAGCCACCAACCAAGAAACCAATCACATCTACATTACCTCCCAGTATAATAAAAACAGCGAGGGACTACTTTTCCTCGAGCAGCAACACTATCACAAAAAATCAAATCACATTCTCCTCCATAAACACAAACAAATTTCCCCAAAAAACTACAAATGATAAAACCATTGTATAATAGCAATCTACCATGACAGGGTGTGGGTCACACTAGGATTTACAATGTCTGGTGTTTTAGTCACTCAGCCTATCGGCCTCATGACCAAAACACACCAAGCATTTTAAATCCTAGTGTAACCTACACCCTTGTCATGGTAGATTGCTTAACAACTCACTGGCTTTCTAATACTGTGTCTGAAGCAGTTTCTTTGAAGGCCACCTCTCTTCTGAGCCCATCTCTTCTTGCATCATCAATGGTGCAAGTAAACTGCCCCCTCCAGTCTCTGACCTACTGGTTTATCTGATAGACTGACACTGACAATAACTGGAACAGGCATATTGTGGGGAGGAAGTGAACTAGCTTGATTATTGAACTATCAACCACCCAGAAAAGAAAACAACATAGGCCAGCCCAGCAGCATCACTACTGTTCATGATGCCAACAACCCGGTTCGGGAATGAGCTCGAGTCATCAGAGGGCAGGCCTGGGATGGAGGATTGAGAATCCGCAGGATACTCTCCTTCTGGGCAAGGGTGGAGACGCCACCTCCACCATGCAACTGCACTTTGGTGACCCCGCGGGTGGCAGTGCAGGCTGGAATACTGCGTGAGGTGGAGGAGGGACATCATTGCTAAGCTAAATGTACACCTTGCATTCTGACATCTTCAGCGTGCGTCCCATAGGGAGGTGCAAGGAAAATGGAAAAACTCTCAACTGGCACAACACAGTATGATGGCCACATGGGAGCTCACAAGCCTCAGATCCTGCACCCACCAACTCAGGCTGGCTTCCACACACATTGATGGTTTCCTGAGGACCTCCACCATCGGGATGGGATACTGTGGGCACATAGCAGGAGTAGGTAAACCATGGGAGAAGGTGAGGTGATGGGTTTGGATCTTTGAGGTCTGAAGAGGGCCTGAGGCAGGCTAAGAGATGTGGGGAAATAGATTAGGGTCAGGAGATTATCCACCAATTAAAATAATTGTTTTAGGAGGTGGGCTTATAATAGTGTCTTTAAAAGATGTGTCAGCTCCTTTCATAGTGCCAGTGAGGATGAGGGTGGGAGATTATTATGGTGGAATATGGCAAAGGGACTATTTATTTATTTATTTATTGAATTTTTTGGGGGATACAGATGGTAATCAACTGAAATTGAACCAGATTAAGCTATTGGTGGTATATTAGTGAATATATTAGCCATGGCCACTAAGCAAGGGATTGATGCTTTTTAATGTTTTATTGTAAAGCCCTGTGTATGAACACTAAGTATGAGCACTAGGTGCCTAGTATGAATACTTGTATAAGAGATAATAGATAATACATAATACAGTCAAACAGGTAACTACAAAACCCATGTCCCTCTGGCACAGTTTCTTGGGGGTACATAGGCAGGTCCTTTTTTCTCTGACATTCTTTTTGTAGTTCTCGCTGAGTTTCATTTTTGTGCTGTAAATGTGTATTACTATCTTTAACTGAAATATTATAACATAGGGTTAGAAGGCACCATCGGTCCATTAAGGTGCCCTCCTGCTTCACAAGCACGACTGAGAAGTATGATGTGGTCTTATGGGGAGGTGCCTGCAGCCCAAGAAGGACTGGTGGTCCATCTCCAGGGTGTGCAGCTTGGGAGAGGCTGATCCTTTCTGGCAGGGGCTTAGAGTGGCTTCTGGGAGCGGAGTATCCTCATAGGCAGTGGTATTATCTTGGCCTGCAACTACCTCCTCATGTATGGGCCTGCAGTTTCCACCACATGCAGGGTCTACAGCACACCATGCCCAGACAGGGGCCACCTGCACCTCTATTCCCACACAGAGCCCTGAATGCTCCTATCCATGCATGGTCCTTTGACCACCCCTTCCACGCATGGGCCTGCAACCCACTCCCTTTCCACTCATGGACCTGCAACCCTTCCCATATAGGGGTTGGCACCCCACATTCCCCACACACCATGGCTACACTCACCTCCCCAAGCAGAGTCCTCTATCCTTTCCTTCCCACTCTATAAAACCTAGGACCTGCACCCCCACTGACCACTCACAGCTGGAACACTGCCCAGACAGCCACCCAGATGGACCACCATATCAGTATCCTGATCAACCTGTCCCAAGCTGTGCACCCTGCCTACAGCTGGACCACCCCAGGCCCCAAACCAGCCCCTCCCCACAAATGATCACCTCCTTGCAGCTGGCCCCTAGACCACCCTTCCTACCCTCAGACCAGATTCCTCTGCAGAAGACCCCCGGCCTTCTTCCACACCTCAGTGGACCACCTTCCTGCAGCTAGACCAAACTTCAAGCCCTGCTACTGGGCCAACTTCCCAGCCTCACCAAACAAAGCACCCTACTTGGAGCTGGACCAGCATCCCTAGATGACCACTCTTCCTGCAGCTGGACCAAGTAAGACTACCCATCTTGCCCACAGACCAGCTGCCCACCACACCATTGACCACTCTTCGTGCGCATACAACACCCTACCCTGCTAGCTGACAACCCTGTAATCAGCAGCACCATTTGTTCAGCCCCAGTGCAAGCCTCCTCAGAGCTGAGCAACACTCCTGGACCATTTCACAGCCGCCAAACTTGCCTCTTCCCCAACTAACAACTTTTCCTACTGCCAGTAGCCCCAAACCACCCTTCTCACCCATGTATCCGCCTTCTCTCCAACAAATCCCAATGCAGCTGGAACTCTCCCCAGACCACTTATTCTCCTCTAACCAGCAACCTTCCCTGCAGCTTAATCAACCTTCCAGCCTCTCCCTGACAAACAGCCCCAGGACAAGCTGCTCTCCCAGCAATAGCCCTCCTGCAGCTGACTCCTCCTGGACCATACTTCTCACTCACAGTAGCCACCCACCCACAACAACCACTCTCCCTGCAGCTGAAACAGCCCCTGCCCAGCCAACCACTCTCCCTGCAGTTTAACCACCTTTCAGCACCCAGACGAACCTTTCCCAAGCAAAGTACTGTCCATTGACCATTTTAAAGTTGCAAGGAGGGAGGAAGAGGCCCCTAGATGAAGAGGAAGCAACTGCTGGTGGGAGACTTTTGTTGGGGAATAGACTTAGAGCAGGTGGGATGAGGAGATGCAGGTGAAATACCTGAGAGGTGCATTGGCTTGAAGAGATGGAGAGCAGATCCAGTGGATCATTAGGCAGCAGGAGGAGATGAGAAGGAGCTAGATGTCATTGTTCATCTGGGGACAAATGACCTGGCAAGGACAGGGTAGGGGTAGTGCAGGGAAATTTCAGGGATCTGGGAAGGACCTCAAGCAGATGGCATGCATGGTGGCTTTTGCTGAAAGGTTACATGTATATGTCAGGAAGAAGATAGGACACTCCACTCCAGCTTTCAACAGTTGGTTGAAGGCATGGTGCAGGTGCCACAAAGCTCAGTACTTGGACTGGGCTTCATAAGTGACATTGCAGAGGAACATGGAGGGAAGATATGTCTTTGAAGATGGCACTAAAACCTATTATAGGGTGGAAACTTAGGAGGGTGTGGGGAAAGTGTGTTGGGACCTTGGGAAACTCGAAGAGTGGCCAAGAGCATGTCAGTTGGGGTTCAGTACCAAACAGTGCATAATCATGCACCTAGAGCACAGGAAGCCAGGAGTGGAGCATAAGATGGGAGGGAGTTACTGACAGTCAAGCAAGGAAAGGACCTTGGGGTTATTATTTCTGATTACCTCAAAGTGGTAGGTCAGTATGACAAAGCAATGGGTATATGCAGTGGGATGCTGCGATGCAAAGGAGAGATATCTCCAGCAGGAGTAGAGTGGTTTTGCCACTGTATTTCTTGCCGATGAAACTCCATCTGGAGTATTGTGTCCAGCTTTGGAAACTGCACCTCAGAAAGGACACAGAAATGCAGAGGAAGTTCAGAGGAGGGTAACTAAAATGGTGCAGGTGTTGTATCAAAAGCCCTATGAGAAGAGACTGAAAGATCTCAACATGCACACCCTAGGAGAGAGGAGAGTGAGAGAAGACATGATAAAGACCTATGAGTGCCTCAAAGAGGAACATGTTGCAGAAGAGAGTCTCTTTCAAATGAGAAAGTGCACCAGGACCAGAGGGCATGCGATGAAGCTGAAGGTGGGGAGAGAGGACTTGATGAGGGATGGGAGGAAATACTACTTAACTAAAAGAGTGGTGGATGCCCGAACAGACTGCCAGAGGAAGTGGTGGAGGCGAAAAAAATGGGGGTTCAGCATGCATGGGATAGACATAGGGAATATTAATATATAGACATGAAGGAGGGAGGGTCGCCAGAAAGCAGTTCTATGGAGACAGACTAGGCAGCACCTAGCTTGGAAGACTGGGTATGCTAAGCCATCCTTTTCTGTCAACAAATTCTTTGTTTCTTTGAACCGCATCACCCCAACCAACTATTATCCCTGCAGCTGGGCCCACCTAGGACCACCCTTGCTGTCCACTGACCAGCCACCCACAACTGGTTATTCTCTCTGCAGCTGGAACACCCTCCCATTTCAAGATGCTGCCTGCCTTGACACCATCACCATGGGATGTGTGATTGGCAGCAGTTATTAGGTTGGGGTGCCAAAGGTTTAAAACTGAAGTGATATGTTGCTTGCCAATGTACACATGTCAGTAGGTAATCTTCTCCATCCCACTGCACACACAAAGCTTTTTATTATTGAACTTAAAATATTACAGGCAGCTCTGTAATGCTATTCATTGGTAAACCTATAAATATTCTAGTTTGCCCATATCTGCATGTTTGTTACTTATATACTATGGCAGGATATTCAAACTGCGCCTTGAAAGGGTGTAAGTGCCTGCTCTGCACAACTGAGATGCACCAGACCACAAAGTGATATATTCAAATGAGATGAACAATAGTGCACCCCATCTGAATATATCAAGATATGTGTGTGGCGAAATGGTGGCCACCGACGATGTGCCGGCATATCCCCTGCCAGGACTGAATACCCAGAATGAGAATGCGTGACACACCTTGTGGATGCGCCAAGTGCACATTCCAGATATTCAGACTAGAACATGCAAATGGGTCCATTAGCTATGCAAGATGCAAATGGGGCCATTTGCATGTCATCATTGCTCCATTTGCATGTCTTGGGCAGGGATGCACTGGGCAGAATGTGCTGGGCACCCTGCAGCGTCTGTGGTGCACGTCAGCATCCCACGGCATACCCTGGTAGTCTAAGCGTTCCCCACCCATCTCTGATCCTATAATCATAGAAATCCCCTTATTGCTGGCCCATCGGCGCAGCAGTTGATTTCAGTTGTGGCCTGGCGAGTAGAGCGGACCCAAGCCAGAAGGATCAAGTGTCCTAGAGACAGCTCCTTCTCTTGGAGGAGGGCAGGGTGTATGTTTGGTGTGGCGGACCCTAGCAGAGGCCAAGGGTACCGTAGAAACCGACAACTGAATGTAGTCGGAGGGAAGGACAGAGCTGGGCGTCATTGCACGTTCCTGCCCCGCGTACAGCACCAACAAAAACAAAAAAGCACTTCCTGCCTGTGGCCCTAGATGAAGCCTGCCCTGGCCTTCTTCATCAGCTCCAGGCCCAACCCTTGGACCTAGTCCTGTCATGCAGTGCCATTAGGGGTCAGTGCCTCACCCCACCCTGGGGGATGCTAGGGGATATCCAAGGGGTAGGGTCTAATGTGGAGGTAGATATTATGGTCTGTAACCAGGCTGAGGTGCCGGGTGCAGGTAGCAAGGCAAAAGCATAATAAATTAAAAAAAAGAAATCCCTTATCCCTGGTAGTCAAGTGGCCCCTCCCCAGTTGTAAAGTAGAATCCCATCCCCAGACATCCCTGGTGGTCTAGTGGACCCCCCACCCACAGAGGAACCCCTCAACCCAGCTGCCCTATCCCAGCATGTTTGAAGATCGGTGGGCAGAACAGCCCACCCATACACTGCCACAGCTGTCCACTCAACTGAGCTGTCAGTGAATGACAGCATACAGTATCCCTGTCAGACCATTGCTGGACACTGACGACCAATGTGCTTTTGCAGTGTGTACTGTACACTTCATTTACAACTCTGTGAATGACATGAATTGCATGGATGTTCTGGTCTATGTGATCAATGACAGCCCATTACTAGTATGATAAAGACAAGTGAACAGATAAAACTATGGAATTCAGAGATGTTCTGCATGAGGTTGATAAAGTACTTATCTTAACAATGCATAACAGTACAGAGTATAAGAATACTATTGATACCACTGTGCTACCACGAGTCCAGGGTTCCTGTGAGAGGTGCCAAATACTGAAATGTCAAAATATCGCAGTACCATGGTGCTACCAGTGTGCCAGTGTTTGATGGAGCTGACAAAATGTCAAAATTACGTGATACCATTGTATTACCAGTGTGTGTGTCTGTGAGAGAGAGAGAGAGAGAGAGAATATGGTAAAATGCCATAGGGATGCTACTGTGCCAGTGCAGCAAAGAAAATCGATATTTTTTTCAATTATTTAACCAGGTGAGACACACTAAGCTGAAAGCTTGTTTACAGGTGCAACCTGGGAGCACAAGGAAGTTAAGTGACTTGCTCAGGGTCACACAGTATGCAAGAGGGGCTTGGATTCAAACCCAAGTCTCCAGATTTGCAGCTGAGAGCCTTAAGCCACTGCGCCATACCGCTCCATGTTGCCTACCACTGTCAGACACCCGAGTACCACTGGTAGTACTATTGTGGATTTTCAGCTTGCCACTTTATTGCCATTGTTATACCACTGTATTGCCATTGTGATGAATTCGGTATTATTCCATAGCCAGGCAGTTTCACCTTTTTTGGTTTGTTTTTTCCCTTCATCCAGGCTATGTGCAGTGACACAAGTGTGCACGTAGAGGCATGCATGCTCCACACACCTACTGATAGATGTCCATCAAGGAGACGGACTGACTGCCCTGATGCCATGCCTTAAAGTGGTGGCACTCTAGGAGTAGCTTGTCCTCCCTCCCAAGAGACAGCAGTCCTCTGGCCACTTAATTATCTCCCACCTCAGCCAACCCCTGGCCTCCACATGGTGGCAGTCTATGAGTGGTGCAGCTTGCCCCCGGTAAAAGGGTAAAAGGAGCAGTCCTTTGGCCGTCTAATCCTCTCCATCCCTGACTGACCCACATGGTGGCATTCTAGGAGTGGTGCAGCTTGTCCCCCTCCCAGAGAGGAGAGCAGTCCTCTGGACATTAAGTCCTCTCCCATACCAGCTGACCTCTAGTGGCCTGAGCTTATTCCTGAACTTGGGTCACCAGCATGGCACTCAATTGAAGTACATTAAAAGAAATTTCAAGGCACTTAATTTGCATTTTTGGAACACACTCTAAATGTGCTTTTCTAGAGTAATGCAGGAGTGTGTCAACTGAGAAGGTACTTCATCGGAGATGTATCAGAGTACCTATAAGGTACTTAATTAGCATTTTGGAACACACTCCCAATGTACTCAGCTGTTACCAGCTAATTGCTTGGTAGTTACTATTAAGTTGCTGCAATTTTCAGTGGCACATTTGGAGCACGTACTCAGCCTATGTACCAGTAGGTGACTACAGAATTACTAACAAGTGACACCATTTAGGTAAGGCTGGAGGTCACTCAGGCTTCACCCTCGTGCCTCACAACACACCTGGAGTGTACATTAATGCCAAGTATACCCCTGCTGTGGGTTATAGCTTATATATTTGTGCTTTCAATGCATGTTTAACAATTTTATAAAGTGTAATATGTGATACTGCCCATTTCTATGCCATATAAATTTGCTTATGAAATGCAATGAAATGAAAACTGAAAAAAGTTATGATGTATTGCTGCAATTTTATTTTTAATTACAACAAAATATTGTTAATTGATCTATTTGAGTAAATTGCATGCTGATGGGTTCTGCTATACTGTATATCTGTGTTTATGGGTCACAGTAATTATGATCATCCAAAACAAACTTAATGGTGTCCTGCATGCATATAAGTCATGCTGGCATTGTGCACAATTAATGAGTCATTAAAGTACAAAAATACCATTAAAAGAAAATTGGACATTAAAATGGTGATCAAAATTTAATGGTGCCTTTATTTATGTACCAATTAGTACATAAATGTATAGATAGTAATGATATGTTTTTTTCATCATGTCATATTCCCCTAGCAGTCACTGACCTGCCTTTAATCCAGCCACTAATCCAGCTCCACCTCCACATCCGATCCTGAAGTTGTACACCCAGCTGGCATATGCAGCTCTGCCTTTGAAAGGGCACCCGGCTGCCCTCATGCCAGATGAGGAACCATTACTGGCAAGCGTGATCCAGGCATCTTTGGCCAGTGGAGTGCAGCCATCAAGCTGCTGCGGTCTTTGCTGCTCCATTTTCTGGTTTTCTAGCCCCAGGAGTGTGAGCGTACAATGACATCAGAAACGCAGGCTCCCGACATCTGCCGTACTCCATGTTGCTATGCCTACTCTAGCAGTGCCCCTGGTCATCATCAGGGGCCACTGCAGAGTGATGGCTCCCTGCATCCCTACCCAGGGATAGGAGAGCAGTCCACTGTATGCTCAATCCTTATCCCCCTCCGACCCCTGATGGCTCAGTCTCGCATCCGAACCTAGGTACCCAGCGTGGCACTAGGTGTAGCGCCAGTGCCTCAACCCTCAACACCACCGAGCTGGCAGTAATGACATGTTTTAGTGAGTTAGAGCCATTAATGTAGCCATAATATAGACCCACATTTTAATGGGCATTAATTGAGTTATTTAACAATAACTGCTTTTTAATGAGAGTTTTAATGGGAATTTTAATGGTGCTTTTAATAACCATTAAAGATATTGATGCCACTAAAATTAATGGCTGATTGACCACTAAAATGATGGCCATTAACAGATATTAATGGTGGTACTCCGGCAGTTGTCTGCTTTGCCAACTCAGCTACTAGAACATCGCTTCTCAAACCTAAAAGATCACTTGAGAAATCACCTACAGAAAGAAACACTTTTCTGACACTCCCTAACCTTTATTTTCCACTGTCCACAGATCTCCAGCTAATGGAAAGACCCTATCTAACCTGAACCACTTCGGACCTTCACTCCCAATTCTGCCACAAACAAGACACCACAAAAATTAACTGTTAACTGTTCTTGTTAAAACGTTTAAAATATGGTTATTGCATGCATTTATGAATCACACATTAAGCATGGGGCTTAATGTTCAGCTGCCACCCTTTAAGAGCACTTAGAACCTGCATGTATCTAATTGTTGCACTGCCTGGCAGTGCCATGTATGCCTGTCAGTCAGAGAATTAGTCAGTATGGCGCTTGTCCTCAGGAAGAGAACATCTACAGCATAGAATAAACCTGCATTATTATATTTTATGCATCCGTCTAGTTATTCTGAAAGTCTAGATGGGGTCCTCACCAGCAGCAACCAAAGGGTCTGGCAGATGACAGAGAAGGTAAGAGGTCCTTTAGTGGCAGACCAAATAACCAAAACACCACACATGGTGGAGAATGCAGCCCTTCTGTCCAGACCCCCATCTCGCTTGTCTCGCACTTGTCCCCAAAGCCATCACCCCAGTATGCTTGAATTGCCTGAATGCTGATTGAACTATAGCCCTGGCTGCTGAGAGGAATATATGAACTGTATCCTGCTTCCACTTCAGCCCACAGTCCTCCAAATGTGCCTAGAAAATCAACAGTACAACCTATTCAACATTGCTAGCCAGATAAACAAATGAAACATCAGGAAGTTACTATATCCAAGCCCTCTGCCACATGGAGCTTCACAGACTGCACCGCCACCCACCTAGTGGCAGAACTTCACTAAACTGTCCATTTGGCCAATGCAAACAAACTCCATGAAATTAACCTGCAGCAATTGATTCTCACAGCTATAGAAAAATGGCATTATATTATTCACTCTGCCTGCTCTGCAAACTCCAGCTCCTGATTCAAAGTGGCCTAATTATATCCACAACAATCCATTTCCTGCTCTTCCTCAGCCAGCCCTGTGGCCAACTAGAGCCTCTGTTATCCAGGCCTACCTTACTGTAACTCCACATGCTGCTCAGCCTCTCTCAATTGCCACAACTCTCACCTCCAGCAGTCACAGAGAGAGAGATCAGCACCGATCGGGCCAGCCTTCAGTTACCCCCCACAGGCGAGGACACATTGTCTTCCAACTGGAAAGCCACTACTCATCTACTGTGGCTCCTCAACTACTCTGCCTCCTCTGCAGCTGCACGGAGCCCCTGCAGACCACTGCACCATTCCTCTCCCCAGCAGCCTCACAAGCGCTTTGCTCCTGACGGCCCTGTCTCCTTGTAGCTCTGTATGCTGCTTCTCAGCCGCTCCTTACAAACCATGGCTTCATTGCACTAGTAACAGCATGGAGCTCTGCTCCTCCCACATTGCCAGCTCACTAAGCAACAGCCATTACCACCTGCCAACACAAAGCCTTGGTTCCACTCTCCTGCAGCTGCAAACAGAGCAAGCAGCTTTCTGACTCCTCAGAGTATCAGCGCACAGTCGCCCAGCCAACTCACAAGGACTGCAGCTTCTGTCCCCTGCCCGATGCTCGAACAGCCTCAAGCATCTGCAGTACCACTCCAAAACTTCCTACAGAGTGCTTCTCTCATCACACAGCTCACCTCTGCTCCCTCCTGACTGCAGCATAAATAAATTAAACTGAAATGGAGCTCAACCAGGCTCCATACAAAGCTGCACAGTGTTCAGCTTCTCCCGCTCAGCCACACTCAAAATAGCCCTACAAATAAAATATCAACTGTGGCAGCCCACATGGAGCCAGTCAACACCAAGCAAGGGACAAATAAAAGGATAGCCCATGGAGAGCAGCAATAAAGAAAATAATAATAAATAATGGTCTGAGGTCTGCAACAAAGTGATTACCTTACCAAGCAGCCAGTCACGCTACAGTTGGCTCACAGTTCCCAAACCAGAGCACTGTGAACAAAATGGGAGCAATACAACAGAGATATGTATAAATAAACTGGAGCAGACAGGAAAAAGACTTGAATAAAATAAAGCACAGCAGAAGCTTGCATCAAGGCACAGTATGACTATCAGGGCACAAGACAATAAAACAGAGGAGCCAAAGAGATAAATCACCTGGGGCAGAACATAAACCATACGGAGAACAGCCTAGGGACAAAAAAAAAAAAAAGAGCAGCAAAATAAAACAAGAAGCATATACAGTAATTTCTCCTGCAAGTTGCCACTCACCACAGTTAAAGCCCACCATTTGTCTCTGTCAGTGGTTGGGGAAGAAGCACAGTCGCGAGAATCGCCATTTTCCATATGGCAGAGCAGCCTCATGGAACAAGTCCTCCATCTTGTGCAGAACAAAACAACAAGTCAGGAAGTGACCCTTAACACCCCTGCTGGCAGACATCTTGCTACAGTCAGGCCAGTCAAATCCCACAGGAACTGTAAGTTCAGCTGGCCATCTTGGAAAGGGCACAATTTGACCTCACTCCATAGAAATCAATGGCAATCCTATTGAAATGAATGGACATTGCAACCAATAGCTGATTTTTGCAACAAAACCTTTATTTAAATAACAGACAACACAGAATTGAGTGGGCATTCTTTAATGAGACATCATTTGATGAACTTTGCTACAAAATTCATACTTTTGTCTACAAAAATAATTTTGCTCGACACTTTATCTATGACATGATGTCCTGTCTCCTGCATGACAACAACTCCTTCTCACCCGTACAACCTTCACTCAGTGAAAGCAAGCTCATCCCCAACCACAATGTCCAACGATGATGACGATGACACAGATATGTGTACTGGACCATCTGAGTCCTATCTTCACCCACCTCAAGGGTGTGGGCTACAAAATTGAAGCAATCCTCCATGACATCCAGTTGTCCACCTCAGCTCAAGGAGCAACAGCTATCCAAGCTATTCAAGATGACCTGGCATACATTAAAGGGACACTGTCAACCCCTTAGTCCTCAAAGTGTCCTTATTTTAAAAACACATTTTATGATTGCCAACATTCTGTAAAGTTTGTTGATGTAGCTGGTAGTTTGATTCTGATGCTTATTTTCTTTAAAAAGTAAAAACAGAGTGCTCAACATACTGGTGTTATCACACCAAACAGGTTTGTTTACATTCCTTGATCAACTCCAAATGCATCTTTCCTGGACTTGGAAACACCCACAAACAGTCTATCCCTCATGATGCAGTGGACATTTAGGAGACTACTGCCTTATGAGTGACTGCACTGTTTGGGTGTGTTTCTAATGCTCAGAAAGTATGCAGTAAGAACAGAATCAAGACTGTAAACAAAAACAAGGTTGTTTATAAATATACATTGCCATGCATTTCAATTCTACTAAGCAAGGAGACAGACAAAACAAAGAGCAACATGAGTTAATTTTAGAGAGAGGAAGCAATCATAAAATGTGGTGTTTCAACTAGAAATAATATGATGAACAACATGTTGACAGTGTCCCTTAAAACTATTTCACCTCAGTCCACAGTCCATACCAGCCTACAACCAGTACCCTTCAGCCTTGCCTCATGAAGATGCTGTTGATTGGCTGGAACAGTTCCAAGTTTGGATCTCCTTACATGGTTGGACTGATCATGTGCATATTTCAATGCCTTCCACTTGTTTCTGAGAGGGACTGCCATTTTCTGGTTCTACACTCCAGACCAAGTCAAAGGAGATACTGCCACGCGTATACAACCTTCAAAGCCCATTTTCTCCAAGCACATCCATCCTGGTTATTAGAGCAACAGCTGTGGAGAGCAACATGCAACCTTTGAATCACTTCATAGTGGACATTGAGTCTCACTGCAAATTCTTCGAAACCTGAGAAAGAACAAATCACAATATTTGTCTGGGGATTGCTTCCTCAACTCAATCTTTATGTTATCCAGCAGAAACCAACCACCTGGATGGACACAATCCAAGCTGCACGACTTGCTCAAGAATCCATAGCAATTTTTAGACTACCAGTGTACAAGCACCCAGTCATCACAGTTAACCACACTTTCAACTTGTATCCAACAGCAGCAATCAATGACAGAGATGCTCACTACAAGTATCAATACTCTGCACTGCAGCTCAACTGCTTCTTCTACTACCTCTGTCAATGTCCTTCGACCATTTTGACAATGACCTGATCCATCTCTGCCTTCATGAGAACCAGTGACCTGCCAGTGGTGTGGATTCAGGGACACACTGCCGCTGTCTGCTGAAAGCTAACGACAACAGAAATCAAGAGAGCCACAGGTGCCCACCACTGCACAGTCAGCAAGATAATCACATCTACTTCCAGGATCAGGGAACACAGCAACTGACCACCCTCTGACTCTCACACCAAACAAAACACATCCTCCAACTGCAAACTCTGGCACACTCTCACTCCCAGGGCCAAAGGTACCTGTTATCTGATCACCTCTCCTAGCAACCACGTACCTGTCACTATCGGAGATTTGTCCACACATGCCTTGTTCGACACTGGAGCAGAAATATCAGTTATCAACAGCAGTATTCTGAACAACCAAGCTATTTGCCACATACCTAATGTCTCTCCAGCTGTCTTAAGTACATTATCACAGCAAGTACAGCTACAGTACCTATTAAAGGCATGGTCTATCTCAAGCTATGCTTTGGCTCACAGCAAGCTACCATCAAGTTTTACATAGTGCTTGATCTTCAACCTGCAATAATTCTTTGGCTTGACTTCCTCAAAGCTCACAAAGCTATCCTAGACTTTGCCTCATACAACTGTCACTAGATCCTCGGAGGCAACTCACAGCTATAGACTCAGTCACTGTGCCTCCTCAGTCAAAAATGGTTTTGATTGCCAAGATTTGAGGTGAACCACTTCCACAAGGTGTTGTTGGCATGGTCACAGGATCCCACACTGCATTCATCAGGTCTCCTTCCAGGAAACACCTTATCAGCAGTGCTTGATGGCGCAGTCTTCCAAAAAATGCTGCAACTTCAGAGATGAGTCAGTGGTCATTTCAAAGGGTGCCAACATCAGAAAGTTTGTCTGCTTGTCTTCAGGGGAACAGCTCCATCTCATGCAAGAACCTCAGTCTGGTTCCACCTACTCTACTCCTGTCAGTACTATCACTACCACTCAAGCTTCAGAGTTACCCTCAGTCAGAGACTATCTTCTTTAAAACTTCCAGCAGCAGCTTCTACAGAAAAGTAACAACTATTGAAATTCCTGGAGAATTACCGAATGTCTTTGTATGTCCAGATAACAAGCTTGGATGCTGTGATATCCTGCAACACACCATTGAAGTGCAGCCCAACCAAAAACAATCCATTAGTGAGCCTACAAAGTGGGACACAAACAGAAACAAGTCCTCAAGGACATAATCAAAGACATGCTCAACCAAGACATTGTTGAAGTGTCTACAAGTCCCTGGGGTACACCTTGCCTGCAGGTGGTTAAAAAGGACAAAGTGTAATGCTCGTGGTAGACTACAGAAACTCAATGCCTACACAGTACAGAATGCTCATTCCTTGCCTACAACTGAAGATGCCTTAGAGAGTCTTGATGCAGCCAGTCCTTGCTATTTGACCACTCTGGACCTTCAGAGTGGGTTCTATCAAGTTTCCATTGATCCAGCTTCTCATCCATACACAGCCTGGAGCTGCCAGTTGGGACTTTTTCAGTTCAAACATCTGCCTATAAGTTCGAACTGTCCCGCTACATTTCAATGTGTTATGGAAGCAGTACTACATGGGTTGTCTTGGAAATATTGCCTAGCCTACCTGTATGATGTGAATGTCTTCAGCAGAGCTTTCCAGAGCATCTCCAACATCTTTATGAAGTGCTTGAATGTCTAAGAAAAGCTAATCTCAAACTTCACCTAGAAAAGTGTTGTCTTGCACAGCATCAAATTCATTATCTGAGACATGTGGTTAATTCTCAGCATCTCTCCAGATCCAGACAAGCCTAACAATCTCAAAGACCTTCAAGCTTTCTTGGGCTTGTCTGGCTACTACCGAAAGTTCATTTGCAACTATGTGCCAAAATTGCTGCTCCACTGTATGCCCTCACCAAAAATGGATGTGACTATATTTGGACTTCAGAATGTAAAAGTCTTTTGAAACCTTAAACAAATCCTGATCTGTTCTCTAGTATTGGCCTACCCAAGGTTTGACCAACCCTTCAAACTCTACTCAGAAGCTAGTTCCTTTGCATTGGGTGCTGTGCTCTGTCAAATTCAAAGCCAAACAGAACAAGTAGTCTCCTATGCTGGGTGCTTTCTTTCCTCAGCTAGAGCAGAACTATGGCATCACAGAAAAAGAATGTCTAGCCTATATGTGCCATAAAGAAATTTGACTGCTTGCTTTGCTATTCCTCCTTTACAGCTATCGTTGATCACTCTGCCCTCAGATGGTTATTCAAAATGAAAGCGCCAGTGGGCAAGTTCACCTGATGGATCACCATGCTGCAATCCACACAACTTTGAAATTCAGTACAAACCAGGTCACATTCACTCAAATGTCAATGGGTGTAAGCCGGAATCTCCTGCATCCTCCTCAAGAGATGAAGAATTCTGATAACAAGCTCTTCGCTTCCATGCCACGGATGTGCTTCCTGTGGACTCTCCTACAGCACCTCGGGTTGCTTTGCTGCTACCAACCACTTCTACAGAGAGACACACAATCCTCAGTTACTGCAAGCAACTGAAAAGTTTCTCATCTCCTCAACATTCGATTTGTCCCTGGCAACTGTTAAAATGCAACAAAGAACTGACATTCAGTTTATTGACATAATCACCTACTAAGAGTATGGAACCTTGTCATAACGAAAGCAGCATCGCCAAGATGTACTTTTCTTTGCTTCACAGTACTTCCTCAATGACGTGTGCTTTTTCACATTTGGACCAAGGAAGGCAAGGAAATCACACGGATAGAACTCATGTACAGCTAGTTGTGCCAGCCTATCTCATCCCTCAAGTTCTTCTTTCCACTCATGCCTCTCCACTTTCTGAAGGTCATATGAGAATACACAGAACTCTTGAAAAGACAAGACTTCACTTCTTTTGGCCTCATATGAACAGGGACATTGTCCAATTTGTAAAATCCTGCCAGCCCTGCTCCCAAAGAAAGCCTCTTGCCAAACCGACAAAGGCACATATCATTCCAATGCCTGTAGCCATTGAACCCTTACAAGAGTCAGCACTGACATTCTTTGGCCCTTACCAACATGCTCTGACTCTGGCAACATGTACATCCTTTGTTTTGTGGACTACCTAACAAAATATTTGGAACTCATCACCCTAAAAGACATTAAAGCTGTCAATGTGGCAAGTTCCTTTCTCAACACAGTCATTTGTAGCCATGGTACCCCATCGTACCTACATTCAGACAGAGGCACCAACTATCTTTCCACCATTGTCTGAGAAACATGCAAAATTTCAACATAAAAAGGCACATACCACAAGTTACCATCCACAATGCAATGGTCAGAGTGAAAGAATGATGTCTACCATTCTCAGCACACTTTCCAAGTATCTGGATGAGACTCACAACACCTGGGGCTGTTTTGTTCCCTTTGTGCAGTTTGCATACAATACCAGCCCTTGTGTCAACAGCACAGAATACACCCATTCTTCTAGTCCATGGACGCCACCCAAGAACTCCACTGGACAGGGATCTCTCACTGCTTGAGGTTCCTAAGTCAGCTTCTTCTTTTATTATCCCTCTGCTGGAACAGCTTGAACTTGCCCGATGTGTTGCAATCACCACGCTTGGGCCAGAGAAAATCTGCAATGCAGAAAATGTCTACAGCCAGGTCACATAAGCCTTCATTCCCTGTTGGGACACTATATATTTGTACCGAACTGCTCTTGTTCCGGCACTACCAAGAAACTGCTTCACCCCAGACTAGTCCCTTCTATATCACAGAAAACTTCCTCCGTCCACATTTGTTCATGATGCAAGTCAGATGGAAAGCTGGTACACATCAAAGTCCATCTAAACCGATTGAAGCATGCATACCTGAGAAACAACCTTCCAGATGCCCCAGTCCACCCAACAATGAAGCTGCCTTTGAGCCTGCCATCCACTTGGTAGCTGAGATCCCTCCAGACAACTTGCAACTAGTTCCTACAGATCTTCCCACTCCTGACACTCTCCAGCCAGATTCCATTTTGCCAGATGATTTGCCTGGGACTTCCTCCTCTTCTCAACCTTCTTCTTCTTCTCAGGACTCTTCTACACACCACAGTGTACCAGATCGAGAAGATCTTAAGGAAGAAGTTCACAAATGGATCCTGGACTTACAGAGTCAAGAGTTGCAGATTTGACAGTGGGCAGAACTCCTGGTTGCTTTTAACAACCTGACGCCTCCTGTCAAGAATTAGTACAATCAACACATGCCTCCATACCCACTGACCAGAAAAGTTGACGGCAGTCTTGAACTTTTGTAAACCGGACTCAGTGTGTTTTGGGACTCATTCATCTTCTGGTTTAACTCTTTGCAGTAAATGTCTTGTTGTACCTCTCTCTTGCACCTGTTCTGATGGTACTGCATTCCTGCATATAACACTTTTTTCCCCTTAGAATGTCTTTACATTGACAGGCCACCTGTATTGTTATGCAACTGTTAACAAAGTTTTGGCTTGCAATATAGGAATCCTCCTGCTGCTACCCTTCCTCTCTTCCCTTTCTATTTCCTGCACTTTAGCGCGGCATGACCAAGCCCTAAATACTATTATTACTCTTCTCTGGTGCTACTCTGACTGGTCTCCAGTGTAGTATTGTTTTGTGAAAGTAATGCCTTGAAGTGCATGAAATGTTTTTTGCCTTAAAACTTACTTAAAATGATCTATTTCTTAGAAACTGTTCATAGATTTATTGCTTGTTCGAGTGGTTCTCATATTCACTGTTCCAGTGGTGATGTGAACCACACATTAACCATGGGGCTTAATGTTAAGCTGTTATCTAATTGTTGCACTGATGATCAGGAATCTTGGTGCAGTGCAATATTCTGTGTGCTTGTGAGCTGGAAAAACACTGTTTAGTGTCGGGAGGGTTTGCTAATAACCCTATATCTTGTGGAGGAAGGCAGAAGGAGCAGGGAGACATTGCAAATTGTTATTTTATTACAGGTATGCCACCGCTGTCTCTACGTTTGTTTTCTTACTAGACCATCTTACTGAAAACCCTGATTTGTAGAGTCTCCCAGAGTGTTTGTGCTGCTTTGTTGCAGGTGGAGGAAGGTTCATTATTGTGGTGTTGGTGTGGACCGGGCCATGCTACAAGCAACAGCCCTTCAGAAAAGCCTACATTGCTCTGGGGACAGGTTACTTAGATTATCTAGAATGACCAAAACAGCTGATAGCAAGCACTGCAGTGCATTGTTAAATCAATTTTTTGGCACAAATTCCTGGCTTATTGAAGTTTTACAAGAGAGTGAAAGGAGAGTGACTACTGTAGGAAAAGACAGACCTATGGACTCACTGAACTTTGTTCTGTTTTATTTTATCTTTTTAGTTTGGTTGTACTTCCTTTAACTTTTGTATTCTGTGTTTTATATTGTATTATATATTTTCATTATATTAAGGATAGCAGGATAGAAAACAAAAGAATTAAAAGTGTAGGATTCTATTTTCGTACATATGCCAATGAGGTCACGTGACCTATTTCTATTTATGTCAGACACCACATCCCCACAGTGAATAGAGCTCTGCTGTTAACAGATCTGTCACCCACTTGAGATGTTGTGTCTAGGTCAAGTTTGTGGTCGAGTGAAAATTAGTCCTGCTCTTTTGTTTTTCTGCTTGGTTAAATCTGTCTGTTGAAGCAGTTGAAGAGCAGTGCTGCATGATCAGAAAGCCCGTGGGTTTGAGGGTTTGAGTGTTCAGAGAACTCAAGGATTCACGGATGAGCTGTGGCCATTTTATCACGCCTTGTATTGCGACTGGCTATATTACCAAAAGTACTTGTCTATGTCATACCTGTAGGTGTTTAGTATGAATGTGATAGATTAGGAAAATAAGCTGCAGATTGTGTTTTAGTTTTGAGACTATTTGATGTTACTTATATCCTTTTTCTTGGTTGTAGTGAATCCATCTACAAGGCTGCTCTGCACCAAAATCTTTACTGAAAGAACTAGAGACACTATTTTTATTTACACCAAGTAGAAGAACTAAAAGTGGATACTATACAGTTTATTTTAGTGACATTCTGGAACCTTCTGTCCATCAAAGAGAGGAGAGAAATCATAGTACTTTCCAGCTTAGTGCCCAGTTTATTTGGAATTTGGATTTTGGAACAAATGGACAGAGCATATAGAAAACAGGTGCTGCTGATTTTGACTGTTTGGATTGTTAATCCATCTGGTACCTGCTAGCTGCACTTACCATCTGCGAGTGTGAGACAAAGTTTTTTTTACCTACAGAATAGAACAGAACAGAACAGAGAAACAGCCTATGGAATAAGGTTCTCCTGTAAGTGAAATTCCAGAGACTTTTAGAGACTCATTAACTAATTAACTTGTCAATAGTCATTAACAGGCATTTCCAATTCTCTGGTGCTGGACTAATCTATTCTTGAGTGTATTGGAAACTCATGGTTTGTCATATTGCACTTTAGTGGATAATATACTTCTTTTCTCCTCTTTCTTTTAAGATGATATTTTAAAGAGTGGAAGAATATTTACCCATTTATTTATTAAATTGGTAATGAATAAATTACAGATTTATGGTTGATTGACTAGTCAATAGATGTCTAGTTAACTAGTTAACCAATTAATAACTGAATGACAAAGAGGTGTTTATTCTCAATTTTGTACTGTAGCCTCTGATTGATTGGATTGCTTTGAAAGTTTGGTTTCTTTGATTGTGAATTGCTAACCAAAACATAGAGTAAGTACAGCAATAGTCATAGGATGGTAAATACAAGGAGTGGGTTGATTTGTCTGCCAATAAAGGCAAAATAAGAACAGAGATCAATAAAAATAGAGGAAAGAAATTAAAAAATAAAATGAAGGAAACCATAATTCAGCTACAAGACAAAGGGAAGAACAGAGTGATGGTGGAAAACAACTAAAATTACAAATTATTTTCACCCAATTACAGAAGTTGCTAAAAGTACCCTGATAGTGACGGATACCCATTTTAACTGGTTTGACAATAAACAGTGTTCCTTTAAGGGGTGCTAATAATATCCTTAATGAGGAAATAATTTCAATTGTTTCTAATTGCTTAGAAAATGTAGATGAATTTGAGCTCTGTAACAGCTACAGCTATAGTTAGGGCTCTTCATCACAGTGTTCTACTTATTTCAAAGAATATATAGTACCTCTTAATGAGACATAGCAGGACTGCAATTCTTCAGCATTGTTACATGCAGAGGAGAAGCTACCCCAGAAATAGGTGGTGTACCTATATATGAGAGAAGTGTTTCACTTATACAAGAACAAAAGAGAAAACTGATTTATTGTTGGAACCTAAGATGCAAGAAAATGGGTTCTTGACACAAAAGGATAGTGTGGCCCAGGTAACAGAAGACCTGAATTACACTATCCTTCACTTAATCTAATTGGCTGATAAACAAGCAGTATGTCATAATAAGGAAGAGACAGTCCACTCTTCCTTCCCTCTTCCTTTTCACCCACAAGTCACACAAGAAGGTTGTCTGTTTGTACCCCAATCTTCAGTAATGAAGAGTCTGTAGATGAAAGAGAAACATATACGACATTAAAAGAGAATTTTAAAATGGGGATGTTATAGAATCATCGACTTTGTCTAAGCAAGTCCTTGAGTCTATACAAGATCACTATTTTGCAAATGTGCTTATACTAGAGAATCTGTGGGCATTGAAGGAAGAAATCGATGCACTGAGAACAAATGTGTTTTACAGTCAAATCCTCTTGAATGATTTAAAACAAAGTAATATAAAAACCTTCAAAAATATATCAGAATGTTTGTGAAAACCAGGATTCAATACAAGTTATAAGAAATTCAGGTAAATCTCCACCCCTTTCTCTAAAGAAATTAAAGATGTAACAATTGTGAAAGAGGGAAAGGTAATGGGAAAAAATCATGAAAAGGGGACAAAAAATGCAGGAAAAGAGGCGAAGATATAAAGCTAGGAAGAAGGAGAAATCAACCAATGGGAAGAGTGATACAAGAACAAGTGGATAAAGAAATGATACAAACCAAAGTAAGAAGATACTAATGGAGGAGATGATTGACAAACATGCATCCATCAATGAGGTTATGGAAATAAAGATAGAAGAAGATAGAATGAAGGCAGGAAATAGTGTATGAAGAGGGGAAGACTGAGGGTCAAAGTCCAAACTCAGGTTGAGGTATTCAAAAGGTACAAGAGGTCTCCATCCCTTCTGTGACTAATATTAAAATAGATACCAAATTTGATGATGAAAGGGGAAAAGTATGTGATAAAGGAGAATATCTAATCGAAATATATGGCATTGAGAGGCTATTTGAGGAAACTCACCTAAAATTAGTAGAATGGGTTGCTCAAATGTTACAACTGAACAAATATGCTTCTAAGAATTTTATGTGATAAGACCAAACACACTAGAATATGCATGTGTGTACTACTTTATCTTGATAATCAGTCCTTAGCAAACAAGGTGTGGACAATGAAAAATCCTGAGGAAACAGGGAATTTTCATCTGACCACCATATTGGGTCCTTGTATGGAACAGAAGGATGATAGTATTTTGACAAAAGAAGAATTATGCTTGTGAAAGAAGATCCAAACTGGTGCCAGCGAGTGTTAGAAGTTATCACAAAATATGAACAATCAAACATGTTAAAATTGGAAAATAAAACACTTTCACTATTTGATGGAAACAAAACAACACACAATCTATAACTCGTTTGAAGACAGAGATTGGTATTCCTCTCCTGTGTGTTGAAAATGAATATTACAAAAATTTAATTGAAAGAATTAGTATCCATCAAACCAGTTCACAAATAGACATTACATTTAGATCAGCAAACGTTTATGACCTCATTTTGAAAATAGCCTCATCACTGGATAATTATGGAATTTATCTTATAGACTATAGAATGGATGACAGGCTAAGGATAGCCACCCAGGAGAAAATTATGCTAGGATTGATTAGAATCCATTTACACCACTTCATATTTTAGATAAAATTGACAACTATTAGAAATAGACAAATTAAAAGGAGATCGGAGGATGCACTATCTGTATTATCATGGAATATTGAGGATTGAATTCTGAAATGGCTGATATAGGGTTCCAATGATTCTTGGACAAAATGGACATTATGGCCAGGATATTCAGAGTGGATGCACCATGTGCAACAGGGATGCGCCAGCGCAAATCGGAAATGCGCCATTGTGCAATATTCAGTGGGAGGTGGCTGCACAGTGCAATAAGCAATGTGCCAGAGCAAAATAGTAATGAATGCAGCGCAACTGAAAGGTGTCGGAACCATGAATAACATGTGCAGTGCGATTATTCGACAGCATGCGCTGTACATATAGGGGAGCAAGCGAAGTTGTGCGACATCGAAATTATCCAAAATAAAAGTGAGCAAGAGAGGGCACAAGAATGTAAAAGGGAAGCCACAGGTGGAAGGTGGTGCAGACAGCAGGGTGGCATAGAAGGAAGCAGTGGGCAGGATCAGGCAGGAGCAGGACAGGCCCCACCAGAACTGAGCCAGAGACAGGGTAGGAGGGTGTGCCTGTGCCACTGTGCAGCAAAAGCCATGGAGTGCCACAGTGACTGAGGGCAGTGGCAGGAGGCAGAACAGCCACAGTCAAAGGTCGGAGGTGTACCCAGTGCAGGGGAAACATCAGGAACAGACAGCGGGGAACAGGACAACAGCTCCTAGGGGGAACACCAGCCAGGGACATGGCCAGCGTCACCTTCCAGATGGAGGCAATAATGAGGGGTGGAGAAGGAAGGCAGGAGAGGCACGGCCGTGGAAGGGCCTGTCAGCAGTACATCCAGAACAGGCAGTACCGAGCCCACACCGCTTTGAACAGTACCTGGCACAGATAGTGGGCCGGTACCACCTGAACCGGTGAGCCTGAGGAAGCCCTGTGTGCTGTGCAGTGATGAGATGCAGGCACCCACACGGACGGAGCCATGCTCTGTCAGTGGAGACAAAGGGACAGCTGTCATGTGCCTGCTCACCATGGGCACCTTCCAGAGACCAAGAGGGACATGACAGGCATAACCCAGTTGGCCGTGTCATGCCTACTCACACAATTCCTCAGCGCACTGCTGCCACATGATGTGGAGTACATCCATTTCCCAGCACACAGGCGGAGCACACAGCACACATACAGGAGTTCCACAGGGAGCATGGTTGGCTGGCATGCTCAGGGCCATTGACTGCACCCATGTGGCCATCCGCATGCCACCTGGCCCGGAGGTTGCGGCATACATCAATCACAAGGGTTACATGCAAGCATAAACTGCCAGGTGGTGCTGGCTGCCAGGTGCATTACCAATGTCTGTGCCATACACCCTGGGGAGCACACGATGCATTCATCTGGCACCAGTCTGCACTGTGCCACAGGTTTCAGAGTGGGGACATCCCCACTGGCCATCTAGTAGATAGTATGCATATAATGCAGGACAACATGAGCAGACGGGGGTGCAGAGTCAGAGGTGCCATTGGTACCGCCTTGTTGGCCCATGGCATAGCGATGCAGGCCACCATTCTAATGTCCACCTTCACACAGAGGTGACAGTGGTTACCTGGGTTATGTCCCTGGCTGCTCACACCATACTGGCACCCCAAGACCCCATCGCAGCTACGGTACAATGAGGCACATGCCACAACACGGAATGTCATTGAGTGGGTGTTCAGGATGCTGGAAAGCATGGTTCTGGTGCCTGGACACATCAGGCAGTGCCCTACAGTACAGCCCCTCAAGGCCTGCGGGCTATTCCTGGCCTGCTGTATCCTGCACAACATGGCCACCGACTGTGGGATAGCCAGAGAGGTCAAAGAGGGGACAGCGGTGGAATGATGAGGATGCCGTCCAGCTGGTGATGGGCAGCCACCCCTGGGTGAAGAGACCCTGCTGATCCAGATGTCACAGCTGCAGCGGGACACCATTACAGAAGAGCACTTTGGACAACACAGGTAGGTCACAGGGCCATGCGCAACCACCAAGGGCAAGGGCACAGCCCACAGACAGGAAGGGCAGGACACCAGGGTGGACGGCGTAAGGAAGAGGGTCTGAGGGTGGCACCGCATGCGGTGTCAGGGATGGGCAGGCCAAACATGACAAGTGCACACACACACCACAAAAACATGCACAAGGGGTAAACAGCACGCCAACCCCAACAGCCACCCCCACCCCCACACAGGTCACACACGACCATGCCCAGTGGCTGTCACTGTGCATGCCTCAGATGCTGGGCACCATTGCACACTGGCAGACAGCACAACACAGGCATCATCATGCACATGCCACAGTGGCCAGCAGCCGGAAGGTGCGCAGGGACCGTGGTGTGTGCAGGGGCTGGTACACCACCCGTGGTGTCACATTAGTCGCACACCACACTGCACATAGGGCAGTGGCAGACAGTGGCTATGGTGGAGACAGGTCAGATCATGCGCGCACAGTACCACCGCCACCACGGATGAGTGGGCGGCCTCTGCCAGACCAGCCAGCCATGCCAGGCTGACCATTGGCCTCATGAGGTGGCAACGATGGTCCCCAGGGGTGACGCTTGAGTGAACGCCGACCGCGCTAGATGTGCTTGGTATGCTCACAGCCGAACACGGTGTCAACATAGCAGGTGTCGGACGGCGCCGGAATGGGGGGCGGACATGACACTGTGCGGTGTCTGCGGTGACTGGGCACTGAACTGGTGCCCAATGTACATGACAGCTGTCAATGCATTGGTCTGGCTGTCAATGGCAGTGGTCACATCCACCCACCGCCAGGCCATCTCTGCCAGGAGCAGATCGTGGTCCCTGCTGCGCTGCTCCTCTGCCTGGTGCAGAGCTGCACTGAGTGCATCCACCACCGTCACAAGCTGCATCTGCTGATCTACTGAAGCTTGGAGTAGACGGCTGTACCGTCAAAGAGGTCATCCACCGTCTGGCATGCTGTCCCTCGTGGTGTTCCTGGCTCTGCTGGCCAGCACCCCTTGACGATGGGCACTGCACACTCAAAGCTATGCCGGAAGCATGTCCACATGGTGCACTGCCACCGCTGCCGACACTGTCCCCCATCACCATTGGCTGACTGCTGGCACTGCCCTCTAGCTGCCGATCGCCAGGCTCACCGGTGCTGCCGCAGTGGCCGCAACAGACCCACAGCCCTGGACACACCAGTGCTGCCCCACTGGGGCATACAGGGCACAGGCTGACTGTGTTGCTGCACAAGCCACCATGGCGGCACCACCCACGGCAATGCCCGTGAAGTTGCCTGCGTGGGATCATCCTGTGTGCCACATGTATCACTGTTTGGGACGCTGGTCCATCATCATCAGTGCTGGATCTGGCACCAATCTGTGTCCCAGCACACTGGATACCGTGGGCACTGTCACATCAGGACACAGGCAGGGCCTCGCCCTTACCCGCACCACCTTCATCAGTCCAGACAGATGTGCAGGCATGCACTTATCTGGTCCCTCAGACACCTGTGGAGGTGGATGGGAGATCCTCTGTGTCCAGGGCATCCCTCGTGGACACACCCACCACCGCTGACCCATATAGACTCTCAGGAGATGTAAGGGAACACATTAGCATTAGTGGCTCCACCCTGCACTGTGGCATTCCCTCCACCACCCACAGTGACAGGCACAGGACCTTCCATGCAGTGATGGGCTACCACCCATCTGGAAGCCACCACCAGGAATGCCCTTGATGGCACAACACCGCATGCTGATGGCCACCTGCTCCTCCTGTGGCATCAGGCATGGTACATCCATCTGACCCCACCAGTGGCAGCACGCAGCCCTGATGGCAGCCACCTTGTCTTTGATCCACCTCCTGTCCATGACCGACCTTCTTCTTACACTCCTGCATGGACTACTGGTGGCTGACATGCCGTTCACAGTCGCGTACCACCACCCCATGCCACAGCACAGGCCTGTGGCATTCCCCACTGTCTGCTGAGCAACAGTTCTCTGTCAAGATATGCCTCGAACAGGGCATCTGATTCAGCCCTGGTGAAGTTGGGCCTCCTCTTCTCCCCATCCCTGTTGCTTCTCTTCCTCGCATTCGGTCATGCTCGAGCCTGTGGGAATGACAGGTGTTACCTTGGACTGTGCAGTCCTAGTCAGCCCTCACAAACCACAGTCCCAACATCCCAACAGCATGCAACCCACCACAATGAGACTGCAATACCTAACTATGTCCTCTGCAGCCCCATGTCACATTTATATAGTGCAACGATGCAAATGAGGTGAGCGCAACTGTAAGTGGATACTAATGCAGTGGTTGTGCCGTGGAATGGCTAATGAGCTGATTTACATATGCTGACTGAATATTGCGCTGTTGCACCTTGCGCAATGTTGGTGAGCGTGCTCAGGCTATGGCGCAGCACTGTGACGTCGCGCAATCGGCACCACATGGCGCATGCCCGGGTGCTGACACTGATGCGTGCAGTGCTGCTGATGTGCTGTGCACAGGAGGCAGTGCAGGGTATGGCCACCACTGTACCTGTGGCACTAGTGTGCTGTTCACCCATGTGGTGCGCGTGCCTGGTGCACCATAGGCACCATGGAGCCACAGCATGGTAGGCCACTGCGGGCATCACACACAAGCACCCTACCGCGCTACATGCAGGAAGTCCCAATAGCACTGTGGCTCCATGCGTGGACAGACCCTTGACACTGCAGTTGACCTTGCCCCCAAGGTGCCATGCATCTTGCATGGGTGCACCCCTATCATGCAGTTTGGTGACAGCACGATAGGGACTGGCAGCGCTGTACTGCGCTGCCTCCGCACGTGGGGCACATGTGCACAGACCCCATTCTGACTGCGATACCAACAGCAGGATGCCTCGTAGGAGAGCACAGGTGTGGAGGCGAATTGAGTTGCCAACTTGGTGGCCCTAGTTGAGCCACATACTGCGCCCTATTTGGGCAGGATCCCTCAAACAGGCCACGTACTGCTTTGTGGCACGAGGTGTCTGATGGCCTGGAGGAGGCGACTGGATCGGGCAGACAGTGAAGCAGTGTCGCCACCGGTATGGTGACCTACAGTGGTGGGACCTTGACCAACTGGGGCATCTGCAGGCACATGCCCAGCGAGGCGCCATGCCATGGCCAGGTAGGTGCTCCATCCAAACACTGGTAGTGTCCATCTGTCTGGGTGTCGCAGTGTGCATAGGTCCACCCTGCGGGGAGGTAGGTGCTGTCTAGTGGGTGTGGTGGTGGTGGTGGTGGGGGTGCATCATGGCTGGGCTGTGCAGGCATGCACACTGGTGGGGGCTTTGCTACTGGCTTGTACTGATGTTTCCCTCTCCATGTTTGCACCCCTAGGCCAGGAGGAGCACTGTAGGACAAGGCTGGCCGAGAACAGGCAGAGCAGGCCGAGTGGGTGCATTACCAATGCAGCTGGGACACATTGAGGGGCCATGGGCCAGCAGTGCCCTGATGGTCTGGATGCAGGTGAGTGCCGTGTTTCCTCTTACATCTGTGCATGCTGGGTTGCAGGGGTGGTGGCGGGCATGGCCACCAGCACTTGGCCCCACTGCCATGCACACCACACGTGCACTCAGCACTGTCCTGTGGCACTGCATGTGTGGGTGGGTGTTGCAGGTGGTGGTGTGCACTGAGTACATGGCTGTGCCACTGTCTTCGCACCACATAGCCATGTCACTGTACGGCCACTGTGGTGCTGTGCGGGCATGGGAGGTGGTGTGTGCAGCACTCTGCATGGCTGTGGGTGCCTGGGTAGGCAATTCATGTGGCCGGACACTGTGGGTGGTAGCATGCCATCACAGGAGCGTGGCCCATGGCTGTATGCCGTCACATTGGGTGGGCTGCAGAGGTCTGACCAGTCATGCGTAATGACTCTGGTCCCTTGTCCTAGGTGTACAATGCTGGACTGCACTGGAAAGGAGTGTTCAGGAGCTTCTGCAGCTGGTGAGGGCCACCCTGAGCTACTCCAACAGATGGAACAGGCGGAGGAAGGCGGCACAGAGGAGACACCGAGATCATAGTGGGGAGGGGTCGACATTAGGCCTACTATGCCCCTGTTGTACATTCCCCCAGACTAACCCTCACACCCCTTCATCCCACTCTCTCTTGTACACCTTGTCCCATGCCCACCACCACCTGGTATGTGGCCCTTCCCCCACATTGTAAATAGTTTTTTTACTGTTTTTATAATGTTCACTACTCAAATACAGACATATTTGTTATGACAACTGTGGTGGTCTCTGATTTGCAGCAGGCATATGGTGCTTGGCTGCAGTGGTGTGCATGGAGTCGGGGTGGTGTAGGCCTGGGCGTGTTTGTGTCCGGCAGGGACCCACCTATGGTCTGGGTGGGGACTCAGACCTGTCTGTGGTATGTGTGTTGTTCCCTGTGCACTGGATGCCTGTGTACAGTGGTCCCTGGTGCATGCACTGTGTCCCTGGTGCCCCATCAGTATGTCCATGACCCATTCAGCTGGACCCTTGCATGTCTGTTGTATGCATGGTCTGCTGGCATGTCACTGGTGGTGTCCATGCTGGCCACCCTCTGGCCACGGCACAATGGCGGCTTGCCTCCTGTCACCAGTATGGTGCATGTCTGCCTCAGGTGGCACTCTGGAATATGTTGTTGTTGTCCCCCTCCATGCTGTCACTGGTGTCTGTTGCAGGGTCTGTGTTCTGATGTTCGTCACTTGTGCTCCGACCGCATGTTGGTGGTGGACGGCTTCATGGTGCATGCACAGGATGGCTGGTACACCTGTGCCATGATGGGGTGCAGGCTGTGGGTACACAGCCTCAGTGGTCACACACCAATGGCCTTTGTTGCCCCTATTGCATCCCTGTGTTGGGGTGCCCTTGGGTCAGGATTGGTGTTTGTCCATGCCCTGTTTCGCATCCTGTGTGGCGATACCTCCATGCACCACTGTGGGTGGTTGTACTGGCTGCTGGGGCTAGTGCTGGGACAGGGTGTACTTGGGAGGGTGTGCAGGGTGCCATCCTGCTGGTGGTGGGGTCCAGGGAAGGCCTTGTCACATGCGGGGTCCCTCGGTATCGACGCAGGGTCAACCTCTCTGCTGTGCGGGGGCTATGCAGGGTGGCACTGTGTCTGCAGTTGTTGCATCAATGGCTGGTGCTTCCCACTGCCAGATGCTCACAGTGGGCTGCCATGCAAGGCTCCATGGTGCACAGGGTTGCATTGTCACAGTGGAGGTGGTGGCATGCATTTTGTACCATGCACTGTTGGGCTCTGCTCCTGGGCCGGGTGTCTGAGGATTGCTGTACAGGGTGTGCTCTGCATTGGTCAGATGGGGTGGCATTGGGTGGCCAGCCCTCCTTGTGTTATGGTCACTGCTTGTCAGGGGATGTGCTGGGGCACTGTGCCCCAGCTGTGGATTCGGTACTGGTGTTCATGGGTTGGTGGTCCATCCAGCTCACCACAGGTTGTGCAGTTCATGGGGTGCGAGGGGTGCTGTGTGCTCCTTGGTCCATGGCTTCCATGGGTGGTGCACCCTTGCATTCTGTCCCTGTCCCTGCACATCCCTGGTTGTGCTACTGTGCTACTACCCTGCTCCACTGTGCATCCCTGGTTGTGCTACTGCGCATCAGCCCTGCTCCACTGCACATCCCTGGTTGCGCCATGGTGCAGTTGGTGTGATATTCAGTTGTGTTGTGCAAGTGCACCTTGGCCTGCGATGTGTTTGAATATCACGACATGTTGCACAGGGTGCACTGCACTTGCACCTGCTCCTGCTATTGCGCTACTTTGTGGCACAGTCTGAATATCTGGGCCTATATATTTACATAAAACTTGGTTTGCATGATAACTGCCCAATACCCCCAGACTTCACAGGTTATAGCATACCAGCGACTAAGAAGAAAAAAAATGGCAGGCCTAGTGCTGGCTGATCACTTATTTTAGGATATCATTAAATATTTCAGTCGTCCAATTGGAAACTGTGTTCAAAGAAATACAAATTTTAGAATTAGATAAAAGAGGAAAAAATAATTATATTAAATGCTTATCTACCCCCAAATGGTAAATCCCTGACCAATAATTTTGGTTTCATTTAAGGAACAAATGGTATCATTAGTAGATAAATATGAGAATGAGCCCACAATATTTTTGAGACTATAATGCACATATACCAACTACTTTATCAGCTGTGTAAAGGGTATGAGTATAATAAACTGTTGACTATGCTATGAAAGAAAGTCTAGGGATAAAATAGTGAACAAATGAGGGAAATTAATATGTCAGATAATGGAAGAGCATAATTTTAATCTGATAAACGGAAGAACTTGGGGGTGGGAGATTCAGAAGGAGAATTTACATGTAGGCCAAAATGGACCATCAGTCATAGACTTAGTCTGGGTAAATATGGAAGCTGCAGAGATATGTGGAAATTTAACTATATTATCCCATCCAGAATCTTCGCATTTACCTATATATACTGTATGGAATACTGAGATGATGAGAGACAAAATAACAGGAAATGAAGAACAAGCACAAATTATAACAGTGAACTCTCACGTGCAGAGGCAGGGATCTATAATTAATACATTTGGAGAAATATTAAATTCTGATTATAGGATAGACTTAAAATCCAAAGTACGAGAAACTATGAATCATTCAGATTTGACTGAGTTGTGGAAGCAATTTGGCTCCACTTTTTATAGGAAAACAATAGAAAGACAGGATAAAACAACACGGTTTAATAACACATGTAAGATGGAAAAGAGGAAATTAAATAGACTAATACATAAATATAGAAAGAATCCTAATATTGTTAACAGAAAGGCTTTGAATAGTGGAAGGACTAACTATAAATCATTATTGGAAAAAAGAAAAACAAATTATCATCAACAAATGCGGTAAAAACTTAGGCAAACTATAGTTAAAAGATATAAAACTATTTTGGTTATTAGTATCTAGAGGTTTTGGCATTATACTAATAAAGTTATAGCCACAATTACACCAGATAAGGGAAGAGCACTTTGCGAACTTGTATTTTCTGATGAAGAACAACATAGATATAAAATAATATACTATCCCTTAGAGATGTTTCACGACCATTTTTATTACAAAAGAGGAAATAACTGAAGCTATAGGAAAAACATCATTAAATAAAGCACCAGGTCCAGACAAAATTTTGACAGAAATGTTTAGATCATTTAAGGAATGGTGGGTACCGGTCCTGTACACAATATTTAATTGTGGCTGTCAATCTGACATATTTATAGAGACGTGGTCAGGAAGTATAATTTGTCCAATTCTGAAGAAGGATAATATAAATAACCCAGATATGTGTAGGCCAATAAGTCTCCTTGATTCATCACACAAAATTTTCTCAAGGATGATTCTGCAGCATCCACAACATTGGGCAGAGGAAGAATTTATTGGCAGAAGCACAAAATGGATTTGGACAGCCCCAATCCACAGTTCAACATTGTTATATTTTAAGTTACCTTCTGTGGAAATATGTCACCTTGAAAAGACAAAATTATATTGTTGTTTCATGGATTTAAAACAGTGTTTGATTCAATAAGTCAAGTTATGTTGTGGGAGAAATTACAGGCATACAATATTGACCCAAACCTCTTGAGAATCATAAGTACATTACACCAAAAACATGGTTAAAAGTGAGATATGATCGAATGGAAATTTAACTTCACAAAAAAACTAATTTAGGAGTGAGACAAGGTGTCTTCTTGCTCCTTTATTATTCAATCTGTATATAAATTGATTTTGATAGATTTGATAATCTGGAATTTCATTCTCCAGCCATATTGAACAATAAAGTTTCTTGTCTGCATACACGGACAATATAGTCCTATTATCAACTTTAAAACTTGGACTGCAATGAAAATTGACATATTTTTCAGAACTGTGTAAAATTACCAGAATACAAATTAATAGAGAAAAAACAAATATGATTGTATTTGGTGCTAGGACTAAATCTTTACCAACTATTGTTTTAGATGGAATAAAGTTAAAACAGTAGTTACGAATATCTGGTGTGGTATTTTCTCAGAATTATAGATGGAAGCAACATATAATAAATCAAACAAAAAATTAAATATTGCAACAAAAGCATTTAAGAGGTTCAATTTCAACTATGGACAGGGTCAGTAGAAGGCATATTGAGAACTCGAATGCTAAGATAAAGACAAATACTCTATGCCTCTGAAATATGGGCATTGGAAAAAGTGAAAACTCTGGAAACAGTTATTAACCAGTCATGCAGATATTTATTGAGAATTCCACAACTGTACTAGCTGACGTTTTAAGACATGAACTTGGGCAAAATTCACTGAGGAATCAAACCTGGAAAAAGAACAATGTTCATTTTGAAATTATTTCTTCTGCCTCCTCATCGTTTACAGTGAGCATGTTTGGAAGAGGAAATACAATATAATCAAAGGATCTATACCACCGACTATAACAACAATTAAAAAGGTTGTGCTCCTTTTGGGGTTGGGTCAGATATTGAATGTAAATCTATATTAGACCTTAAAAGAGATAAAATGCAAATTAAGACAAGGTTAATAGATACAGAATGGTCAGAGGACCATATTAAAACATCACGCTTAGTCAGCTTTAGATGGTATAAAAAATTTAAACTACTAGAGGGTTAGTAGAATACTTGACATTATTAGTGGATTGGAATGAAAGAAGAATTATAACAAGATTCAGAATGGAATTATAACAAGATTCAGAATGGAATTATATCCAGTGAATTATATTATGTTGAGACAAATGAGAAATGAGGTTAAAACTGCATATTGTAATTGCATTTATATTGTCGAAGATGACTTGAAACATATTGTTCTATACTGTCCACAATATAACAACCAAAGAAAACATTGGTTGGGACCTGTTTTGGCAACCCTCAGTCTTCCCTCTGATCAGATCCTTCTGTTTCTTTTTAACTCAAATGATGTTGGAATTTTGAAGAGATTAGGTCGCTATCTAATAGCAATTACGTATAGGACTGAGATGCATGATAAAAACACCTCTTGTATGAGGACTATTTAGAGCTTTGTACAATTATTTTAAGTTACCTGCATAACTACAAATGAGATTTGTGGAAGTATGTATGATTTCTGATTGTGTGATTACTTATTTTAGTTTTTAATTATAAAGACATTATTGTCGAACAATAAATTTCTACCTACCTTACTGAATTATTGTTGAACTGCCCTGGCAGTGCCATATATGGCTAGCAGTCAGAGAATTAGTGAGTCTGGGGCTTGTCCTCAGGAAGAGAACATCTGCAGCATAGGACAAACCTGCATTATTATATTTTATGTAACCGCCTAGTTATTTGCACGGTCCAGATGGGGTCTTCACCAGCAGCGACCAAAGGATTTGGCAGACGACAGAGAAGGTAAGAGGTCCTTTAGTGGCAGACCAAATAACCAAAATGCCACACGCTTTTTAGCCATTCTCACTTATATTAAAAAACTTCAAACTGGTATGCAGGACTGGAATGCAGGCTGGATTACAGCATTGAAATCTGGTAGAGTATTTATGGCAAAAGTTCAGACTTTAAAACTGTTGCATTCCATTGTTTCCGAAACATATTTCAACTGCAGCATTTTAACTGTGTTTTATTCAGTATACAGTTCAGTTTCTTCAAAAATAAAACTACACTCTAGCTAAAAACACATTTTCTTTCAAGCTGCTAGAAACACAATATAAATCTCCATACCAGCAATTATAAAAATAAGGACAGGTAAGCTTGTTGTTATGGATTTTTACACACACACCCTAGGTGTGTGATGACACATAAACCTCGCTTCACTCACAAGTTTCAGGTCATACACACACCTCAGGTGTTGAAAATAAACCATAACACACACTTACCTATCCATTATTCTTTGTTTAATGGATTATAATGCAGTCCATGGTGGCAATGCCAGGATGGACTAAAACTGTCTGCACTCACAGGAAGAACCTTTCCCTTACATCTAGGAATGGGTAGAACTGGGGCAATTTACTTTTCATTGTTTTCATTTTGCAGGAAAAGGAGTGTCCCACAAGGTCACTTTGTGATTACCATGTGAACAAGGAGGGTTCCTGCACTGAGGTGGCACCATGTTGTGAGGCTAGGTGGACACTCTAGCATAGGCAGGGCATGACTGGTGTATGGATAACTTTGGTGGATTTCAATGTACAGCTGGTGATAAGCTAATGTTGGATGGCACCTGCATTAAAGGTGTGTGGATGTCTAATCTTGGTGGATGTGACTTAATATTTTTGAGATAACTCCACTGGCAAGTTTTTCCACTACAATGAGGTCAGTGTGATACCAGTGATCCACATATGCCACTGTGGTACCATGCTGCATGACCATTATGATATCACTAGCATAATGCATTGAATGAGACCATTGTATTACCACTGCAAGTGCACCCATTGTGCTACCATTGACACGTGGTACCACAGTAGTCACAATGGTAGTGCAATGGAACTGAAACAAATCCATTCGATATCAATTGCAGTGGTATCACACTGGTATTTGCCATTGTGTTACCACAGCTTGAGTGTTTGCCACTGTGTTACCACTGTGTGTCATCGGCACTGCCAGTGGACACAATGGTATCACACTGGATTTGGAACGAAACCACTGTGATACCAACAGACAGTGGTATCACAATGGTGCAGATTGGTACCACTGTGGTACCAGCAGAGGTGGTGTTACTCAGTGAATTACCACTATCTGCATGGTATCACAATGGTTACAATGGTATCACAATGGAATTGGAACAAATCCACTGTGATACCATACATGAAACCCACAATGATACTACATTGGAAATCGAGTGGTAGTACAATGGTAAAGAACAGGTATTACAATGGTATTCCAAAGAAATTTTTGTAGGTCATCAAAGTCTGACTTCCTAGATTTTAGAAGGGCAGACTTTAATTGAATGAGGGAGCTGGTCCGTGACAAGTTAGTTGGAGTGATCAGCATCAGGAATGTGGTGGAAGGATGGGAGGCAATCTAGAGGGCCATTATTGAGGCAACAAAGTCATGCATGAGAATAGTAATCATAAGTAACAGGTATAACCTGGTTCTCTGGAAAGGTCAGAGAAGGAGTAAGAAGCAAAATAAGGCCTTCACCAGGTTCAAGGAAAAACAAGGGAAGGAAGATTGTTGAGAGCACCAAATGAGAAAAAGGAAACCAAGAGAGTGGTCAGAGAAGCAAAGGCAGACAGAGCTACATATTGAAGGAAGTCAAGGGCAGGAAGAACAGTTCTTTAGCTATATTAGGGAAAAATTAAAGAAGGGAGGATAAATTGTGAGGCTGGCAGAGGAGTACAGGATAATTGAGGAGAATGGGCAGAAAGCAATCATTCTTCATGACTATTTCTGCTCTGTATTCACAATGGGAAATGGATAGCCTCGGCCAGAGATGGGAATTAAGGTGGCTGTAAGAGAAATCCCTGAGATAAGGCAGCAAGTGTTTGCCAGTGTGAGGGTTCATAAATGTTGAGCAGCCCTAAAGATAGATAAGGCCCCAGGGCCAGATGGGATGTATCAAATGGTACTCAAGGAATTGACAACAGAACTGAGCCCTGGTAGGCTTATTCAATAGTTCAGTTCAGACAGGGGCAGTTCCAAAAGACTGCAGGGTAGCAGATATAGTCTTGCTCCATAAAGGGGGACAAGAAGCAACCAAGTAACTACAGACCTGTCAGTCATACCTCTATTGTGGGTAACCTAATGGAAACACTAGTCATAGTAGACCTCATGGACTACCTGGAGAGCAATGGACTCCATGTTTAAACTTGGGTTTGTGGCAGGGAGGTCTTGTCAGCCAAGCTGCTAGTATTCTTTGACTGGCTAACAAGGGTAGTGGATAAGTGCCACACTGTGGAGTTACCCTACCTCGATTGTAGCAAGGCTTTCAACTCCAGTGCCTCACAGAAGGTTACTGAAGAGGCTAGGTGGTACGGTGCAGTGAAGAACACAGATGGATGACTGAGGATGTTGGAGGGAGACAGCAGAGAACTGTGGTTAACTAAGCAATCCCAGCAATCCGCTCCTATAGAGGCCCCAAATGGATCAATGAACTACCCACAACCATTGAGTGCAACAAGTTCCGTCAATTCAAAACTGGGCTCAGCTCTCACTTGGACCTTGAAAATGTCTCTTCCTGTTCTACCTAATACTGACCCTGCAGAACTCTAGATCACCCTCTCCTATCCCCCTGCACTCCCCACCTGCCCCCCCTTGTGCTACCCTGGCCCTACCCTCCCCTACCCATCCCCCCATACAAAGCCTACACTGGCAGCTCCCACACCAACTCTCTGTGGCCTAAGTCCTTTTAACCCCACCAGTCGCTACACTCTTCACCCTCTGCCACTCCCATTGACAAAGCTTACCCTGGCTGCTTATCTCTACCTCTCATAGTGAATCTACCTAGCACTTAGCACTTCTCTTAACACTGCACCTCACTCATGGAGTGATGTCTATGTCTGCGCTTTCTGGCTGAAGAATAGTGTCATCATCAGTTGTTCTCAATTACCTGTGTACACTGAACAACCCTGTATAGGAATGCCATTTTATGCTCTGTAACCCTCATAAAGCAAATGTCATATAATGCAAATCAATGTCATGTTATGTTACTCTGTTTGTCTTGTATTGTACTGACGGACTTGAAACCTTTGTAAACAAGCCTTAGTGCAAAGGTAGTAATACAAAACTGAAATAAAAATAAATAAAAATCAGGGCTGGTCCAGTGGTGTAGAGGGCTGAGGCACTGGACACCTTACCTCTGGCCATGCTGGAGACCTGTGTTCTGAAATGAGCACAGATTGTCGGAGGTCGGCATGGGGGATGGGGTGCAAGACTGAGCTGCTAGCTGGCAGCTCTCCTCTCTGGGAGGATCTGTGCTTCCCTCGGCTCTTGGCTGCTTCATGGTGGAGGCCAGGAGGCAGCACAAGCTGAGGGAGATAGGGCGCTAGGCCAATGGGTGGGGGAAGAGGCCATCACAGGAGCAAGAGGGCGCATGAGCACTCTCCCTGCATGCTCCTCTCTGTCTGGGGCCTTGGGGAATGGGAGAAAACCTGGAGGAAAAAGATGGAGCTGCAGCAGGATGAAGCCACCAGGCCAGCTCCAGGGGTCCACCAGGCACACATAGCATTAGAAGCCCCTGAAAGAACCCTGGAGACCAGTAGGTTGGTGGACAAGCAGCTGTGGCTCTGTCGAGAAGGATAAATAGCTAATGGACATAAAAAAACAAAGTCAAATCAGAAGAGATGGAGGTCACCAGTGAGGTGTCACATGGATCACTCCTGGAACCATTCCTTTTCATTATGTTCATCAGCGACATGGAAGAAGGAATTCAGGGCAAGATGTGTCTTTCTGCAGATGGCAGTAAGCTCTATGGCAGGGTAGACAGTGAAGAGGGTAGGGAGATGCAGGACATTTCAAAAGATTAGGTAGGTGGTCAGAGATTTATCAGTTAAAATTTAATGTCAGAAACTGCAAGGTCATGCATATAGGGAACAAGAACCCCAGGACAGACTACTGGATTGGGATAAAGCTGGGCACAGCCTCTGAGGAAAGAGACCTAGGGGTCATTATCAATAACTCTAAAACAATCAACCCAGAGTAACAAGGCCTGCAGTAAGGCAAACATGGTGCTTGGTTGTATAAAAGCAGAAATTGACAGCAGAAGGAAGAAGGTATTGCAACCACTCAGCAGATCACTTGTGAGGCCCCACCTGGAGTAGTGCACCTAGTTCTGGAGTCCTTACCTAAGGAAAGATAAGGACAGGCTGGAGACAGGGCAATGTAGGGTGACCAAAATAATTCAGGGCCAGCAGGGTAAATCTGACAAGGATCATATCAAAGCATTGAACATGTACTCACTGGAGGCCAGAAGAGAGAAAAGAGATGACAGGGACCTTCAGGTTCATGAATGGAATGAACCAGGTAATCATAGAAACTATTTAGCATAAGTAATGGATCAAAACACAGTATCTTGTAAGGTTTTATTTCTTAAGCCCTTTCCTGGGGCTCAGGACGCTGTACAGAATACAGGTAAATGAAATAGAATTATAATTGAACTAAAAACATAAAACAACATCAACAAACATGAACACTAAATAAAAGGAAGATCACTGAATCCCAAATGTTTCTGTAAAAGGTGAGCCTTCAGACCCGTTTGAAAACTTCCACCAAGAGGGACTCCTCAAGCATGTGGAACGTGAGTTCCACAGGACCGCACCACCACCACCACCACCACCTCAAAGGCATGATCACCTAAGGTTTTGAGCCGGGCCCTTGAAACCACCAGGAGGACCTCCTTGGCAGAGCAGGAGGAGCGGGCAGGAGTCAGAAAGTCTCACAGATAGCCCGGACCTGTACTGTATGGGGCCTTATAAGTGAGTAAACTTACCTTGAAGGAGATCTTCCATCTCACCGCAACCAATGCAGATTACGCAGGACCATGGTCACCTAACAGGACTTCCAGGAGGCTGTCACCAACTTGGCTTCTGCATTCTGCACTAGCTGCAGGTGGCGCAGGACCCCTCCACTGACCCCTAGACATAGAGCATTGCAGTAGTCTCATCTGGATGTCACAAAAGCATTCACTAGTGATGGCAGATCATCTGGGGGATTAAGGCTTTAATCCGCACAATGTTCCTAAAATGGTAAAAACCAGTCTGGACAACAGATGACACCTGAGCCTCAAATGTCAAGGATCACAACCAGATTTTCACCTTCATGGATGCCAAAAGAGGTACTGTTCCAAGCATTTTAACCTGTGCTGGCCCACATAGTATTTGACTCCCTCTGGTGACCAGACTTGATCACCAGCACCTCTGTCTTACCTGGGTTGAGCCTCAACCAGCTAGAGGACATCCAGTCCAGGATCCCAGCCAGACATTTATTTAGCACCGCCACTACATCACATGTCCCAGGAGCAAAAGAAATATACTGTTGGGTAACATCTGCATAACTGTAAAACTCCACACTGTAACGTCTAATGATCTCACCCAGGGGCAGCATGTACACTGCGAACAACATGGGTGAGAGGACCGAGCCTTGGGAAATTCCATAAAGCAGAGTCTTTGGGTGGAAGGAAAAGCTCCCCATCACCACCCTCTGTATTGTCTCTGTGAGAAAGGGCTTAAACAAGCTGCCAGATGGTGACAGTGCCAGTGAGTCCACAGAGCTCTCTCAGCAATCTAACAATACCGCATGGTCCACAGTGTCAAATGCTGATGACAGATCCGGGAAGACAAGTACTGACCATTCCTCTATCTCTAGCCCTGAGGTGATTATTTTGCACCTTGACCAATGCAGTTTCACTACTGTGTCGAGAGCTAAATCCCAGCTGGAGGGACTCGTAGATGTCAAGGCCTGAGGTGTGCCTCAAGCTGCAGAGTCACTATTTTCTTAATAACCTTACCCAAAAGGGAAGGTTAAGGACGATCTATAATTCACCATGACATCAGGGTCAAGAGACATTTTTTCAGAAGGGCTTTACTAGCACCTCTTTCAAGGCATTCGAAATAGCCCCTCCAAAGTGAACACTGGACTATCTTGGCAAACACTGAGGTCAACAGACTCGACACATCACACCAGATGATGGGTCGGACCCAGTTCCAGTTCACAACATTTGGACAGCAGCTTTGAAATCACCACACAGACCTCTTCCACCCTACTGGTCTCAACTTGCTCCAGGCAAGAGGTGTGCTCTCAGAGACATCCGCTGCATCACCACCTGGCTGAGACTGCTCACTTGGGAAATCGCAGCACTGATGGAGGACTCTCTATCAGAGAAGAACAGAGCAAACTCTTATCACTTAGCTGCTGAAACTTCTCTGTCTAGCTGTAAGCAGGACAGATGGAGTAACCTGTCTACAGTGCAGTAGAGCTGAGCTGGTCAGTTCTTCACTGCATCAAGCTCCCTGGACAGATAACCTGCCTTCTTATGGGAGATTGTCCTCTGATACTCACCATAGTGGATTCTCAGAGCCAGCCAGTCCTCTTCAGACTGCAATCTATGCTAATGGCACTCCAACCTCTGACCTCTGGTCTTCATCTCCTGAGCTCCCAACAATCCAGTGGATCTCAGAGAGGACCTATGTTGTATACAGAGGGACTGGCACAAAAGAATCAAGCGCCGAGGCAACAGTCCTATTATAAGCTACCATTGCCTCACTCAACCTGACCGCGCAAGCAACACTCACTACTGAGGGGTCCATTACAGCCATTAGGCCCTCTGGGGAAAATCCTTAAAGGGCGTGCGGACCAACTCTGCAGGGAAGAGCTCATGGAGGGGCCCCAAATGAGAACTGCATTGTGCAGTGATCCGACCACTCGTCTGGATGGGTTTGAGATCAACTATCTTTTTCATATATATATATATATATATATATATAAGTATTATAGGTCTTTTCATTTTATAGGTAGTTTTCCCACCTGAGGCATGCACGCACACCATGGTGCAGCTCAGCCCTTCCACCCTCCCATCCTTGCTGCCACCTCCTCTGCCTCTATGACCCCACTGGACCTCCACCTGGTGGGACCAGAACTACAGGAGGGTGACAATCCACCCCACCACCCCTGGAGAAGAGAGCAGCATGCTGGCTCTGCTCAATCCCTGCTCTCCCTATGCAGGTACCCCAATGACCAAGGTCATTCCTGAGCCTGGAATTGCCGGCATAGCATGAGGTAAGGCATCCAGTGCCTCAACCATCATTGCCACCGGCCAAGATCAACTATCTGAAACCCCAGCAAGAATAGTAGGTCCAAGGTGTGACCGTGGCTCTGGGTCACAGAAGCAACTACTTGTGCAAAGTCCAGCAATGTCATCAGCTGGAGGAAGTCATGTCCAAACTGCTATGATTTGTCATTGATCCAAGCATTGAAGTCACCCAGAACGAATCACCTGGGTGACTCCAACACTCTCTTAGTGACAAAGTCTGCAATTTCATGCAGAAACTCCTTCTCGTGCCCTGGAGGCCTGTACATGAGAAGGATTCTGCTGCCTGCACCTGGACCCCCACACATGGCCATACATTCAAATGATGACATAGATCCCACTGGGTGCACAGAGAAGTTCGGGTAAGATCTAAAACAGATGGCCATGCTCCCACCCCTGAGCTCCCTCCTCAGGTAGTGCACCACAAAGAACCCGCCAGGACAGACACCTCAAAACTGAGCCAGTACCATCTCCCAGCTAGGTCTCCATAATGCAAGCCAGATCAACTGAGGAAATCAAATCTACTATAATTGTGGTCTTGTTCCTGATCAATCTCACATTGCATAGCACTGCTCAAAGGGGACCAGCAGAGGCTGCTGGTCCAATGACTATCTGCCCGCTCAGTCCAGTGGGAATCCTGGGTATGAGCACCAACCATGTGTGGCCTCTCCCAAGGCCTCATTTTGCCCAGGGCATCTCCTGATCCTGATCGCCCCATGGCTCTCTCCCACTACAGCCTGGTCTCCTGATGCTGCTCACCATCCCACGTTCGGTTCAGTTATGACCTCCCTACAGTGCCTGATAGCTGTAAATGACAACTGGGTATTGGTGAAAGGTGGAGGTCCATCAGCAGGGATCCCAAGAATGTAATCTTCTGGGGTCTGAACCCTACTCACATCCTCTTCCACAATTATCAACCAAATAAGTTAAATTACACCACCTCCTCTAAAATCAATAATAAAATAAGACAAAATGACGTATAAATGCCTAATCCACCCTGTAGCTACACTGCAATCAACCAATCAGCCAACTCTAACTAATACAAATAAATCCTTAACCCATGCAAACCATGAAACATCCACACATCCACTACCTAAACTCTACCTCCACACCCAGATTTTTTTTACAAAACTTAAAAAATAATAAAGCAGGAGAATCCAAACAATATGCTGTTGAAGAGCAATGTCCAAAATGTCCAGCTGCAAAAGCACAGGCATCCCAAACAGTTCATTGGGAGACACCCTCAAACACTGCTCTCACCAATGCTGGAAGAAAGAAGCACTTTGTGCTAAACCTGGCCATAGCAGGAAAATGGTGCTCTCACACTCAAATTCTGAGGGCTGTAAATGTATACAAATGATCCATTGAGCTGTTTCTAAATAAATGCAGGAATCCCAAACAGTTCACTGGAGACACCCTCCAACATTGCTCTCACCAATGTTGGAAACGAATCTACAGCAGGATATGGTGCTCTCACCATCTGAATTCTGAGGGCTGTAAGTGAGTGGAAACTGATGGGGAGAGGTACAAGAAGAACGTGAGAACATTTTATTTTTACAGAAAGGATGTGGCACTATGGAACAATCTGCCAGCTAATGTGGTGGGCGCAAACCATCAATGGCTTCAGACATGGCTGGCACAGAGAGAAGTGCTGCTGTGGTTGATGAGATGGCAGCTGTCACGGTAGGGAGCATGGGGTAGATAGTGAGGTCAGAACCCTGCATGGACAACAGGTTCTGTGTTTGTTAGGGTTTTATGGGCAGACTGGATGGATCAAAGGTCTTTTTGCCATCACTGTCTATTTTATTATGTTTCTGTTTAGCACCACCAGCTCCACCACACCCTCCTCTACCTTCCTCCCTATCCTATCCTTATCCCAAATGACTGATGCTCCAGGAAGGCATCTGCTTGCTCACTTCCTTTCACCTTCTGCTCAAAACCTTCTACACACCTCTAATCATTGAGGCCCCTATGATTAAGATACTTCTTGCCAAGTTTGTCCTGCAAACCCTTGGTGCCACCAAGTCTTCCTGCTCTCTTCCTGAATGACTCGGTCTTGGCAGCAGTCAGGGCACCTGTGCCTCCTTCAGAGGTGTAAAGTAATTTGCTGTTGGAATTTTGTGGGTTTGATTGCCCACATTGTGTCCACCCTGCCTCTCTTTCCCTTTCATCTCCCACCACCATCCAGCCTCCCGGCCAGTGTGGCTTTGGGGAGTGGGGGTGTGAGGTGTGGGGCCAGCTCAGCTGGTGTTCCATTGAGATATCTCTTCTCTTACTGTTACCAGTTGAGCATGGAGCTCCCCAAACATCCTAGATATGGGGCAGTATCTCTCCTTCAAGACAGAACCCTGGAGATGAGCTCCCAGTGGTCTCTGCAGCTGACCACCTCCCCACTGTAACTAGGGCTCCATACTGCCAGCTGTCACCCTATATACAATAATTACTGGACTGCCAGTATTACCCTTCTTCCTTCCACCTGTCTATTACCTTTTAACTTAGGCCCAAACATACCTATAGAGGCAGTTTTGACAGTGGTACTGATTTATACAGTTACCTGCCTGACACGCCTTTAGATGGTTCCTTTTACCAGTACCTTAGATAGGTAGTTAGCTGAGACACAGGAAGTTAGATAGGGTGTTTGTGTTACAGATTCACCTACACAGTATACTATGCTGAGCTATGCCAGAAATGAAGTTTCTAGGTTCCCTTTACACAATCTGCCTAATGCCTATCAAGAACATGTACTGACCTCCAGAGTCACCTGTAATCTTGCAGACTTCATGCTGACACCCTACAGATGCCACTAGGTCAAATTCACCACTCCTTCTCTGTGCCACTCATTCAATGGGATGCAAATGTGAGGAATACTCAGGTAGGGTGGAATTTAGAAGTCTCAGCCCTTACTTCCTGCTGCCCCTCCTCCAATTAGTACAGTACCGATTTAGAGGCCCCAGGCCAAGCAAGTGTCACCCACCTGCCCAAACAACAGGTAATATGGGTCTTACATGTGAGGCTATGGTGCCTGCTCTCAGTTAACCTACAGACAATAATTAAGATATAACTTCAACAAATTTCCTCACAACTTACCCTTCTGTGCTGTTTCAAAAACAAAAGCCCTTTCAATTCCTGTCTGTGACCAAAACAGGCAGACTCTGCTGCTTAAAGTTGTTTGTTCCTTAATAAGTTCAGTGGGGAGCCAAGTGCATTGTGGAGGTGCCAAATTCAGGTTCACAGATTTTAAAGTGAGCTACACTCTGCAGAGAGCCACTGAAGGTGGAACTCCCACTGCATGAGGCCTCCGGGGGAGGTTGTCTCGGGGCAGGGATTGTCCCAGGTTAGCAAAAGGAAGTTGGAGGACCATGGGTAGGGACTAAACTAATGAGAAGGGTGGCAAACTGGCTAGGAGGAAGTACCCAGAGGGTTGTGGTGGTGGAACAGAACTCTCCAGTTCGAGGGATGTCACCAGCAGGTTTCAACAGGTTTGGTGTTTGGCCCAGTGTTGTTTAATGTATTTGCAAGAGACACTGGAGACAGTATAAATGGCAAGATCTGTCTATTTTGCAGATTACTCCAAGCTTTGTGGAAAGGTAGACATGGCTGAGGATTCAGGACCTTAAAGAGACTCTGGCCAGGCTAGAAAGGTGATCTGGAATTTGGCAACTCACGTTCAATGCAAACAGGTGCAAAGTCATGCACAAAGGAAGTAGGAACCAGGAACCAAATACTGTACAGGTTAGGTGGGATACTGGTCACCAAATCTGGGGTAGCCATCTCCAGTGACTAAAAAATCAAAGCATTGCAGGAAAACAGCAGCCAAAGCAAGCAAAATGCTCAGCTGTATTGCCGGGAGGGATCACAAGCAGGAGGAAGAGGTAATTTTGCTACTGCACCGGTCCTGTGCAGCCACACCTGGTGTATGGTGTTCAATACTGAAGACCTTTCCTGAGAAAGGATATAACATACTTGGAGCAGTTCAGAGGAGTGCAACAAAAATGTTTCAGTGACTGCAGGGCAAGGCATATGAGTACAGACTAAAAGACTTCAATATGTACTTACTTGGGGGCATGATTGAAAGTTTCAAGTACCTCAAAGATATTAACAAGGTGAATACAGGGATCTCATTAGCCTTAGTGGGAACAGGACCACAAGAGGACACAGCTATAAGCTGGCAGTGGAAGGTTCAAGAGGAGGTCCAGAGACACTTCTTCACAGAACAGTGGTGATAGAGTGGGATGAACTTTCAGAGGAGGTTGTTTACCTAGTGATGGCAGATGGATTCAAGAGGGAGTGGGACAGTGTGAAGAGAGGGTGAATGGGGAAGGCCAGAAAGGGGTGAAAGGGGTGGGGTCAGGTTTGATTGGGCATGTGGGAGAAGTCTTCAGTAGTTGCTGAGAATTCAGGCAGACTTGATAGACAAATAGACCTTCTTTTGCTGGCAGTTTTCATATGTCTGAATATTCAAAATTTAGATTAGAAGGAAGAAATGGTGTTTTCTAAGTTGGAGGGAGTTCAAGGACACAACAGGTGGCAGGTTTTGAAACACAGAGGCTTTTTGTCTCCAGAGTTGTTTTACTGTCTGTTTTGCTGTTGGAACTTCCTCATGTTGCATGTTATCAAAAGCAAATTGTGTTATAGTGCTCTATTTCTATAAAGAAGCAAATATATCCTATAATAACCATAAAACCATAACCTTTTATGTCAGTTAGTCATTCTGAACTTTCTTGTACAGTATGCAATGTGATCAAACTAAAAACATGACTTACGTGACTATCTTTGCTTAAGTAAACATTCCAGCATAACTATAAAACCAAAGTACTACTTTCTGTATTAGCAAAACATACCACCATTGTCAAAACTCTTCACTGACTAGCTAGAATCTGCTTTATCCTGTCTTTGAGAATTGGTGGGTTCCTCCTTCACGTGTCAATCTTGTAGAAAGAAGGGTGTTCCCTGCATTAACTTTAGCACAATCCCCAGCTGTGCTGTAAAGAGCTATATCTGGGGCACCTAATGCAGCCTAGAGGTGCAGGAAACTGATCTCCTCTTTAGGCGATGCCAGCACCAGCCTACACATTAACTGAATGGTGTGTGATAGAGCAGTGCAGGCTAGATCCCTTCCCTGAGAATAAGCACATTCTTACAGTATCGGAACTAGTGCGTGCCTGGATAGCACTACATGTAAACGCACCACTAAGCAGGCTCGCCAGTGCTGTGTCACCAAGCAACCAGGTCAACTTTAATAACATTAATTATCAGTGCTATAATGTCAGCCCAGGGGGCAGTCTAGGTTTGGGAGAGACCCTGGGACAAGTCTTCACTGGCTCAATGGAGGTGGGTATGTTGTGTAGGCCATACTTTCCTGGGTGGGTGGGCAAACTGTGTTATAGGGCTTTCTCTTTTGGAAGTAAATATATCCAATAATAATCATAAAACCAAAAACACTTCATACCAGTTATGAGTCAGAACTTTGTACATTATGCAGTGTGATCAAACTGAAAAGCAGTGTGATCAAACCAAAAGTATGTAGACAGCACCACCAAGCGGGTTCTCCAGTGCTATGTCAACAAGCAAACAGGTCAACTTTAATAACACTAATTATCAGTGCTATAATGTCAGCCCACCTCTATCACAGATACACACCACTGTACAGCGGCACATCCAGTTGCTGAGTAAAAATGTTGGGTGTCAGCAGAGACTTTGCCTGTGCCACATGCAGCCATGATTGAGTGCACAGCATACTCAAGGAGCACCCAGTGAGCTGCAGTGGCTGTCGAAATGGTGGTGGGCTGATTTTAAAGTGATGGTACAAGGTCTTAATTAGACTGTGTGGGACTCGCCTATCTACTATCTCAAGAGCTTCTGTTTCACTACCAGGTCCCTCCAATTTGGAAGATTACTTGACTGTAGCAACATCAAGACTGACAAGTGGATGCTCTTAGCATGGTGACAGCTCCCTGTTTGTTGACTACTGTGCAAGATTATACAAATGCTTTTCTCCTCACACAGAATTTGACATTGCTCTTCCACACTACTGTCACTAAGTTTTTGTGATACAGAAAGAATGTTGTACAGTGCATCTTATGATTTAATATTGCTTCTGTGAAGAACTCTCAGAGGCAATCATTAGAGTGCTGTACAAAGTGAATGATAAACAAATAAAACTCCCTCATCCTATGACTGTCCTCCAACCATGCCACACCATAAGGGAGGGAAGTCAGGTGTATGAAAGGGGAAAGGTAACCCTTCTACTACAACACAGGTGATCTTTATGTGTATCAATGGAAAATGTTTCAATGTTTTCACTTTAGCATCAAAAATATGTTACTACTTATAATTAGGTGTTTTGAGTGCCACCAGATGGATTTTCTGTATGTACAGATTTACATGTAAGATAACAGGAGCATCTGTTACACAGAAACATAGACAATGATGGCAGAAAAGACCAGAGGTCCATCCAGTCTGCTCAAGTTCCTATAACCCCTGGATCTGTTAATTTTATTTACATTTTTATTCATTTAGTTTTTATTTATCAAGTAGAGAGACTAGACAAACAGTCACCTATTTTCAGGTACAACCTGAGTTGTTACAACAGGGAGAACAGTACGATAACTGACAGCAACAGTACATGCATACTTTCAGCACATACAATGTCCGAGGTACAGAGTACAACACAATGTGGATATATTTGTATAAAGGTAACGACAAGTACAAAGCAAGATACAAGCTACATAACAAGAAATGCTGAAATAAACAAGTGCAAAAATCATAAGGGAGACAAAAACATTATTACTACCACGTTTCCAAGAAAACCACACAGACAGAAACCAGCTATGGGCAAGAGCACACTGAAGATTTATGCAGGTAATTACAGTAGCAATTAAAGGAAACCTGAGTTGATTGGTATTGTTTGGAACAGAATTCCAAAGTCTGGGGCAAAACAGGAGAAGGTGATATCACCTAGTTTCATTCTTGACTTGGGTATGGACAGGAGGTCATAATCAGAGGCTTTTAAGGGCTAAATACCTCTACAGAGCAGGACAAGTGAGGCAAGAGATGAGGGCAGCTGCATAATATTATGGATGACACATTCCAGGGTAAGGCCACATATTCCTGAGGGAGAGCCCTCCAAGTTTAAAGTACATTTAGTGATGGGCATAACAATTTGAGGCTAACTAGGACAAAAAGGCAGCTGTTGTATGTCATGTCCAACTTCTGTAAGATGGTTTGTGTAGATAGTGAAACACATCCCATGCAGATGTTAGTGGAGTAAATTTGTGACTGAAAGGGCATATCCAGAAGTAAATGGTCTGATACCTTTATTGACCAAATTAGATGTTGCAGAAAGAAAACAATGTCTAAGCTTTTGAAAAAGGGTATACTGAGCCAAGTTTCATTTCTACAGTAGGTCCATCCGCACTGGGTCGGAATAGTGCCTACAAGAATAGCATGGTAAAGAACCATGTGACAATTCTGTTTTTGTGGGGGCTGTGCCCCACACCCTGAACTGAAGGATTCTCACTCGGAGGGAATCGATCATGGGGTAGGTTAAATTTCATGTGGCCATGGAAAACTGTTTCCACGACCCCACACAACAAAAATAAGTCCACAGTGCACAAAAGTTGGAGACCAGGATTAGAACACTGGTCTCCAATGCCACTGGCCAAGCCACTCAATGCCCCAGTCCACCATGCCACAGTAGCAGCTTGGCCAGCCTCCTGGATCCTGATGCCCTGAGTGCTTTTAAGCACCATGGACAGCAACCAGGGGAGTGATTACTGAAAGTGCTGTAAATCCCTCTTGCTGTCTGTGTTAGTGTTACAGGAACCAGCACTCCTGTTGACTGGAGCTATTCCTGTGGCGCTAATTTAACCGAGTACTGGTGCATCCCAGGGAAGAGAGAGATTGTATGGGAGCACTTTAAAACCTCATCAAAAATAAAGTTAGTACATCTTCAAATAGGTCAACTCAAAATAAATACAACGGACACCAACAGTAACTGCACAAAGTGCAAAAGGAGGGACAAAGTATCCAGGGCTTAATGATCTTCCCATGATAATGTAATTCTGTGACTACCATGGTAGGGATTATATATTGTTGGGTTGTTTTGTTAATATGCATTGGTGATTATTTGTGATCATTTCTGCTTACATACAGTAAAACCAAAATATCAAACCAGAATCAAAATTAAAATTAAACCAAGTTCCACCAACATGTCCCCCATCTAAAATGTGTCATGGTTTCCACTGTCCGTGTTAACAGGGGGATCTGCTATGGGGTATCAGGCTTAATTGAGCCATTTGAAGACCCAGCCTATTGGAATACATAATGCAATAACACCTACAGCAAAGCAATCAGAACACTGGGGTGCATTAACAGGGGCTTTGACAGCAGAAGGGAGGAGGTTATTACACCCTGTACACAGTAGGTCACTTGTGAGACCGCATCTAGAGTATTGTTCCTAGTTCTGGGGTCCACACTTGAGAAAAGGACAGGGATAAGCTAGAATCGGTGCAGAGAACCTCAAAATGATCCAAGGTTAACAGGATAAGACATACAAGGAGAAACTCAGGAACCTCATTATGTTTACACTGGAAGATGCCAGGGAGAGGGAGCTATGATAGAACTGTGACAGAAATGGTAAGGAAAGAGTTAATGGTTTGGATTCTCTAGCTGGTGTTTTTAGCAGTTTGGAAAAAAACACACACAGGCTAAAATCCAAATTCCAGCTTGTGGATGCTGCTGGAATTTGCAGTCCTCCTAGCTGCTAGATTAGAGCTGGGTCATAAATCTTGGTGGGCATCTCCATACACACACAGACCTGCAGACATACACAGGCTAGTTTGAATGGACTGGGTCATTCAAATATAAACTGAAGGTTAAAATGGAATATAATTGGTCACTGATTGGTGTTCAGTCTGATTGGGACAATTAAATACATACATGTTAGATGGTTGGTACATTCAGAGGGAATAGGCATTACCTATTTCAGGAGAATATATAAGAGGCTGAAAGACAATGAAGGGCTCTCTTTGCTTTGGAAACTGAAAGGGAAACATAAGTTTGGAGCCTACCCTTGTAGCTATGTCCATGGGAGCTGGCAGTTAGAATAGGGCACAGCGTCTCTTGTAAGGACAGGAAAGGGTAAGTTAGTACTAGCATATTTCAGTAATAGTCTTCTACTTTTGCCATCTGTTATTTAAAACATTTGTTTACTTTTCCTGTATCAGTGTTATTCTCTTGTGTTGTAAATATATATCCTGTAAATGCTCAGTGCACTTTCTATTAAGTGAAAAGCTATTTATTTGCTCAACAGTTGTGACTGTGATGTCATTTTCTAAGGTAATATTTGGTTTCCACTGGCTGAGGTAAACTCTGCATAGCATCTGCCACCGAGAGACACACTACCAGACTTTAACTTATGCAGTTGCATGCTTGATTATTCAAGTTTGTAAGCTTGAAGGTTGGTGCTGGAGACAGTCCAGCTGGTAGCAGCAAATACCTGAGGACAGATACCTCTCTAAAAGCTGTTTCAGCACAGAGGAGAGGTGGTCGCTACATATTGGTTGGCAGCGGTGGGGTGATGATAGCGGACTGCGAGTACACACTGAGATACAGAGTTTGCCAGTGGAACAGTTATACTTAGCATTGCAAAACAGGATACATAAGAGAATACATTTGTGCAACAGTTTTATTTGTTTTAGTTAGCACAGTATAGTGTAGCAGTAGAGAATGAGTTCACGAGTATGACTCACTTACTGTGCCACAGCTTTGTGAAAGGTGCCAGGAAAAGGATTCAGCTGAGGGTCTAAAACAGAAGAATAAGGCAGACCTCATAGCTGCCTTGGCAGATGATCTGAAGCAGACAGTCTCTGGGGGGGGTCATTAACTGATGTGGCAGACCTCCCAAACCAGCTTGAGGCCCCGGCGACTTCAGCAGCTGTTGTTGCAAGAGAAGGTGCTGGAGGTGAAAAGACTGGATGCTGAAGCAGAAGCAAGAAGGTTGGATGCAGAAACAAACGATGGAAGCAGAGACCAAAGACTGGAAGCAGAGGAAAACTGGAAGAAAAAGACTGGCAGACAGAGAGAAAGAATGTGAAGAGAGAGAAAGAATGTGAAGAAAGAGATAAAGAACGTGAAGAAAGAGAAAAGAATGACAGCATGAAAAGGAGATGATGACCCTGCACAGTCAGCAAACCGTGAGTAATGGTGGAGTGAGTTTACTCCATGAAGCCAAATGAATTCTAAATTGTTCTCCCAGTTTAAAGAGGAGATGACCTTGACTAATTTTAAGGTCATTTGAGAGATTATGTGACCAATTAAAATTGACTAAGGCTTCCTGGTCAACTTATCTCACACCCTTACTTACGGGGAGAGCTTTGCATGCATTTGCTAAAATGAGTAATGAAGACTATGCTGATTATGATAAAGTTAAAACAGTGTTGCTGAAATGTTTTGAATTAACTCCTGAGGCTTATAGAAGGAAATTTAGGAGTTAAAGAAAAGACCAGAAGACAGTTATGCAGAACTGCAGGTTCAACTGTATATTTACCTTGATAGGTGGATGGAGGGGCTGAAGCAACCACTGTGGAACTGTTTAAAGATGTATTGGAGAGAGAACAATTCCTTAAAATTGTACCTAAGGACATGCGTGTATCGCTCCTAGACAGGGCATGCACCTCTTCAACAGAGGTGGCAGGAAGCGCTGACATGTATTCTGTCTCAGCCAGCCATACACATAGCGTAAGTCTTATGGTGGGGGGAGCACATGGTTATAAGGGATCCCATGGGGCAGCCCAAAGGAAACCAGCCTGCACCTGAGCCCAAAGTAGATCCCTCGGGTTCTAAGGGGACTCAAGTAATAGGATCCAAGAAATGTCATATTTGCAATCAAGTGGGACACTTGAGATATAGCTGCCCCAGAAACTGGTTAAGGGCAGAGATATGGGGGCGGGGGCAATCAAAAGAGCACTGGTGTGTTTGTAGGTGTGTCCAGTCTGAAGAGCCACTCTCCTCTGATGAGAATCTGCATCCCATTACAGTTAATGGAATAGTAACACAGGGACTGTGGGACACAGGAGCTGACATCTCCCTGGTGAGGCAGGATCTCATCCGGGCAGAGCAGATGGTGCCTGGGAAATACTCTAGGGTCCAGGCATTCACAGGCCACCAGTCCACTACCAATGGCTAGAGTCTTCCTGAGCTGGAAAGGGGCCATGGAGAAAAGGAGGTGGGGTTGTAGAGGACCTACCTGTAAATATGATTGTGGGGAAGGATTTGGACCCCAGGAAAAAACTGTGTGTGTTGTAACTCGTAGTCAGGCACAAGGGCAAGCTTCTGAGGGTGAAGAGGGGGTGACTCTGGGTGGTTCAGCCACACCCTCAGCAGCTGAGGAGGTGTCTAGCACAGGAGAGAGGCTGGCTAGAAGCAGCAGTCCAGAACCCCAGTCACAAATAGAGGAGCCCACAGGACTTCCTTCTGAAGGGGACTGGGAAGGGTCAGACAAGGGCAGCTGAATGCTGCACAGTGAACTGACCTACCTTGCAAAACTGAGGGAAATAGCTCATAGAGCTGACAGTCCTCAGGGGGGTAAAGAGTCCATTTACTGGAACAATGGGCTGTTGTACAGAGACCGTATAACAGAGGAAGGGCTAGACGGTGAGGTACTCCAGCAGCTGGTAGGTCCCTAAGGTTCACCGTCAGCAGCTTTGGCCCTCACCCATGATATCCTTTTTCAGGGCACTTGGGGTGAGGCACACTAAAAGCATCTAACCAACAATTTCTTCTGGCCGGTATTGGCAAGGATGTGGCAAAGTTTTGCAGGACTTGTCCACAGTTCCAGTGGGTGGGGAAAATGGGGACAAGGCCAAGGCAGCTTTGGTACCTCTGCCCATTATTGATGAACCTTTCAAGAGGGTAGCTGTGAACATAGTGGGGCCTTTGAGCACCCCATGTCACACTGGCAAGCGGTATATTCTGGTAGTTGTCGACTATGCCACCAGATACCCAGAGGCAGTAGCCCTAATATCCTCTGAGGCAGAACCAGTGGCAGATGCACTGTTGGGAATATTTAGCCGGGTGGGCTTTCCCAGGAGATACTGTCAGACCGGGGTGCCAATTTCATGTCAGGGTTAATGAGTAGTTTGTGGGAAAAGTGTGGGGTAAAGCAGCTCAAAACCTCCCATACCATCCCCAAGCTAATGGTCTGGTGGAGGATTTAATTCAACCCTTAAGACCATACTAAGGACTTTTGCTGACCAGCATAAAGGGGACTGGGACAAATATTTACCTCATCTCCTATTTGCATACAGGGAAGTCCCACAGAGTCCACAGGGTTCTCACCTTCGAGCTCCTGTTTGGTCATAGGGTGGGGGCCCCTAGATTTGATTCAGGATGAATGGGAGGGATCATGCCTCCCAAGGGGAGTCTGTTGTGGAGTATGTCCTGAACTTCAGGACCCACCTTAGGGAGCTCATGGAGTTTGCTCAGGAGCACCTGGCCACTGCACAACACCAGAAGAAAGTCTGGTATGACCGTGGAGCCGAGCCAGAGAATATGAGGTGGGACAGCAAGTGATGGCACTCATCCCTGTCCGACAGAATAAATTACAGGTAGCATGGGAGGGCCATTCTCCATTGTCCAAAGGTTAGTGATGTCAATTACGATAGAGCTACCGGACAGGAGATGCAAATGAAAGGTGTATCATGTTAACATGCTGAAGCCCTACCATGACAGGGAGGAAATGGTCCTCGCTGATGCAGTGCCCCAGAAGACGAAACTGAGATAGATCCACTGGTGGACCTGCTTGGGAGGGACAGGGTTGCATCCTCTGTGGACAACCTTACCCTCTCGGAACAGCTGATGCCAGCCCAGGTGCGAGAAACTAGGGGTGTGCTGAGATAATTTGAGGACATGTTCACAGGAAACTGGGGTACACCATGATGGCAGAGCACCATGTGGATACAGGGACCCAGGTTCCCTGAAACAGTCCCCCTACAGGGTACCTGAGCACGTTAAGACTGTGAAAGAGGAGCTCAAGGAGATGCTGGAACTTGGAGTAATCCAGGAATCTAGTAGCCCTGGGCATCACCGTGGTATTGATCCCCAAAAGGGATGGCACCACACGATTCTGCATTGACTACTGAGGCTGAATAGCTGCACACAGTCTGACACCTATCCCATGCCCAGAACAGATCAGACCCTGGAGCAACTGGGGAGGCAAGTATTTGACCACAACAGACCTAACAAAGGGCTATTGGCAGGTACCTCTGACCCCTGCAGCCAGGAGAGATCAGCTTTGTTACTCCGCTTGGTTTATATGAATTCAAGGCAATGCCATTTGGAATGAAGAATGAACCAGCAACATTTCAATGGCTTGTAGATCATATTATGTCTGGGGTAGGTGAGTTTGCATTGGCTTATATGGATGATATATATAGCCATATACAGCCAGATCTGGGATGAGCACATCAAGAATGTATGGATGTGCTCCACAGGTTAAAGAATGCAGGTCTGACTGTTAAGGCAGAAAAGTGCCAGATAGGTATGGCAGAAGTGTCCTACCTTGGGCACCGGGTGGGTAGTGGACACATCCGTCCGAGCCTACTAAGGTTGATGCCATCCTGGCCTGGCCTACTCCTACCACCAAGAAACAGGTCAGGGCATTTCTAGGGACAGCAGGGTACTACTGAAGGTTTATTCCCTAGAGAGCGATCTGGTTAAGCCCCTGACAGACTTAACCAAGAAGGGAAAGCCGGATACAGTGAAGTGGTCCTAAGGCTGTGAGGTCGCTTTCAAGAGCTAAAGAAGGCCTTAAGCGGCCCAGCTGTATTAGCTAGCCCCATTATAGTTTAAAGTTTATGGCCCATGTGGATGCCTCCCAGATCATGGGTTGGGCTGTGCTGGCCAAGTTACCCAGCAGGGGAGGAGCACCCAGTTGTGTACCTAAGCCGGAGGCTTTTGCCCAGAGAGGAGGCATACGCCACAATTGAGAAGGAATGTTTGGGAATAGTGTGGGCCTTCAGAAGCTGCAGCCTTAGCTATATGGGAGAGAATTTACTCATGTCACAGATCATAATCCCTGATTTGGCTTCATAGGTCAAGTGGGCAAATGGAAAACTACTACGTTGGAGTTTGGTACTGCAGGCATACAACATGACCATCCATCTTCGCAGTGGCAAACAAAATGCTAATGCGGATGGGCTATCTAGAAAGGGCTAATGGCATGGCTGTATACTTTTGGTACTTTCCCAGAATTGCATGAACGGTTGTGTCACTTGGGTGGCCTAGGGACACACCTTCATCATCTGGGGGAGATGGACAGAAATGGTAAGGAAAGAGTTAATGGTTTGATTCTCTAACTGGTGTTTTTTCAGCAGTTTGGAAAAAACACAGGTTAAAATCCAAATTCCAGCTTGTGGATGCTGCTGGAATTTGCAGTCCCTAGCTGCTAGATAAGAGCTGGGTCATAAATCTTGAGTGGACAACTCCACACGCACACAGACCTGCAGACACATACACAGGCTAGTTTGAATGGACTGGGTCATTCAAATATAAACTGACGGTTAAAATGGAATATAATTGGTCACTGATTGGTGTTCAGTCTGATTGGGACAATTAAATACATACATGTTAGATGGTTGGTACATTCAGAGGGGAATAGGCATTACCTATTCCCAGGAGAATATATAAGAGGCTGAAAGACAATGTAGGGCTCTCTTTGGCTTTGGAAGCTGGAAGGGAAACATAAGTTTGAAGCCTACCCTTATAGCTATGTCCGTGGAGCTGGCAGTTAGAATAGGGCACAGTGTCTCTTGTAAGGACAGGAAAGGGTGTTAGTACTAGCATATTTCAGTAATAGTCTTCTTCTTTGCCATCTGTTATTTAAAAACATTTGTTTACTTTTCCTGTATCAGTGTTATTCTCTTATGTTGTAAATATATATCCTGTAAATGCTCAGTGCATTTTCTGTTAAGTAATAAACTATTTATTTGCTCAACAGTTGTGACTGTGATGAAAGTTTTCTAAGGTAATATTTGGTTTCCACTGGTTGAGGTATACTTCATGTAGCATCCGCCACCGAGAGAGAGACACATACCGATTTTAACTTGTGCAATTGCACGCTTGATTATTCAAGTTTGTAAGCTTGAAGGTTGGCGCTGGAGACAGTCCAGCTGGTAGCAGTGAATACCAGGACAGACACCTCTCTAAAAGCTGTTTCAGCAGAGAGGAGAGGTGGGTTGTCACAAGAACATATAAGTTTCTGAGAAGGGACAAATAGAGTAGATATAGGGGAACAGCTCACCAAGAATGAAATCACTATAACTAGGGGATATGGAGTGGAGACTGGAGAAGGAGGTTTAAGAAAGACATCAGGAAGTTCTTCTTACAGATAGGGTGGTAGAGAAGGGAAATAGGTTTCCAGAGAGGTAGGAGGCAGACACAATGAATAATGGGTTGAAAGCCAGATGAGAATGATACTGGGAGACAATAAGGATGAGATACACAGTACAAGGGATGAGCGTGAATCCAGTAAGGCATTAGGTTGAAGTATGTCACATAGTTGGTACCCAGTGTAGGGGCAGACTTCATGGACAATTTGTTGTTTTCTGCCAGTGCTTGCTATGCACCCATGTAATATGTTATGAGGAGAGGTAGATAGAAATATCTGAATTTGTATCTATTTATTATGTACATTTTAAAGTATGTACTTCTATCCCCCCTTGCTCCTTCTCTCTCTGTGTCTCTCCATCATCTACACCCTTTTGCCCTTACACTTCAAAGGGCAAGAGTCCAGATGGTCCGGATAGCAAGCCCTCTAGCTTTCTTCCCTGTAATCTCCTCCTCCCGCCTGACATTCCTAATCTTTCCTTCTCCTGCTTCTCTGTCCCTGCTGACTGGAAGACTGCCACTGTCATTCCTCTTCCAAAAGGCGATGACCCATCTGCTACTAGCAACTACCTCCCTATCTCCCTCCTCCCTATCATATCCAAAAATACAGAAACAAACTGTCTTATCCCAGACTCTCTCCTTCCTGGACTCTTCTTCCTTCTTCGCCCCTACCAGTCTGACTTCTAGAAGAACCACTCCACAACTACTGCCCTTCTCAGGCTCACTAAGTCCATCCACAATGGCATGGACCACAGCCTTTTACCTCGCTATATTCGCTGGATCTAGTCAAGGCATTTGACACTGTCTCCCACTTCCTATTGCTAGCCAAACTCAAGCTTCCTGCCTCTCTGACATGACCATCAGCTGGCTCTGCTCCTACCTCATGGGCAGGTCCCAGTCAGTCAAAATTGGTGACTCCTCTCCCTCCCTTGCCTATAACCACTGGGGTCCCACAAACTTCTGTGCTAGGCCTCTAATTTTTCTGTCTTCCTCAATGATCTCACTTCCATTTTCTTGTCCACATCCATTCACATGTATGCAGGTGATACAGTCCTTTTCACCTCAGGACCCTCTGTTGATGATGTGGCACGCAGACTCCAGCTCGACTTCAATCAATTTCAGCTCTGGCTATGCTCTAACCAGCTTTTCCTCAATGCCAAGAAGACCATCTCCATGTCCTTTGGCACAAAACAAAGATTCTCTATGCCTCCCCTTCCGCAACCTGGATGGCTCCCCCACTGGAGGATGTTACTACTTTTAGATACCTAGGTATCGGGCTTGACCAACACCTAAACTTCTCTGGCCATGTGGTTGTTATAGTCAAAAACTGCACTTTAAGCTAGGTGCCCTGTACAGGAACCATGACTGCATCCCACTGCCAGCACACTGTGCAATATCCTTCCATCTACAACTGTGCCAGTGTAGTCTACAGTGCTGCCCCAGGCACTACTCTTGCCAGACTGGATACCTCTTCCACTCTTTCTCACTATGTTCTTGACTGTCCCCCCACACTCATCACTGTTCTATGTATCAATCTCTCTTATTTTGTTCTCTTGAAGACAGGTGTCTTGCCCATTGTCCCAACATCGTGAGCAAACTCTGGTTCAGCTCTCTCCTTCCTACCTCTCTGCCTCTCTCTCCTGTCCCCCCGCCCCACACGCCCATGTCCTCAGAAGCTCAAATGATCATACCCTAGTAATCATTCCTGTCTCCACATCCATTGGCCGAGCTGTGGTCAGTCATTGTTTCCTAAAATCTGGAACTCCTCATGCAATTTGACATGCCCTTCCCTGGGTCCTTTCAAACAACCACAGAGGCCTCACTTCCCCTCTTGCAATTGCTCCTAATTTCCTCACCCCTGCTCAACCCACACCTGCCCCACCCTCCAGTTTCCTCTCCTGACTCTCATTTTCCAAGCGGTAAACCACTGTTTGTAGGCACTTACAATCTGACTATCTGACTGCTCAACATTTTTTTCCTCCAGGAGCCTGGCAGGTGGCTCCACCTCGGGGAACTCAGTCTCTGGCCCCACTGTTCCATGCCCGACTCTCCTGGTGATCCCCCATGGTTACCCCCATGACAGGGACGAGGCAAAGGGTGTCAACTTTATGCTCCCCTGGAGACCACATCCAGATTTGGGGGCCGGGATGGGAGATAATGGGGACATAACTGAGCCTGCCAGCTCCATTTCTCCCTCAGTTTTTCTCCTCCCACCTCTCTGCTGAACTTGCCTCCTTATTTATTTATTAAAAATTCTAGGTGCACTCCAGGCACAGAGTAACAGCACAAACACAGGGTTGCAAAAGTACAAAATACAGATAAAATGTAGAATAACAGTGAAAATAAGTAAAACCAAATAAATACATTGTTAAGTTCAGTTGCAGGTCAAAGTAATTCTATGCAGAGCAAGAAACAGAATCATATGGCGAGAGCAGATAACAAGGTAGCAGTTTAGAGATGCTAGGATGGCAGAGGCGAGTACAGGGTTTTGGACAGGTGAATTAAGCTGAGGACCACAGTAACTGTAACTGAGGCTAGGAGAGGGATGCTTAGGTGCTGGATTGGTAGGGAAGAGGCATCTGGGGAATAATTCATGGAAGGGGTGGTACAACAGGAGGAAAGCTACTGTAGGTCGGAGGATAATGTACAAAAGAGAGAAGGAAAGCAGAAAGTTTGCAGAAAAAGGGTAGGGATGGCTGAGTTTAGAGGGAAGACAGGTAGTCACAAGGAGCTGCAAGAAAAGAGGGATGGAAGAAGCAGTTCCAGGGAAGTGAGATGAGCCGACAGGCTTGAATCGGTAGCAAACAGGAAATCCAAAACATTAGGGTGGTGCTGAGAGGGGACACTGGGAGCAAGTCTGGAAGGGGAGAAGTCTGAGAAGCCTTTTGAAAGTAGGGAGGAAGGAAGATAGACAAAGGTCAGAGGGTAAAATGTTCCAGAGAAAAAGAAATAGAAGGAGAAAAAGATTGACCAGAAATAGAGTGGGCTGGGGAAGAGAGAAAATTTGAGGGTCTCTGTGACCAAGGGAGAAGTTAGAGGTGGCCACCTGGGAGAGGTGGGAGGAGAGGTAGGAGGGAGAGAAACAAACCAGAATTTGGCAGTAAAGATGCGCAGTGGACCAGCCTCCTGTGGGACAGTGGTGCGAGTGATAGGGCAGATTAAAGAAGGCAATGGTGGGTAAGAGGAGGGAAGCAGTGGTGAAGTGGCAGAAGGAGTTTAACAGAATATCAAGCTTGCCTAAGGAGGCCTGAGATGCTGTGCCATACACCACATCAGCTTAGTCAAAAGTGTGTAGTATTATTTTGGTGACACGCCATGATGCATTGGTTTTGTGCCGGTAGAGGGCACCTAGTTTAGGGTGAAGTTTGGTGCAGATGGCATCAATGTGAGTGGAGAAATCCATGTGGGAATCTAGCCAGACCCTAAGTATTTGAAAGCCATGATGTTTTCGAGACAAGAACCATCCAAGGAAAAGAAGGTTGAGGGTACTGAAGTGTGGCTAGTTTCTGTCTGGAGCCGAAAGTCATGGCCACTGTTTTTTTTCATTAAGTTTGAGCTTGTTTTCCACAAACCAGGACTGGATAAATCATCCTGAGGGGGCTGCACACTATTTACAGAGGGTCCAGAGAGGAAAAGGACAGTATCATCGGCATACATGTGAATTTCAGCAGATTTGCAGACTGAGGGAGGTTATTTCTGAAAAGGGAGAAAAGGATGGGGCCAAGTATGGAGCCTTGGGGAACACCAGAGAAGATTGGCAGAGGGGGATAAAGCATTGCATAGTTGAATTGACTGTACTCTTTCATGAAGATAGGAATGGAAGTTTTACCACAGGGACAGTGAGACCTACAAAACTGAGAGTTTGTAGTACGAGGATGAGAGACAGAGTCAAAAGCTTTGCCAGGTTGATGAAAATGGTGGCTGTAATCTGAATCTTATCTGTCACGGCGAGTATTGAATCTGTGACATGCAGAAGAGAAGATATGGTTGAGTGATGCTTATGGAGGCCAGACTGCACTGAGAGAGTGTTGGAACTGGCCAGGTAGTCAGAGAGCCTTTAGTGGATGAGATAATCTTGTAATTTTGCAAGGGAGGGGAGGAGGAGATAGGTCTATAATTGCCAGGGTTTGAGGGTCCCCTTGTGGAGGGGAAGGACTTTAGCTGATTTCCAAGCCTTGGGAACAGAAGAAGTGGAGAGAGAAAGGTTTGGGATGTGTGTGAGTGGGGCAGCAATTGTGTAAGCAGAGATGTGGAGAAGGTTGGATGGAGACTGTCAGGCTGGATTTAGAGGGTTTTAAGGCAAGGAGGGCAGAGTAGACCTCAAGAAAAGTAAATGGGAGGAAATTGATAAGAGGGGGTTGCAGGGAAAGACCAAAAGGGCCATTTGGGAAGAGGAAGGAGACTGGGGTCCGGGATCGGGAGAGTGCAAGAGACAAAAACTTTGAAAATATTGGAAACTGAGGCAGGGTCTGAGACAGGGGACCAATCAACAAGTAGGACTGGCAAGGAAAGTTGGGCCTGAAGGGTCGAGGAGGGAGTGAAAACTTCCAGAATGATGCAGAAGAATGATGATCTTGCTGCAGGTGACTCTTGAAGTAATTAGCCTTGCAGAAATGGATGGCCTTAGTGTAATTATTCCTGAGGGTTTTATATGCTTGGTAGTCAGTCTGGAGAAGAGTGGCTTATAGTGATGCCATGCTTTATCTCTGGCCCTGCATTTGGCCAGTAGGTCAGCAGTGATCCGGGTGGTGGTGTCTTTCACTCTGACTCCTTCTAGGGGAGCATGGTGATTCCAAATTGCAAGAAGAGGTTGGAAAAAGAGCAGAGTCGATGTCACAAGCCGACTAGATGGGAAGCCAGTCAGCCATATATAGGTAATGCTGTAAGGCAGTGATATCTAAATTGCCAAGGAGCAGAACTAAATGTACTTGGGGTGGAATGGGGAGAGTGGACCTTCCTAACACAGAAAGTGATGCAATGATCACTGATGGCATCAGGTAGTATTCCAGATGCTGTGATACAGTGGGGATGAGAGGCTAGAAACCAGTCAAGAAGTGTGTGGTTTTGAGAGCGGGTTTAGGATAGTGGATCTCTGATCAGTTGAGTAAGGTTTGGAGCTTCTGTTTTAAGGATAGTAGACCTGGAGGAGGGAGACAACCAGTCAAGGTTGAAATCTTCAAGTAGTAGCAGCAGCTCCCATTTGACGTGAGAGAGGAGATAGAGGAGATGATGGTATGGGGGTTGGGTGGTGCATAGAGAGCGCCAATATAGAGGGGCCAGAGGAGGGGATGGATAGCTGTGCTAAGATTATTTCATGAGAGGAGGTTTTGGCCTCCTTGAAGATGATAGAGCAGGAATAGATTGTCTAATGTAAGGCGACACTGCCACCTTGCCTCCTGACCTGTATCGACCTCTGAGCACCGCTAGAGGGTGATCAATGAGCAGGATGGCAGTCCGTCCATCCCCGAGAGAGGAGAGCAGTTCTCCAGATTCTTGGTCCTCTCTCGCATGCCAACCCCAGCACTTTGGGCTGATTCCTGAACCCAGGTCGCAGGTGTGATGTAAGATATGGCATCCAGAACCTCAACCATCAACACCACCTGGCCAGGCTGACTGTTTAACATTTCAATGGCTAGTGTAACAGATTTCTTTACTCTAGTTATTCATGACTTGTGCCTATTTACAATAATATTGAACTGAAGCACTATTTTTCTGCTCTGTAAATGGCTTGCCAACTGTTTTCCTTCTACTCTAGTTCTCATGACTTGTACTGTACCTCAATGTATATTGCTCTTGAGTGCAATTCCTGCACGGATGCATCTGGAAATGAGCTCTTAGCTCAGTAAGCATTTCCTGGTGAAACATTTCAATAAATAAAAATATAGCAAGATAATTCTGGGTTCTGCTATACCTTGCTAATTATGCACTGTTTGTCTGTTTGTGATCTTTTGAAGATGCCAGTTTACTTTTATAACAGAGGATAAGTACTACCTATTTTAATTGGGATGGCCATGATGCCACCTCCGAAATAAGTTGTTTTTACTCTGTATACTCTGTTCAGTTGTTTGTCACATTGTTGTATGTGTGCACTGTACAGTTGGCACTTTGTGGTGGTTTATTACCTGTTGTTTAGCTCCACCTAGTGACCTAATTAGTTATTGCATTAATTGTAAAATGTTTAAAATTCAGGTCAGTTTTGGTGTGAACCATTTCTGACAAAGCCTCATAAATGTAGGAGGTGAAATGTTTGACTGATACAGAGCAGTGCACCCATCAGCTAGTGCTCTGCAGTTTGTTGTTTGACACAAACTTACTTTTAATGGGAAAAAATGAAGCATGAGTCAACAACCAGTTCCTGGTTTGAATGACTGTTGTTAGGTTTTCACACTTCCTGAATGCTCTCCTCTGTCCCTCTGCATATTTCCTTTGAGAATTAGCCCTGAGTCCTGTGAGTGCTCCTTTTTCCACAGTTTGCTTATAGTGAAGTGCTGTTAGCATGTCTGAAAGTGAACTGAAAGCATTAAACATTACAGAGCCCCTCAGGTTTTCCATGCCAGTTTTTATGTTCGCCATGCATAAACACGCAGCGCACATCTTGCTACAAGAGTGGCTTTTGAGGGGTGTGACACTGTCAGTCTAATGCAGACTGGTCTGCAAGGGTCTCGTCAGTATCACATCAATTATCAGCCGGGCTTGTCATGACATGTTCTGACTTGCTGGTCAGAACACTTTATGTATTTCAAAGGAGAGAGCCAACCCAATTATAGGGTGGCTCTTCCTTGATCTACATAATGCTGCCCATCAAGCACAGCTGTTATGTCATGATCAGCCTGCTCAAAACCATCTTACACATGTAAAAGAAAAAACGCCCATCGATGTCTGCTGCTGCCGCCACCTTAACTGTCCCTCTCAAGCCTGATCCATATTAGTATTCCAGCATGGGGGTGCCCAATCCCCATGCTGGCTGCTACCGCCCACCCTGCCCATTTACCTCTGCAGCATGGGGATCCCACCTCAATGCTGCCAGACAAAAACACTGACACTGGGGTGCTCAATTCCCAGTGTCATGACCTGAAATAAAGAAAACTATCCCTCATAGTTTTTTTTTTAAATAAACCCTGTAAAAAGAAAACAGCCATTAGTGAGACATGGTTTACCAGTAGCCACACTTGGGAGACTTCAGTACCTGATATGTACTGTTCAGAAGAGACCAAATGCAAAAGGGGGGTGGCCCTTCATGAAGATGAAAATATCAAAGCTACAGAAATTCAGAATACATAAGGAGCCAGAAGAACTGTGGGTCATTCTGGAAACAGGAAATGGGACAGCTACAAGAACTGGGGTTGTACAGGCCTCCAGACCAGGGGAGGACATACACATTACTGTTAGAAGATATACAAAACATGACAGCTAAAGGGAGGTTCTGATAATGGGAGACTTCAACATGCCAGATACAGATTGATCAATACCAGTAGGAACATCTGCCAGAACTAGACACGTGGTGGATTCCCTGCAGGGGAGGGACTCAAACAACTGGTACAACCCACAAGAGACAGGGCTAACCTAGATCTAGTACTGACTAACAGGAAAAGGATCACAGATCTCCCAAGGAAGCAGGGAAGGCAGTAAGGCAGGCAAAGGCCCAAACCGAGGAAAACACTAACACAAACAGTAAAAGAAGGTGACAAGACTTTCTATAGATACATTAGTGAAAGGAGAAAGTTCAGAGGGGTATTGCTAAGATCAAAGGAATAAGGGGGCAGTGTGGAGGAGGAGGACCATGTAAAAGCATCTATCCTAAACAGATACTTCTGCTCAGTATTTACTGAAGAGAAGGTAGGGCAGGGCCCACAGCTCAGCACCATGGACACAGAGGGGAGGGAGGTGTACACTAGTTCCTTCACAGAAGAAAGGATCCTACAAGAGCTCGATAAGCCAGGGTGGACAAGGCAATGGGACCTGATGGCATGCATCCCAGGGTACTAAAGGAGCTAAGGGTGAAACTAGCAGAGCTATTATCATAACTGTTAGTGAGTCTCTACACACAGAGAGGTCCCAGATGACTGGAGAAGGGCTCTGTGATCCCACTCCACAAGAGTGGTAGCAGGGAGGAGACAAGGAACTACAGACCAGTCAGCCTTACCTCAGTAGTGGGCAAGATTATGGAGGCACTCCTTAAGGAAAGGATAGTGCAATACCTGGAATCCATAGGAGCACAGGATCCAAGACAGCATGGGCTTTACAAAATAAGGTCCTGTCAAACTAATCTCATAGATTTCTTTGACTGGGTAATCAGAATGGTGGACTAAGGGAAGCAGTTAGTATTGCCTACCTTGACTTCAGCAAAGCTTTCGATACTGTTCCACATAGAAGATTGATTATTAAGCTGGGTAGGCTCAAGGGTCAGAAGTTGGTCAACTGGGTGGCAAACTGGTTGACGGATAGAAAACAGAGTGGTGGTAAACGGTATACAGCCAGAAGAGATGCAAGTCACAAGTGTGGTACCTCAGGATCAGTCCTGGGGCCAATCCTCTTCAATATCTTCATCAGTGACATTGCAGATGGACTGAGGGTAAGGTTTGTCTGTTTGCAGATGACACCAAGATCTGCAACAGAGTAGATGATCCAGATGGGGTGGGCAGAATGAGAAGAGATCTGGATAAACTAGCAAAACGGTCGGAAGAGTGGCAACTGGAGTTTAACGCAAAGAAGAGCAAGATCATGCAAATAGGGAAGAGAAACTCTGAAGCCACCTATAGGCTGGGAGGAGTTGCTGGCAGTCACAAGGGAAGAAAGAGACTTGGGCGACATCATCACCGATGACCTGAAATCATCCAAGCAGACCTCTAAAGCAGTAGGTAAGGCTAGAGGGATGGTGGGTGTATTAGTAGGGGTATCGAAGTCAGAAATGGAGGTAATAATTCCCTTTACAAGACACTGGTTAGGCCTCATCTGAGTACTGCGTGCAGTACTGGAGGCCATACCTTCACAAGGACATTAACCACATTGAGGTAGTTCAGAGAAGGGCAACCAAAATGGTGCAGGGACTACATCAGTAAACATATGAAGACAGATCAACGGAGCTCAATATGTATACCCTAGAGCAAAGGAGGAGAGAGGTGATATGATCGAAACATTCAAATACCTTAAGGGCATTAACAAGGTGAAAGAGTCTAACATGTTTCAATATAAGAAAAATAGCAGAACAAGAGGACACAGCATGAGATTAGAGGGAGGCCAATTAAGGGTAATGTGAGGAAGTTCTTTTTCACAGGAAGGGTGGTGGATGCATGGAACGCCTACCTCAGGAAGTGGTGGATATGAATACAGTGCAGGGCTTCAAACAGGCATGGGACAGGCATAAGGGAGCAATATAGATGAGTATGAATAGAGAGGCCATTGACAGAGCAAAGGCCAATGGCACATTCATAAGGCAGAAAAAGAAATGGGCAGACTGGATGGGCCTTGCGGTCCTTATCTGCCATCAACTTCTATGTTTCTATGTTTCTATGATGTCTGTTGCCACCATTACTGTCCCCCCACCTGACCCTGCCATTCAGCACCCACCAGCCCACACGCCCCCATGCCCTTACCCACTCTGGGTCCAATATCATAATCCTCTCTGGACCACAGACACATCTTCACTCTTCAAAGCTGGACCACTAATTGAGGAAATCAGGTATGCAGTTCCATATATTTCAATGGAGTCTTGAAGTTACTAGCATAACTCTGTCATTTTTGAATATTTTACCCCAAATTTTCAACATGCCTTTTTGGGACCCCACCTCATGAACGATGGCAGTGAAATTAAGCAAATCTGTCCCAAAAGGTGATTTTGCTGTCACTGTGAGAAATCACCTTTCAGGCAGGAGTTGCAAATTTTCTCCACCCTTGTGCAGAGGTGGGGTCATAAGAGCTAAGTTGAAAATTTTGGGTGCAAATATTTAAAAAACAACAGTTATGAGCCTGCAGTGAAATTTATGAATGCAGGCTCATAACTTTGGTAATTTTAAATATTTTAACCCCTAATTTTCAACATAGCTATTTCTTCACAGCACCTCGTGAATGTGACAGTTGTCATTTTTCAAATCCTGGCCAAAATGTGTTTTCACACTTGTTGGGAAATCATCTTTGAGGCAGGATTTGAACATTTTCTGCCCTTGTTCATGAGGTGAGGTCATAAGAAGGCTATGTGGGGTCATAAGAGGCTACGATGAAAATCTGGGATAAAAATATGAGAAAAAACAAAGTCATGAGTCTATGTTGCAGTTTTTCAATGCAGGCTCATAACTGTGGTAATTTGTAATATTTTGACCCCAACTTTTCGGCATAGTCATTTTTTCATATCACCTCATGAATGTGACAGCTGTCATTTCCAAAATGACGCGTTTGCTATTGTTTTACAAATGACACTGTTCACGCCTGCAGGAGTGGTCAAAAGATTATAATGTTGAAAATTTGGGGTAAAATTGAAAACCAACTAAGTTATGAGAAAATGAATTGTTCCAATACTTACTCATAACTTTATTTTTCAGATTTTGGCCACTAATTTTCAACATATCCCTTATGTTACCCCCACCTCCTGAACATGGCAGGTGTCATTTTTCAAACCCCTCCAAAATTTGTTTTCACAGTCACACCACAAAATCACCTTTCAGATGGGATTTTAAAATGTCACCTGCCTTGATTATAACATCAGATATTGCCTCTCAACTGCCCTATCCTGGAAAAGAAGCAAGACACCACTGAAAACGAGACATTGCATCTTATTTGCTCTATCCTGGTAAAATTGTGTACAAGCAAGACTCAGTACAACAGCAATACAGCAGTGACTATTCAACATTGACAAATGCTTGTTTGACACTGTGGGATTTAAACCCTTTCCTTAACACAACAGGACTGAGTTTGGATGACAGAACTGGAAATGACCGGTGGATAAACTAAGTGACATGTCCCAAGAACTACAAAAACTCAGTAGAAGGCATTACTGGCAGTAGGCCATTTAGAAGCTCATCTATTGTACAAAGGAACCCATGCGGTCTACAGTTGCTGAAGCGATCCACTTCTGGCAAGGATCGCCCTGAATTTATGCTCAAGTGGTAAAACCATTCTACAAGAGGCTTCACTCAAAACTTATACAGGTCATCATAGACTACTCTGAGACAGTACAAGTGGACACAGCAAGTCTAGCATAGGAAGAGCTTACTGTAGTAATACGATTGTTATATATGCCATTGGGTTGGGTTCAGTGTAGGGCCACGTAGTATGGTGGATTTCAATATATCAGAGGCGCTCTAGTTATGCAGTGCTGGGGCGCTAACACTGTAGTAATGAGATGCCAAACCCTCGTGCTGCTGCCGACTAAGTATTTGAGAAAGGGCCTCTTGGGGAAAAATGTTCTGCTTCTAGTTGCCAGTTGTGTTAGCTGTACCAGTTGTTCCAGTTATTTGTTCCAGTACAGTGCACCAGTGTATTTGTTCCTCATCAGCAATTAAAGAAGGAGCATTCAGAAGAAACCTGCCTCAGCCTGTTTGTCCAGTAAGCCTGTGGTCCACACTTCAGAACCCCACACAGTAAGCACTTCAAAAGCATTCTGGTTCCAGTTTATCATATTGGCGATGAGGAAGGCCGATGAAGGTTTAAACTGTGGGCACTTTCTTGAACCACATTACAGCTTAAGTAGTCACAATGCCTATTATAGGCCACATTCCTGAATTCAATGAAATAAAAGAAGATTTTGAATCCTATTTAGAAAGATTTGAGAGATGGCTAGCAGCAAATGATATTGATGATGCAAAGAAATCAGACATTTTTCTTGCTACTCTACCAGCAAAACATATAGCCTCCTTAAAAGTTTGCTTGCCCCTAAGAAACTGATAGAGAAACTTACCGGCAGCTGACTGACACATTTAACGCTCATTATAGTCCTAAACCCATTATCATGAAGACGATTCAGGTTCTACCGTTGAAACCAAGAGGCAGGGGAAAACCTTGCAGACTTTATTATTGCTGCTAAGAAGTTGGCTTCTACCTGCAAGTTTGAGGCTCTCTAGACCAAGCCCTCTGAGACAGATTTGCCTGCAGCCTTCAAGATGAATATCATCTTCAGCAACTCCTCAATGAAAGAGACTAGACTTTTCAGTTAGCCTGTAATATTGCCTTGGGCATGTAACTGGCCAGGAAAGACTCGCAGCAGTTCACGGAGCATACAACATATCTCCAGGGTAGGTCATGAAGTAATGGCTGCTCTTGTATTTAATGTTCGGCTCCTCTCTTGGGTTCTTTAGCTGCTGTGTTTTGTACATATATGTCCAGGATGGCGTTCACAAGTTCAACCACTCCGCATCCACTAAAGATATGTCTGAACACCAAACCCTCACAGAAGCACAGCCATCAAAACTGAAAGCTCCACTTAACCCAGAAGGGTGGGGAGGACTATGTTGCTCAGCAAACCCGCTATCAGTGTAAGGGCACCCACAACATACTGCAGATTTAAGCAGGAGACTTGCAACAGTTGTGGGAAGATTGGTCACATCACTAGAGTCTGCAAGAGTAAGCAATGCTTGTCTTGAGCACAATGCGTGACTGAAGGTAGCTTCAGTTCAGCAGATGAAGAATCCCCATCTGAGAGGCTATGGAAGCACTATATACAGTGAACACCACCTAAAGTGTAGAGGACAGACTCTGCATTCTCCTCAAGTTACACAGTAAATATGTTGCTAGACACTGGAGCATCTGTTTCTCTTATTTCAGAGCGTGCCTACAGGGACTGTCACAGCCAATGCCCACTCCAACTGTCCAGTCTGCAGCTTATCTCCTACACATGGCACAAGATTCTGGTATTAGGAGAGATCCTAGTCTTGGTTAGCTATGAAGGAAAACATCCACATTATCCTTAGTTGTGGTCAAAGTTAACCACCTGGCCCTTCTGGGAAGAAACTGGCTTCACCAGATCCACTTGAATTGGACCAAGATCTTTGTGCTGAAAGAAGTTTCCACCACATCCAGAGGGACCTTGCAAAGATTGTGGACAAGCACCATCCTATTTTTCAAGAAGGCTTTGGAACCATACAAGGACTTATGGTGACTATCAGGGTTCAACCAGGCACTACTCCTATATTCCACAAGCCACATCCTCTACCCCACGCACTTAAGGAACCCATGGAAAAGAAACTGGAAAGGCTAGAACATCATGGCATCATATCACGGGTAGAACAGAGCAACTGGCAGCTTCAGTAGTGGTGGTCCTGAAGAAGGACAAGGCTATATGGCTGTGTGAGACTACAAAGTGACTGTAAATTGTTGTGATGAACCAGAGCCATATCCCTTACTGAATGCAGAAGATGTTTTTGCTACCATACTTGAGAAAAATTGATTAGTCTTGTGCATACCAACAACTGGAATTGGAGCAGGACTCTAAGCCCTGTTTGTCCATCAATACCCATAAAGGTCTTTATCACTGCCATTGTCTCACCTATGGAGTCTTCAGCTGCTTCTGCTATTTTCCAGCATGCCATGGACCAAATTCTGCAGGTACTAGACCATGTGGTATGCTTTCTGGATGATATTCTGGTCACAGCACCCACCATTGAAGAGCACTTGGTGCTGCTAGACCAAGTCCTAGTCAGGTTGGAATGCTACGGAGTGTGAGTAAAATTGGCAACATGTCACTTCTTGCAAGATTCTGTAGAATATTTGGGATATCAGATTGATGCCCAGGGTCTGCACCAATGGAGAATAAGGTATCAGCCATCGTAAATGCACCTGCATCCTACAATGTTTTGGAATTAGGTTCTTTCCTGGGCTTACTGAACTATTATGGATGCTTCTTAGCAAATCTGTCTACACTACTACAACCTTTGCAGGACTTGCTGCACAAGGACACCAAATTGAACTGGACACCAGAGTGCAACACTGGGTTCAAGACAACCAAACAGCAACTGCTGAGCAGTAAATGGCTAGCACACTATGATCCAAACAAGCCACTAAGGCTAACCTGTGATGCCTCACCTTATGGAGTAGGCACAGTGATATCACACATATTGCCAAGTAGGAAAGACCATCAAACTGCATTTGCTTCAAGGACGCTCACCCCAGGGTACAGAACTATGCTTAAATAGAACTTCAAGCCCTCAGTATCATTTTGGGGTTAAGAAATTCCACAAATACCACTACGGGCATAAGTTCACCCTGATCACTGACCATAAGCCCCTGTTGGTTATCCTACTGTAGGTCTATAGGCTGCAATACCTAGATTGGCAGCACTTAGGATGCAGCATTGGGCTCTGTACCCTTAGCCTATGACTATGACATTGAATTCCGGCAATTATAGGATTATGGCAATGCCGATGCTTTATCCCATCTGCCCTGTGATGCCAAGCCAGAAGATACCAAGGAAAGCTTGGTTTTCAAATTTCCTATCTGAAGCATCTACCTATTGGTAGCGAGGACATTGCTGCTGAAACCAGGTGGAATCTGCGCTTGCAAAAGTTTGGGACTTCACCTTAAAGGGATGGCCTAACTACATTCAAGACAAAGCTATGCAACCTTACTTTGACAAGCAAGAGCAATTATCAACAGACCAAGCTGTATTCTCTGGGGTCTCAGAGTAGTTATACCAACTAAAATTCAGACAGCAACTACTGCTTGAGCTTCAAGAATGTCCCCGGTGTAAATCAGATGAAGACTCGAGCATTAAGTTACCTCTGTGGCCTGGCCTCAGCCAAGATATTCAAGACCTAGTAATCATGTGCAGTAGTAGTATTCCTTAATGTTCAATCATAGAAGAAAAATATCTTTACAATACATATAATTATAAAAGTACTAAGATATTTGTATTTTAATACAATACAATAAATTAATCCACCTTATTTCACTATGCAGGAATATAGTTAATAGCTTAACCTTCCTATTTGTATTGACAAAGGAAGTTAGGCATTCTCTAATTATAAAAATCATCCTCCACAGTAAACAATATCAACAACAATTCATTTTCATCAGTTCCAATGATTGCAGAGATGATTGGCCCTAACCATCTATTTTGGTTCTTTTTACCAAGAGGATCTGAGAACAACGTGTAATAAATCTTTCCCCTTCCAAAGTAACATTCTGCTAGTGTAGTGTTTGTTGATCTAGTGAGTCTGGCTGTTAAAATATTTGACTCAAAAATTCTGTTCTAAATCTTGCATATATTTTACATTGAGTGGGGTTTCCAAGATGTCTAAATAATACCTGTACATATATACACATTCACAATCACTGATAGTGTACCATCTCACAAATTTGGAGATAGGTATCTTTTCCAAATCATAATATATGTATTTTTCAATGATCAATTTTTTTTTTAATTTAAAGTTTATTATACATTTTAACACATACATGAGACAGAGCCTCGAGTATTAATTCCATACATCTGATTAAAATCTGGTACAATGTGTCTCTCACCCCCTTCCCCTCCTCCCCCTCTCCTTGGTTTCCCTTCCCTCCCTTACCACCGTCCATTTAACACAGAAGTATTTTATCTAATATAGACATCAAGATACAGATACATTAGAGGGAATACAAAGCATGTAAGTTATCCCAGATCCGTTGGTATTTAGTCAATCTAATATGAAGGCTTGCTATAACTTTTTCAGTTCTGAGATTAGCTAATAATTTGTTAAGCCATTCAATATAGGAAATGATATCATTATCCTTCAAATGTTTAAGAATCATTTTTATGTTGCTTGCACGCATGTGCAAGAAACATAGTGCCATCATCGAGATTTCGGAGTGTGTCACCTCCTCCTCCAATTCAGTCAGTGAGCTGGCAGGCGCGGTCCCTGTAGCCAATGCATTTTGGAGCTGTCTATACTGCGCTCAAAATGCAGTAGCCTCCCAGTTGAAAGAAGCTCGCTTCAGTGAGCAGCGATAAAAGCGTAGCTCCCTACACGCAGGCGTGCGTGCTCCCACACATACTGTGTAGCCGACGGGGTGCCCTAAATCCCCGCCAGCTGAGCCGCGCCGTCTCCCCCAGTAGTTGGTGCCAGCTGGGAGCCCACCCCAGCGCGGGCAATCAGTCCTTGTCGACGGGGTGCCCAAACTCGCTGGCTGAATGGCCCTTCCTTGTGCCACGCCAGGAGCCCACCCCAGCATGGCAAACGCCCCACCCACATTTTTTTTTTTTTTTAAACCTATAAAACAAAAACGGTCCCGTGCTGCCTCCCCACCCCTCCCACAACCCGCACTCCACCCACTGCGCACTCCAGCTTTCCCCACACCCTCACCCCATACTTACCTCCGGACCCGCGCCGACATCTTCGTGGACTGGAACACGCCTGCAATCTTCAAAGCCGACTGCTAACTGAGGAAATGTCGGTATGCTGTATAATGGGCTAGATAGGGGTTCAACTTTATTGCATATCTCAGGCATTTTGGAATTTTTGCCAAATTTTCAACATGGGGTTTTAGGACCCCTTCTCATGAGTGATGTCACTGTCATGGCGCTATTCGGCCCGGAGGTGATTTGCGCAGTGACTGCGCAGTGACTGTGAAATCACCCTTTGGGCCTGAATACCACCATGACAGTGACATCATTCATGAGAAGGGGTCCCAAAACTCCATGTTGAAAATTTGGTCTAAAAATCCAAAAATGACTGTTTTGAGCGTGCATTACGCAGTTCCTACGCAGGCTCGTAAGTTCGCGACATTTCAATATTTTCACTCCAGATTTTCAACATTGCCATTTTACCACACCTTCTTATGAGTAGTACAGCTGCCATTTTTCACATCTCACCCAAAATATGTTTCCTCCTTGTAGCGCAGAATGGCGCAGTCGGTGTGTACGAAATCAATGTAATGGACAAATTAAGAAAATCACAGTGACACTGTTCATGAGCAGAGGTCTTAAAATGGCTATGTTGGAAAATTTGGTGAAATAATTCCTAAAATGACTGTTTTACGAGCGCTGCGTTGCGCAGTTCCTACGCAGGCTCGTAAGTTCACAAATTTTCAATATTTCCACTCCAGATTTTCAACATGCCATTTTACCACACCTCCTTATGAGCAGTACAGCTGTCATTTTCACATCCTGCCCAAAATGTGTTTCCGCTCATGTAGCTACAATGGCGCAGTCGGTGTGCAAACTCAATGTATGGGACACATTAACAAAATCGCAGTGACACTGTTCATGAGCAGAGGTCTTAAAATGGCTATGTTGAAAATTTCATGAAAAATTTCCTAACAATGACTGTTTTATGAGCGTGCATTGCACAGTTCCTACGCGCGCTCGTAAGTTCGCAAATTTTCAATATTTACACTCCAATGACTTCCAAATACCTAAACAGCACATAGAAGCAAGCAACATTCGGCATTGACAAATGCTTGTTTTAACAGACATTGCTACCAAAGACATGTAATATTTGTGGTTATTCACTGAAATAAGAGAGTAATCACCCAATAAACATATTTCAGGTTTAAAGTAATCAGAAAGCCCAAGTAAGGGTCTACCCTGGCTTTATATTATTCCTTAGAGGAGCCACTTTGGGGCAATTCCAAAGATATGAAGGAGTGTCCTTCATCCTGGGAGCATCGAGTACATAAACTGGAACATATTAAGCCTCATTTGGCTAATTTTGAGGAGAATACTACAAATTGTGTAAATATGGAATTGCATAAGGTGTAGTCTGTCTTGTGTCACAAACAATGGCAATTTCACCAGAGGATGGGCCAATCTATGGTCAGGTGGGGAAAGAGGGACGTCCAGTATGTTGTAGGGCTGTAGCATTCACTGAAATGCCATTCATAAAGAGTTGCACATCATTTAGAAACAGCTTTAGGGGATGAACCAGAGAGCTCAGTTCTGATTGAAGGAATTTTTGGGTGGTGGAGGGGGCTTTACCTACCACCTTGATAAGGAGATGACTGAGTTGAAACACCTTAAAATAACAAGATTTGGGGATTTTAAATTTGATCATAATATCTGCAACTATAAACCAGGACCCTCCTTCTCCCAAAAAGAGATAATGTTCCCCCAGTGGAGACAGCCAATTAGATGTGATCTTCTTGTTCTCAATTTGAAAAGAGGAGAATTCCAGATGGATTGGGAGAGATCATTGTGGGGTTTATAATGTAAGAAAGCACACAATTGGAAGTGAACTCTCACTGAGACATCAGTCATGGTGAGTTTTAAATTTGGTGGTAATGAAGATAATTTTAGGTTTAATAACATGGATGGCTGTATACCATTGGAACAAACCAGATCCAATTCGATTTTAAGCCAAGGTGGGAGGGAAGAGGAAGAACTTGGTGAAAGCCATCTGAGATATTTGGTAATATGACTGGCCCAATAGTACAAGTTAAGGTGAGGGAGGCGTAAGCCTCCTTTTAATCTTGAGGCGACTAGTTTATGATATGCTAATCTTGTCTGTTTCTTAGACCATATGAACTTTGTAAGGAGCCTGTGTACTTTCTTAAACCAGGAGCCTGGTAGCCATACACTGAGTAACTTAAGGGGATAAAATAAACGTGGAAAAATAATTATTTTAATTAAATTAATCTGGCCCCACTAAGAGATAGGAAGGTTCACCCTTCGGCCTAAATCCTGACTAATATTTTGCACAAGGAATCTAAATTCCTCATGATGCTTAAAAGTGAATTTCTAGTAAGTTCAATGCCTAGGTATTTAAGGAATCCGGAGACCAAGAGAGACCTAAGCCTGTAATGGTATGTTTAAATGCCTTGTGATTGAGAGGACAAATAGTTGACTTGCTAACATTCAATTTGTAATTTGAGAAACTACTATATTTTGCTATAATTGCAAGCATTGGTGGAATAGATGTCTCAGGATGGATAATTGAAGGAGAAGATTGTCCCATATGCAGAAATTTTGACCTCCATGCTTTGTATCTTTATACCTTGTATGTCCTGACTTGCAATCAGATTGTGAATAAGGGGTTCGAGATATATGTTAAATAATAAGGGAGAAAGAGAGCAACCTGCCTCGTACCAGAATATAACAGGATTGATTCTGATATCACTCCATTCCTGAAATTCTAACTGATGGGGATTGATAAAGGAATTTTATCCACTTGAAATTCTGGGAAAAACCAAAGGCATTTAGGGTGTGAAACAAAATGTCCAATTAACTCAATTGAATGCCTTCTGGCATCCAGAGACACCAGAGCAGCTGGAAAAGAGGCATCTCTGGACACCGAGAAGACATGAGAAAGAGTACTAAGGTGATCAGCTGAAGATCTCCCTTCATGAATCTTGCTGTAAACCAATCAAATCTGGAAGTATTAGACTCAATCTATCAGCTAGAATTTTTGTTAGAATTTTTATATCCTGATTTAGAAGAGAAATGGGTCTGTAATTCTGTACCAATTCGAGATCCTTATTTGGTTTGGGTAAAAGAACAATTAGAACTTCAAAAGGGTAGGATCAACTTGTGCACCTGATAATATATATTGGTATAATGGTAAAAGAAATGGGATGATTTGTTCCTTAAATTTCTTGTAAAACTGGATGAAAATCCATCTGGGCCTGGGGTTTTATCCGTGGAAGATTTTGTATAACCTCAGCAATTTCTAAGGTGGAAATGGGAGCAATTATTGCCAGTTTGTGGGCTTCAGAAAGGAGGGCAGTTGGGACTCCATGAGGTAAGAAGATAAAGTTAAATTTGAAGGAGATTAATCATAGTTCCATATAATTGTTTATAGCACTATGTAAATTCGTTTACAATATCTGTAGGGAGGATTTCAGGGATCCATCCTTTTGAGAATGAATGGGAGAAATGAATCGAGCTGATTCCTGTTGCTTAATTCTAAGAGCAAGCCGTTTTCCATCTTTCGCCTTGATCCATATAAGAAGCCTTGGTGTGTAAAATTGCAGATTTGGCCTTTTCCCAAGCAGGTCCAAATAATTATCTTTAATTTTAATTAAGTTTTGTTTAATAATATCCAAGGTTTGAGGGTTAAATTTGTTTCTGTAGCCCAAATTTAGGAGAAAGGGTTTCAATTTGGCATCTTGGGATTTTTCTTCTTAGAAGCCACTTCAATAAGTATTCCTCTAAGGTATGCTTTAAATGCTTTCAAATAATATCAGGTTCAATATTATGGGAGGAATTCATATTAAAAATTGTTCGATATGTCCCTTAACCAAATCTGTTATCTTCGAATCTTTGAGTAATTGGTCATTTAATTTCCAAGCGTTTATCCCTTTGGGTAAGGAAGTTAGAAAACTGGCATAGTACTGAGGGAGTGATCAGAGGGAGGAACAGGCTGGATTGAAGAGGACAAACCCCAGGGAGAAGTGCCTGAGATATCAAAATATAATCAATATGGGAAGATGATCCGTGAACTGGAGATGTATATGTATATTCCCTATCTTTAGGATTCAATACCCTCCACATCTAGCACAGACCCATCTGATCTAATAGGTCGCGAGGTGCACATTGAGCTGGAGAAAGTCCTCTGGAATTGGAACCTGATCGATCCAAGTAAGGATCAAATACTAAATTCAAGTCACCACCTAAGACTATTAATATGGGTAAAAGGGAGCAAGATATTAATAAGTTGCATAAAACTGGGGTCATCTACATTGGGTCTATACACACTGCAGAGTAGGAGCTGTATTGAGTATATAGATCCCTGAACCAAAATGTACCTGCCCTATGGAGCCATAAGGATCTGCATGGGATTGAAAGGTACATTTTATTAATTAAAATCATAACCCACAGCAATCTGTGGTCCCTTGGGCAGAAAAAACCTATCCTACTTGCTGTCTCCTCATTTGTAATGTTTCAACATCTAATAGGTGAGATTCCTGAATAAAGGTAATTTGTGACTGTAGGAGATTCAAATGTTTTAGGATGCTACATTCTTTTAATCTTCTGCTGGCCCTTTCACATTCCAAGAAGAGAATATATCATGAGCCATTTTCCAAGTAGATATAGAGATCGTAAAGAAAGAATAAAAGCAAACAGTCAGCATCTCTTGATATCCCTTTGAATCTTTGGACTGAGGTCTGACCCCCCAGCTTCCCCACTCCCAAAACACAAACTATTACTATCCACAAAGGACCCCAAAAGATTCCTTTCCATTAACCAGCCCAACCCACCCCACCCACTTTCTGTTGTTTTTTTTTGCAGTTCCCATACTTTCGCTCCTCCTCCAACCACCCTCTCCTCTTGTTACCCAAAACCAGGTAACCCCTTTTTCAAAATTACTACTCTATCTAATGCTTTAAATTTACGGTTGTAAACTCTACTGTGTCATCGTTAATCCTAATTTTAAATATTAGAAAATTTATGCACTGCTCCCTCCTGTGACCGTGAGGTAAAATTACATCTTTCCCTGCCCTGTTAAGGAGTTGCTGAAAGCACTATCAATTTAAGAATCGAGTAATCTATGCCCTCTAACAAACAATGATGATATAAAACAATGGGCTTAATCTAAACCTTCACATTCCATTTGGTACTATTCAAAGATCAACAGAACAATGAGTCTTACAATAAAGTCCTTGTTATAGGTACAAAAAGGAAAATATGTGTGCCTTTGCTTTAAATCTTGTGCCTCATCTAACCTTACGTGGGCACAAAGTGCTGATGTCAGGTCTGTCTCTAAGTTCAATCAGCTCTTCAGAAAATAAAGCAGACCCTCCTGCAACACTCTTTGAGGTACTGGGATCACTGTAAAAAGAGGTAAAGGTTTAAGCCATGCAGATCCTTACATTTTAAACAAAGGCATCAATCCATTGGAATGCCTCTGTTAAGATTACAGTCACAGAAACAGTTCACCTGGCTCAAAATTACCAGCTTGTCTATTCGACTTCTACAAGTCCATTATAGACTTGGTGAGCAACCTTGCCCAGTCACCAAGAAAAGCCATTCATTTTGATTCAGGTACCATGAAAAAGGTCTGGGAGGGCCACCTTAAGGCCTGTGATCGCAGATTCTGAGTCATCATAGGAGTGCCAGGATCCTGAAATGAGCACTTGTAGTTTTGCTGGTAAAGTATTTTGAACTTTAGACCCGCTGCAATGATTTTGGTTACCAAAGGGTGGAAAGCTGCTCTCTTTGCCTAACCAAGATGGACAGATCTTGAGCCACCCAGATTTTTTCCTCCCATTGTACTCTTGAACGTTCTTTATTTTAATTAGAAAATGCTGTCTCTCCAGATAGTTCAAGAAGTGAAATATTAGAGGTTGGAGAGCTGCCCTGGTGGGGAATGGGACAGAGAGCCCTGTGTTCCCTCTCAATAACATACGAGGCCCAGAGGGAGAAGGACCTATTTTTCAATTAGTTTCTGGATAAAAAGAATATTATCTTGTCCTTCCTCCATTTCTGGAAGTCCTATAATAGCCGCATTATTTCGGCAGCTACGCCTTCCAAGTTTTCTATTTTTGTTCCATCTTTGTAACTTTTGTTCTACTGCAACAATCTCTGGATCAAGCCTGTCTGCCCTCTCTCTAAAGAAATAATACAGGCTTTGTTGTCCAATGTTTTGTTGCCATGTCTTCCATTGCCTGGGAAAGGGATTTAATTTCTGTTGCCATTCCCATGAGTTCCTCTTGAAATTGTTGAAATTCAGCTAAGAAGCCTGAGAGCATCAGTGGCTCCTGATCTAGTTTCTGGAAGGATTTGGTTTTGGGCGCTGATGGCACTACTAGCCCGCAGCTTTTGGGAGCCTTCTCTGGTGTTACCGAGGAGTGTGCTTGACTGCAACATCTTCATTTCCACTTCCATCCCTGCAAAACTGAAGCCAAGGTTTGTTCTTGTAGTTATAGAGATTACCTATCAAGTTTTGAAAGTTTTAAGCTTGTCCTGAAAGTAGAAAAGCGAGGTTTATTGGAGCCGGTGGTCGGAGCGAGTTAGAGAAGTGCCTTCAGGCGTGCTGCATCACATGGCCCTCCAACAATCAATTTTTAATATGGGCTTTATATTGTTATATCTTGATGTTACTAGAAGCCAGGTTCAACAGGTCCACAAGTCCTATTGACTTTAGACTTGTTTTCAGTACCATTAACCTGCTCAGTTTCCAACATCCTTTTGATCCTGAGTTTTTTTCCCAACACTCCCTTTGTCAGCCTCTTTTTGATTGTTTGCTGATTTTCAGCCAGAAATTAATCTTACAAGGTTCTGCCAAAGCTATTAGGCTAGCTAGTCCCACCTCTGTTCAGACAAAACATGCGAGGTGGACCTTGCAAACACAGTGCCAATCGAAGAATCTGCATAACTGTTTTTCCAATTGTTCTATGTACTTGTGGTCCCAAAGTTCTGCACCATGCAGTAGCTGAGCATTATACTTTGCTTCAATTGTCCTCAAAGAGTTGAATAGAGCCCCCAGTAATTCGCATTGAATCTCCTTAAGGCATTGCCTTTTGACAGGGCATCACGGAGTGGCTTCCAAAAGAGTGACTGGGAAAGCAATAATCCTAAATATTGATAGTTTCTCATTGCTTCCACTGATGTTGTATTGATAGTCCATTTATATTTTGTGTATTTACCCCCAAGGACCATAATTTTGTTTTTCTAGGTTAAGTTTTAAAGACATATCTTTCAAGAAATTCTCTAATATATTACGTTTTTTTTGTAATCCTGAAGGAGTTAAAGACAGTATTACCACGTTGTCTGCATATGCTAATGCGAGAGAATTTGTGGCACTACTTTTTGGGCATCTGTTTATCTCCAAATTTTAAGTAATTTATTTATGTACAGTATATGGAAAACAATGTAGGTGCAAGGATACAACCCTACCTTACGTCGATGTTAAATGAGAATTTCTCTGAGATATTATCGATGGAATTCATGCTAATGTGTGCCCATGTTTCTGAGTATAGTAATCTAACTATATTGCTCAAGACTGGACAGATATCCCAAGAAAACATTATGGTCCATAATTTGTCTTTGTTTATGCATTATGTAATCAGGTGTACTCTTTGTGCACCTGTTCAAAACCAGACTCCTACAACACCCCTTCATCCCTGGTCCGGGCAAAAGTGCCATGAGAAAGAATTGTAGACCATGCTGAGCTAGACAAGCAGTACTTTTGATAGTCATCAACAGTCATTCCAAGTGGCTGGAAGTTTTGCCAACCTCTGTCACCACAGCACACAAGACTTACTTTCTTGCTTTGTTATGCAGCTTGTTTGCTTTGTATGGATTCCCTAGAATTAATCTCTGATAATTGTCCCCAGTTTATGTCTCATGAATTTCAACATTTTCTCCAACAAAATGAGGTCACACACATCCTAACTCCGCCTTATCGTCCAGCCCCGAATGTAGCTGCTGAACGGCAGTCCAGATGTTAAAAAGCTTGAAGAAACAAGCAGTTGATGACACCACTGGTGCTACTATTGCTGAACAGAGGTTAATCAGGTTCCTATTTACCTACCAGAATACTCCTCATTCTGTCACAGAATGTACATTTGCAGAACATTTTCTCAAGCGGCAGCCTCGAACCGTGTTGGACTTACTGAAACTAGTTCTTTCTTGTACAGTCCAGACACATTAACAACACTGAGGACATGACAAGTCTACTACAAGACTGAAGGAATTCCAACTGGGAGACAACATCCTGGTTCATGAGTTCTGAGACTTAAGACATCTGTGGTTCCCAGGTGCTGTTTGTGCTAGATGTGGTCCCTTAACTTGCACTGTGCAAGTGGAACAACGCCTATTGATGTGCACATAGACAATCTGCTACCCTTGAGAACTGTTCCTGCTACACCTCCAACTGATTTGCCTGCAGAGGTTCCTGTCCCAGTTTTCAACAAGCTACTGTACCTCTAACACCTCCAAAGAGTCAGGATGCACCTGTTCCTGCACAACAGCAGCAACCTGTCTCTCCAGGACCAAGCCAGCAATCTGCATCTCCAGTCCCGTGAAGACAGCCTGCTTTGTCTGCGCCTTGCCAAGATGTTCCAGACAGAAGATACCCCTACTCCAACACAGGGCAACTCTGAGACTTGATCTATAAGGACTCCTTTATAATATTGTCTGTTATTTGCTGTGGGATTTTCTTGCTAAGAGGAGGAATGTAGTAACATGGCTGTAATCACCATCGGGTTGTGTTCAGTGTGGGACCATGTAGTATTGCAGAATTTCAGTATATCAGGGGGCACTCTAGTTATGCAGTGCTTGGAAGCCCACACTGTAGTGGTGAGGTGCAAGACCCTCATGCTGCTGCTGACTAAGTATTTGAGTGAGGGCCTGTTGGGGAAAACTGTTCTGCTTCCAGTTACCAGTTGTGTTAGCTGTACCAGTTGTTCCAGTTGGAGAATGCAAGATGGAGCCACGCTGGGCTGCTATTTGCAAAGGCTCTGAATTGAGCCAGGTTTTGATACTCTCTGCTTTTGTTTTTCACTGATTTTTAAGAGAGTGAATTTGACTGTGCATTGACTCTTGTAACAAAGTTTGTCCGAGTCTGTAAATTCTTTAGAGGTGAGTCGCTGGGGTAGGGCATGTAGCATTAGTGAGGGTTTTAAAGTTAGGTAGAATTAGAAGCTAGCTTTTTGTTTTTAGAAATCAGGTAATAGAGTGCTTTCCATACCTGTTGTGAGATGTTTCGGTTTGCTGAATAAGCCTGTAAGCAAGCCTGCTGTGGCTACAACTGCCGCCATTGTGAGCCATGCTGCAGCCATTGTGAGCTGTGCTGGGGGATCATTGCTGATATCTGTGGAGTCGCTCTTCATTACTGTGTCAGAACATTGAGTGGCTTGGTTCACCATGGGACTTCCAGGGATTGCCTCTCTGCTACATTTGGAGGACTGAGGAACCCGTGAGAGTTGGAGCAGATTTCCACGCCTGGAGGGTCTAATTTGCGGTGAGACAAGATATCGGCAGTCAGAACCTTTTCAATCTGGGCAGTGTTGATGTTTTGCTGCCTGTGATACTGGTGATCCTTTTGTGGATATTCCTTTTCCAGATGGACTGGGGGTTCTTTCTGAATCATTATCTGCTGTGGGACTTTTCAGGTTCTGGTGTGAGGAGGGCCTGAATTTCTTAGTGGTCTAGTCTGGTGAGTCTGTTTGGCTCTTTTGGATTTATACTGCCTCCTGACGGATTTTCCTTGGAGCAGTGGGACTGCATTCCTGGGACACTGAGTCGCAGAGGGTGCCTTCACATTAGTGTAACCAGGGCAAGGGCCTACTGACTTTTCTTTGGAATTTTGTTGAATATCTGCTGGGAGTTTATCCAAACTGTTGGGGAGTGTACGGTCTGACTTTGGCTGTTTGTGGATTCAGGCGGAGAACTACTCGTTGGGTCTTGGTGTGTTGCCCTCGTTGGATTTATCGTTAGGGAGCCAAAGATTCATTAATTTCTCCAGCAATCAATTGAGGACACTCAGGTTTTCTGGTTGATAGCTGTACACAGTCAGTGTGTTGCATTATTGCACTTTAAAATCTGATTACCAAGGGATTAGGGTAGTAGTTTTGGGTTTTAGTTTCTTTTTTTGTATGTGTGTGTGTGGAGTGTGTGGTATAGAATTTTTGTAGAGTGTGCTAGTATTGTGTGTTCGTGTTTGAGTTTTGTATTTTGGGGCTGGGGATTATGTATCAGGTGGGATGTGTCTTGGAAGGGACGAGAGCCTGGCACGGGCTGAAACAGTGTATGGGGCATCCCAGTTGCTCAAACTATGGCATTTTTCAGCCTACCAGTGTCTGGTACTACAGCAAGGCACTGTAGGGAGGTTGGAATAGGGAGGGACCATATGATTCGATCAGATTGGGGTGTCCTGCACTGTGGTGGGAGGTAGGATCGAGGTAGTTGGGTGCAGAAGGAGCCCTGGGTTTAGACGGGTCCTAGGGAGAGGCCAGACATGTTAGTTCCCATCACCAAGGTTCCCACTAGACCGAGTGGGCAGGTAGCTGGAGGGGCTGCACTGTCCCCAGTCCCCAGAGGGTGGTGCTGTGCAATGTGAGATCTGTTAGAAACAAGACTGCAATTATTGCAGACTTGGTTTCTTCAGCTGATCTGGCTTGATTTACAGAGACCTGGATTGGTGATGATGCTGGCCCAGTTTTAGAGGCTGCAGTCCCATCTGGGTATACTGTAGTGCACTGCCCAGAGCTGAATGCAGGGGCGGGGTAGCCATCTGTTTTAGATCTGAGCTAGGCTTCACCCTGCACCCAGCGAGAATGCCACATTTATTTGAATGTGGCTATCCATGGGGTCTGGGCACAGGTTGCTGGATTCTCCTGATTTACCACCCTCCCGGGCAGTGGGAGATTTCCGCAGGAGATGGCTGAGTTAATTGTCGGTTAAACATTGGAGGCCCGAGATGCTTGGTGCTGGGGACTTCAATGTTTAGACTAACGACGAATCTTTCTGCTTGGTTACAACTTCCTACAGATGATGTAATCTCTGGGCCTGGTGCAAGGAGTTTCTTCTATGACCCATCAGGGCAGCCACATGTTGGACCTGGTGTTCTCACTGGGGCTCGAGACTAATAGTCTCAGGATTGATCGGGTCGTGGTCCAATCATTGCAAGGTGAAGTTCTTGTTCAGGGCCCCTGGGAGCCTCCTCCCCTGCAGAGATGGTCAGCTACTGCCCTTTAAGGGATTGACCGCTGAGGAATTTTTGGTTGAGGCTGATCTATCTAGTGTGGACAGTGCATGCGTTGGAGGTGTGTGCAGCAGTTGATGCCTATAATAAGGCACTGTCTGGTGCGCTTGACTCCCTCGCACCAGTTCATGTACAACCCAAGTCTTCTCACTTGTGGTCCCCTTTGTATGACAGGGAGCTCAAGGTGATGAACACTTTGGGTCAGAGATTAGAAAGCTGCTGGCAGAAGTCTGGCCTGAGGTAGACAAACTGGTCTCTACATGTGCACTATGGTGCGCACGGGCAATCAACCATAAGAAGGCAGAATTCCTGTACAGGAGATTGCTGTTTGGAGGAACTGACCAACTGTGCTCTTTCAGACTGTGGACAGGCTTCTACATCCTTTCTGTCTACAGCTGAAGGTAGCCTTTTCGAATGCATTGTGCAAGGAGCTTGCTCAGTTCTTCTCGGACATGGTGTCTGCAATCAGGCAGGGGTTCTGCCAGTGGGCCAGAGTTTGGCTGACAGTGGTTGCCATGGGTGCCCAGAGAGCACTCTGTCTGGTCGGGGTGAGTTTAAACTGGTGGAGGTGGCTGAGGTCACTGAGATTGCTTGCAAGCTTCAGCACACCTTTGTGAACTGGACCCGTGCCGGCTCATTTCTTAATAAGATGTGTCGACTCCATTGGCCCAGTGTTTGCCTTGATTGTCTGGTGTTCCCTATCAGAGGGGTCTTCCCGATGTCTTGAAGGAGGCATTGGTGAGACCGCTTCTGAAAAAACATCGTTGGACCCTGACGTCAAGGCAAATTACCCATCTCCAATCTTCCATTTTGGGTAAGGTTGTGGAGAAGGTGGTGGTGCTTCAGCTTGAGAAGCATCTCATGGCCCATGATTTATAAGAGCCACTCCAGTCTGAGAGAATTGTGTGATGCATAGCACAGAAACTGCGTTAGTTTGGGTGCATAATGACCTCCTTGGGCTAGAGATCGAGGGTAGTGGACAATTTTTGTTCTCCTTGATCTTAATATTATTTACAGTGAACAACTATCAAAAACGGATATTGACAAGATCAGTTCACTTAAATAAGATAGTTGTAGGTAAACACTATAATAAATATTGGGACAAGTCTTTGCTATATCAGGCTTGCTAGTTTTTGAAATTCTCTTCCTGATGAGGTAAGAGAAATTCCAAATTATTCATTGTTTACTCATACTATAAAGGAGCTATATGCTCACATTTGTGAGTGTTAAATGTTTTTTTCTTCAAGGTTCCTTGGGATTTTGAGATTTTATAATCTAGCTATTGTAAGTCTTTAGGTATACCGTGTTGTTTGTATATTGTGGTGTTTGTATTTATATGTATTTAACATGGAACTTATTTGTATGTGACTAGTTAGGAATTTACACAGGTCTGACTTGTAAACTGGATTATGTCCAAATGACATGCATTACCTGTATAAAATAAATTTTACCTACCTCTACTCCCTCTTCACCATTTGACACGGTGGACCATCGAGTGTTACTTGACCACCTAAAGGAATTCTATGGACTTGTCAGCATTGTGATCTGCTGGTTTGAGTCTTTTCTATCTAACAGAAGGCAGAGAGGTAGTGATGGGGAATTTCTCCTCCTCCTCTAGCCTACTGTCATGTGGAGTTCCCAGGATTCAGTCTTGTTGCCGATGTTGTTCGCCATGTACATGCTGCCCCTGGGAGAGCTCATTAGGAAGTACAGTCTGGTTTTCATTGCTATGCTGATGATACCCAGCTGTATCTCTTCTTGCCCCTGGAACATCTTGTGCAGTGGAAGTGCTTAACAGCTGCCTTGCCAAGATCAATGACTGGATGGCCTCAGCTGGTTGCAACTGAACCCGATAAGATGGAGGTACTGGTGGAGTCGAACAGAGGGCATGATAGGTTGGCCTCTGGCAGAGATAGGTCTTTTCTTGTCTCTGTACCATTGAAGGCCTCCTCTAGAGTGCATGATCTGGGCATTATTCTTAAAAGCGGATTGACACTTGAGTCTCAGGTGGCAGCCATTGTCTGTACCAGTTTCTATCATCTGAGGAATATCGCCAGGATACCACCTAGTTCCGCCACTGGATCTCCCACCTTGGTGCATGTCTTCATGATGTCCAGGCTTGACTACTGTAATGCACTCTATCTCAGGGTCTCTGGGATACCCTGCACTGACTGCAGCTGGTGCAGAATGTGGCAGTTAGGCTGTTGACAGGACAGCCTAAGTATTGTCACATCACTCCGGTGCTACGTCAACTGCACTGGCTGCCAGTTAGGTGAAGGGTCCTCTTTAAGGTGAGTTTGCTCACCTTAAGGCCCTACACGACCTGGGCCCTGGTTATCTGAAGGACCTTCTTACACCTGCTGTCTTGGTCTGCTCCTCCTCTCCTCCTCTAGGGGCCTTCTTGCGGATTCCAGGATGAGACTGAAACAGCAGGTGACAGAGCATTTTGTGTTGCTGTCCTTGTCCTGTAGAATTTGCTTTCTCCAGCCATTAGGAAGGACCCTTCTGTTGAGGTATTCAAGGCCTGCCTCAAGGCCTTCTTGTATAATCAGGCCTTCCGGACTGTGTTTTATAGTCCTACCCTAATTTCAGAACTCTATGTTCAAATTAACCCTTGTTATTTTTAGGTTTAGCAGTGGCTAAAGAGGGTATATTATTTATAACAGTGTTATTAAACTGCTGTATTACTTTATATTTATGTTTAAATAGTGTGCTGTTTATGTATTTATAATTATTTGTGTGTTGTACAAAAAATGTAATATGTTCGGTGCCCAGAGTCTCCGGGATGGGCATTTTTTTAAATGAAATTTGTCTTGCCTTGCCAGTTATTTGTTCCAGTACAGTGCACTAGCCAATTTGTTCCTCATCAGCAATTAAAGAAGGAGCATTCAGAAGAAGCCTGCTTAGCCTGTTTGTCCAGTAAGGCTGTGGCTCAACTTCAGAAACCCTGCACAGTAAGTACACCAGAAGCATTATGGTTCCAGTTTATCACACTTGCAATAGCTGTACTACCATGATTCAATGAATTCAGTCTTTTGCACAATGAATTAAAAACAAGTTGGCCAAATTTGATGAAAAAAAATCAGTCATATCACAAATTACATCACATACCAACATACAAATATGCTAGCAGAAAAGGGCCTTACAATCTATTAACTACAGTCTACTCAAGTATGGAGGTCCCTCTGTGTCTACACAGAGACCTGTCCCCACTCCAAATCCCCTCACCCCCTAAAGTTTCCTCTCCTCCTCTTTCCTCCTCCTCCACCCACAACTTTCCCTTCATTCTGTCTTAGCCATCCTCTCTTAAAGCTAACCACCATTTTCAGGAGACCACCTTCTCTGGCAACTCCTTCCACTTGGCCACCTCCTCTCAGTGAAAAAGTGCCTCCTCATCTTTCCTTGAATCTTCCCTCTACCAGTTTTAGCTCTGCCCCAATGGACTTGTTCTCACTAAGACTGAAGAGGACCTCTGTATTCACCCTATTATCTTTAAGGTATTTGAAGGTCTTACTCACATCCTCCCTCTCCTTTCTGTTCTTGAGGGAGTACATGTTGAGCCCTTGAGCAGCTCTTCATATGTGTTGCCCTGTTGACCCTGGATCACCTTGGTTGTCCTTCTCTGGACTGTCTACAGCAAGTCAACAACTTTCTCAGATAAGGGAAAACAAGACTGCACACTGTACTCAGGTGCAGCCTTTCCAGTGACCTGTACAGTGCAGCATGACTTCTGTATTCCTGCTAGTATTCTCCTGGCTATATAGCCCAGTATCCAGTTTTCATTTGCTGCTGCTCTTCAGTAGTGTGCCAAGTGCTTCAGTTCACTCGTGATGATTACCCCCAGGTCCGTTTCTTCCTCTGACTTGGTAACTTGCACACCACCCAACCAGCATTGGTCTCAGTTTTTTGCCCTCATGCATAACTTTGCACTTTTGAGGTTGAACCCAATTGCCATGTGCCAAACCATTTTTCTAACGTAGCCAGGTCTTCCTAAGTTTGTGTCTTCCCTCTTCTGAGTCCAGCCTACCACAGAGTTATGTGTTGTTTGTGAACAGGCAGATTTTGCCCTTGATCCCATCTGCTATGTCACTAATGAAGGTGTTAAACAACACTGAACCAAGCAATGAGCCCTATGGAACCCCACTGGTCACTGGCCCAGCTTCCAAGAATTCTCCGCTGACCACCACCTTTGGCTTCTGTCCTGCAACTTGTTTTTGTCCCATCTAGCAAGCTTGGCCTCCACCCAGGTCCTTCAGCTTCCTGACCAATCTCCTACATGGTACAGAGTCAAAGAACTTACTGAAGTCCAGATACACAACATCAACTGTTTGGCCCCTGTCCACTATCTTGGTCACCTAGTCAAAAAGTCAATCAGATTAGTCCGACAAGACCTCCCGACACAAACCCATGCTGTCTCCATCTTTGCAGCCCATTTTCCTTAAGGAAGCTCACCACTCTTTCCTTCAGGATAGTCTCCTCAGTTTCCCCACTGTTGAGGTCTGACTGACCAGCCTGTAATTCCCAGAAAATCCCTTAGACCGCTTTTTTGAGAGGCACCACATGTGGAGTTCTCCAGCCCCAGGGCACAGCCCTGGACTCTAGAGAGGTGTTAAACAGGTCTGGCAGGTGGCCCATCAGCACCTCTGACAATTCCCTTAGGACCCTTGGTGCATGCCATCTGGTCCTGGGGACATGTCCGCTTTCAGGGCATTTAGGCCCTTATGTACTCTGACTACCTGTATTATGCTATCCATGATTCCACCCTTCCAATCCCCACCCCTACTCCCTTGTGGCACTGGTCCATACTTCTTTAGTGAAGACGGAGCAGAAATACATGTTAACCACCTCAGTTTTCTCTTTACTTCCTTCTGCCCAACCCCACCTCCTTCTTTAATCTGACAATATCATCTTTAACATCCCTCTTCTCCCTTATGGAAACATAGAAACATAGACATTGTTGGCAGATAATGACTGCCAGGCCATCAGTCTGCCCATAGGCCCTATACATTGTATGTGGCCACTGACCCGATGTGATCAATGACTTTCATCACTCCTCTCTCTCAAGTTTCCTTGTGCCTGTCCCAGGCATGCTTAAACCCTCCACTGTTTTTGCCCCCACTACCTGCTGTTGCAGACTATTCCAAGCAGTAACTTCCCTTTCTGTTAGAAAATGTCCTCACATTACCTCTTAATCTACCCTCCAATTTTATATTGTGCCCTCTTTTCCAGTACTTTTCTACATTAGAAAAGGTCCCCACCTGCACCTTATTTATTCCCTTGAGGTACTTGAAAGTTTCAATCATGCCCCCCGCTCTCCTCTCCTCCAGTGAGTACATATTGTGGTCTCTTAGGCTCTCCTCATATGTTTTGTGGTAAACCCCTGCACCATCTTTGTCACCCTTCCCTGGATACTCTCCACCTTGTTTATCTGCTTGCGCAGGTGTGGCATCCAGAACTGCACGCAGTTTTCCAGGTGAGGTCTTACCAATGTTTTATACAATGGCAACACAACGCCCCGCCTCCTGCTAGTGATACCCTGCCTATGCACCCCAGCATACCACTAACCCTCCCGCTGCCTTTGTTCACTGCTTTGATACCTTAAGATCATCAGAGACGATAACCCTAGGACCCGTTCCTCCTTGGTGACAGTCAATTCCCCACCAACCTATAGTTTTCCCAGTGTTCCCTCTACCCAGGAGCATTATTTTGCACTTTTTGCATTAAGCCTCAGTTGCCACATCTCCGACCATCTTTCAAACTTATTCAGGTCCTCTTTATTTTCTGCACTCCTTCTGGAGTATCCACCTATTGCAGATCTTGGTGTCATCTTCAAACAAGCAAATCTTTCCTTCCAGCCCCTCTGCAACGTCGCTAATGAAGACATTGAACAGAACTAGTCCTGGTACTGATTTCTGCGGTACCCAATTGGTCACCCCTCTCCTCAGATTATACCCCATTTATCACCACCCTCTGTCTCCTGTCTGTTAACCTTTTCCTAAACCAGTTCACGCCTTGTCTTCAATGCCCAGACTCCAGCTTGTTAACCAGCCTTCTATGTGGGACGGTGTCAAAGGCTTTTGCTGAAATCTAGGTAGGCAACATCTACTGCCCTCTCCTGATTTACTTCCATAGTCACCCAATCAAAAAATCTATCAGATTCGTATGATACGAGTTTCCTGCCGTGAACCCATATTGCCTCAGATCCTGGGCACCCCTGATTCCAGGTGTGCCACTATCCTTCTTTCAGCAGTGTCTCCGTGATCTTTTCCACCAATGAGATGAGGCTGACTGGGCTGTAGTTCCCTGTCTCCTCCTTACTGCCGCATTTGTGCAGTAGGACCACATGTGCCCGCCTCCAGTCCTCTGGAACCACGTCTATATTGAGGTGACTCTGTGAACAGGGCTGCCAAGAGCACTACCAGTTCCTTTGCAGCTCCCTTAATATCCTTGGGTGGACACTGTCTGGCCCCATGGCCCGTATCAACATTCAGCTTTGTCAGTCCTTGCAGACTCTCTACTATGAATGGACTGGTGTCCACTTCTTCCCCCATTGCCTTTGCTACCATCTGTGGTCCTTGACCCTCCCCTCCCTAGTGAATACTGAGCAAGTATTTTTCAGTATTTCTGACTACTTGTCCAGATCCCTCCTCACCTCTTCCTCCTCCCTTTGAGCCCTCCAATCCCCTGTTTTTCTTCTTTCGTGATGTACCTATAAGATGCCTTGTCCCTTTTTCACTGACTGTGCTAAATCCTCCTCTGCCTGCACCTTAGCTTTCCTAATAGCTTTCCTGCTTCCTTAGACATTCAAGGTACACCTCCTTGTCTTCCTCCTTTTGGGTCCCTTATATTTTCTGAAACTCAGTCTTTTAGCCCTGACTTTGTCCCTCACCTTCTTAGAGAATCATAGTGGTTTCCTTCTTCTTTTCCCTTTGGCCACTATCCTAATGCACTGATTTTTTATACCCATTATGGCTCCTTTCAGTTTCTCCTATTGTTTCTCTGCCCTTCTATTACCTCTCCCTTATCCAGGACAGCTTGTATACATATACCCTTTTCAGTGAAATCTGCCTCCTAAAATCTATACTTTTTTGCCCTTGTGTGGCATACTTGATTCCATGTTGCCATGCTGAACCACATCATGCGGTGGTCACTGGACCCCAGCTGTCCTTCAACCAGTATTTCTTCGACTCTGTTCCCATTGTTCCATACCAGGTCCAGAATTGACTTGTCCCTGGTTGGTTCATGCACCAGCTGCCTGAGTCCAACCTCCTAGAGGGATTCTAGGATGGCTGTGCTTCTGGCTGAAGCAGCCACCTGGGTAGTCCAATCCATGCCCGGCATATTGAAATCCCCAGTAGCAGGATTTTGCCTTTAGCTGCCATGTTGTTTATGTCCTCTACTAGTTCCCTGTCCTTCCTCCCTCTGTGTCAGAAGTCTGTAGATCACCCCTGTGCGTATTGCTGTTCCATTCCCTGGCTCCATGGTGACCCACATTGCCTCGGCCTCCCCCGTCTTCTCTGAACTTGTAGCCTTTATACCATCTCTGATGTACAGGCCGCTCCACCTCCACCCCTTTTACCCTCCCTGTCCCTTCTGAACAGTGTATAGCCTGGTACATTGACTTCCCAGCCATGGTTAGTAGAGTACCATGTCTCATTATTCCTACTATGTCAAGGTGTGCATCTGCCAACAAGGCTTCAGGTCTGGAACCTTATTTCCTAGGCTACTGGCATTTGTTAACATGACCTTCCATGTTTACAGCTCTGCCCTCCCTCTGCTCCTGTCCTCCCTCGGATCCATGACGGGTGTTCGACAAACTTTTTGTCAAATGCTCCGACAGCGAAACCGCAGGTCGACCGCTGATTTTGCAGTTGGCTGCCAGTTTCCAGTGCCAGTAAGTGTTTTCTTCAGGGGCTGTGCCTCCTGCACCCCCACTTAGGATTATTAACTCTGAGGCGCAGCTGATTTGAGGTGCAGGACCTCCGACAGACAATGCCAGGTTCCAGTGGGTTCCTATAGCGGCATGGCACTGTAGTCGCTGTGGGAGACCTTGCGTCGAAAAGTCGCTGTCGGGGGTAACCTTCCTCCCTCCCCAGCATCCCCCGTTCTTTCCTATGTGTTTCCCATGTATCACTTGTTATACACTCTTTGCCTACCTGCCCTTCCCTGCCTACTTCAGCTGTATCTTTTGCCAACTTATGTTCCTGCATGTTTCCCATGGGGGTATTCCTAAGCCTCCTTCCCTTCTGGCTCTCTCCCTTGGCCAGTTTAAATGCTTGCAGCTGAAGCATTTCAACTTCTCACTAAGGGCCACAGTACTGTACCCTTCTCAGACAGATGCAGGCCATCCTCCTTATATAAGCTCGCCATCTGTCCAGGTCAGGACCCAGCCCCTTATGAAACCAAAATCCTCCCTTCACCAAGCTTTCAACCAGAAGTTGAAGGTACAGATTTGGAGTGCACTAGCTTCCCCTGTGCCTTGAGAATGAGATGGAGCATGCTATCTGTTTCAGGTTTCCCCAGCTTCCGAAATCCTCCTGGACTCTGGCTAACTCCACCCTTCTCCCTGCCAGGTTATTGGTCCCCAGGTGGACAATGACATCCAGCTGCTCTGAGTTTCACTGTGACTATTAATCTGTGTATTTTATTCTTGTACAGCACCCAGAGCCTCTGGGATTGGGCGTCTTTTAAATATAAATTGCCTTACCTTGCTCCCTCCTATCTATTGCCCTAGCGATCTTATGGATACGCCTCCATCCCTCCATGCAGTGCTCTCTGGGATGCACTTGACCTCCCTCTCTCCCTGCTAGGTGTCCCTCACTCCAATCCCTGGACAATAGAGTCCCCACTAGAAGAAGCTTCCCCTATTCAGCGCCCCTGCCTCCCTTCCCTGAAGGTTCATCCTGGGGACCTGCCCATCCTCCTGGTCCCAGACTCAGGTGCCCAGATGGGGCTTTCCCTTTCTCCAAAACAGTGGGTTCTATGTGATAATGGCAGCGCCAAATGGCGACTCTTATTATAAGCGAGTCAGGGCGGTGAAAACAATTTCACCATCCTGACAATCTTAGCCCATGGAGGAACTAAATACATTTGCTTTCTGTGGTGGGGGCTGTGCCCTCACAATCCCCATGGGGCCTTACCCCCACCCCCCTACTTAAGGATTCTCAGCTCCAGGATGGTGCATGTTGGGGTGCTGAAAGCAAAACATAAGTTTTGGGCTGGGTGCAACAAAAATGCAGTAGCGCCCGGACCCAGACCTTAACCCAGAACCACAAGTGGAGGCCAACCCTGATGCCATGGTGCAGCCCGGCAGCCGACCACAGCACCACCCCTACATCCCTCTACCCCCTCCCAGGACATGCTCGCTCCCCGCGCTCACGTGTACACAGCGACATCCTGTCGCTAGGTCACCCTCCCCACTACATCTAGTCACCCTCCCTGTCCCCTCACCTTTCGCCCATGTCGTGTCGCCATTTTGACGCCACCCTGAATCAGGTGCCCATGTCACAGGCTACCAAACAGTGTAGGGGTTACTAAGCGGGACTGGTTAGGGATGTGCTTTGACCACCCCTCACCCTCCTGAGCCCACCGTAGTCCAATAACTCTTCTTCCTTGGCATCCTTTGAGGTTCAGGCTGTGGACCAGGTGATCTATGGGTGGGGGTGGATGCCACCACACCCTGGCCAACTCTGCTCAGAGACGGCTAACCTCCCCAGCCCAGAGAGGTGCCTGCAGATAGAGCAGCATCACAGCCTCCAGAACACTTCCTCAAACTGCTGCTCCACAACCACTGCACTGCACCACTCCCATCATGTCTATTTCCTCCTCAATCTACTGCCTGCTTAAGACTACTATTCATTATCTCCCAGAGGTTTTTTGTCTTTGCTACTTCCTGTATGGGTGCAGGATGTTGCAAGGCCTATGGGACCTACGCTAAAACCGTAGGTGAGCCTTGGGGTGGGTTGTGGGGTGGGTGGGAAGTGGGATTATACTGCAAGCTGTGTCCAAAACAATCAGCTAAGGAGTCCTCTGGCAGTGGCGCCTCACTCCACTCACCTTGGTCCAGACACAGTCAATTACAAACACATAGTCACAAATCTACCAGCTAGAATCCCTCAATCCTGCCCAAACTAAATGGAGACGTAACTGAAATGGCAATTAAGAAAAGACTTTAAATTCAAACTACACTGCTGGCATGTCAGCACAGTGGTTGGATTTCCTTTTTTTTTGTTGTATGATATTTTACCGCCTTTCACGCTCCAGTGCTCCCTTCTCCTTCAGGCTCCACAGTGCTCCTGACTCACTGGTCATCCTCTTCCTGGGCTCTCCTCGATCCTAATATAGCAGCTGACTCCCGAGGAGTATCGGTATATCTCTTCACGGACAGGTCCCTTCCTCCAAAGGGAAGGCACGGGAGGGTGTACGCGCTACTATATTAGGCCCCTCAGAAGTGCTGCTGAGGTAGAGGAGGTCCGTGGAGGTTCGTAGCTGTTGCGGAGCGGAGAGCCATCATCCAGTGAACACATGGGCCAGTTTCCATTTCATGGTGTTCCCCTCATATGCCGCTGTGAACAGTGCCCCAGTCTCCACCCGGCGCCCCATGTCCGTTCCCAAACCCAGGTTGCTAGAGTGGTTTGAGGTGTGATCCAGCTCCTCAACCCTCTGCACCACCAGGCCAGCAGCATGGTTGGATTTCCACTTGCGACATCATCGACCTGGGTTTGGTAATGGACCTGGGTCACTGAAGGACAACCAGGGGAGAAGGATGGAGCATCCTGAGGACTGCTCTCCTTCTCTGGGGGAGGCTGTGAGTGTGACCCGGTGCTAAATGGACCCTGGCAGAGGCTGGGGGCTGAGCAGTGACCAGCACCAAGCATGTTCAGGGGTGGGTGGATGCAGGACATCATTGTATGTCCCCACCCCCCAGGAAAACCAGGAAAAGATCAGCTGCCAGCTACCCTAGATGAAGCCCGCCACAGCTTCAATTAGCTCTGAGCTGCCCGCTGACCTATCTGGTTGTCTGCAGCACTGGAGGAGTTTAGGCCCCCAACCCCTCCCTGGGGGTAAGCCAGGGGTATCGGAGGTCACGGCTGCTGTGGAGGTGGAAGCCTGTAGTCCATGACCAGGCTGAGGAAACAGGTGGCTGGCGGCAGGGAGTAAAACAGAGAATAAAAAAACTACACTAATCCCTGTAATATGATTCCTGCACTTAAGGTTCAGACACAGCCAATTACAAACACACAGTCACAAACTTACCAGCTAGAATCCTCAATCTTGCCCCAAACTAAATGAAGAAGCACACTTATATGCATAAATTTGAAGAAGACTTCATCAGATTTTACTCCCTATGCCAGCCATGCTTCCTTTGTAGTCTGTACTTCTCCAACTGCTCTGTTCGCCACCTTGAACTTAGCACAGTAGGCTTCCATATCATACTCCTTCTGAGTACATTTGTACTTCAGGAAGCCTGCCTTATTTCTCTTCTCACATCTGCCATGTCTTTTCCAAACCAGCTGGGAGTTCTGGCCTTAGTTTTCTTGCTTTTGATTTTGGTACATTTATCAGTAGTCTGCGTCATTCTTTCTCTAATTATGGTCCATTTCCTTCCACTTAATCTCCTTTCTGATCCCAACAAGGTTTCCTACCAGAATTTCTGCCATCTTCTTAATGTCAACCTGTCATGGGGCACAGGTCAGGAAGCATAGAAAGGACAAGAGTGGTAGTAAAATTCACAGGTAACCTTATATTATTACCAATAACAATAAAATGAAAAATAAAAATTGTTTAATATAACTATTTACAAAGGCACTAGAAAAGAGAAAATAAAAAGCCAGTCCAGTGGCGCTGAGGGTTGAGGTGCTGGATGCCACCCTTGCACCACACCAGAGACCTGGGTTTGGGAATGAGCCCAGGTGCTGGGGGTTGGCAGGGAGGGAGAAGGATCAAGCATCCAGAGGACTGCTCTTCTCTTCCTGGGGAGGTTTCTAGGGTCTTCTTGGCACAGTAGAGACCCCTGATGGAGACTGGAGGTACTCTAGCACAAGGACAACATTGGGGATGAGCACAGCTGGCGTCTGTGGGTATTCCTGTGCTGGCGTCATTGCATGGCTGAGCTCAGGGGGCAAGGAAAAGTACAAAATCCCCATCCTGGAGATAGGCTATGGTGCCTCTGTGCCCTGTAGGCCACACTCCCAACACCGGACTATCCTCCCTTCAGGTCCATCGCCCGGCTCGGCATACTAGATTTGAGATAGAGTGCCCTGGGAGGATAGGGGTGGCCCAACGTGGGGGGGCTCATAGCGGAGGGGTCCATCAGGCCAGGCGAGAGAGGTGGGAGGTCACCGTGGGAGATAGAGCCTCATGGAGAGGCAGTAGGATGCTGGAGAGAGTTCTCCAGTGACAGCGCAGAAAGAAAATCGACCAAAAAAAAGAAAATAAAATCCTTTATCTGAGGGTATCTCTAATTCCAAGTTTCAGTCTCTCTAGCAAAAATATTTATGCTCTTTTTATAACAAGTCTTTGCCTTGGAACTCATTAAGGAGACATCCTGTTTTTCACAAAATCTTCTTGTCAGTTTTTGCAGGTGCTACAAAATAGAATATGGAGTCCCAAAACTGACCTACTGCTGACAGTTCTGCAAGAGTTTGCAAACAAGACTGAAGAGCAGCTCAAACTGCATCTCAGGTTAATCCCTAAATCCAAATAACATTTTGCAATAATTTCAACTGGATAATTATATACATTTCAAACCAAGGGATCTCACTTTCACATAAAGATTCACATATATTTTATAGCCGTAGATAAGCAAGGGAAGAAAAGATAGAAACAGCAAGTGAAGGTAGAGAGATAGTGAAAGGCAGAGAATAGCGAGACCATCAAAGTGATCATTTCCAGGTTTCATGAGAAAATGTGGTTGTGCAAAAAGGCCAAGCAAAGACAGAAAAGGAGAGGATAGAACAGATCCTTGCATTTAACCCTTTCTGCATTACAAATGGGATAGAGTCTTAGTCATCCCTGTCACACAGCCTCCCTGAAGTCCAAAGCTCTTTTCCTGGTCTTGACCATCCCTCTGCCCATGTCCAGGTGGAGCCACACCATACAGTGGTCACTTCCTTCAAGTGGCACATTCACCTTTACATTGTGGACATGCTCACAATTGGACAGGAACAGGTCCAATACAGCCATCTCCTTAGTGGGCTCTATGACAGCCTGTGTCAGGAATTGGTGCTGGAGATTGCCTGGACTGTCCAATCCACAACAGGCAGACTGAAGTCCCTATTATTACTACCTCCACCTTACATAGATACATAGATGTTGTTAGCAGATAAGGGCCTTTGGCCCACCTAGTCTAACAATTAGTGTTAATTAACCGTGCTCCTTCAATCTTTACTGGAACAAGGTTGTACCCCTCCCCAACTACCAGCATCCTCTTATGCCTATCCCATGCATTCTTAAATTCTGTGATCATCTCTGCTTCCACCACTTTCTCTGGCAGACTATTCCATTTGTCCACCACCCTCTCTGTGAAGATGTACTTCCTCACATTCCCTCTGAGCCTCCTCCTTCAGTTTCATCCCATGCCCCTTGCTCTAGAGCATTGTTTTCTTTGTAAAATTGCATTTTCTGCATTTTAATTTCTCCCTGTGAGGTACTAAAATCTCAGTCATATCCCCGTCCCTCCTGTCCTCTAGGAGCACATATTTAAGTCCTTCATCCTATTCTAGAAGGTTTTGTGACATAATCCATGCACCATCTTGGTTGTCCTCCTCTGAACCGCCTCCACCCTATGTCCATGTGTAGGTAAGGCCTCCAGAAATGGACACTGCACTTGAGGTGTGGACTCACTAATGTCTTGTATAATGTATTATGACCTCCCTTTTCTTGCTGGTGATCCCCTGCCTATGCAGCACAGCATCCTGTTTGCTTTACCTGTTGCCTTATCACTGTCTAATTACCTTGAGGTCATCAGAGATGATAACCCAGTCCTTTCCTAACTGGAGCATTTCATTTCTCCCACCCACCCCCAGCTGATATGTTGCTCCTGGGTTTTGTGCCCCATGTGCATTATCTTGCACTTTTTAGCATTAAATCCCAACTACCAATCCCTTGACCAGTCCTCAAGCTTCTGCAGATCTCTCATTATTCTGTCCACTCCCTTTGGTGTGTGTCCACCCTGTTGCAAAACTTTGTGTCAACAGCGAACAGGCACATGTTTCCCTCTAGACCTTCTGCAATGTTGTTGATAAAGACATTGAAGAGGACTGGACAATACTGACCCATGGTACCCACTGGTCACTTTACCCTCTGCAGAGTAACTTTCATTTACCAACTCTGTGTTCTGTTATCTAACTAATTCTCACCTACCTTGCCACCATCTTGCCCAGTCCTGTGTTCTCCAGCTTGTTTAAAAGCCTTCTTATGCAGCACAGTATCAAAGGCCTTGCTGAAGTCCAGCTAGGCCACATCTGCTACCCCCAACCTACCTCTGTGATCACCCAGTTGAAGACCTCAATCAGGTTGGTCTGGCACAACCTCCCTCCAGTAAAACCATGTTGTCTTGTGTCCTGTAGACCGTTGGCAACCAGGTGTTCCACTGTTCTTTCCTTCAGTAGTTTTTACATGAGCTTTCCCACTACTGAGGTCAGGCTGACTGGTCTGTAGTTCTTTGCTTCCTCCTTGTTTCCATTTTTGTAAAGTGGGACTACATCAGCATTCCTCCAGTCTTTGGGTACCTCACCTGTTTCCAATGACAGATTGAGTAGACTTACCAGAGCTTCTGCCACCACTTCTCTTAGCCCCTCAGCACCTGGGGTGAACCCCATCTGATCCTATAGCCTTTTTGACTCTCACTGCTTCCAGTTCCCTTAGGACCCATCCTTCGAAAAGGACTAGTATCCATTCCCATGGCCTTCCTGACCCTTCTACCCAATTCTGGTCCATATGCTGCTCCATTCTCTGTGAAGACTGAACAGAAGTATCTGTTCAGTATGTCTGCTTTTTGATTGTCATCCTCTATACTACACCCCAGCTTTCAGCCTCACAATCCCCGTGCCTTTCTTTTTCCTGGTGTATCTGAAAAGGTTGTGTCCCCCTCAGCACTGATTTCACAATGCATTCCTCAGTTTGTGCCTTGGCTTCCCTAACTGTCCTCTCTGCCTCCTTTGTTTTCCTGGTACCTGTCCTGTCCCTTCCCCTCTGTCCTTTCTATTGCAGATATGAGGTTTTTGCCTCTACCTTTTCAGCTACTTTCTCAAAACCATAATGATCTCTTTTTCTCTTCCTGTTGCTAATCTGCCTAACACAGAGTTATGTCACCATTATTATCCCTGTTTTATTGCCTCCTATTGTTCCTCAACAGCCTTTTTCTCCCCTATTCCGACCAATGCCTCTTCTAGTATTTTCCCATTTTTGAAAATCTGCCTTCTTAAAGTCAAGGATTCTTTTTTTATTTGCTGTTTGTGCCCCTCATTCTCCATCGCCTTACCTACCCTCCGGTCCTCCAAGACATCAGGCTGGCTGCTTTCTGATCTCTTCCCCAGGGTCACCTCCATGTTGCCTAGGTCTGTCCCCAGCAGGAGAGGAGTGGTCTCCCTTTACTGCTCCCCACCTCCTGCTTTATGTCTTCACCAGGCAACCCGGGGAATCATCAAGTATTAGGGCTATGTGCTAGAGACTGTCTCTAGGTTCCGACCATGGGGTATTTCCACTTTTTCTCCATCCTTGAGGGCATCAGCATACTGGAGTGCCATAGGCACGTCATGATGTGGCAGCCATCCCAGAGCTCACCAATGTCCTCCCCACCCATGACATCCTCCGAGATGCACCTCCACCTGTGATCACCCAGGTGGTGGTGTTGCAGTGGGATGACTGCCCTCCCTCCCAGAGGAGGAGAGTGATCTGAGGATGCTTTATCTTCCTCCCAAGTTGTCCCCAATTACCCAAGTCTGCATCCAAATCCGGTAGCCAGCATCATGAACAATGCTTCGCTACTGCTATGCCAATGGGTCAGCTAAAGTCAAGGATTCTTGTCCTTGTGTGACAAGATTCTGCCTCCTCCATTATCTGAAACCCCACAGTCCGGTAGTTATTGTTCCCCAGGTGCTGTCGAGACTATAACCCCTGTTACACAGTCCCCATTTGTGAGCACCAGGTCCAGAATCACCTTGTCTCATTGGGTTCAATGACAAGTTGTTTAAGGAAAGCTCCTGGAGGGTCCAAGATAAACCTGCTCTAGCTGTTGCTGCTGCAGGAGACTCCAGTCTATGTCCGGTATATTGAAATCATCAATCAGTGCAATACCTTCCCTCTGCACCATCCTTTGGATATCTAGCATCATCTCCTTTCTAATTCCTCCCTTAATCTGGTGGTCTCTGTATTACCCCATGCAGATGGCTGAACCTTTTCACCTTTGTAGCATAACCCACAGTATTTCCTTCTCTCTCTTTCTGTTCCCCTTGTATCTCATTGGCCTTAATGATATCCCTTACATAAAGTGCCACTCCTCCCCACTTCCTGCCTGCCATGTCCCTCCTGGACAGATTGTAACTTTGTATGGCCATTTCCCAGCTGTGGTTATCATTACACCAGGTCTCAGTGATAGCCACAATGTCCAGGTCAGATTCTGCCATGACCATCTTGGCGTCCTCCATCTTATTGCTTAGACTTTGGGTGTTAGTGCACAAGGCTCTCCATGATGTGGCTTTCCTCCCTTGCCTGCCATTTCTATGATTTGGGACCCCAGTACCTTGTCTACCTCCTCATCCTGTGAAGGTGGTCTGTAGACCACCCCAGCATTAGTTTCCTCCCTTTAATGGATTGTACATGCACCTATAATGCTTCCTAGCTTTCTCTCACTCCTTCTTCTCTGGTACAAGTTATCCCCTCCTTTACATACAGAGCCACTCCCTCCACCTTCCCATTTCCCTAGTCCTCCTATATACTTTATACCCAGGGATTGCGAGGTCCCATTTATGGTTCAGTGTGACCCATGTCTAAGTGATGGCTGCTATATCACCTCTCCATTGGCCATCAATGCCTGCATCTCAGCCATTTTGTTTTCCAGGCTTCTGGTGTTCAAAGAGACCACCCTCTACCATGACTCTAACCCCCTTTACCACTATCCCACCCATTCTACATTTGGGGACACTCTAAGCCTCCACCAGGTGCCTGAGGGTACTTTTCACCCTGCTGACCCCCCCTGGTCAGATTAAATTCAGTTTTTTTCCCATTAATTTCTTCAACTTTCCTTTGAGGACCCATGTCCTTTTACTTAGATGTAATCTATCAGGTGTATTCAGGTTCTTGTTCTCCCAGGTCCCTACTCAGTCACCAACTGATCCCATACTCCTCCACCTTACACCACCCTATCAGCCATACACCTGAATTCCTCAGTTCTAACTCTCCTTGTAGTGCTAGCTCTTGGGACCACTAGCAACTCTAAGAGGCTACCAAACTCCTTACCTCATTACAGATTTTCCCTACCTTCCTGAACCTCTCTTGCACCACCCCATTTCACATCTTGCAAGATCATTTGTACACAGGGCACTTTATGTGAGGTTTCCACCCTTCTGCCCCAACTGCTTGGCTATCAGAGATCCACTCTCCCCAATATCTTCCCTGGCATACTGTACATTCTTCCCTCTTACAGTCTGTTCTGTAACTACCCTGCCACCTCAGCACCTTTAAATTAATCCACCACCTTCCACTCACCTTCCTGGACCCATCCCCCTCTGCCCCTGCATGGCTGCACACTGCATCCCTTCTTCCTCTCTTGCCCATCCTGCACTATTCTTTGACCCCGTGCCAAGCTACCCTCATCCAGCCCTCCACCTGACCCTCAGCACCCATTGACACTTCCTTGCATTCCTGTTCTGCCCATACCTGACCTGACACCTCTTTCACCCTTCCTTACTGCCCCTTCCCTACTTCACCCACCCACCTCCCTTGCCTGAACTTTTCCCTTTCACCTTCTCCTTACCTTCTCTGTAGTCCTCCCTCATACTGCCTCCTTTCATTCCATCTCTTTGTCCTTATCTTTTCCATCAAGTTCCCCTACTTCCCTCTGTCCAGCAGGAGGAGATCTGTTCTGCACTACCATTATCCTCCCCTCACCTGGGCTTTCTTCCCCTGGGAAGATTAACCCTGGAGACCTGCCTTCTTCCTTCCACCTTCCTTTCCCATTCATGCCCCCACTCCCTGCCATGGCTCCCTCCTGTTCTGTCCCCACTTGCCTCCTCCAGGCCCTGTGGGCCTTCTCCCTTCCATCATTGCTCCCTTGACTTGGCTCCCTCCTGTTCTCTCCCCACTGCCTCACTCCAGGCCCTGTGACCCCTCTTCCACTTCCATCATTATCTTCTGCCTCCAGCACACCTCTTCTTTCAGCTGTCCAATATGCCTGCAAACCAGGCATCCCTGCATCTCCCAGGCGGCTCCCAGAAATACTGTCCTCCACCTTCTGCACTCAACAACCCTATGCCTCCCCTAACCCCCTCTACATGCCCCTCTCCACATATTGTGGTCCAGGCACTCCTTAGTAATGCACTAGCTAACACTTTTATTCTTATGGGCTCAAACTCTGGACCTGGATGATGGTGGTTTAAAAGCAATGACCCCATCCCTCCCAGTTAATAAACTGGGACAAGGATGAGGGTGGCTGAAGACTGCACGCCCTTCCCTCCAGTTGACTACCATGAAAACAGCTTTGAAGCCTAGCTGTCTAGTCGTCCCTAGGAACACACTGTCAGACTTCCTACTTAATTTGTTGCCCGTAACTCCCCTTAGGCTGACCCCAGATAGGGGAGTAACTGAAACCCACTATTAATCTGGGTGTGAAATTCTATCTGCTGACTGCCCTGTAGGCTGCTCCTTAGACAGAGAACAGCTGTGGCCCTCTTGCAATGCTGCTATCCACTCCTAGCTGAGAGATAGCTGCCCTCCTGGACCACCCTTATTGTTAGGTTGGTTGTTAGGCCTACACTAGATAGGGACTAAGTTGTAATTGCTACCAGAGTCCCTGGTGGAGACAAACCCCAGCAAGATAATAGCTGCAACTCCTTTCAAACTTCCCTCTGCCCCTTCTCCCTGCCTCACCTGCCCTCCTTTGAGCAGCATGACCTATGGCCTCTAGTCCTACCTGGGAATGCCTCTCAATGTCTCGAGACTCTACTTAGTTAGATACCACCCTACTGCTTAGAGGCAGACCCACTTCCAGGTCGCTTGGGCCTCTGGGTCATTTATAGAAACTACACTTGTCCTATTGGCTGGCTGCAGTCACATGGTCTACAGGGACCTCTAATGGTGCTGGTTTGTCCAGCTCTGCTCTCACCCTCAGCCCTCTCTGCTGACACCCTCCCTCCTCCTAGAACTCAAGCTTCCACAGAATTTCAAGCATTTTTGTTTTGTTTTTTTAAGTCAGAAGCTCCAAACAACCACACAAAGCCCTCGATATTTATCCAAGAAGGCCTGCTCACGTTGCTCTCCTCCAAACACTCAGCAGCATTTCAGTGATTGAGACAGCAGACTACAGATCCCAGCCATTTTATTCTTAAAGATTACAGCTACCCTATTTTACCAGCTACAGCCACATGGTCTGCAGGGACCTCCAATGTAGCTGACTCTTTTAGCTTTGCTCCCACCCTCTGCCCTCCCTCTGTTGACGTCCTCCCTCCTTCTAAAACCCAAGTCCCAACAGAATTTTATTTGAAACGATGTGTGTTTTTTTTTTTTTTTAATTAGTAGCTCAAACAACCAAACAACATCTCCTCAGATCTTACACTCGTGTAACTAAACCCATCGGGCTCGATTCTCAGAGATTGACAGAGGGCTTCAAATGTTGTGCCAACTGCACTGGCTTCGCCCCTGATTCTTAAAGGTGTCACGCATTTGTAACACTTTACCTTTTTTGCAGTTTGCAAATATTGGGTACAAACCCCATGAAAAGGTCGAGAAGTTAGAACCAGCAAAAGCTGGTCTAACTTGTCATGCAGTGCTTGAGGGGCTAGGGGATTAAGAATCTGATTGCCAGCCTGGACTGCTGCAAGCCCCATGTGCCATGTGTTCAGTGCACCTAGAGCTTGCAGCAGTCTGAAACTTTTCAAAATCGAGCCCATCAGGTTTAAAGGGATGCAAATTATTTTAACAATAAGATATTTAACTGTAAAACATACAGAGTACTAATGGTACACCTAATGTGGGACATCTATGGTCTATTAGTACTAAGTCTGTACATCACTGGATTACAGTACTGGGCTTAGTGACTGTGAGGGTAATTCATCAAGTGCCACTTTTTAGGCCACCCCAACCCCTGGAAACAATCTTAGGGTAACTGCACAGAACAATAAAATAAATCAAAGTCTAGACTGTATACAATTTTCAGTTTGTCTTGAAAAATAGTATAACATAGTGCAGAACACACAGAAGCAACATGAAAAGGGGTGTGGAAAGAACAGCAGGGAGAAGGAGGCAAAAGGTATAAGGAATATGGATCTAGAGTAGGAAAAAGAAAAAAACAGGCAAGTTAGATAGATAGATAGATAGATAGATAGATAGATAGATAGATAGATAGATAGATAGATAAGATAGATAATTATAACGCCCCATTCCAGGCCTCGGAGCACTTCACAATTAACAATGTAAAATAATTCTATAGCAAAACATAATAAAGCAAATTCAACAGTCAATCCACTAACAAAAGTAGGCAATACAACACTGTGTGACAAACCAATAAGTCTAAGTGAAGACTAAATGAAAGGAAAATCAAAGCACAAATGACAGAGCACCACCTGTTGTGATAAAGAAATATAGCAATTGATATGTACCCTCCCCAGCCTAGGGATATCCTTCCAAACTCATTCCATGGGAGGAGTCATTGAAATCGTAAATTTCTTATTTGACTTTCTGGACCAGATGTGACCTCCTGGGTGCAGGAACATTTCTTGGCTGCTGAGTGCTGCATATCAACTGGTTAGCAGGTAAATGCTTTGCAACTAGTAACTGAATGTCTAGATCACTGGTAAAGTCCAACAAAATCCATTTAAATAACAGTAAAATCTTATAGGGATATTACAGGGTAAACATAATTAGCCCCAGCCAGAAGGGTTTCCAGTACTTCTTCCTACAGTGTAATCTGCAGTTTCAGGAATTACAATGCCCTCCTCTAGGAGGAGCGTTGTCAAGCACAGGCCCAATACCAGGCATCTTCATTTCTTCTGGAGCTGCGGACAATTCTGGAGTACTTAGAACATTAATTGAACTGTGGGTTTTATACCCAAATTATTTACAGAACCTAGCATAAGATAGATTTATTCAGACTCTAGGCTATTTTGAACAGCACCAGCACTGAAATATAAATGTAGCAATGGGGCATTCTGCCTGGAGGTTACCGGGGATTCCATACATCCAAGCTCACCTAGATTCAGTACCCACTTTGTCACTGCCCCAGAGTGTTCTGGTACACCCACCTCCCTGTGAAATTATATCAGCCAACATAGAGGCCCTGGAGCCGATATAATCTCCACCTATTCCAAGCTATTGTCCAGTGGCTTAAAGGACCAGTGGGGATTTGCCCCACAGTTTACACATGACAGTAGAGCCATCACCCCTGAGGTCACAGTTGCCACAGCTCTGGCCTCTCACACTCTCTCAAGCTTCTGACCCTATTTTGCAGAGGTGCCAATCCAAATGAAGTAATTAGCTTTATCATTTGTGGATTGCACACACTTTACAAAAGGGCTGGGAGAGGCAGTCAGCCTCCGGGGTTCCAGTTACCAAAGCTAATGCTGCTCACCCTCTCCCAACCTTGACCTCAAGAAGGTGCAGAAGGTCCATAACCAAATTATCCACTGCCCTCATTACAAGAGAGCCCCTGCTACCCAGCAGGAGTGGGGAGAGACCAAAGGCACCTTAATATGTTTCATTTCTTCTTTTTTTGTTATCTATTTACTCCCCACCCCTGGCCTGGTGACCCCTTGTCCTGCCGTGACCCATCTCCTCCGTCCCATCAGGCCCTCACCCTGAAGCTCCATGACTTACCTCCATGATGGGGCTGTGGGGACTCCCACCCACTGACAAGGATCTAGCTTGGGGTGTTACCTCTGGGATGAAGCACGATGGCATGGCCATCAAGCTGCTCTGAATAGCCACCAGGGTCCTTTTTCACTCTTCTTCTGTCCCCACAAGAGCTGGTGTGCAATGATGCCATGGCAGGCACATACATTCCGATGTACAGCCCTGTCAGCATCAGCTGTACTCTCACTCCTCAGAAGTCTTTATGCAGTGGAGGCGGCGTGATCCTAGCCACCACCATCAGGGTTGGGCGCACCAATGGAAGGTGATCTCCCTCCCAGAGATGGAGAGCTGTCCGTCAGATGCTCAGTCCATCTCTTACCTGCTGAGTCCCAGCAGCTCGCACTCATTCCTGAATGCAGGTCGCTGGTGTGGCATGAGGTGTGGCATCCAGCGCCTCATCCTCAGTACCATTGAGCTGATCAATATATTTTATTTTCTAAGTCCAGAACAATCATAGTTTCTACCACAGAGGCTGCAAATTTAGTTCTGAGTGTAAAATAATTGATTCCTTGAAGATCTGCATGGTGGTTGAGACACTCCACCAGAGCCTCTGTGCTGCAGGCCACCACCACGATCCCAAGGCTTAGGTGGATCCCACTTCTAGCAGGCCTCCTCTTCTTCAGCTGCAGACTGCAGCTTTCTCACACTCTCCTCCAAACTGATCAGAACTGAGTAAACAACCACACCTGATGAGTCACCCATCACCAGGAGCTGGCCACACCTCCTTAAAACTCCCAAGCAATCCAGCCAGCAGGAGGCTCCAGGCTGGCTAGAGTTAAAGGAGTTAGTGCAGTCAAATTTTCAAAACATACATTGTGCAGAGTGTTTTGATTTATGTATGTAGTCCTCATGTGTCCTTCCATTTTGTCTGCTGTTACCTATAAAGTGTTTTCTAAATTAGCCTGCATGCTTTATGGTAGTTTTACGATCCTGGAGATCTCCATCTTAGAATGGTTTATTGCTTTTCTTGTTCCCACAGTGCCTCCTGTGCCTTGTGACATTGATGTATCCGGGATCATGGATTGAGCAAGCACTGGTTTAGAGTCAATTTATCACAGTAGAGCTGTGATATTAAGTAACTTTCCTTATCCAGTGAGCAGCAATGGCTACATTTACAGTTTAGCAATTACTTGAAGGCTAATTGAGTGGATTATTCTGTAAGAAAATAGTCTTTGCAAATTATAGCATTGATGATCTTGGGTGATTTGTGTGCTTTTATTGCTGTATGTAATTTGATGAAATTATTTATTTATTTAATTTGCTAACGGGTAAGCCACTGAACCAAGAGCCCCTTTTTCAGGGGCGATCAGAGTAGTTACATAGAAACCTGTATGAAACAGGGCACAGTAGTGATACATTTAAGTAGATAATAAACAACAAGGACTGATTTTTTCAGGCAGTCGCAGTAGTGCCTTAAAGCTTACACATTGATATTTCATACATAGGCTTTGTACAAGTTATAGTTAGGCGAGAAAAGGTTGCCAACATCAACAGTGTGTTCATTAAAATCTTAGTGGTTTCAGGTTACAAACATCTGACTGAGTAGGATGGCTTTAATCACTAAGTTTAGCTTCTGTTGTTATGCCCTGTGTGGGGAGATGCCCCACAGTCGAGGAAGCTTCAATACTTTTTTCTAATGCGTCCTGGCATTTCCAGACACGTATATGTTTTTTTGTTTGCCAGCAAATGCATTTTGAACACTTTTCTAAAAGGAAGCAATTGTACTGACCTCAAACAGCTGGTCAGGAGAGTGTTTCAAAAGATATGGGCTGAAATGAAATGAAATGAAAAGTTTCATGAAATGAAAAGGAGAGGGAATGAAAAGTTTTAAAATCAAAACATTTATTCCTGCTGGCTAGACTGACACACACATAGAAAACAAAAATATTGAATTAGAGCTATTTAGTGGGGTCCAGGACATCAGGCTCCTATCTCTAGTACTTGCTGAATCAATGGTCCCAGTCCCAGATGCACCACTGTCACATGGGATAGGGGGATTGTAGGAAAATGAAGAGCAATAACCCTTGCTAAAATGGAGCTCCCAAAGAGCCATAAAACTATCATATAAGATATAAACAGCAGACTAATTTAGGAAAAACTCTTAGTAGCAGACAAAGGGAGGACTGCACACAATTAAACCCTCTGTGCAACATATGTTTTATAAATTTTGACTTACTCCTTTAACCCTCTGAGATCCACGAACCTTCTGGTTAGCCGAGCCACCAGGAGTTACAGATATAATATCTAGGCTAGAAACATTAGAATTACATCAAAAGTACAGCAGTGGAGCAAAAAAAGGATTATAACAAGGACAAGTCTAAGACCCATCCAGGCACAGTACAACTGATCTAGATACTGAGTTTGTATACACAAACAGACTACAAAACAGGTAGTAAAATCATACCACAGATAAAGTTATTACAGGGGTGAGTAAAAGATTTGTCCAGGCAGAAATGGAATATCATTGCAGAAGTAATGGGATTCACAAAAGGATAGTATCAATTGCATCATTAAGCCCTGGGGTGTGTTTGGCTTGTAAAGTGAAGATCTGTTTGCATTCCCTTTGTAAAAGGATCCTGGTTTGATCCCCACCATCTAGTGAGACGTGAACGTGTTCTATACCTGTGAACTTAAAATGTTGAAATCACTGTGATGATGGGTAGCAAAGTGAGTGCTGAAAGCAGTACAAAAGGCAGTTGTGGTAACAGACCATGCATGTTCCTGTATGCACCTTCTTAAATGGCAAATTATCTGACCTACATACAGTTTTGGACAGCAACACATGACCACATAAATAACTTAAGATCAGGGCCCTAGTGTTCTGCGGCAGCATTTTCTGATTTCTGTGGCAGGACTCCTATGTTTCTGAGGCAGCATTTTCTGATTTCTGTGGCATGATTTATTCATTTCTGTGGCAGAATGCAGTCCAGCCATTGACTAACATATGACATGATATCATTGATGACATCTCATGCCAAGCATAGAGGACGGGCTTCAGGATAAACAAGATAGGTACAGGAGCCTAGAACTATGGAAAAACTGTGAATTTGAATGAAAATTCACCAAAACAAAAAGATGCGTCACTATGAATTCAGTGGCATGATGCAAACTCTGTGGAAAATTCCTTTACAGCAGAATTGTAGAATTCCAGGGCCTTGCATATGATGTAGAACAGCTGATAAAGTGTTTAATATGGACACATCTAGAACTGATGGGAGAAATGAATACATCACCCTATATGCAATGTCTGAAGACATTGCATCAGCCACATATGTGACTACCAACAGGTCATGGAGGCAACCAATTTGGTTGTTCAGTAGTGGTTTCAGAACTATATATACTATTGGTGACAATGTCACCTTCATTTGTCAATGCCTGTAGAATATGAGGGGTCTGGTATTTGCCAAATCTCTCAGGGCAGGATCCCTGACTAAATGTGCCAAAACTTATGGATGGTGGAGACTACTATAGGTGCAGCCTGATTATTTAATTTGGTCATAAAAGAGTTCCTGTTCACTTCATTATCTTTCCTTTTACATGGTTGCATCAAGCTCCCTGTCTAGCTTTCAGGCCCTATTGAGGGCCTCATCCAAGGTAGGGGTGTCATAACCTCAGGCCAAAAAGCATTGTTTTAGACCATGGGCTTGAAGTTCAAACACAAGTGCAGAAGAACAATTCCTGAGCAGGTGAGTGAACTGGCCATATGGTGTGGCATATTTTACATGTTGTGGATGGGTACTGTGGGTTAGGGAAAGTGTGTTGCCTGATGCAGATTTCTGAAGCCTTCAGAAGTTACAGTCGCTCCACCTTTAAAGGAAACTGTAGGTCAGGAAAAGTAATGCAGTCACTGCAATTACTGTGGTAACCTAGTACTGTTAACATTTAAAAAAAACAAAATCAGATGTCAGTTCCAGAACTCTATGCTGTATAATGAGTATATGACTAATGTACCTGCCCCAGAATAAAATCTGGGGCAAGGAAGGTTATGGTCCATGCTAAACACCATGGTGCCTTCCCACCAGCCTAAAAAGGTTGGTTTAGGGGGATGGCATGATGGTCCCCATGGCCATCCCACAGGTCTGCAGAAAATACTTTTTATCAAAAGTAAAAGTTAAAGCCAACTTCCTGGTGCCGGTGATGGGACATCACTCAGCACACTGGTGACCTAGGTTCATGCCCACACCCAGAGTGATAGGAGTGGAGGCCAGTGGGGAGGGAGGGCATTCTTCAGATGCTCTCCTCCATGAGGGGAGGGTTTGAGCCTGCACCACTCTGTGAGAAGCTCCTGACAGTCCATGGAGGCAGCATAGTTGCAGCGTGGGGGTCCATGCACCAATAATGCATCTCCCAGGATGCCATGAGCATCTGCATGAACTGTGGGAGGGACAGGGAGTAATGGGGAGAAAATCCGCTCATTGGTCACCAGATGATGGCCGTTCTGTTCCCTAGTCTTATAGTTTCCCCACCATAGACTGCATCAGAGCCTTCCAGTTCTACTCCCCAGTTGGTTGAGGTATTTTTTTTTTGTATAGCTGTTTGGTCCACATCTCCTTCTTCCCACCAACTGTCAATGAGGATACATAGTTTTTTTGCTGGTTTTCTTTGCTGATGCCCCAAGTCACCTGCCATGAGGCGTGTGGCACGCTACACCCCATGGTGCCAGCTCAGCCTCTTCCACCTCCTGTCATTGTTTGCTGCCCTCTCTGCCAACTCTAGCCACCAGACCTCCCACCCGGTGGAAGCGTGACTATGGGGCATCAACCTACCCTCTCCATCCTTGGGAGAGGAAAGCTGTCCATTGGCATGCTTGATCCTCTGCTCTTCCTCCCTTGCAGGCACACCGACAACCCGAGTTCATTCCCGAACCCAGGTCGCCAGTGTAGTGTAAGGTGGCATCCAGCGCTCAACCCTCAGAGCCACTGGGCCATTTTTTTAGTTTTTGACTGGGTTACCCATATGGTGGATCGGGGGTCAGTGGATGTGGCCTACCTTATTTCAGGAAAGCTTTTGATCCGGTGCTGCAAATGAGGCTATTATACAAAATTATTTGCCTGGGGTTGTGGGGGGATTATAATAACGTGGGTGTAGAACTGGTTGGAGGGCAGAACACAGAGGCATTCGTCAATGGGGTGCCCTTTGGGGAGACAGGGTCATCCACGAGGTTCCCCAAGGATCAGTATTAGGACCACTGCTCTTTAACAACATAGCAGAGGGTCTTGAAGGGATGTTAAGTCTATTTGCAGATGAAACAAAGGTCTGCAATAGAGTGGACATGCAGGAGGTGGTCAAGATGATGCGTAGGGATCTGGGGAAGTTGGAGGAATGGTCCAGGGAGTGCCAGTTTCACTCAATACCGATAAGTGTAGGATCATCCACTTAGGCAGGAAAATGGGAAAGTGGAGTACAGAATGGGGGGTAGGCCCCTGGAGGTAACCAAGGAGGAAAGGGACCTTGGCATCATCATCATTTCACAGGACCCAAAGGTGGCAAAGCAGTGTGGACAGGCAGTGGCAAGAGCCAGCTGGATGTTGGGTTGCATAGGGGAGGGATCACGAGCAGGAGGAGGGAGGACATGATTCTCTTGTACACCCAACTGGTCAGACCACACCTGGAGTATGGGGTACAGTTCTGGAGGCCATACCTAAGGAAGGACATGGAGAGAGTGGAGTGAGTTCAGAGGAGGGTGACCAAGATGGTGAGGGGCTTGACCACTTACCATACGAGATGAGACTACAGGGCCTAAACATGTACTCTCTGGAGCAGGGGAGCAAGAGAGGTGACATGATTGAAACATTTAAATACTTAAAGAATATCAATAAAGTGCAGGTGGAAGCTTCTTCAAAGTAAAGGCGGCCTAGGATGAAGGGTTATGAATTCCAAATCAAAGGGGACAGTTCAGGGATAACATTAGAAGTACTTTTTCACTGAGTGGGTGGTGGACACCTGGAATGGGCTGACGAGGGAGGTGGTGGAGAGAGGATGGTGGGGGTCAAGAGAGCTTGGGACAAGCACAAAGGGATGCTGGCTAAGGGGAAGGTTAACAGAATAGGTCTAGCAGATATCTAGGCAAATTGGGCTGACTTGGTGGGTCTGGTGATCCTTTTCTGCCATCACATTCCTATGTTCCACGTTTCTATATTAGTTGCTTCAGGCCACCCACATTAGGGCACATTTTCCAGGGCACTGTAAATCATGGTGGATGAACAATATCAGAAGGAATGACAGCGACCACAAATTGTGTCACCCTCAGACAGCAGCTCCTGTGTCCATGAGTGTATGCAGTGGGCTCTGTCCCCGCACCCCAAGGCATTGTAATATAAGCAACTCCAGACGGAACATGTTGGGGGTACAAGAAACCTTCAGTAATGGCAGCAAACCCCACCCCCACAACATGCTTAGAGGAAGGTATGAAACCCGGTAGTCCATATACCGTTCGCACTAATTCACCCACCCTATTTCCCGTCCTATCTTCCACGCCCTATTGCTGGTTACCAGTTGCTTCACTGTCACCCCTCATCAGCACCCCCAGGGAAGGGAGCCCCCTGAAAGGAATAGACTGGGTGCACTGAGGACTGCAGTTTCTGTGAGGGTCCGGTTTAATGGAAAAACAGGAGGACTGGCGGATGATCGGAAATGTGGTGGCCAGAAGGAGTGGGGACCGGCTAGCGTGGGAATAAACAGATAACACACACACAAAAAAGTAAAAACATTAAATGTAAGAATTAACTCCACAGCATCAAGCAAAAATGACTGGAGAAAAGGTAGGCCAAATCAGGATTATAAAATGGCACTGTAATGCTGTATGGCCCAGCTGTGTGCTATATGAATGTATACAGAGAAACAACCTCTATGAACAGTCATAAATAATCACTGGAGCAAACCAAGCCCTTCAGTTTATGCAGACCATGCATACTATCCCTAACATAGGTCAGCATCCTAATTACTATTTGTTGAAGGAAAAATTGACAAAAGTTGACATTATTTTTTCTGTTAAGGATCCCTGCACAGAAACAATAGGTCTACCTGGTGGTTTGGTTTGGTCCAGGTGCACTTTAGGAAGGATATATATAACTGGCATTTTGGTACACAGCCATAATAGAGTCTCCTTCTTTCTTAGTCATTACGTTTTCTCCACACGCCTGATTCAAAATGTGTGTATTTTATGCTTACAATGATCGATAGGGTGAGCAGGAAGCTGGCAATTGCTGTTCTGCTCCATAAGTTGGCAGTACATTTCTTTTGCAAATAGGTTCTTGTTCATGATCACTGTAAGTATGCCTTGAGACTCTGAGGGCTTGAAACATATAAATTACAGGTTGATATTATTAAAGTCTGTTACATGCTAATATTTAGGAATTAAAAGGAATATTGTATTATTTGCTATTGGGGTGATATTCAAACTGTCTAAAAGTCACACTGTCAAATCTTATAAAGTTCATTGCTGTTTGAAGTAGTAGACTGATTCATGGATTAAATCTACTCTTTGTATACATCTTTTATCTTCCACCTGAACTGGAGGGAAGTTTTGTATTAGTGGTCTGTGAGGTTATTTTAGTTTAGTTGGGGGTGTGGGGTTTTATTTATTATTTGTTGCATGGTGGAGTGGGTGTGCAGGGTTTATTTTGGGAACTCTGGGCTAGCTCTGGCTTTTATCAGCATGTGTTTTCAGGTTGCTCTCCCTGTCAGGTGCTACTCCCCCTCCGAGCTCCAGAACCTCCACCCTTTAGCTGTCCTCTATTGCCCACAGCAGTCTATGGTTGCTGCATTGTGCTGGGGATAGTGGGTAGAAGGCATAGTGGCGGGGTCCAGGACCTGGGAGGCGGAGAGAGTGGAGCGCCGGATTGAGGTAGTCAGGACCAGGAGACACCCTGGGATGAAAAGGAATCCTGAGCAACTTCACTTTGTTCGTGCCCATACCCAATGGCTCCGTTAATTGGACCAGTAGATAGGCTGGCCCGGTGTCTCATCTGACTCACATGGTGTTGTGCAATGCCAGATCTATTAAAAACAAGATGGCTGTTATATCTGATCTTGTTGGATCAGCAGATCTGGCATGCATCACTGAGACCTGACTGGATGAGAATGCTGGCCCCATTTTGGCAGCAGCAATTCCAGCAAGGTTCTCAGTGATACACAATCGTGAGAACAGATCACAGGGTCGGAGGTGTAGCAATTTGTTTTAGATTGGAATTGGACCTTGTAGATGTGCCAGTTGAGGAATCAGATCCTTTGAGTGTACTGTGGTCATAGATGTGGGTGCAAGATCATTCTTGTCTACCATCCACCTGGAGCCAAGAAGTTGTTCCTGTAGGAAATCATGGATTTCGTTGTTGACATGGTGTTGGAGTCTCCCAGATTGATGGCACTCAGTAACTTCAATGCCAGGGTCGATGACAAACTCTCACAATTTGGTCAGGACTTCCTCCAACTTATAACTTTGTTGGGCTTCACACAGGTAGTTGCCTCTGTGACTCACAATTATGGTTACTCGTAGGATCTGATTTTCCTCCTGGGGATGGAGACTTCCGACTTGGTGGTGGAACCGGTTGGATGGTCTGATTCACCACATTATAAGGTTCAAGCGCCTGCTCGCCTATAAGCCTTCCCTGTGGAGATGGTTTGATACTGCCCTTTGCGGGAGTGACCCCAGAAGGTCTTTTACGGAATTGGACCTATCGGGATTACTAGGCGTTAGTTTTAGGTCCCGGAGAACCTGCTATCAGGCCTATAATCAGGCAGTGTCAGTGGCTCTGGACACCTTGGCTCCAGTCCAGATTTTGCCCTCTCACCCTTTTCCCTTGGTCCCTGGTTTGATGGGGCCTTGAAGAAGCTGAGGAGAGTGGGGTGAAGGTTAAAGCATTTCTGGTGGAGATCCGGTTGGGATGCCAACAGACTTAGACTGATGGAACATTATAGAGATTCTCAGTCAGCAATCTCCCATAAGAAGGCAGAATTCCTGTCCAGGGAGATTGCTGCAGCTCAGAATCGACCAGCTCAGCTCTTTCAAATGGTGAACAGATTGTGCAGTCCAGCCTGTCTGCAAGTTCAAAGAGAATTTTCTCTGTATAAATGTGAGGAGTTTGCTCGCTTTTTGCTGATAAGATTGCTGACATCAGGTCTGAGATCCACTTAGCATGCTCTGCGAGGGGTGGACTGTGGTCAGTGTGGTGTTGCTACTCCCTGGTTCAATTGGATGGAGTTTGATCTGCGGAGATCATGGATGTTATCTGCCGATTCTCAAGGTATGCTCCCTTCTTGCTGTAGTTTGGATCCAGGCCCTACTCACCTTTATTAGGCCGTTTGATGTCATCAGTCCAGTCCTTGCAGAGATAGTCTGGTGTTCACTGAGTCTGGTGAGTTCCCGTGGTTCCCGAAGGAAGCAGTGGTAACTCCCTTTCTCAAGAAATCTTCACTTGACCCAGACTGCCTAGTCAACTACAGACCAGTCTCTAACCTTGCCTTTGTGGGAAAGGTTATTGAGGAAAGTTGTGGGGCTGCAGCTGGAGAACCACCATACCATCCATGACATCTATGACCTCTCCAGTTCAGTTTTGCAAAGGCATAGCATGGAGACCATTCTTGTTCAGGTACTCAATGATCTCCTGATTGAGAGATATCAGAAATGTCATTCCATCTTGGTATTCTTAGATCTCTTGTCAGCTTTCCACACCATCCATGGGGTGCTGCTGGATTGTCTGTGAGTCATCTGCAGCTTGTCTGATGTGGTCCTCAGATGATTCCATTCTTGCCTCATTGGCAGATCACAAAGAGTGGTCTGGGGATTTACTCCTCTGAGTCATTCTCTCTGCCATGTGGGGTGCCGCAGAGTTCCGTGCTGTCCCCCCATGTTGTCCGCGGTGTATATGCTGCCATTAGGAGACATTGTGAGGTGGTATGGGCTGGGTTTCACTGCTATGCAGATGATACACAGCTGTACTTGTTCTTTGTGCCTGACGGGATCGTGCACTCTCAGTGTTTAACAACACGTGCGGAAATCCAGGGTTGGATGAATACCGCTGGCTGAAACTGAATTCTGACAAGACTGAGGAGTTGATAGTGGATCCTGATTACCAGATAGAGGGGTTAGTGGTGGGATGTCCCTCAGGGCATTGGCTTGGGGGTGCCCAGTTATTGACCTCTGAATGGGTGCGAAATCTTGGGGTAATACTTTGACGATGGGCTAACACTTCATTCACAGGTGTCAGCCGTGGTTAAGTCCTCTTTGCCATCTGAGGAATATGGCCCAGATTAAGCACCTAGTTCCATCTGGTGACCTTCCAACTTTGATCCATGCCTTTGTGACCTCACACTTGGACTACTGTAACTCCCTTTACCTAGGGCTTCCAGGGGTTGATATCCATTGCTTGCAGCTGGTGCAGAATGCTGCGGCCAGGTTATTGTCTGGATTATCTTGATCCAGTCTATTATACCTGTGCTATGCAAATTGCACTGGCTGCTAGTTCAGTGGTAGATCACTCTCAAGGTCAGCTTGCTGACCTGTAAAGCCCTACATGGACTGGACCGAGATACCTGCAAGATCTCCTGCACCCTTACTGTCCCCTGACCACTCCACTCAGTTGATGAGGGATTGATGGAAATTCCCAGGTAAGGTTAAAAACTTCTAGAGCACAGGCATTTTCATTCACAGCCCCAACCCTGTGGAATTCTCTGCCTCATCAGATATGAGAGTGCCTGATGGTGGAGAGCTTTAAAACTGTTTTAAAATGTATTTATTTAGGCTCGCCTTTGGAAATAGTTCTTGACTTATTGTGGATTACTGTAGCAGTATTTTTAATATATTGATTGGATGTTTGTTTTAGAATTTATTTATTGTTTTTAATTGTTTTCGTATGGATTGACAGCACTTTGAAACATTGTGAATGGTGCCCTTTAAATAAAGATTATTATTATTATGGAAGAAAACATCAGTGTTGTGTTTTAAATGTACATTCTGTAGAGGTGTGTGTTTCTGAAGGTACATTGTAAATATTTGTATAATCAATGTCGCTCTGACAAATATTAGCTAGGCTTAGGCTGCTTGGGGTGCAAATATCAGGGCTGTGATTAGAGGTAAACTCTAAATATTTGGTATAAGGAAAAGTCACCCTGTCAATATTGATAGGTCAGGGTTGCAATCCTTTCTAGTCCAAAGAGTTAGCAAAAAGGGTAGGTGAAACAGGCAATCAAACAAAATGTGGCTTACAGTGGAGGGTTTGAAAGAATGAGAATATACTATTCTAAAAATGGGTGGTGGTGGGGAGCAAGGGAAGGAGGAATATTCAGGACAAACAAGAACGGCAGAATTGTGAGTTGCAGTGTCTGTGGGCAGCAGTTTTTATGGACATGCTATGGGAAATCGGGAATGACCAGTTTGTCAAAGAATGGGATAGTCAAGGCAGAAATAAGTTGACTATGAAGGGGTGGAGTGGAAAGCAGGAAGATGGAGGAGAAGAAAGGGAGAAAAGGAGGCAGTGGCACAGACATAAGTACAGGCTGGGGAAGGGAGGGAGAGGCAGGGAAAAAGGGGTACTTGAGGAAGGATGGGGAAGATCAAGATGCAGGGAGGGTTATGGCTGGAACAAGGTGAGAAGAGGGAGGTGGACAGGGAAAGGTAATGGATGCAGGACGGTGGCGTTACACAGGGGTACAGACAGGCAAGCACAGGAGGAAAAGGAGGCTGGGGATACTGGGATGCATAGGGAGAGGCATCACCAGTAGAAAACAGGAAGTTATTATCCCTCTGTATAGACAGCTGGTCAGACCCCATCTGAGTATTATGCGGCAGTTCTGGAGACCTAATCTCCACACAGACATAGACAGGATGGAAGCTGTCCAGAGGAGGGCAACTAAAATGGTGCAGGGTCTGCACCGGAAGACATATGAAGAGAGACTTAAGGAGCTTAATATGTATAGCCTCGAGGAAAGGAGGAGAGGGGGACATGATAGAAACTTTCAAGTACCTCAAGGAATCAAAAAGTCCAAGAGGGCAGCATCTTTCAAACAAGAGGTGCAAGAACAAGGTGCACAATTTGAAGATAGAGGGGGTCAGCTCAGAGGTAATTTAAAGAAGTATTTTTCATAGAGAGGTTGTGGATGCATGGAACGGCCTTCTGGAGGAGGTTGTGGAGTCAAAACAGTGGTGGAATTCAAGCATGCATGGACAGTCATAAGGCAATTCTAGGGGTGGGGAGAAAGAAGTAGGCTGCTGGTTAACTAGGATCTGCAGCTTATCCATTAGGTAGGGGAAATGGGCAGACTGGGTGGGCCAAGCGGTCCTTATCTGCCGTCAAATTCTATGTTTCTATGTTCTCATGATTGGCTAGAATGCAGGAAAAAGGGATCATGGAGGACAGAGAGAAAATGAGAATCAGGATTTGTGACACAGGAGTAATAGTGGGTGTGGGGTGGAGAGTGGAGCAAGGTGGGGAGGAGTAAGGAGAGTCCAACAGACTTGAAGAGGTAAAGAGAGGAAGAGGAGGCCAGTGGGTGAAAAAGGAGGGAGGGACAACATGGAAGGCACCAAAAGACAGAGAGTGGCAGGGAGAAGGAATGAGACTCTAATAGGAGGGAAAAAGAGAGGGAAGGAAAGGAGCTGGCACAACTGGGAAATGCTGGGGAAAGGGGATGCAAGAAGGAGAGTATGAAAGTATAGGGAGCAAATGGGCAGTAAGGCATTGGGAGTTCAAGTAAGGAGAATAAGAAATGCTGAGAAAGGGGAACAAGAAAGGGCAATGGGGAACTACAGTAGCAAGAATGGAGAATACAGAAAAGGTTATGATCTTTGGGGACTGCATCATAAGAAAGTCCACTGACTGAGAAAAGGAGTAGCCTATAAAGGAGGTTGGTCTTCTGCGAGCCTGGGATGGAGGCAGGAAAGGCGTTACCAAAATAAAGGGAGCAGATTAGGGTCACTGAGGAGGCAAGCCACACTTTGTCCTATGCCTGTGGACAAATGACCTGGCATTAGATGATGTAGAGGAAGTATAAAGAAGGTTCAGGGAGCTAACTAGGGGATGTGAGAGGAGGTTAGTTCTCTAGCTGTCTCGGAAGTCTTGCCTGCTCACTGCACAAGCACTGCTTAACAGCCAAGAATAAAGGACTTTAACTCATTGGCTAAGGGATTGGTGTATAGGGAAGGGATTCACCGTTTAGGGACTGGGGTGACACTTAGCAGGGAAGAATCTATACATGAAGGTCATACTACATATAAATGATGAGGGGTGCTAGGGTGTTAAAGGGAAGTTGCAAGGATATATAGATCAGGTCCTGGAAAGGATTTAAAAGAGAGAGAGGAGTACAGAACTAGGAAAGGGATGGAGGAAGAATCTGGAGGATCTTTTATTTATTTATTTATTTATTTAGATTTTGTTAACCAAGTAAGCACACTAGACAGTTAAGTGCCCATTGTCAGGTGCAACCAGAGAGAATTACAAGGTACAGGCAGAAATCAGGCATAACAGGATTTACAGTCAGGTACTGTGCATAACAAGATAACATTTAACATACTGTGAACTATGATCTCATAGACACATACAGTCAGGTATTGCACATAACATGATAACATTTAACATAACATGAACTAGAACTAGAACTATGATTTCATAGTTAGTACTCCCTCACAGGAGGGCCAGGGGTTATAGGGAGGAAAAAGATTGAGCAGGTAGTGAAAATGGTGGAGGGTATGCTAGTGAATGCTAGAAGTTTGGGAATAAATTGAGGGAGCTAGAGGCCACAATGGTGGAGGAGCGAGTGGACCTGTAGCCATAACTGAGATGTGGTGACTGGGAGGTGGTTATGCCAGGGTACAGCCTTTTAAGAAAGGACAGGGAAGGAAAAGGGGGGAGGGGTGGCACTATATGTAAACGATGGATAAGGGTAACAGAATCCAGCCATTGTTAACATACTCTTTCAGAGACCCTTATTATTAAAGATATTCATTGCTTTACTTTTCTAATTTTTAAAATAATGAAACAGTGCCTTGAGCCCTTGGCTTGGGTTGTACTGGAGGTTTTCGATATAACAGTAGCTCCTGTTTTAAGAAAGCATTGTACAGATGCTGCAGCACTCTCAAATCAGACAAAAAGTTTGGATCCATGTCAGCCGAGGCAGAGGCGGCTGCCTCAGGGCTACTCATGACAGGGAATACATTCTCCATTTTCTGGCCAACAACAAGTGAAGTCCTGAAACTCCAAATTTGCAGGATGTAATTAAAAAGTATAGTTTAATGTAGACTGGATACAGTGGCACACCTAAAGGGGGGCTGAGGAGGCAGTTGCCCATTCTGACTGCCCCAGTGTGAGTAGTAGTGCCACTCCACCATCTTCATTCACTGTTTAGTGCCCATTGTGGAGACCTTGACTTGACTGAATGGCCCTCCTGGCTCCCAAACCAGACTCTGCCACTGACAGGGTGGTTCTTCCTGTTTCATGTAACACACCCACACCATTGTGTTACTAGCATCCAAGCTGCATGGCAGATGTGCAATAAAAGACATTACAAATGAGGAGAAGCCACGTGTTTGCTAAGAAGAGTGGTGGGTGCAGCTAACAAAAACAGCAGGAACCAGCAGCAGGATGAACCTGCACTTGGGAGACATAAACCCAAGTCCAGGCATATGTATAATGTGCAATACATGTATTACATAAGCTAAGAGAGTGATAGCACTTGCCCCAGCACTTTGACTCAAGATGCATTTTTGTCAGGGGTGGAGCCTGAGGTAAAGGTCTGTAATTTATGTAAAGATGTTTAAAGAGACAGACACAATTAATCAATAACAGTGTGAGTAGTGCCTAAGCTAAGTTTAAATTCATATAACAAGCATAGTTATAACAAACACCACTTATTTTAATTTACAAAACACCAACGTGAGAGAAGTAAAAAAAGAGACTAAAGCAGAAAAAGTATAATAGACACACAGTGGCCAAGTGGCTATATAACCATACTATAAAGTGCACTTATTTAAATCAGAGTACCACGAAACTGGAGAAGTGCAAAACAAATGATTCATGTCAAAGGAGCTACCATAAGTTTGAAAAGTAGTGTGAAGTAGTGCAGAACACAAGAAGCAGAGTAGATGAAAAGGAGAGGAGGAAAGAATGGTGGGGAAGAGGAAGGGCAAAACAGATGGGGAATAGGAAGTAAAGTAAGGAAAAGAAAGAAAAGAAAAACATGCAAATCAGGTGATATAACACTGTGTGACAAACCTATAAGTGTCAGTAAACCCAAATAGAAGGAAAATCAAAAGCTCAGTGAAAGAGCGTCACCTGTTGCAATAAACACATTTAGTAACTGATATGTAATACTAGAAATGTTAGAATTACGTTAGAAAAATAAAGCAGTGGAACAGAACAAAGGATTATTAGAAGGGTGGGTCTAAGACAATCCAGGCACAGTATGCAGTAAGCAATATAAGTACAGAGTTTGTATACACAAACAGACAATGAAATAGGTAGTAAAATTGTAGCACATATAAAGTTATTACAGAGATGAGTAAAAGACCCATCCAGGCACAAATGGAATATCACTTCAGAAGTGAGGAGATTCACAAAATGGATTGATATCAATTGCATCATCAAGCCCTAAGGATTAGGTTTGTACAGTGAAAATCTAGTTGCATTCTTTCTCTAAAAGGATCCTGGTACGATCCCTACCACAAGGTAGAAGACTTGGTTTGCTGGCCAAGGCACCTAGCTTCACCTAAGCTCTTTCCTTCTAAGACTGCTTGAAAGGCAGAGTAGAGAAACTTACCACAGCAAGGGAAACAATTAAGACTTATTTTGGCTAAGAAGATTTACTGTGTGGTGTTGTTTTTATTTTTACTCACAGGGATTGCTACTGTTTGTTGCTTACATTTCATTGTTTTTTTTTCTCTGTAGGAAAGTGTTTTTAAAGCGTATATCTTCTCTGAAATTATTACAGGTGGTGCTTTACAGGTTTTACAGTTTTATCTAACATTAGGATAAGCTTTCAGGGTTACTGCATTTGTTGTTGACTGATTGTTTCTGCTCTTACCTCCTTGTTCTTTCGTCCGTGGTTCTTCTTTTCGGCGGGGAAGGACCCAGCCACCCATCCCCAACCACCCCACACTACACTCCTTTTAAAGGGTACCACAGTTGTGACATTTCCTGTGGCAGAGCAGGAAGGGTGGATCAGTGGGGCCTCACAAGGTGAGCTCATTTACAGGGGCACTAGTAATTTAACTTGTTATAACAAGTTAAACAAAACACAATCAAACCATTACTTGCATTTTTTTCCTTTTTTCCTTCTAATTACTCTGACTAGGTTATAAACCCAGCAACTTATCTGGAATGGATATCATTAACTGCAGGTACTGTGGAACAATTTTCAGAAGGACAGTCTTACAGGATTTAGGACACTGTCCTACATGCTGGGCCTTTGGACATCTTGGGCTCAGCTCCAGGCAGCATGGGCAGAGATTGCATGCCTCAAATTTCATATTCAAGAGGAAATACATTATAAGAACCACCCGCCATTTCCCCAGCATCCAACAGAAAAACCTCGACCGCAGAGGGTAGTTGGTCCAGGAGGTTGGCAGGTGGTTAGGAGGGGCAAATCGGTGCCCATCACTCTCTGCTCTCAACATATTACCTCCAAAACCATACAAACACTACAAACAGGTATCTGCCTCTATCTCTGACATCAAAGAAAGGCAGAAGACATTCTGAAACAGGACACTGCAGCACAGGAGCTAGCACAACAAACTCACCCAAATCAGGAACCAAAACAAAAAAGCAAAAAATCCAAAAACTTCTGATCATAGGAGACTCCATGATTCAGAGAGTTGATACCCATCTCCAGCCAGGGTAATGGTCAGATGTCTCCCAGGTACATCAGCATGGAGAGACACTGACCATATTATAAAATTGTACAGGAAGCAGGAGAAAACATTGATGTCATAGTACACATAGGACTAATGATCTCACCAGCCGGTCAGTTGTGGAGACCAAGAACACCTAACCAGGCTGGGTGACAAACTATCATCTATTTCATCTGGCATCTCCTTCTCTGAGATCCTGCCAGTCTGGGAGAGGGCAGATGGACGGAAGGTCAGAGAAGGGGAGATGGGGAGCTAAACATGTGGCTCAAGGGCTGGTGCCAGGAAAAGGACACAGATTTGTAGGGAACCGGCAACAGTTCTGGGAGCGAAAGTTCTTTAAATTTGATGGACTGCATCTGACTAAGGAAGGAGTCAGTGCATTGGGGCAGAAGTTTGACGTCTTGCAGAATATTTAAACTAGCAAATGGGAGAGGGTGCAGCACCACATCGTCGAATGGGAAGAACACCCCTCCCCTCAGCTAGTGGTCAAACAGAGATTCAGCAAGTTTGCAGTTCATTTGCATCACCAGGTAAGGAAAAAGGTTTGTCTCTCCAAGCGGCCTTTCAGGGTAATGCCAAACCTCACCCAACAACTAACACACGAAATCTGGCCAATGGAAAATCATGTACACAAATGCTCACAGCCTGGGAAATAAGATCCCAGACCTGCAGGCAATAATGTCAGAGGCTAAACTGGACATAGTAGCAATTAGTGAGACGTGGTTTACCAGTAACCACACTTGGGAGACTTCAGTACCTGGCTATGTATTGTTCTAGAAGAGACCGAGGTGCAAAAGGGGGAGGAGGCCTCTATGTCAATGAAAATATCAAATCTACAGAAATTCAAAATACACAAAGGAGCCAGAAGAACTGTGGGTCACCCTGGAAACAGGAAATGGGACAGCCATAAGAACTGGGTTGTCTACAGGCCCCCAGACCAGGGGAGGACATAGACACATTACTGTTAGAAGATATACAAAACATGACAGCTAAAGGGAGGTTCTGATAATGGGAGACTTCAACATGCGATACAGATTGGTCAATACCAGCAGTAACATCTGCCAGAACTAGACACATAGTGGATTCCCTGCCGGGAGGGCCTCAAACAACTGGTACAGCAACCCACAAGAGACAGGGCTATCCTAGATCTGGTACTGACTAACAGGGAAGGGATCACAGATCTCCAGGTAGAAGGTCACCTGGGGCCAGTGACCATCACATGGTATGGTTCAATATGGCTACTACATCTAAATCATCCCATTCCAAGAAGAAAATATGGGACTTCAGAGGAGCTGACTTTGATAAGATGGCCAACAGAGTTAAGCTAGCCCTGGCAAAAAGAAACACAGGCGAGGGGTACAGGCAAAGTGGGCAAGCATTAAGGATGCAATACTTGAAGCAACATCCCATTGTGTTAGACAGAAAAGGAAGTGCAAAGAAGAAGGACACCACTTTGGTTCTCAAATACAGTAGCAGAAAGGTCAGAGCCAAAAGGCTGGCCTTCAGGAAATATAAGGAACATAGCGGGATGAAGATAGGAGGCATACCAAACTGCCCTAAGGAAGCAGGGAAGGCAGTAAGGCAGACAAAGTCCCAAACTGAGGAAACACTAGCACTAACAGTAAAAGCTGACAAGACTTTCTATAGATACATTAGTGAAAGGAGAAAGTCCAGAGGGGTATTGCTAAGCTTAATGGAGAAAAGGGAGCATGTGAGGAGGAGGACCCTGTAAAGGCATCTATCCTAAATAGATACTGTTGCTCAGTATTTACTGAAGAGAAGGTAGGGCAAGGCCCACAGCTCAGCATCATGGACACAGGGGAGGGAGGTGAGCACTACTCCATTCACAAAAGAAAGGGTCCTACAAGAGCTCTAAGCTCAGGGTGGATAAGGCAATGGGACCTGATGGCATACATCCCAGGGTACTTAAGGAGCTAAAGGTGGAACTAGCAGAGCCATTAGCAGAACTGTTTAGTGAGTCTCTGAGCACAGGAGAGTCCCAGAAGACTGGAGAAGGGCTCATGTGATCCCACTCCACAAGAGTGGTAGCAGGAGGAGGCGGGAACTACAGACCAGTCAGTCTTACCTCAGTAGTGGGCAAGATTATGGAGGCACTCCTTAAAGAAAGGATAGTGCAACATCTGGAATCCATAGGCACAGGATCCAAGACAGCATGGGTTTACAAAGGAAGGTCCTGTCAAACTAATCTCATAGATTTCTTTGACTGGGTAACCAGAGTGGTGGACCAAGGAGACAGTTGATGTCACCTACCTTGACTTCAGCAAAGCTTTTGACACTGTTCCACATAGAAGATTGATAAATAAGCTGGGTAGACTCGGGTGGGTCAGAAGTCGGTCAACTGGGTGGCAAACTGGTTGGACGGGCAGAAAACAGAGAGTGGTGGTAAATGGTATACAGTCAGAAGAGATGCAAGTCACAAGTGGGTACCTCAGGGATCAGTCCTGGGCCAGTCCTCTTCAACATCTTCATTAGTGACCTTGCAGATGGACTAGAGGGTAAGGCTTGTCTGTTTGCAGATGACACCAAGATCTGCAACAGAGTAAATGATCCAGATGGGGTGGACAGAATGAGAAGAGATCTGGATAAACTAGCAAAATGGTCAGAAGAGTGGCAACTGGGATTTAATGCAAGAAGTGCAAAATCATGCACATAGGGAAGAGAAACCCTGAAGCCACCTATAGGCTGGGAGGAGTTGCTAGCAGTCACAAAGTAAGAAAAGAGACTTGGCATCATCATCACTGATGACCTGAAATCATCAAAGCAGACCTCTAAAGCAGTAGGTAAGGCTAGGGGGTGTTAGGTGTATTAGTAGGGTATCACAAGTCGTAAGAGGGAGGTAATAATCCTCTTTACAAGACACTAGTTAGGCCCCATCTGAGTACTAGTGTGCAGTATTGGAGGCCACACCTTCACAAGGACATTAACCAAATGAGGCAGTCCAGAGAAGGGCAACCAAAATGGTGCAAGGACTGCATCAGAAGACATATGAGGACAGATTAACAGAGCTCAATATGTATACCCTTGAGCAAAGGAGGAGAGAGGTGATATGATCGAGGCATTCAAACACCTTAAGGGCATTAACAAGGTGAAAGAGTCTAACATGTTTAAATATAAGAAAAATAGCAGGACAAGCGGACACAGCATGAGATTAGAGGGGCCGATTAAGGGAGAATGTGAGGAAATTCTTTTTCACAGAAAGGGTGGTGGATGCATGGAATGGCTTACCACAAGAAGTGGTGGCTATGAATACAGTGCAGGGCTTCAAACAGGCATGGGATAGGCATAAGGAGCAATACAAATGACTATGAATAGGTAGGCCACTGACAGAGCAAAGGCCGATGGCACATTTATAAGGTAGAAAAGAAATGGGCAGACTGGATGGGCCTTTATAGGTCCTTATCTGTCATAACTTCTATGTTTCTATGTTTCTATGTCTATGGTGGATTATGAACATTTCTATACTCATGAACTTAAAATGCTGCAGATTACTCTAATGTACCAAACTGGGTGCCAAAGGAATGTTAGGGCAGGCATGGCAATATAGCACATATTTTTTTGTATGCATCTTCTTAAAGGGACACTATCAACCTGTTTTTTCATCATATTATTTCTAGTTAAAACCTACATTTTATGATTTCTTACCTTCTCTAAAATTCATTGACAGTGCTGTTTGTTTTGTCTGTCTCCTTGTTTAGTAGAACTGAAGTGCATGGTAATGTATATTTATAAACAACCTTGTTTTGTTTACAATCCTGGATCTCTTCTTACTGTATGCTTCCTGAGCACAGAAACACACCCAAGCAGTGTTAGTTACTCATGAGGCAATAACCTCCTAAACTCTCAATGCATCATGAGGGGCTAAACTGTGTTGTGGGTCTTCCCAAGTCCAGGAAAGATACAGTTGGAGCTGATCAAGGAATGTAATCAAACTTGTCTTTTGTGTGGTAACACCAGTATGGTGGGCAGTCTGTTTTTCACTTTTTAAAGAAAATAAGAGTCAGAATCAAACTACCAGCTACATCAGCAATATTTACAGAATGTTAGCAATCATAAAATGTTGTTTTTAACTAGGGACACTTTGAGGCTAAGGGGGTTGACAGTGTCCATTTTAAAGGTGAATTGTCTGCCGTACGTAGAATTTTGGACAAGAACATGTGACCACATAAACAACATATCCATACTGTTTCGCTGTTTTGAAAAATAAAATTTAAAGAGATAAATGTCAGAATTTCTGAAAGAATACATATAGCCTGGGCTCCTGGAGTGTTCAGAACTGATAAAACACCATTGGTGGTTTTCTAAATTAGTACATCAGATAAGGCTGGGCTCCTAGGGTTTTGAGAAGTGATAAAACGTCCACTGGTGGCTTTATAGCAGATACATATAGGAATAAGTGGGAAAAGGCATTATCGCTTATGCAAATACTGTAGTTAAATTGCAGTGGCTCAAGATGAAGACTTATCAGTCATCATCCACTGAGCAGTAAAAGCAGTAAAAAGATGTTGCTTAGCCACAGAGGCAAACATGAATTTAACACATATGAACAGACTTCGCTACAGAAATTGCTAGCATATGAAATTAAGGTTTCAAACTATTAGAGACACACATTTGTAAGAAGCAAATTGGGCTATGATATAACAAATATTTAACTGGAAACACTTGCAGAGATCAGCCAGTAGGATCACCCCAGATCAAGATTCTGACCTAACAGAACAGGACCTCAAAGTCATTCTAGTTCACATATGACTTCTCAAAATACAGATAACAATGCTGATGAGATAACTAACTTTTTAACAGAAACCAAAAATCCAGGAGCAAACATAAAACAGTATTAAAAGGCCCAAAACCAGGTGAGGCAGATGTGAGGGAGAAAACACAGAAAGCTGCCCACCTTGGCTACTGTAGGGACCATTGCTCCAAATATTGAACATTTCAGATATTGCACTAACTGAAGCCCAGTAAAAGTATTGAGCAAAAGAATTAACTTTTCTTCCTAGTTCATCCATAAACCCAGGTCAGAGCTACACTGAGCTTTACAAAATTGTCAGAGAGTTAAACATTAAAAGATACTACTCCAGCATGTGCTTGAATGTGCTTTCTAGCTATCCAAAATCTGCTCCCCCAGCCTCTGAACTGGATCACAATAGCTCAAGCATAGAACGAGACTTGCAAACTTTACTTGACTTAATAGAAGAAAATAATGCATTTTTCAAGCCTCACCAGAGGACAGTATATTTGATCAATTTGAGAACAAGTTTATGTGCGAACACCACTCAGACCATAGTCTACTTTCGACCTCCTGCATCCTTATCAACAGCCTTGATTACTATCAAAAAATTAGTTATGCAGGGGTAGACAGATTTTTAATTCAGGGTAGCTTATTCATCACAGCAGCATCATTGAGAAAGAATGCACTACCATACAGTTCCCCAGTTTGTGGAACAAACTAGCCCCTCCTTTAGGATCTCCTTTACTTCACCTGCAAGCAACAACTACACTTTGTAGCACCTCCCCCTGCCTCTGTCCCAGGTGATCAATCTCACTCCACAGTCTCTCCTGACTACTGCCTCCTAAGCACTTACCTTACTACATTCTCAATGAGTGTACTTACTATTGAAAATTTTGTATTACATTGTCTCATGACCTGCAATGATCAAGACTGATGTATTCTGTTGTTTATGAAAAATTGTTATAACTGATGTCTATTTGTCACAATGACCTGCAATGGTCAATACTGTTGTATCTCTTGTTTTTGAAATAGTGCTGTAATTATTGTCTATTTGTGCAAATTGTATGTACTCCATCTCACCCCCGACGCACCTGGCATTGCCTTTCCTGGTTATCAAATGTTTAAATAAATAAAACAAAATACAGGAACTATCCAATAACCCACACACTGAGATCAAACAGGTGGCTAAAGGTGGGCATAGTGATCATCAACAAGGGTCTTATGCAAAAAAAAAATGTACTGCCAACTTATGGTTTAGAAGAGCTATTGCCTCCTTCCTGCTGACCTGACTGATCACTATGGTACCTATGCACAATGCAGGCCAAGTACACACAATAGGCTTGTACTCAGCTTGCACACATCTGCACCCATGGACAGGCACACAGGACATGGCATTCCTACTACTGTCACTCACAGGCCACCTGTCTGTGGCCTGCCCCTGTCATATTAATGTGGGGAGCAGGCTGTGGACACAAGGGTGCATCTAATCGAATTCCCATCCTGGGGACAAAGTAGATCTCCTGCTCTACACAAAGCAGGGGACTGTGGGATGCCACATGTCCCAGAATGCAACATAATTAGGTAAGTGCCAGAGCCTGCAGACATCTCTGCCCAACTGGAGGGCAGATGCAGCATGGCAGGGAAGTTGGCTGTTGCTCTATGACTGGAAGGCGCTGTTCATGGGGGTGTGCAGCAGCTATGGCAGGGTCCCCACTCATGTAGCCTGTGTCTTACTCTCCTAGCACTCTGCACCTTAGTGAATGGTGTGGAGTGTGTGGACACTCCAGCCACTCTCCCAGTCCATCCATGCATGTCGCTGCACAGACAGAAAGGAGATTCAGTGCAGAAGGTGCACACATACACCTTCTGTGAATACCACAGTGATCCATGGGACCTTCAATGTGCAGCTAAACAACATAAGGCAGCCTACACACCAGGGGACTCCAGTTTGTCAGCTGTGGATGGCGGCCACTGGGCGGTCGGCACTTCTCCAGCCGGCCTCGAGACCACTGCCCCGGGCTCTCGGCCAGCAAGGGACTCCAGTTTGTCAGCCGCAGGATGAGCGGCCACCAGGCGGTCGGCGCTTCTCCAGCCGACACCTGAGACCACTGCCCGGGCTCTCTCAGCCAGCAAGGGACTCCAGTTTGTCAGCCGCAGGACGAGCAGCCACTGGGCGGTCGGCACTTCTCCAGCCGACACCCGAGACCACTGCCCGGCTCTCTCGGCCAGCAGGCATGGCAAAGCCACAGCCTATTGGAGCACACGCCTTCCTGAGGCGGACTCGATTTGCTCGCCTTTCTTCCCATTTCTTGTATTGTATTTTGGCAAAAAAGGAACTGTTTTCTCGACTTTTTAAAACCGTAACTGCTAGAAATGTATGAAGGATGTCTTTTGTGTAAAGTATCTGTTGCCAGAATTGTAGGAAGGGTACAAATTAAAGCAATTACAGACCCTCCTTTGAAGCATTTACAAACACCAGCCAGACTTAAGGGCACCCAGAAATCGCTCCCTTTGTCTTGCAAATTCTGCTTTGCTTCCCCAGGTCTGCCCGGCCTCAAGCTGACTGGGACTACTATAATAGTCCCCTCTTCTGTCTCCCTCAAGGGACTCCAGTTTGTCAGCCGCGAGACGGTAGCCCACTGGGGCGGCCGATGCTCTCCAGCTGACTCGAGACCACTGCCCCGGCTCTCTAGGCCAGGCAAGGTACGGGCAAAAGCCGCAAATTTTCACCCACCCGCCCATCCCCCTCCCTGAGTGTTATTTTATAGCCCCATTAGCCACGCCTTCAAATTCCTATTGGTCCTTTCCACTCTGCACAGGAATCTCCACAGTCTCTAGTGAAGAGACATCAAATCACTTGAAACCTACTTATTCTTCACCACCTTCCTAGTCTCTTCCTCCCAGGAAACATTCTGCATTAAGTTACCATTGTTGTGACACTTGTCACTGCCAGGCCACACTACACCTCCTGTACTGTGTACTAACTCTCAAAAATTTTTTGCAGTAGTATCAACATCCAGAATAAACTTGGGATGAGTCACGTGATGACAGCTTGCTGAATGGCAGCAGGGGCCTGAGCTCTCTCCTCCTGCCAACTTATCTGCCACAATCCGCGATCCTTCATCGCTAACTCAACAATTTTACCAGCACCAGATCGCCTACGCTCCGCCTGTTGGCCCTAGGGTGTCTATTTCGTTGATCTCCTTCATTTTACAGGGAGATGGGCGGAGAAAAAACAGGCGCAATCAGACATCGCGCCTGCTACTCCCGAAAAGCTACCACGAAGCCACGGAATCAAGCGGGTACAGCATCGGAGAAAATGAGTGACAAGACTCAGCCGCCTAGCCTCCTCACTGAAGATAAGTTCATGAAAAAACTGGCCCCATTAAAAGATATTCTCCAGAATATTACCTCTGATCTAAAATCTATGTGGGGCGACCTCTCTTCCCTTACCACGAGGGTGTCTGATTCGGAGGCCAGGATCTTTCTCTTGAGCAGTGGAAGGCGACAGCGGAATCTGAGTTGTCTGGGCTGGCTCAACAGGTCAAGAAGTTCCAATTAAAACTGAAGACCTGGAAGGCCTGAATCGAAGGAATAATCTCCTTGTCCCGGTCTGCCAGAGTTTGAAGAAGGGCCGGACCTGATTGCCTTCCTACAAAAATTTCTCTCCAAAATAGTGGGTCCTTCACCTCTTAACCCACACTACCACCTGGAAGAGCGCATAGATCGCTGAGGCCTAGACCTCCACCGGGCTCCCCCATGGCCTATAATTGTAGAATTCCTGAGTTACATCGAGGAGGCAGCATGTCTTCAATAAGTCGTGAGCTGCAATCGATTACGTGAGGATCAGCTAAATTCACGCCGCTCAGGATCTCCCACAGGAAACAAGAATGAAGAGAGCTGCATTCCATCCTATAGTTCAGAAACTGATAGCGTGCTATTCCTTTCGAATGGTGTACCCTGCTACCCTCAAGATCACCATCGGCGACAGCACCCACAGTTTTGATTCCCCGGACATGGCCCATAAGGACCTGGTTACCAGACTTCCTAATCTCTTTAAATTGAATGGCTGATTTAGTGTCACCAGATATAGTGGCTACGATGTGAACTTGATCTGCTCTGCTATTGGTTTTTTTTTGTTGTGTAACCTGGCTCCCCGCTGGCTCTTCCTATTCTCTTCTGGTGTGCCCTACCTGTCTGGCCAATCCCGGGATCGTTGTGCTGGCGAGGATCCTGGATGATCAGGCGGAGTTTGAGCTAGGCACATAATGGTGTTGTCTTGGTGGCTTCCGGAACTAATTTTGAGGGTTGCGGTATTGGATACTGTCTTCTGGCGAGGACCCGTTTTGGTTCCGCCATTAAATAACTCCCGAAACAATTTGCTCAGCAGGGCAATGCTCACCTCAGCCTACTTCCCAGTCTCTGGCCCCTTCTTCACCTGTTCCAGGGGTGAGTAAATCTCTCCCTTAGGTCTCTTTTTTTTTTGGATAATAGGGGATTTATGTTTGATTGGATCACTATTTCTATGACCTGTTTATAGGACAGGCAGTCTGTTGGTGGGGGTTATGCTCCTGAGCCCTTGTGACTGTAGGTAGCTGCATTACGAGCTTATGGAAGGGCTTGCTAATCCAGTCCCTTCTACAGGGTCCTTGCTACCTCCTTTGGTTTGGATTGGGAATGGCTCCTTTCATGTTTTTTGGTGTTCTGGTTATTCCTTTCTGGAGGATCCCTGTTGACTGGGGTTTCTGGGTTCGCATTTGGGATCTGGTTTCCAGGCCTCTGGTGTTCCATTTTGCTTGGTAACCTTCAGACCTGGTACCAGGCTGTACATAGTTGGTGTGTCTCATTTAGTGGGGGTATTTGGGGTGGGGGTGGGAGGAATTAGCCTGCCTGCCTTACTACCTCTATGGCTTCATTCCAGCTTCAGTTAATCTTTTAAATTACCATTACTTTTGGTTAATTCTTATTGGCAGGTTATAGGAGGATGGGATTTTGGGCTTGAGTGTGCCTTGTTTTGGGTTTCATATCTGGTTATTCTGGTATCTGCCTTCCCCTCACCTTGTATTTGAAATGGCTATAAATACTATTAAAATGGCATCATGGAACATACATGGGCTCAGGGAAAGGTCAAGAGGACTCAGATATTTAATCATTGTACTCTATCTCAGATAGACATCTATTCCTACAGGAAACCCATTTAAATAATTCTGAGGTTAAGTGGTTGTCTCGATCCGGCTTTTATGAAGTTTATGTTGCAAATGGATCCAACTCTAGCAGAGGGTAGCTATACTTATCAAAAATATATTTTGCTCCTGATTGACACAACAGTAGCGGACCCAGAGGGAGATTTATACTGGCCAAAAGGCTCCCTCAATGGGGCACTGTAGTCTTAGGCTCAGCCTATGGCCTCTATCGGGTAGCCCTGAGTTTTTATGACCCTTGCAGATAAAATCAGTGCCCTGCTTCCCTTAACTCATCTTGGGTGGGGACTGGAATGTTTGCCTTCCACTTTCTGGATAAAGATCCTCAGTCCAATCGGCTCACCTCGACACAAAAGGGCTTTGCACAATTTCCTGCATATATTAGGGTTATGTGATCCCTGGCGCTCCAATCCCTCTCTCCGTGCTTTCTCGTTCTTTTCCCAACCCCATAGATCCTGGTCTAGGATAGATTATATCCTGATTAGTAAAACCCTTCTTCCAGGCCTTCTCCAGTCTGGTATCGAGCCGATTGTTCTTTCTGATCATGCAATTGTTTGGGTTAAAATCTCTCCGGATCCTAATTTTCACAGGATACTACCTGGAGGCTTAATACCCAACTCTTAAAGATCCCCATCTGGTGACTCATATCAGAACCCTAATTTCTCTCTTTCTAAAGGATAACCTTGGATCTACCTCAAAGGTTGATATCATCTGGTGCTCCGAAATGTTATCTCAGGGGTGAATTAATTAAACTTGCCTCAACAAGGAAAAGAGCTCGACAATCGCGGGCACTCTCTTTAATGAACAAAATTAAGGAACTGGAAAGCACTTACCTCCCTTCCTCTCCGTTGTCCTCCCTAGAAGCCCTCTTGGTAGCTAAAATGAATATACTGACCTCCTTAAGGAGAAGGCGATATTGTCTTATTAAAACTCAAGCTAGATATATCGATCACGGTGAAAAAGCCGAGCTTTGGCCCTAAGACTTGCATTAAAAGCTCCAGAATAATCCGGCTTTGCAATCACCTGCTGGCTCCATCAAAACTTCTCCCAGGGAAATTGCACAGATTTTGAGAACTACTATACAAATCTCTATAGTGTGCCTCCATCTCCGCCCCTCTCTCAGACATCTCAGCATACTTAACCGATATTGACATTCCCCAACTTCAGCCGCCCTATAGAGATCCTGACTACCTCTATCTCTCTTTCTGAGATAGAGAACGTCATTGCTTCTATGGCCCTGATAAGGCACCCGGTCCAGATGGATTCTCGCAATTTTTACAAGGTTTTCTCAAAGAGCTAGCCCTTTACTCTTAAACTCTACGACTACCTTTTTCTTCTCCCACCGTAGATCCCACACTTCTTGAAGCCACCATTATCCTAATTCTCAAACCGGGTAAAACTCCTAATGATCCGGCGTAGTTACCGACCCATATCTCTTCAAAACTATGATATGAAAATTCTTTCTAAGATCTTGGCGAACGGATCAAGAAAATCTGGACCCATCTTCTTAGCCCAGAACAGGTTGGATTTGTGCACCTCGTTCCCCATCGGACCACCTCAGAACTCTCTCTCATTTCTTATCATGCTCGTACATCCCAGTTCCCAATGGCCCTAATTCGGTTAGATGCAGAGAGGCATTCGACTGTGTGATTGGTCCTTTCTCTGAGCTACGATGACCAGAATGGGCTTCCCGGACTCCTTTCTCAAATGGATCAGATTCTCTACAACTCACCTTCGGCCAAGATATACTGTAACAGAGTTTTCTCCTCGCTGTTCCAGCTTCATACTGGTACCAGACAAGGCTGCCCTCTCTCACCTTTCTTGTTCAATCTATATCTTGAATCCTTCTTATCAAACTCAAGTCTTCTCCACTTATTAAAGGCTTTCTGGTGCGTCAGCATGAGCTAGTTTTCTCTGCTTATGCAGATGATATACTTCTGCACGTTACACATCCCGCTGTTTCCTAAAACATGCACTGGATCTTATCAGGCAATATGGTACCCTCTTTCAATACAAACTAAATATCTCTAAATCTGAAGTTTTCCCATTAAACATACACACTTACAAGCAGGATCTAGCCAACTTTGGTGTCACGATGGTCCCCAAATCGATTAAATACTTAGGCATTCACTTTTCAACAGACTCTTCCCTACTCAGAAGACTCAATTTGGATGATCTCAAACTCTCATCCAGCAAGATTTGCTCGATGGTCCACCCTTCCTATTTCCCTTTGGGGTAGGATTAATATTATTAAATAGAACGTCCTCCCCGCATTTTTTACCCTCAACTTACTAGGCCTTTGGCTGCCCATCTCTTACTTGCAACAGTTTCATGCGATGTTCTCGAACTTTATCTGGTGAGGAAGGGAGTTCAACGCTCATTTCTCAAACTATCCCTTCCTAGAGACAAAGGTGGCCTCCGGCTTCCCAACCTTTGCTGTATCACTGGGCGGCTCACCTTGCCAAATTAGGGCAGTGGTTCCCTGCTGACCTGGCCTCTTCCCGATCTGGCTTCAAATTGAGAAGTCGATTCTTTGGAATCTAGATTGGATCCCTATGCTATTTTCTACACTCCCACCTCCATACTTTCGCGATGGATAACTGACCATACAGTTCTCACATCCCTTAAGTCCCTTTTCCAATGTTTACACTTTCTGAAAATCTTTCCAAGGCGGACCTGGGTCAACCTGTCATCGTTAACCTCAAGCTGGACAACTCGATGATTACTCCTGGTGGCTCCCACAAATTAAAGAAACCAATTTGGAACACTTTTATGACCAAGGATCCTCCTTCTTTCCGTGGACATGCTTGATAAACATGGTATTCCTAATACTAAGATCTTTAAAGTATATCAACTGAGGCACCTCATTGCGGAGAAGTTCGGAACTCAGTTCAGAGAGCCTGTAGTCCACCCCTTCCTTTCTCAAATCTTAACCCTTGCTTCTAAACCACATTCCATTTCACTAATATATTCCTTCCTCTTGAATTACAAATTCCTGAGTCTGTTGAGGCTCTAGCATTTGGTCCTCCTTACTCCTGGTTCCACCCTAAATTGGCCTCATATTTGGAGGGACCTACATAGATATCACACTCAGGATAGGTTTAGACTTACCCAATACTATATGTGAATAATATGTATTATACCCTAGGAAACTTTTCAGCTCAAAAGCTTCCCATCCCCTTTGCTCCAGGTGCTCACATAGTGAAGGAACTCTCTACATATTTTCTGGTACTGTAATAAGGTTGCCCTCTGTGGTCTTCTATCCAGGACAATTTAGATCCCTTATTAGGTCTCTCAAACCTTTTCACTCCTGAAATTTGCATTCTAGGTGACTACGCTAACATAAATTGTGTCGAATGCCGTATCACATTACGCTGGTGTCTATTGTGGTTAAGAAATTGGTTCTTAGACATTGGACTGACCAATTGACCCTGTCCTATTCTGAATGGTTGACTGAGCTTTCTGCCTATCTTAACACTGAAAGACTGGTAGCCAGTTCGCGTAATCGTATGGACCTATTTCATAAAAATGGGGTAAATTATACGTTATACTTGCACCAATGACCTCCTGGCCTCCTCCTGATGCACACAATAGTTTTCCTTGTTCCTCTTATCCTTGTTACCTATATTCCTTGTTTTGGAAGGCAAGATTATCTTTTGAGATGTTGCTACATTTAATAACCAGCTTAGCTACATGGTTTGTTTGGCACACTCCGCTGGGTGGGGGTGGGGGCGGGAGGATTTGGATTTGGTTGGGGGATAGGGAGGTGGGTGGGAGAGGTGGGGAGGTTGGGTTTTGGGAGGGGTGGGTGGTTGTCCGGGGTTTTGAGAGGTTGGGTTTTTTTTTTTTTATGTTATACCATGTATGGATGACTGACTTAATTTAGATCTTGACTTTGTTATATTTGTTGTTTTTGTAAAATCAATAAACTTGAATTTCAGAATAAACTTGGGGAGACAAAGACACTGGTTAGCAGTTCCCTGGTAGTATAATTCAATACTGTGCAAAAACAAACATGGAAGGTCTCGGCTGGCTTTGCTTACTAGCCCCTTTCCTTGCTATCTAATATGAATGAGCCTCAAATAGATCTGATCCAGATATTGAAGCATGCTCCAGCCAATTTATCTACATAATAAGAATTTGCACATATCATACTACCTCTGCTTGCCTCTGATTCACTCTAATTATGCTGAATCGCCTAGAAGTGGGACAGCAATTTGCTCGGATATGCATGGTCCCAAACTTCAGCCACAGAAACACTTCAGTGCATAGTCTGGTGTTACTCTGCCTGGACCTTAAGCTATGCAATATTAGGGCAACACAAGAGGACAGAGTCAGTCTCTGGATCCAAACAACAGAGCTGGCAGTAAGCTAAAAGACCGTGCTTTTAAAAATCTCTTTGCCAACCTGAAAAGAATTCTGCTCCTCCTACTATTATGCTCAGGAGACATTGAACTTAATCCTGGCCCCACAAAGTTGATTTCATCGCCATCTGACATGCTGCTCAAAAGGTATCAGTTTCATGCATGCTAATGTCTGCAGCCTTCTGAAGAAGCTGGATTCCATCCAGGCATGGATTATTCATACTGCCCCAGACATTCTTGTGATCTCGGAATCTTGGCTGACGCCACCAGACAGTGAGGTCAACATCCCCGACTACCTCCTCTTCAGAGCAGACAGAAAGACTAGGGAAGAGGGTAGCCATTTATGTTAAAATAAATACACAGTATCTATATTAGATGCTACTTCCATTGCTGGGGTTTTGAATGCCTGACTCTTAGGGTTGAACTATCCAAAACTGTGGCACTATGAATAATAGGCTGCTAGACCACCAGCAGCAGGACCACAGCTCTGACACATCTATCATCACAAATGGACGAGACACCTCTGGAAACAATTGTACTAGGCGACCTTAACTACGACTGGTTCTAGCGGATCGCTACCCTAAAACAATTTTGTGACTCCATGGGTTCTCCCAACTTATATCCGAACCAACTCGCATTAACAATAAAAACCCAGTGAAGCACCCTCCTGGATGTCCTCCTTGTCAATAAACCACACTATTTTTCTCATGCTGGTATCCTCCCAGCAGATGTTAGTGACCACTGCCTTATAGCTGGCATAAGAACGATCACTAAACCATTAGCTATATCAAAGTTCTCTACCAGAAGATCTAGACGAAACTTTGACCCTCTGGCCTACTTCAACAATCTAAAAACTCTCACTCTGGCAGAGTTTCTACCTGGCCAAGTCGGTAAATGATGCCTATGATCTTTTCCACAAAATCATAGCCAGTTCCCTGAATAAACATGCTCCATTAACCAAAACTCGAATAAAACCAGAACCTGCCGTTGGTTCTCACGGACCTAAAGAAACTTTACTCAAAGAGACCAGCTATGGAAAAAGGCCGGAAATCGAATGCGGTACAGACTGGTGTCTCTTTAGGACAGCTAGGAATGCCTGCACGAAACTTGTCAGAGAGGCCAAGGCCAACTTTTATCAAAAGGAATTGCTGTCTGCATCCAATAGCCCTGCCAAATTTTGGTCTACCATAAAGGAACTGTCTGGACATTCACTAGGTACTGTATTACCTTCCAAAATTACCATTGACATTGCAATTATCACTAACAAAACCAAAATTCTTCAAGCCTTCAATAACCACTTTGCCACTGCAGGCATGGCATTCGATAATACACCAGTAAGCAGTTTATGTCCACAGCTCAAAGCCCAGCTGCCTGAACCAAGTAATAAAGATATGATCATCTCCTTTTCCCCAACTACCATTAAGGAGGTTGAAAACCTTCTGCTACAGCTAGATATTAGAAAAAGCGCAGGAGCCGACTCCGTTGACCCATACTTTCTGAAAATTGCATACCATATACTTGCCCCACCTATATCACACCTATTCAACTTGTCCCTAGCCCAAGGCCTCTCCCGTAGAATGGAAAACTGCTCATGTCATCCCACTATTTAAAGCTGGAGGCCCAAGTGACCTAAACAATTATAGGCCTATCTCTTTACCTATACTATCAAAAATGATGGAAATAATTGTGGATATACAGTTGAGATCATTCTAGACGACTCCTCTTTGCTTGATCCTATGCCAGGCCGGCTTTAGAGCAAAGCATAGCACTATTACAGCGTTGGCCGAGTCACTAATGACTTAGCGGGACCTTAACAATAAAAATTTGTTTGTGTGGTGTTTCTAGATCTCAACAAGGCCTTCAACACCGTCGACCACTGCCTACTTCTCTCAACCCCTAAAATCCATAGCATGGACTCAGTCTCATTGGATTGGTTCCAGGACTACCTCTCCGACAGACAGCAGCAAGTCAAGGCTGAAGGTGAGCTCTCTCCCTCAAACCAATAAAGAGGTCCCACAGGGATCCATACTGAGCCCTCTACTGTTTGCCATCTACATTAACAATTTCGATACGGGAATCAAGGAAGCCAGTATACACCTGTTTGCCGATGATACCGTGCTCTATCTAAGCCATGATTCTCCTGGATCTGCATGCTCAGAATTACAAAGGAATCGATACACTGCAGAACCAGCTTCTCCATAAAAACTACCACTAAATGCAAAAAACCAAGGCCATGATCTTTTCACCGCATAGCACTGGGGCCTACACTGCTGCTATGGTACATTTCCTTCCATAACCACCTTACTAGGTAAAAGCTTGAATTTGTACCTAAATTCAAATATCTGGGCATATGGCTTGACAATAAACTCTCCTTTTGGAGCACACAGAAGTTCTGATGAAAAACTTAGGCAGAGGCTTGGCCTCTTTTCAGAATTAAACACCTCCTGACCACAGGCGCTAAAGACAGCTTGTTCAATCTACATTCCTCTCATTAATCGACTACGCTGACATTATCTATAGCCAATGCTCTATCTCACACCTTGCAAAACTGGATGTCCTGCACCATAGAGCCTTAAGATTCATAACGATCTCCCGTCCTCCACACATCATTGCTCTCTGTATTCCAGCAGTAGGGTGGCCTTCCTGCAATACAGATGGTGTAGAAATGCAGCCCTCTGGACACTTCAGGCCCTCACCAACAAGCTCCCAGATTACATTGTTGCCTGTCTCCCTTAAATCCAATGAGAAACTATGACCTATGAAGCCACTCACTAATTTCTTTGAAAATCCCCAGGATCAGTAACCATTTTGGTAGGGCTGCCATAAGTCACGCACTGCCCACACTCTGGAATAAGATACAAAGATCATTGAGACTTAGTTCTCCTGTCAGTATTACCCTTTTTAGGACTATTTATGACAAAGCATTAGCTAAAACTGTAAGTGTTTCCATAGTCACTAGCAGTCCTCAGGATGGTTACCTCTCTGGTTCCACCATACCCAGTCATGAACCTAGTTCTATCTTTCCCCATTTAACTAGTCACGAATCAGCTGCCATACTGGCCCTTGGAACCTTGGCACCTGTTTTCTACTCTCTTGCTGCCTCTGAAGCAGGAGATACAGTCCCACTGTGGGTCCCTCTGTAACCTAGGACCCTCACCATAGTACATAAACAGTTACTGAGGGCTGAAATGAAATAATTGTACCCTTCCATGTAGGCAATAATAAACATGATGCCTCAACTTCTGTATATGAAGGTTGTAAATACTGCAATAATATTATGTAACACACATAGGTTCTCTGTGAACAATTGGAATGTATATATTACGCTAACATGTTGCTGTAAGATTGTTTGTTTTTGTATCCTGTTTATCATTTTGTATACTATACCTTATTGTATGTATGTATATTTGTTCTTGACCACAGGTCCACCTTGTAAATGAGCTTGCTCAATGGTGATTGCCTGGATAAATAAAGATTTGATTTGATTTGATTTGAATATGCAGCACTTAGCTTTGCACACACATAGGGGTGTATAAGCATGAAATACACACATTCTTGAACCAGACCTGTGAAGAATATATACTGTAATTGCTAAGAAAGAAAGAAGCTATCATTGGATGGACTAAAAACCCCGGAGACCTATTATATCTGGGAGCAAAGGGTGCACTCAAGAGGACAGTGTGCAGCACAGAACTGACCAAATTGGAACAGACAAAATGAAAATCCAGTGCACACAAAAGCTGCACCAAAGCAAATTTATATTACCACTTTAGTGACTGAGCATTTCAAATAGTCAAGATGCCTCAACATTTCGAGGCATGCTGCCTTTCGTTAGGGGACACGCATGACTAACATGTCAGCGCAATGGCGATGCTTCTTATAGTGCTTGGCTAACATTTTATTGGTTTACAATACCATTGATTGACAAGTGTCAGTGATCTGCCACACAATGATCAAGAAAGTATACACAGCAGCAATTAACAACTGCCAAGAGAAACACTATCAAATATAGTCGAAGGAAAATGAAAGATCCCAAATCAGTTGGAAGAGTTAAAGTGAGAAAAAGTTGGTGAATGGTGTCACCAAGTTCAGTTTCTATTGCTGTCTGAAGCATGCATCTTGTAGTCTGCCTTATGTTCTGCTGTATCTTAAATGTATTTTCTACCCCAGAGCGTTATACATTGTTTTCCAACAGATGTTTTGGGCTCTGTACTGTAAATACGTATAATAGCCTGTGCTTTAGGGGTGGATGCTTGCTGAACATTAACCAGAATTTAGTGGGATTGCCACTTACTGTTTAGCTTACCTGTTTATTTGGATCTAGCGTTTCTGCTCTGTGGTCCCACCATCTTTCCCAAATGTGACTGCTCTAACCACTAAACTACTGCAGCAGCCCCATGTACTTATGCTTAGTTGTATTCCTTATCCTTTTGGCTCTTCTTGCACATCTTCAATCCCTTGTTCCCATAACATTACTGATCATACCCTGGTGTTGCTGGACCCAGCCATTATTCCCCAGTGGTACCTCCTCACACTCCCTTCTGGCCTGGACATATATTAAAATTGAAATAATAGGCCTTCTATTTACTCCCAATCCTCCCTTGCTATTGCTCCTGCTAATCTGTTTTAGCTCCCAATCTACCCCTCCTCTGCCCCTTCAGCTTCCCAGGACACTTCTGGAAATGAGCTGTTTTCAGCTCATATTGTCTTTCCTGGTGAAACATTTTGCAAATAAAACAAATAAATAAATACAATTCAGCTACCTTCCACTCTCCTAAATCTATTTTTCTTCTTCCTTTTTCACCCTCCAGCCAATCACCATGTTTCCCTCCTCATCTGCCTCCACCTACTCTTCTCCCTGACATCCCTTCCCCTGCTTCTCTTCCATCGAATCTGTACACCCCTCTTGCCCCTTCACCTCCCTCCCTCCTCCTGTCAGCCTTTACTACTGCACTTCCCTTAGTGTGCTGCAGACAGCATCCTCACTGGTCTTGGATCCCATCCACCCTCCCTGCGTGCCCTTATTTTCCAAATTAGAAGTACAAATACCATGCCCAATTCTGCCCACAGCCATCCTCACACACTGTCTAAGAGATGGCTAACTAGCCTGCAAGATCTCTTATCTCACTACTACTACTATTACTCACATCTGGTTATATCAAGCCTAACCCCAGACCTCTAACTCCCACCACCAGTATTGCCAAAAGGATTACGTCTTCTACATCTAAATATTAGAAGCCTAGTCCCTAAAATTGACCTTCTGCAGCTGCTCATAACTCAACTTAAACACTCTGTCCTCACCTTAACAGACTCTGGCTCACTCTCCAAATCCCGACTCAGCCATTTCCATCCCTGGTTATTCTCTTATCCACCAGGATCATAAGTCTAGGGAAGCGGAGTCGCCATGTACATATCCTCATCCACCAAATGCTTTGTCTTTTCTCCATAACATCTCCCTCTGCCCATAAACTGTTACTAGTAAAATTATCCCTCCCTTCTCCTCCCCATCTTTGAAGGCAGTGCCTGCTGCCCTAACCACCCCATCCTCCCTCTCCTACATCACTGAACTTCTCTCAACATCACCTCCCTTGCCACCCTGGCAAACTATTCATCCTAGGGGACTTCAACATAAATTGGCAGTCCAGCACACAGTCCAATATCTGTAACCATGTCTCCTTGCTAAACTTTAAACAACTTATTTCTGACTCAACGCATCTCAATCAGAAATCAGGAAACATATCAAATTGATTGCATGCTGACCTCTCACCCCCACTGTGTCATAAACTGGTATTCTCCCTGCCGCACTCAGTGATCATCATATGGTGGACAGTGTGCAAAACATTCACCATGCCAAGTCCCCTCCAGTCATTCTCAACTTCCATTCCTTCCACTCCTAGATCTATCTGCACTCCATAATGACCTGTCCAACATCAACTGGACCCCAATTACCTCTGTCTCCTCAGTTAACTCTGCCCTGACCTTTTTAGCTCACAGTTCCTGAATGTATGGGACTGCCATGCACCTTTCTGAAATGCAGCAGTATGGGAATCACCTTTTCTGGTTACTGCTGAGCTTATAGTGTGTCAACATGCAAGAGACCAAGCTTGGACTGTATATAAACTTCTGGTACCCCTCTCAATCTCCAGCGCTATTGCTCACTCCACAGTGCATGCACCAAGGCCATCCACCTCACCAAGGTGGAGTACTCAAACCTCCTTCCAGGAAAACACCAATAATCCATCCAAATTCTGGAAGGTTATTCATGCCCTGTTCACACCCCCCGCCCATTCCTCATCTTCTGTCCTAAAAATCGGCACCTGCACAATTGATGTTCCTACCTCTAGGTCACAGAATTCAACAACTATTTCATTACCTGCGCCTCCTTCCTTCTAGCATCTCTCCCTGCACCACCTCCGGGATTCTACACACCTTTGCCTCCTCCCCGTCACCAAAGCCCCTTTCTGCACCACAGTTCTCTTTCAAGCCTTATCACCTGGAGGACACCGTGTGTTTTACTTTCCCTGAATCTATTCAGGACAAAGGCCCTGACGGCCTTGACCCCAACATACTTAACTTTTCTGCTTACTCTATTGCTTATCCTTTAACTAATCTTCTGAACCTCTCCTTTTGACACACTACAGTTCCTGATGCTTGGAAATTGCCCCTTTCCAGTCTGGATTCCACAAAGACCACTCCACAACAACCCCCCCATGGATCACTGACTTCATGGTATGGTGAGGGGTACAGGCAAAGTGGGCAAGCATTAAGGATGCAGTACTTGAAGCAACATCCCATTGTGTCAGAGAGAAGACAAGAGGAAAGGAGGAGGAAACTCTTTAGTTTTCAAAAACAGTAGCAGAAAAGGTCAGAATAAAAGACTGGCCTTCAGGAAATATCACGGAACGTAGTGGGATGAAGATAGGGAGGCATACCAAACTTCCTAAGAGAAAACAGGGACGGCAGTAAGGCAAGCAAAGGCCCAAACCAAGGAAACACTAGCATGAATATTAAAAGAGGACAAGACTTTCTATAGACACATTAGTGAAAGGAGAAAGTCCAGAGGGGTGTGCTAAGATCAAGGGGATATGGAGAAGTGTGTGGAGGAGGACCAAGGAAATCATCTATCCTAAATAGATATTTCTGCTCAGTATTTACTGAGGAGAAGGTAGGAGCAGGACCCACAGCTCAGTACCATGTACACAGGGAAGGAGGTGTGCACAAGCCCTTCACAAAAGAAAGGTCAACAAAGCTCACTAAGCTCAGGGTGTAAAGGCAATGGGACCGGATAGCATACATCCCAGGGTACTAAAGGAGCTAAGGGTGGAACTAGCAGAGCCATTATCAGAACTGTTCAGTGAGTCTCTGAGCACAGAAGGGTCCCAGAAGACTGGAGAAGTGCTCATGATCCTCCACAAGAGTAGCAGTAGGGAGGCAGGGAACTACAGATCAGTCAGTCTTACCTCAGTAGTGGGCAAGATTATGGAGGCATTCCTTAAGGAAAGGATAGTGCAGCACCTAGAATCCATAGCGCACAGGATCCAAGACAGCATGGGTTTACAACAGAAAGGTCCTGTAAAACTAATCTCATAGATTTCTTTGACTGGGTAACCAGAATGATGGACCAAGGGGAGCAGTTGATGTTGCCTACCTTGACTTCAGCAAAGCTTTTGATACTGTTCCATGCTGAAGATTGGTTAATCGCTGGGTAGCCTTGGGGTGGGTCAGAGTTGGTCAACTGGGTGGCAAACTGGTTGGCAGGCAGAAAACAGAGAGTGGTGGTAAACGGTATACAGTCAGAAGAGATGCAAGTCACAAGTGGGGTACCTCAGGGATCAGTCCTTGGGCCAGTCCTCTTCAATATCTTCATCAGTGACATTGCAGATGGACTGGAGGGTAAGTTTGTTTCTTTGCAGATGACACCAAGATCTGCAACAGAGTAGACAATCCAGATAGGGTTGGCAGAATAAGAAGAGATATGGATAAACTGGCAAAATAGTCGGAAGAGTGGCAACTGGGGTTTAATGCAAAGAAGTGCATGATCATGCAAGGGAGAGAAACCCTGAAGCCACCTATAGGTTGGGAGGAGTTGCTAGCAATCACAAAAGAAGAAAGAGACTTGGGCATCATTGCTGTGGTGTCCTCCAGAGCTCTATTTTGGGCCCCCTCCTCTTTAGCCTGTTCCTGAACTCACTACCAGATTCCTGTCCAGAGCAAATCATACTCTCGCAGAGGGATGCTGTAATCCTAGCCTCCACCATGATCCAAAACAACTGCAAGAAAACCTCCAGCGTGGCTTCACATTAGTCGAAAACTGGTTCTTAAAGCACAAACTGATCCTAAACCAAAAAAAACAAAGACCGTGATTTTCAGCAGCTTTCACAACAAAAATAAGCGGTATCACCACTCCATCAAAACCAGGCAAGGATTCACTCTTAAACAATTCCAATCCTTCAAATACCTTGGCATAACCCTTGACTCCCACTTCTCTTATGCCCACATTAATACTGTGTCGAAAGCTGCTAACATCAGGCTGGGCCTACTGTTCCATCACAGGAAACATCTAACCCCTGAAGCATTATCAGTTGCTGTCAGAGCTCCATTGTTAGCATCATTGACTATGGACTCATCATTTATGGCTCCACCACTGCCTCCTTCTCAAACGTGTTTCTACCTCCCTCAATAAAGCCTGAAGACTCATCACTGGATCTCACCGTCTCACCCATATCTGCAACCTCTACTTTCTAACTGGGTGACTGCAACTCAACAGCCGAATAAATATCAAACCTGCATCACAGCAAATAAAATAATGATGGACAGTGCCCCTCCTGGTGTCTGCCTCTCCTTAAACTCAGAAACAACAACTGCAACACCAGGAGGTCTAAATCTAACTCCTGCAAATCCCCGCTGTCACACATCCCAAGGCTAAAGGTCCTTTGCATATAGGGCACCCAGCTGGCTAAATATTCTCAGTAGTGACATCTCTGCTTCATCCACGCTGGGTGCATTCAAGTCCAAGCTTCGCCTCAGTCTTCTTGCCTCCAGCACCTGTGACTGCCATGACTAATCAGTACTCCCACCTAGCTGATCTTTGTTTTCTGCTGCCTGTTGTTGCCCTCCACCTAGCACTTGCCTCACCACAGCCCATCTGATGCACTTACCCTGTCCGTCCATGACAAAGCCCCCTAGGTGGCTATACCCTGCCCTGTCTCACCCCTGCCCTCTACTTTCCCTACCTCTCATTTCTCCTTTTCCCCTGTTTGTGTACACTTCCTGTGTATCATGTAGTAATCCTTGTGATAACATGTTACAAACCATCAGTGTTACTGATTGTTCTATACTGTAATTGAAACTGTATGCCTGTACTCACTGACGTGGAACCTTTGTAAAAGAGCACCAGCTCAAACGTACTTTGTAGTCCTAGATGCAAATAAATAAATAAAAAATAAATAAATCATCACAGATGACCAGGAATCATCCAAGCAGACCACTAAACAGTAGGTAAGGCTAGGGAATGTTGGGTGTATTAGTAGGGGTATCAGAAGTCATAAGAGGAGGTGATAATCCTCTTTACAAGACACTGGTTAGACCACATCCAGAGTACTGCGTTGCAGTACTGGAACCGCACCTTCACAAGGACATTAACCAAATGGAGCAGTCCAGAAAGAGCAGCCAAAATGGTGCAGGGACTGCATTAGAAAACATATGAGGACAGATTAACGGAGCTCAATATGTATACCCTAGAGCAAAGGGGAGAAAGGTGATATGATTGAAACATTCAACTAGTAAGGGCATTAACAAGGTGAAAGAGTCTAACATGTTTCAATATAAGAAAAATAGTAGGACAAGAGGACACAGCATGAGATTAGAGTGAGGCCGATTAAGGGTAATGTGAGGAAGTTCTTTTCACAGAACAGGGTGGTGGATGCATGGAACTGCCTACCTCAGGAAGTGGTGAATATGAATACAGTGCATGGCTCAAGCAGGCATGGGACAGGCATAAGGGACCGATACAGATGAGTATGAATAGATAGGCCATTGACAGAGCAAAGGCTTATGGCACATTCATAAGGTAGAAAAAATGGGCAGACTGGATGGGCCTTGCAGTCCTTATCTGCCATCAACTTCTATGTTTCTATGTTTCTGTGGATCGGATGCACCACCTCTGCCATCTTTAACTTGGCCAAAGCCTTTGACACTGTTTCCACTCCCTTCTCCTCAGTAAGCTGACTGCAGCTAGCCTCTCTGATTCAGCCACCAGCTGGTTCCGGTCCTACCTTGTAGGCCAGTCTCAGTCCATTAGGTAGGCAACTCCCTCTCCCTTCCACTCCCAATCAACACAGGCATCCCCTTGGTCCTATATTATTTTCTATTTTCTGAATGGCCTCCAATGCCTGCATCTTCATGTATCCTCATTTATGCAGATGACACTGTGTTGTTCTCCTCTGAGAACTCACCCTCCTAAGTGGCCACCAGTCTTCAGCTGGACTTTAACAATGTCAGCATTGGTTCAATGCAAACCAACCTCTGTGAATGTCACAAAGCAGTATCTATGGCCTTTGGCTTCAGACAAAAACTGGTCAGGCTTGATTCTGCCCCCACCTTCCACACCTTTCTGTCTCAACACTGAACAATGTAGCAACATTTAAGTACCTTGACTTATGGCTAGACAAGAATCTAGACTTCAGGGTACACATTGACATCATCCACAAAAACTACTCCCTAGACTTGGTACTGTGTACAGACACCACAGCTGCCTGCCTCAGCAAGCCAGGAGAGAAATTGTCAAAGATGATTCTCCCTATCCTGATTTCGGGGACATTGTCTACAGCTCCACCCCAAAACCACTCTATCAGACTGGATGCTCTCTTCAGTTCCTTCTGCCACTACATTCTTGGCTGCCCCCACATACTCATCACTGTGACCTTTATTCCTCGCTGTCCTTCCTCTCCCTCCATGCCAAGCACCTGTCACACATAAGTGAATTTAAATGGAAAGTTCTGCAAGGTTCTCTGCCACCCTATTTGTCCCTCCTCTTATCGACTCCTCTCCCGTTCCTGCTATACCCTACACCTCCACACATAGAGAACTTTTGCCTCCACCACAGCACACTTCTTCTGGCCGTGCCAGCCTTCTCATGCAAGTTCCTGATATCTTGAACTCTCTCCTGCTAGACATTCGCTCTGTACAATCCCGCAATGCATATTCACTCCTCCTCTGTAAGCACACTGTTCATTGCTGTAACTGCACCTGATACCATCCTATGCCTAATAATTTCTCATCACTACCCTCCTCCTCCATGCCCATCATCTCCAGTTGCCTAATATGCCTAATAATGTTCCCATCCCTACCCTCTTTCCCCCTATGCTAGCTAGCTCCAGTTCTGGGCTACCTCTAGCAGGTGCCTCCATACCTCCCCTACTTCCCTCCTGCCCCTCCCCCACTTCCCCATCTCTGCTCCCCCTCACCTCCTATTTTCCAGGTCCTGTCCCTTGCAGGGTTCTCAGTATTTTGAAGGGTATAGTTCCTGGCTGCCTCTCTTCTTCCTTCCTTCCTCCCCCACCCTGTTTCTCCCCTATCACCCTCTCACCTCCTGTCTGCCGGGTCCTGTCCCTTGCAGGTTCTCAACATCCTGAAGGGTATAGTTCCTGGCTGCCTCTCTTCCTCCCTCCCTCCCTCCCTCCCTCCTGCCCTGTCTCCCTCCCCTGTCACCACCACTTGTGTTATAACTGCCTTCCTCTTAGACCTTTAGTAGCACTTAGTAACCCAGTGCTCAGTCTGCCACTTCTAGGTGTTCTCCATCTTCTGACTATACTTTTACCCGTCCTGTCCCTTGCAGGGTTCTTGACATCCTGAAGGGGTATAGTTCCTGGCTGCCTCTCTTCCCTCCTTCCTCCCTCCACCCTGTTTCTCCCCTATCACCCTGTCACCTCCTGTCTGCCAGGTCCTGTTCCTGCAGGGTTTTGGCGTCCTGAAAGGGTATAGTTTCTGGCTGCCTCTGTTCCTCCCTCCTTTCCTCCCTCCCCTACCCTGTCTTCCCCTATCACCACCACTTATGTTATAACTGCCTTTCTCTTAGACATTTAGTAGCACTTAGTAACCCAGTGCTCAGCCTGCCACTTCAAGGTGTTCTCCATCTTCTGACCGTACATTTACTGGGTTGCCTGTTCTCGGTTTATTACAATGTATGTCTTATCTACATAAAGTTGTGCTTACCCCGTATACCTCTCCTATATGTCTCACTTTAGCTTATCTGCCACACTTTTAAAAGACACTGTTTATTGTCTTGATTGTAATGTATTGTATTGGCAATACACTGTATGTATTTGAATGGCACTGTATGTGTTTTTATTATGTTTTTGTACTGCTCTATAGTTTATGTATTTGAATTGCACTGTTATATATTTTACACTGTTATGTTTTTCCGTTCTTCCATTTTGTTACCCCCACCTGCTGGAAATTAGTTGTTTACAGCTCATGTCATCTTTCCTGGTGAAACCTTTTCAAGTAAATAAATAAGTGATCAACCACCCACCATAATAAAGTGTGCATGTGGGGGAGGAGGATTACAGGGTGATTTAAAGAAATAGATCAAGGACATATGAATATATAAAATTGAAAACATGGCACAACAAAGATAAATAGAGATATGCAGAAATTAGAGTCAGGAAATATGGAATATTAATGGGGATGACAAATTGGGAGAAATTAGATATATATGAGATCCCAAAGTCTGTGATTGTGGTGGAGAAGAACTGGAGTACAGCATAGAAGAACAAATAGCAAAGCATGTTGGAAGCATTTTAAAACAGTCAAGTGCATGGATCATCAGAATAAAAACAGTTATGCTATCCAAATCCAGCAATTAACCCACTAGACATGAAGGAATAGAATAAATAATTTTGAAATAAATGAATCAGTAGCTTAGGTTAGATACAATTCAGTTCCATAGTACTACTGTACCTAGTGATATTTACAAAATTTACAAACAAAAATACTGAATAAGCCAATCCTTCGTTTAGACCATACGTTTGCAATACTTTCAACCTGAGGACCCACCTTGCCTCGTTCTGTAACAGAATCAAGGTTCTTTCTTCACTCCTGTGTCTACATAGAAACAGAATTTGATGGCAGATTAAGGCCGCTTGGCCCACCAGTCTGCCCATTTCCCTACCTTATGGGTAAGCTGCGATCCTAGTTAATCAACAGCCTACTTCTTCCTACCCACCCCTAGATTGCCTTAAGGCTGCCCCAAGCATTCTTGAATTCCATCACTGTTTTTGACTCCACAACCTCCTCAGAAAGGCTGTTCTATGTATCCACAACCCTCTCCATGAAAAATACTTCCTCACATTACCTCTGAGCCATCCCCCTCTATCATCAAATTGTCCCTTTGATTCTTGCACACCTCTTTTTCTGAAAGATGCTACCTTCTTGGGCGTTGTTGATACCCTTGAGGTACTTGAACATTTCTATCATGTCCCCCTCACCCTCCCTCATTTCCTCGAGGCTATACATATTAAGCTCCTTAAGTCTCTCTTCATATGTCTTCTGGTGCCGACCCTGCACCATTTAGTTGCCCTTCTCTGGACTGAAAAGGTGGCTGTGTCTGGGTCTGTTGGTGTTAAATCCCCCTCAAAAGGTGTGATGTAGTGATTCCTGTTGATGATAATGATGATGACCCAGTAATACTCACAGGTAGTCGTGGTGGTCAGTCGGTCTAAGTGTGTCCAGCAAGAAAAATCATGTAGTACACCCCTCCATTTCAGTGGTTAAAAACAGAGTCCAATACGCAGAATCAGAGGCGTGTTAAAGGTAGGGGATCAAAATCTCTTGTTTGGGATTTTTTGTCCAAGATGCAAATGATGAGTCAGTTGCAATTTGCCAATTTGCCATGCGCATGTGAGTTGAGGTAAAAGGAGAGTCATCTGGGCACAGGGGCCAGCAAACATATCTTAAGAACAGGCACATGGCACTGTTGACTTGGCACAGGGCATCTAATGCCATAAAGGGCATTCACCCTCATCATCAACCTTACTGAGCATGATATCCCTTCCATGAGTGTAAGATCAAGTAGCAATGTCTGTAGTAGCATTGAAATAACACTGGAGGATTACTACAGACATGATGAGAAGGAGGATTATGATTTAGAAATCTTGACAAGTGGTGATCCGAGTAGCAGCAGTGGTGGTGGTCTATGCAGTATGTCTAGTGCAAGTGGTACATCAACCCTGTGCTTAAAATGGGAAAATAACTTCATTTGTGGACTTGTCACCTGTACACCCTCTTCATCACACTTCTGCACCCCACCCAGTCATTCACAGAGCAGAGCCTATTGGCACACCCGTGCAAAACATGTAACAACAAGTCAGCCCATGTTGCAGAGTGTTTTTGCCCATAACCTAAGTACCCACCCAATCATGCAGTGTCACGTGAACTTAATGCTGCTGTAACTGAAATGCTGGCAATTGATCTTTTGCCCTTCTCCTTCATGGAGAATTCAGGATTCCAACAGTTTGTGCACACACCTGTCCAAAATAAAAGTCCCATCCAGGACATGCTTTTCCACCTGTGTTGTCCCGAGTTATACTGGACTGTCACTGACTCTGTAAGACATGCCCTTCAACATTCCTCCTCAATGTTCATCCATTTAAGTATGGATATGTGGACAAGTGGCAAAATGGTGGGAGTTCATATTTGTGTATTACTGCACATTAGCAGCAGGTGCGGGGTTGTTTCTACTGGTGGTAGTTGGAATAAGCAGTGTAGTAAGGCAGACTGTCATGGTAGCAACCTTCTGGGAATTCAACAGCATGCAACACTTTCAATGCACAGTGTGGCCTGTTCCCACACTGGTGAAAACATGCTGGACTTGCTACTGACTGAAACTGATGGTGGTTGAACTCCCTGTCCCTGAGAGCTGGATTTATAGGTAGAGACAATGGGTCAAATGTGGTTAAATGCATCATGAATGGTGACTTTGTTCAGGTTCCATGCATAGCCCACTCTTTAAATCTGGTGATCAGAAGTTTCTGCAGCACCCTGATATAAAGGAAATGTTGACAGTTCCGCGCCCGTATCTGTTTGCACTTTTCACACTCTGCAAGGCCAATAACCAACTTCAGCAGCGGCAGATCCAAAACAGTCTCCCACAGCACCGCCTCAAACTGGCAGTTGTAATGCAGTAGAACTCAACTGTATACATGGCAGAGAGGTTGTATGAACAATACAAAGCAGTGTCTGAATATCTCATCATGCACACTATTCATGACACTTTTGGGGCCTCCATGTCTCTCATGACCAACAGTGGTGCCTCATGGACTCTGTTATAACAATTTTGAGGCCTTTTAAACATGCCACACAGGCAGTGAGTGGTGAGTCTGCCTCCATCAACCAATCAATTTCACTACTGCGGGTGTTGAAGCAGACATTGCTGAATCTACAGTGTAGCCTTAATGGTTCTGGAGACTGTGCCAGCAGTGTGTTACTGAAACACATGCTGAGTATTAACTGCAATTGGCACATCCTGAGCATTCAGCAAAGTCACAAATTTGTAATAGCAACAATGCTGGACCCACGATACAAACGTGGAATTGTGTCACTACTGGAGGGAGGGCCTGAACAGGTTAAAATGTCATTAGGCAACTGGTACACTTGGTTCAAGGGGCACAGAAGTCACGTGCCAATGTCAACAAACCTCAGCAGCATAATAAGGCTGAAGGTCAGTTTGTAGTAGTATCAAGCACATCCTGTAAGACGGCTGTGGTTCCAGGTGATCTGTCATTAAAACTGGTTGCCATTAACCCACTTTGGGGTGCTTTGTGCCAAGTCAGGATTTCTGACATCAATGAATCAGAGAACAGGAAACAGGATGATGAGTCAACCACGGACTTAATGCAGCACAGTGAGCGATTGACTTATGGTTGGCTGAAAACAGGCATCTGTCAGTAACTGTCAATCCTCTTTTATACTGGAGTGTAGAGGTCAGTGAATGGCCAGAGCTGACCTCAGTGGCACTGATGTACCTGACCTACCCACCCTACAGTGTAAGTGTCAAGAGGGTATTCAGTTCTGTGGGGACAGTAGTTCAGGACCATTGTACAAACCTCTCTCCTTCAAATGTCAGCATGCTGACATTCATAAAAATAGATCTGGGCACATACCAGCAGAAAGTGCAAACTCTGCATTCGTACTGCATCATGGTCATGGTTGTGGTGATGTGGGAGAAGCAGACCATCCTGGTGGCAGCATGAAATGGCCTACCATTGAGGTAGAGGATGAAATCATGTAGAAAGAGTTCCCTAGTGGGCACAATTCAGACATTGATGACTGTGAGGGCAGCTTCCTGTATGATGATGATGAGGATGATGTTGGTGGGTTTAAGTTAACTGGTTGAAAGGCTATCACATTTTTCAATGGTACATGTTTTGTTTTCATAACATAAACTCAGTGTCCCACCCTGAATGAGTCGCATTCCATAATTTCATATTGGCAATTTGGCTCAAGTAAATTCACAAGCCTCTTCTATTTTACTTTCCTCACCTTGGTGTTATTTCTGATTAGACTTAACAGAATGTGTGCTGCTGTCATTAGCAAACACAGTCAGCCTCTTAAACACAACTGTCTATTTGTAGTACTAGGTGTTTGATGCTTAAAACCTACTGATTAAAGATATCTGCCTCCTGACTGAGAGTGAAATACTGTAACACAATACACACCATATCCAGCCATCTATCTGTGTGTGTCTGACAGTGAGAGAGAATGTGTTGCAGTTGTTCCCATGACTGCCACCAGTAAACCACAGTCAGCCCAAGCCACCAAATAGTGAGAGGAATGTCATCATGTGCCCATGACCACCACTAGTAAACCGCAATCAGCCAAAGCCACCAGATAGTGAGAGGAATGTCATATTGTACCCGTGGGCACCACCAGTAAACTATCTCAGTAAGAGGAATGTGATTGTTTTCCATCCTGTGTCCTTCCCATGCCATGGCAGACAGAGACCTCATCCAGCAGCCACAGCACAAAGGCTTCTTGCTATCAATACTTTACAGTGAGTATGTGTACTATATTTTTCATACTATGAAGCTCCTTGAGTTGTGTTATGCTTCTATTGCATTTCTGAGATGCACTTGAGAAACACATATGGTCAACTTATTTTCTGTTTTACAGGTTAACAGTTTCAGACACTCTCCTGGACCAGAGGACTGTAGTACTGCAGTACTATCTACAATCACCTATAGGATATCCATTTCAGATAAGTATATAAATTTTATTTCATCAGGTCATTTTGTAGTTAATTTTTTCAAGAGAGTGTAAATCATAGAAGTAGATGACATGTATATCGCATAATATATTTTCATGCACATCAGACACTATATTGCTGCAGAAGGCCATGGCGGTGTTGAACAAAGTTTTATCCAGGGCATGACAAGGCGTCTTCTAAAATGAAACTTAAGTTAAGACATTGGGACAGTACATGGGTTACGTACTAAATTTGTGATTTGTTCTTGGTGTGGCTTACTAAGAGCTTGGTACCTGTTAAGCTGGATATGTAATAGCCACACTTTGAACAGAATGTGTTACTGCAGTGAAGTACTAATAATTACTTGTTCATCTGTTTTTGCAGGAAACATTTCAGTGCTGTGTGCTGCTATCGGTGCTTTCTCCAAATAAGAGTTCAACATCACACCCATACTGGTATGAATCCTGATCATCAGGACTGGACTGAAGAAATATAGAAACATAGAAGTTGATGGCAGATAAGGATGGCAAGGCACATCCAGTCTGCCCATTTCTTTCTACCTTATGAATGCGCCATCGGCCTTTGCGCTATCAATGGCCTGTCTATTCATACTCATCTATATTGCTCCTTATGCCTATACCTGCCTCTCGAAGCCCTGCACTATATTCATATCCACAACTTCCTGAGGTAGGCTGTTCCATACATCCACCACTCTTTCTGTGAAGAAGAACTTCCTCACATTACCCTTAATCAGACTCCTCTAATCTCATGCTGTGTCCTCTTGTCCTGCTATTTTTCTTATATTGAAACATGTTAGACTCTTTCACCTTGTTAATGCCTTAAGGTGTTTGAATGTTTTGATCATATCACTCTCTACCTCCGTTGCTCTAGGGTACACATATTGAGCTCCTTTAATCTGCCCTCATATGTTTTCTGATGCAGTCCCTACACCATTTGGTTGCCCTTCTCTGGACTGCCTTAATTTGGTTAATGTCCTTGTGAAAGTGTGACCTCCAGTACTGCATGCAGTACTCAGATGGGACCTAACCAGTGTCTTGTAAAGAGGTTATTACCTCCCTCTTCTGACTTGATACTCTTACTAATACACCCCAACATCCCTAACCTTACCAACTGCTTTAGTGGTCTGCTGGGATGATTTCAGGTTATCGGTGATGATGTTGATGCCCAAGTCTCTTTCTTCCTTGTGACTGCCAGCAACTCCCTCCCAGCCTATAGGTGGCTTCAGGTTTCTCTTCCCTATGTGCATGATCTTGCACTTCTTTGCATTAAACCTAGTTGCCAATCTTTTGACCATTTGCCAGTTTATCCAGATCTCTTCTCATTCTGCCCACCCATCTGAATCATCTACTCTGTTGCAGACCTTGGTGTCATCTGCAAACAGACAAACCTTATCCTCCAGTCCATCTGCAATGTCACTGATGAAGATATTGAAGAGGACTGGCCTAAAACTGATCCTGAGGTACTCCACTTGTCACTTGCATCTCTTCTGACTGTATACCGTTTACCACCACTCTCTGTTTTCTGTCCGTCCAACCAGTTTGACACCCAGTTGACCAACTTCTGACCCACCTGAGTCTACTAAGCTTATTAATCAATCTTCTATGTGGAACAGTATCGAAAACTTGGTTGAAGTCAAGGTAGGTAACATCAACTGCTCCCCTTGGTCCACCACTCTGGTTACCCAGTCAAAGAAATCTATGAGATTAGTTTGACAGGACCTTACTTTGTAAACCCATTCTGTCTTGGATCCTGTGCTCCTATGGATTCCAGGTGTTGCACTATCCTTTCCTTAAGGAGTGCCTCCATAATCTTGCCAACTACTGAGGTAAGACTGACCAGTCTGTAGTTCCTGCCTCCTCCCTGCTACCACTCTTGTGGAGCAGGATCACATAAACCCTTCTCCAGTCTTCTGGGACCTCTCCTGTGCTCAGAGACTCACTAAACAGTTCTGATAATGGCTCTGCTAGTTCCACCCTTAGCTCCTTTAGTACCCTGGGATGTATGCCATCTGGTCCCATTGCCTTGTCCACCTTGAGCTTATCAAGCTCTTGGGACCCTTTCTTTTGTGAAGGGACTAGCGTACACCTGCCTCATCCCCGTATCCACTATGCTGAGCTATGGGCCCTGCACTACCTTCTTTTCAGTAAATATTGAGCAGAAGTATCTATTTAGGATAGATGCTTTCACATTATTCTCCTTCTCACACACACCTTATCTCCTTTGATCTTGGTGATACCCCTCTGGAATTTCTACTTTCACATAATGTATCTATAGAAAGTCTTGTCACCTTCTTTTACCATTTGTGCTATTGTTTCCTCGGTTTGGGCCTTTGTCTGCCTTACTGCCTTCCCTGCTTCCCTTAGGAAGTTTGGTATCCTCCCTATCTTCATCCTGCTGTGTTCCCTTATATTTCTGGAAGGCCAGCCTTTTGTCTGTGACCTTTTCTGCTACTGTTTTTGAGAACCAAAGTGGTTTCCTTCTTCTTTTGCACTTCCTTTTTCTCTAACATAATGGGATGTTGCTTCAAGTATTGCATCCTTAATGCTTGCCCACTTTGCCTGTACCCCTCACCAGTATTTCTTTTGCCAGGGCTAACTTAACTCTGTTGGCCATCTTATCAATGTAACAGAAAACCTGTGAAGAATTCACAAAAAGAAACCATTAATGAAACTTGCTTCCAAATGATAACCCCCATCCACCCACCACCTCCCCAAAAATTATTGTGTTGACTGACTTGACAGTATTCCAATGCCTAAATTCTAATCAATCCAAAAATGTGCACCCCAAGTTCGACTATATGATGACCTGTGACACAAAGAAAAGCAATGATTACATGTATATATTTATATATATATATATATATATATATATATATATATATATATATATATATATATATTCATGTCAAAAACTCAGTTTAATGCATCAGTTAGGGGTTGTTCTACAGTGACAAAAGCAAGGAAATTTCATGTGTAAATAAGCTGAGGTGGTGCAGTATAGGAGAATGGGATGAGAGTTAGGTCCAATGATCAAGCCTTCACCCGACACCTGTTGGTGGGGGCAGGGTGGGCATGGGGTGCAAGGGTGATAACCATAACACAGAATTTCCTTGCTTTTGTCACTGTGGAACAACCCTCTGATACATTAAACAAAGCTTTTTGCCCATGAATTTCCTTCTTTCTGAGAATGTGCAATATAAATAGTGAATGGAATGTGGTGGAATGTGGTGGTAGGAGTGTAGGGCCCACCATCGCTATGTCTGCATAATAATCGTAACAGTAATGCTAACACTAACAGTAATAGTAGCAGTCAGTGAAACACAAAGTTAATGTAACTGTAACACCAACAGAAACATGAGTACAAATGCAAGCACTAACTTTTAGGTAATGCAAACAGAAATGCAAATGCAAGTGGTAATGCAAATGGTATCATAAACACAAAGGGTAACAATAATGCTGATGCAAATGCAAATGCAAAAGGCAACAGTAATGGTAACTGTAATGTAACTTCAAACTCTAACACAACAGTAACAGTGATGCAAACATAAATAGAAACACAAATAGTAATGGCAACACAAGCGCCAAATGCAAACTGTAATGCAAACAGTGATGGAAATGCACACATAAATGCAAACAGTACACAAACGGAAATGGTAACAATAAGCTGATGTAAGGCAATGGTAGAAAAAGTCTGTATCTTGCTTGATTTCAGAGATAACGGCAGAAAGGTATATTTTTAAATTGGAACTGTATAATTATTTAAATGTTTGTTGTAGTTGTTTTAGGTAATTGTGATTTTGTACTGTGTTTCAATCTGTATTGTCTTGTCTTTATTGTAAATTTCACGAGTATTTGTTGTAAATGGGGATTTTTCCCCAATCAGATTAACCTGTATAAAAATAAATTTTAAACAAACAAACAAACAAACAAAGGTGATGTGAGCCAACTGTAGCAGAAAGTCTATCTTGCTTTGTTTCCGACATAACAGCACAAAAGTAATATGAGCCAACAGTAGCAAAAAGTCTTTATCTCACTTTGTTTTCAAGATAACAGCACAAAGGTGATCTGATCCAACAGTAGAGAAAAGTCTATCTCACTTCGTTTCGAGATAACAGCAGAAAGCGATGTAAGTCAACAGTAGCGAAAGGTCTGTATCTAGCCGTTTCGAGATAACAGCACAAAAGTAATCTAAGCCACCAGTGAGAAAAGTCTGTATCTCACTTCGTTTCCGAGATAATGGTGCAAAGCTGATGTGAGGCAACAGTAGTGAAAGATCCGTGATCTCGCTCGTTTCCAAGATAATGGTGCAAAGGTGATGTAAGCCACCAGAAGTGAAAAAACTTTATGTCAGTTTGTTTCTGAGATAACAGCACAAAGGCAAATGTGAACCAAACCACTAAAGGCAACTCCGTACCACTAGGACTACCTACGCTATAAATTTCAAACCACTAGCACCATGCATAACGCTATGCCCAAAGCGTTAACTGTGTCATGCAGTATCTCCACAGCAAATTACTTTTCAACATGTAAATAGCAAAATTCACATCTCCAGGACATCCATAATACCCTCAAATTTCAGTTTAAAGACAATCCATTCCAGAGATATTCAATTTTAAAGTTTGTACACCTTTAAAGTCTTCCACCACCAAATGGCAGAGCGTGGCCGAAAACGTGCTAAAATGGCAGACCTGGCAGACGAAAAATCTTTAACTGGGGGGCAACTTCAAATGACAATAACTCTGGAACGGAACAAGATTTTTCACCAAGAAAAAGTGCCATGTTCTTTGAAGAAACGGCTATCTATGTCTCAAGCTTCAGACCAATGAACTACACAATGGCTGTGCAGCATCATGGGCAACAAATTGCACAAAATTAGCAAGAACTGAATTTTGTCACTTCACTCGCCAAAAACTGTATGTCCGACTGAAATGAAAATTGGTAAATGAAGACATGTACCATACCAGAACATGTATACCAAATGTTATCTTAATCTGTTCAACACTGCACTGCATCACACCAGAAAAACTGCACAGGAATGCCAAAAAGAACATTTTGGCACTTTTCCACACAAGAACCAAATATCAGATGGAACCAAAAATTGGCAAAAGAAGACATATTCCATAGCACACGTGTGTCCAAAATTTGTGAACATCCATTCAACGTTGCACAGTGCCACGAGCAAACAACTGCACAGCCACAATTCAGCAACTGCAACTGCCAGCAACCTGAAAATTGTCACAGTCAAAGATCAGTTATAAATCTTTCTACTTTCCAAATGCCAGGTAAATCGGACACACAGTTCAAAGGTTATTGAAGTGGAACAAACCAAATTTTAATTCATCGGTGTGGCATAATTCTGCACCTGTTTACGTTTACACCAAACCACTGCAAAGGCACCCTCCGTGCCACTAGGGCTTCCTATGCTATAAATTTCAAGTCACTAGCACTATGCATAACGATATGCACAAAATATTAACTGCATCACGTAGTATCTTCACAGTGAATTATTTTTCCAACATGTAAACAACATAATTCACATCTCCAGGACATCCACTCAACACCTCCAAATTTCATATAAAAATATCAAACCATTCGAGAGATATTCAGTTTTAAAGTTTTACACCTTTAAGAATTATTTGATCGAGAGAATAAGCTGACAACTGCCACAAAATGGCGGATCTACTTGCCGAAAAATCTGACCACGAAGGGAGACTTCAAATACTTATAACTCTGGAATGAACAACATTTTTTTACCAAACTGGCATCTTCCTTGAACAAAGGGCTTTCCACTTGCCAAGTTTCAGACCAATCAACCACACAGTGGCTGTGTATGTACGCGCGCAAACAGTGCAAAAACATAGCAAGAACTGCATTTTGGCACTTCACTGCACAAAAAAGTGTGTACCAGTGAAATAGAAATTGGTAAATAAATAGATGTACCACTCCAGTCCATATATTCTAAATCTTATCCAAATCCTTCAGCGGTTGCAAAGCAGCACAAGTGTAAAACTGCACACAGTGGCAAAAAATACATTTTGATGCTTCATTGTGCAAAAAAGTATGCAGATGTAAGTGAAAATTGGTAAATGCACAGAAGAATCTAGTAGACCAAGTATTACAAATGTCACACAAATCCATTCAACAGTTGTAAAGTTATAATCACACAAAGAATGTGCGTTTAAGTGCAAATGCAAACAGTAACGCCAATGGTGATGCAAATGGAAACAATAACTCAAACAGTAACAGAAAAGCAGGCGCAAATGTAGCACAAATGGTAACGAAAAGCAAACATTAATGATAACGCAAATGGAGCGCCAAATGCAAATGGTAATGCGCGTGGATGTGCAAATGGTAATAGTAATAGTGACATAAGCGAAACGTAGACAAACATTAACAGAGCAAGTGCAAACAGTAATAGTAACGTAGCTTGAAACACAAGCGGCAATGGAAGAGCAAGCGGTAACTGAAACAGAAGCGTGAGAGTAACGCTAATGGTGACACAAAGGAAATGCTAACACGAACAGTAATGGACATATAAGTGTAAATGCAAGCGAAAATGGTTATGCAAATGGTAATGTAAACACAAGCTCAAGCGTAAATGCAAACACAAATGGTTATGTAAACATTAGCGAAAACTCAAGCGATGTGGAAGCGGAAACACAAACATTAGCAGTAATGCCAATGGTTACACAAAAGGAAACAGTAATGCAAATGATAATGGAAATGCAAGTGCAAACAGAAACAGTAACAGTAACATAAATGCAAGTGCAAATGGAAATGCAAACACAAATGGTAATACAAGCGTTGCTGGCATAACGATAGCATCAAACACAAATGGTAATGGTAATGCCAACGGTGACACAGAAGGAAACACTAATGCAAAAGTTAACAGAAATGCAAGTGCAAACACAGACACTACGGTAACAGAAATGCAAGCGTAAATGGTAACACAAATGGTAATGTAAACACAAGCGTTAATGGTAACAGAAATGGTAACAGAAATGCAAACACAAATCCAAATTGTAACAGTAATGCCAACAGTGATGCCAAAGGAAACAGCAATGCAAATGAAAATGCAAACGCAAATGGTAACACACACACTGATGCAAACGGAAATGGTAACACGAACAGTAATGGTAAAGCAAGCGGAAATGTAAATTGAAAAGCTAATGGTAACAGTAACATAAACGCCATGCTTTGTGTCCCAAAAGGTGCATTCAGAAGCACAGTGAATACAAAGAATGTCGGCATAATAATGGCCCTCCGACCAGAAAATGAGCACTTGGAATACTAAATTGCTTCCATCTCAGGAACCGTCGACGTAAATAAAAAATGTAAATCTCATATTATTCATGACTTTCAAGGTTAGTTTTGTACTTAGCCACCCGGAGGACTAAGCATTCTTGTGATGAAAAGTCTGTATCCGAACCGTTTCAAGATACAGGACCTGTCAGAGTGCGGCAGACGCCGTAACGTTATCCTATGGGAAAAATGGTCAACTTTGGAATGCCGTAACTTTGCAGCCCAGTAATATTTTGGCACCAAACCACCAAAAGGTACATCTGTGGGATGTTGGCTGTCTTCCATGAAAATTTCAGCCCAAATAAACAAACTGTTGTTTTGCAGCAGGGTGGCAAAGATTTCCTATTGTTTTAGGCATACTTTTGCTAATTACTTCGCCAAATCACAGCACTTTACATAAAAAAATCATGAAAGTGATGCATTTTGAAAGTACTTTGCTACTACTTTTAAAAAATTGAAAACATATTTCTGGGGTGTTTTACCCCAAACAAAGACATGGCTAGCATCCTCAGGACCCAACTAGATGAACACAACAAGAATTGTCCCCTAGAGGGTCCCAAATTTAAACGTAATCATTTTCTGACCACCAACTGAAAAAAAAAATGGCTGATTTGCGAAAGTAAAGGGTCATTTGAGACAGTAAAAAGCGGCATTTGCAACACTTTGCATAGTTTGTTAACTTTTCCCATAGACTATAATGGGATTCAGTGTTTTTGAATAACTTTTATAACAATAATAATAATACATTTTATTTTTAAAGCGCCTTTCAGGTTTTCAAGGTACTGTACAAAACACATAATATAGATCAAACTTTATAATTCAGTACAAAACACAGATAAAACTGCAGTTTCATCAACAACTTGAACACAATCAGTACTATAAGAAAGCAATTTGATAAAATGAGTTTTAAACCCTCTTAAATTCCTCCACAGAGGTGCACTGCCGTAACGAAGGGGTGAGAATTCAAAGAGTGGGAGCAGCATAAGAAAGGCTCTGCAACCAGAAGAATTTAGACTCACTCTTGGAATCTCTAGCAACCCCTCATCGGCTGAGTGGAGCGATCAGCCAGGAAACAACAGGCTAGAAGATCTTTCAGATAGGCTGGACCTTGGTCATGTAGGGCTTTGAAAGTCAATAAACAGACTTTAAAGGTGATCTGCCACCGAACAGGAAGCCAGTGCAGTTCGCACTGCACGAGAATATGACAAGACCTGCTTGTCCCAGTCAAAACCAGGCTGCCACTTTCTGCACTAGCTGAAGGTGGCAGATTTCAAACGAAAGCCCAAAATACAGGGAGTTGCACTAGTCCAAATGTGAGGACACAAAGGCGTGGACCTGCGTAAGTAACGTGTCAGGCGGAACAAGGTGCTTCACTCTAGTGACATTCCTAAGGTGGTAGAAGGAAATCTTGATGACTGTTGACACCTGTGACTGTAGCGTCAGCCTGTCATCCCAGATAACCCCTAACTACGCACCCGTTCAGAGAGGACTGAAGTGACACAACCCCAAGAAAAATTTCTGAGGTGCACCAACAGGGCGACCCCTCTATCCGACATCCCGGATCCACTACCAAAACCTCTGTCCTTTCTGAGTTCAACTTCAGCCAACTAGAATCCATCCAATCCTGGATTTCTTTCAGACAGTTGTTAAACACCGAGAGCTCCATCCTGGTCAGGAGGCGAAAGACAAGGATAGCTGGTATCATCTGCATAGCAATGAAACCTCAGCTTATACCATCTTATAATGTCTACCAGAGCAGCATACACTGCGAATAACATGGGAGACAGCACAGAACCCTAGGGCACCCCACACAAACAAGAAGTTGGGCCAGAGGAAAAAAGCCCGACACAACTCTTTGTGATCTCCCAGTGAAGAATGAGGTGAACCATCAAGGGCGATTCCTGATATTCCATAAATCTGCCTCAGGCGTGTTAACAACACCACGTGATCCACGGTGTCAAAAGCTGATGAGAGATCAAGAAGAATTAGAATAGGATGTCTCTTCTGGTCTCTTGCCCTCAGAGATCATTAAGCACCGAACCAGTGCAGTCTCGGTGCTATGTCTTTCTGAAAACCAGATTGGAAGGGTTCGTAGATGTCATGGATGGTTAAATGGTTCTCCAATTGGACCCACTACCTTCTCAATCACCTTCCCAATAAAGGGTAGGTTTGAGATGGGTCTGTAGTTTAATGAAACAGTCAGGGTCCAAGGTAGCTTTCTTCAAGAGGGTGTCACCACCGCCTCTTTCAGAAACTAGGAAACTCACCGATTCAGGAGCACCAGACTATTTGCACAAGCACTGGACCAATGATGTCACAACAACCCAATATTAGGAAGTCGGTCCAGGATCAAACTGCAGCTCGTGAGGTGCACACCATGGATAATCCTCATGACATCCACGAAATCAGGTCTGCTGAAGGAAAACCAAGAAATTTGAGTTACCGTGAACTCATGTTGTTCAACAGCATCCCCTTAGAAGTGCTGGGCCTTGAGATCCGCCCTGATGTTGGCCACCTTATTAGCGAAGAAATGAGTGAGCTCCTTGCACTCTAATTGAAAAAGCTTTCCAAACTTGTAGACAAGCTGGGTTACACGGCCTGTCCACAGTTCGAAAAAAGCTGAGCGGTCCATTCCTGGCAGCTGCAATCTCCCTGGACAGAATTCTGCCTTCTTATGGGAGATTGCAGATTGATAGACAGAATAATGGTCCATCAACTTAAGGCAGTCGGCATCAAGAGGCGGATCTGCGCCAGCAACGTTATAATCTTAGCCCCTGTCTCCGCATCTCCTCAAAGTCCCATCAAACCAGGGTGCCTTGGAACCAAGGGAAAGGGGCATACGAACAGGAGCAATAGTATCCAGAGCCAATGCAACAGCCCTGTTATAGACCGTCACGAGGTCTCAGGACTACTGCTTTCGCCAGCGTGGGGATGAGAGGTCAGGACCGCCGCCAAGGCCTTAGGAATATCCTGTAAAGGCGCTATCTCGCCATCTCCACTGGGTAGGCCTTCTTGAGGGGTACTGAAATTGAACCTCACGGTGTAGTGGTCTGACCAAGCGACTGGTTCCATCCCCAAATCGGAAACATCAATCCCTTGGAGAAAGACTAAGTCAAGGAGTGTCCAGATTTGTGAGTATGGTGGAAACCACCTGTATAAAGCCAAAGAAATCATTGGTGGAGAGTGATTACCAAATTGCGAGAGTTCATCATCAGCAGGCACTGAAGTCACCCAGAACCATCAATCTGGGTGACTCAAACTCTTATATCAACGATGAAGTCTGCCACTTCCTGTAAGAACCGTTCCCATCTCCTGGTGGACGATAGATGAGAGCGATTGAGCGCCAACACCGCTACCACTGTGCACTCAAAGGACTTAGCCTCCCCCACTATCACACTCGTGAGGCCCAATTCTGTCTTAAAACAGACTGCAACCCCCCACCCATGTGGTCCAATCTAAGACGATTGTATCACTGAGTACCGGCTGGAGTCATAAGCTACACGTGGGGCCTGGATTTTCATCAGCCAGGTCTTGGTGATGCAAGCTAAGTCCACCGAACCAACAAGATCAGCAATAATGCCAGTCTTGTTTGGGACGGACCAGCATTGTATAACACCACTCGAGTTGAATGAACCTCAGAGGCTGTCAAGCCCATCTGCCTACTAAATTCCGTAGTGCCCTTGGGTATGGGCACCAGACATGACGAACCATGGTCTGGGTTCCATTTTCGCTGCAGGGTGCATTCTAGAACTAACTACCCGACACGAGGCCCCCCTCATCCATCCTCCCTGGTTCACAGCCCCCACCCTCCTCCCTCTCCTTTGAGCAATTCCCAATGCTCTGCAACATTGGTATGTATCATAATGGAGAGGAGGATAAAAAGGTGGAGGCGGGAAGAAGAAGAAGGATGAATAGCGCTTTCACCGTGGGGATTGTAGGCTGGCACATGCCACTACAGTACCACTAAAACAACACAATAACACAAAATATGTAAACTTAAAAATTCAAATAAACCCACAAAATAAATCTAGTTAAACATATAATCCAAAACTAAACCAGAATAACTTTCCAACCCCACCTCGAAGAAAATCAAGTCAAACCCAGAGAAGACTCTTAGAATAAAATAAATATAAATACAAAATCAAATCAAACAATTCAAACTTAAAATATACAAATACAGATCCCTCCACCCCCAGTCCTCTCATGACCAGGGGTAGGTAAAACAATAAAGAAAATAGCCCCGTTGAACCGTTTAATATTTTTCATGAAATCTTCAAAAGACACATCGGGACTCTGGCTACATGTTCTCTGAGGTTTCGGACTGATCACATAAACTGTCGACCTGTGAGGTGTGAGCAAAGACATGCACAAAAATCTGTAATTTATGCATTTTTGGTGCTCTGTAGCTCTACAACTGTGCATCCGACCATAATGCAACTTCCCAGATCCAGAGATCTATGGTATCAGACTATGCATGCAAAACTTCAGGCAAATCCGTTGTACAGTGGCAAAGTTATTAAGGTGCCAAATTTCAGATTTAACCTTAAATGGGGTACTCAATCCTAACTACAGTGGTACTATCAGTGCCACTCATGAGATATATATATATAATATATCTATATATCTATATACACACACTATAGATGTATATAGCTATATATATATCTATATATATAGATGTATATATATATAGATACATACATGTATATATATATATATATATATATATATATATATAACTAATATTCATCTAGCTAATGAAACTCAACGCCCTGTGGACGAGGCAGCGGTATAGAAGCCCATAACAAATGCACATGGGCCATTAACTTTAACAAAGCAGAATACTACAAATCGTCCTTAACCACCACATGGGACTCCGGACGCAAATTTTGGAATAATATTAAGGAACTCCAAGGCAAGAGTTGCAACCTACCTCCAGACCAGCTGGTAATAGACAGTCATCTCTTCGGATCCCCTCAGTATAGCCTCAGCCCTAAACTCCACTTTCACTGATCTCAGCCATGTCCTCCCCAATTTCTTTGACCCACTGCCTACCTGGACTAACACCCCACCACCCCATACTCCACCTTTCCACCTTCACATCGATACCCCACAGACCACCAAACCCTACCTTGCTAAAGCCCTTAGCCCTCTCAATTTAGTAGCGACACCCTAGACATGCAGCTTCTCCAACTCACCCTCCAGGAAGTCCTTACCCTCTCACCCATATCCTCAACCTCTCCCTCTGTCAGGCGAAATATCCCACTCACTGAAAATCCGCCTACATCACCCCAGTACATAAGAGTGAAGACTGCACGCCCTAATAATTACCGCCCCATCTCCATCCTACGCCTCTATCCAAAGCATTAGTGCGTATAGTCTCCGATCAACTCATAGACCACCTTATCAAATATAACATGCTATGCAACCAGCAACACGGTTTCTGAAAGGGACACAGTACCACCACTGCACTCCTTGAACTTACCTCACATATCCACACTGCCTTAGAAGCGGCCACCTCACGGAGCTATCTTCGTGGACCTCTCTAAAGCATTTGATACCGTCAACCATGCCCTCTTACTAAACACACTCCTCACAGCAGCCTCTCCAATGAGGGCAGTAAACTGGTTCACCAGCTACCTCTCTGACAGAGCACAGCTGGTTAGGGTGGTGGCACTGTTCTGTTCTCCAGCCTCCCTGTCCGCTCCGGTGTCCCTCAAGGCTCTATCTTAGGCCCCTGCTATTCTGTCTATACCTAAACTCCCTCTTATCGACCTGCCCCACCAACCTACTCCTATATGCCAATGGCGCCATCCCTTTAGACTGATCTGGACCCCTGAAACTCCATCAAACACTCCAGCACTCACTCCATGTGATTGAACACTGGCTTACCTCCCAGCATCTTATAATCAATTACAATAAGACAAAGTCATGATTTTCTCCACCCACAGAACCCACTGAAGAACCTCTTCCCCAATTTCTTACTGTAAACCTAACCCCCTCAGAACAAGTGGACACCTTCAAGTACCTAGGAATCACATTTGACCCAGCCCTCAGCTTTAATCAACATATTCAATGTCTATCCACTGCCTAAACTCTAGACTTGGCGTACTTTACCGGCACAAGCACTGCCTCACTCCCAGGATCTACATCTCACCATTAACTCCACTGTCCTCTCGCTGCTAGACTACGGCATTCTAATCTACAGTGCTGCTCCACCTCTGCCCTAAATAGACTTCATCTTGTACTAAACAAAGCCTGCCGATTCATACTCGGATGTGATCCTCCATGCACACCTGCTCCCTCTACAGTGCCACAAATTGGCTAAACTTAGACAACAGAATCAAGTAACTCACCTGTAATGACCTAAAAGATAAGCCTAGGCCTCACCCCAACTACCTTAAACAAACTCATCCACCCAGAACCCCTGTCAGAGTTACACATATATCAAGCAAACCATTACTAAGGGTGCCCGTTGCTGGACCTCCAAATTCCACAGAACTTTCAGTTACAATGCCCCATCCTGGACCAATGCACTCCCACTCTAATATCTAGCGAAACAAGATTAGGCCTTTTAAATCTAGTCTAAGGAATCACCTCAGGCCTCCAGCCTATGTGATTGCCCCTAGATCAACGTCAAATCAGGCTCCAGACCTGATTCTCACAGAAACTCTGTCTTGACAAACAGCCTCTCCCCTACCTTGGGCTGTGCTAAACCCTGGTATTCCATGATGTCCTTGTTTATAGTTTCACTTTTGTATCTAGTGTATATCACAATATGAAATTAGGTAACTTCACAGCTACCTGTATGTTTTCTAGTTACCCCTGTACCACACTATGTATAATGTGGAACCATTATAATCTCTGCAATGTAATTTGTTTCTGTTTCCCTGTACCCTTTATGTATGACGTGGAACCTTTGTAAATGAGTCTCTGACTCAAAGCTCTTTCTGATTATCTCAAATAAATAAATAAATAAATATATATATATATATATATATATATATACACACACACACACACACACACATATACATATGTTTTACAGTGGCACAGTAGTACCACTATAGTTGGGTTGAGTACCCCATTTAAGGTTACAGTGTGACATTTTGCAGCTTAATAACTTTGCCACCATATGATGGATTTGTATGAAATTTTGCAAGCATGGAACAGTACCATAGATGTCTGGTTCTGCCAAATTTTGTAACAGTTGGATATATAGTTGCAGAGCTATAAAGTGCAATAGAAAGTCACATTTACACTTTTTGTGCATTCTTTGCTCGCGCCTACAGGTTGCGGTTTGGCGACTAGTCCAAAACCTTCAGGGAGCATGTGGCCAGGGGTCCTTGATGTGCCTTTCAAGATTTCATAAAAAATATTAAACGGTTTAAATGTTATTCAAAACCAAGTTTCCCATTATAGTCAATGGGAAAAGTTAACAAAAAGTTTGACAGTGTCGCAAATGCAGTTTTAGTGTTGCAAATGACCACTGTAGTGTCATGAGTCATCCATTTTTTCAGTTACTGGTCACAGAAATGTTTGGCATTTAAATTTGGGACCCTCTTGGGATACAATTTTTTTGTGTTCACCTAGTTGAGCCCTGAGGATGCTAGCCATGTCTTTTTGGGGGTTAAACACCCCAGAAATATGTTTTAAATTTTTGTAAACTGTAGTGTCACAAAGTAATGTCGCACTTGTGACACTTTCTTGATTTTTTGCCAAAGTGTCGTGATTTGTGACACTACTTTGTGACACTATGCCCAAAAGAATAAGAAATCTTTGCCACCCTGCTGCAAACGAACGGTTTTGTCTTTTGGGCTGAAATTTGGAGGAAGAAAGCCAAGATCCTACAGATGTTCCTTTGGTGGTTTGGTGACAAAATATTAGAGGCTACAAAGTTACGATACTCCAAAGTTGACTATTTTTCCCATAGACTAATATTACGGCATCTGCCGTGCCTTTCAGAGCCCCTATCTCGGAAACACTTTGAGATATGGACTTTTCAATAGAAAATGCTTAGCCCCCTCTAGGTAGAAATAAGCAAAACTAGCCAGGAAAGTCATAAGTTATATGAATTTTTTTTCACATCATACGGTTCCAGAGATATAAGCAATTTAGTATTCCAGGTGTTCCGAGGCCCATTATTATGCATACATTCTTTGTATTCACTGTGTTTCTCAATGCAGCTTTTTGGGAAAAAGGGTGTGCGCTTCCGTTACTGTTACAGTTAGTATTTCCACTTGTGTTTCCGTAACACGTTTGCATTAGCGTTCCCGTCTATGCCACCATGTGCGTTACCCTTTGCATTTTGTTTTGTGCTTGCATTTGTGTTACTGTTACCATTTGCGTTTCCACTACTGTTTCTGTTTGTGTTTCATTTTGCATCACCGTGTGCATTACCATTTGCATTTGCATACGTGCTTCCATTTGCGTTTGTGTTTCCTTTGGCATCATCGTTGCTGTTACCATTAGCATTTGCGTTTCAATTCTTGATTACCGTCACCATGTGCATTACCATTTGCATTTCAGTATGCTCTTGCATTTGTGTTTGCATTACTGTTTGTTTTGGCATCATTGTTGCTGTTACTGTAACTGTAACTGTTTGCTTTTCAGTTGCGTTACCATTACTGTTTGCGTCTTACGTCACCATTTGCGTTTCTGCTGCCCTTAGTGTTTGCATTTTGGTTACATTTCCATTGGCAATTGCATTACTGTTTCCTTCTGTGGTTCCATTGCCTTAACTGTTTGCATTTCTGTTTGCGTTTGTGTTACCGTTTGCATTTTTCTTACTGTTTGCATTTCTGCTGGTGTTACCGTTTACGTTACTGTTTTCATTAACATTTGCATTTCTGTTGCCATTAGCATTTGCATTACCATTTGCATTACCATTTCTGTTTTCATTAATGTTTGTGCTTGCGTTTCTCTTACTGCTTGCATTACCATTTAGGTTTGCGTCACCATGTGCGTTACCATTTGTGCTTGCGTTTGCATTACCATTAAGCGTTACTATGTGACAAAAATCCATTCCATTCACTATTTATAGTGTTCATTCTCAAAGAAGGAAATTCATGGCAAAAAAATCTGTTTAATGCATCAGTTAGGGTTGTTTCACAGTGACAAAGTGAGGAAATTCGGTGTTTGAGTTGCTTACCCATGCACCCCAAGCCACCCTGTCCCCACCAACAGGCATTGGGGTGTGTGTTGGGGTCATCGGTCCTAACTCTCACCCCATTCCCTATACTGCACCACCTCAGCTTGTTTACACATGGGATGGGGTGAGAGTTAGGACCGGCAACTAACGCACACCCGATGCCTGTTGGTGGGGCAGGGTGGGCTTGGGGTGCAAGGGGTGACAACCCTAATACCAATTTTGCTTTTGTCACTGTGGAACAATCCAAACTGATGCATTAAATGGAGTTTTTTTCTATGAATATATATATTGTATATATATATATATATATATATATAAATAATATATATATATATATATATATATATATATATATATTATACTGGTGCGCAGCACCAATGTAGTTAGGGTTGGCAGGGCAGTTTAATGTTAAACCTCACATTTTGCACTTTAATAATCTTGGAACCACTGAAGGATTTACACACAATTTGATACACTTTATGGGTAGAGGAAGGTCTCTTGATGTGCCAAATTATTTGTCAATCAATTTTGTAGTTTTCAAGATATAGAGTATTGAAAAAACAGTGGGTTTTGCTCTTTTTTGCTGTTTTTTGCTCACCTGTATCTCAAAAACAGGCTAACAATTTCAGGGTAGAAAGCCTTAGCCTCACAGATTTGGCTTTTGAAGATTTGGTGTAAAAATAATAATCTGTTCAAAGTTATTGCATTATATATTTCCCATTATTTCCTATGGGAAAAATTAAATGTCAGGCACGATAAAGGATAGTGGGCATTTTGATGCAGAATCCTGCATCAAACTGTCATGTTAGATGCAGAATCTTGCATTGAAGTGCCATTTAAGGCACTGTGCCCTTTTTTATTGTATTGCTGACATTGGGGGCCCCAATACCCATGTTGGCAGCAGGAATCAACCGCACCACAAGCACCACAGATGTGGCACACTGGGAGCCCACCCCAGTATGCCCAAATGTTGTTGTTTATTCCCCATTACCTGTTAAATAAAGAAAACTCTACCCCAACGTGTTTTATCTTTAATGCAGAATCCTGCATTGAAATTTGTGATGCAGGATTCTGCATTGATGTACTGTGGTCTGCCCCCACACCCAAATTCCTCACCCACATCGGGTGCCCTAATCCCTATGTTGGTATACCTCCCACACCATTAAGTTTTGGGCACACTGGGAGCTTACTCCAGTGTGCCCAAATGTTTTATTTTCTGTTAATTACCTGCTAAATACAGAAAACTGTCCCCTGACATCTTTTATCTTTGATGCAGAATCCTGCATTGAAATATTTGTTGCAGGATTATGCACCAAAGTTTTTATTTATTTTAGTTTTGGTAACCGGGTAAGGCCCACTAGGCACAAGTGCCTGTTTTCAGGGGCAACCCAGGAGCACTGGACAGTTAAGTGACTTGCTCAGAGTCACACAGTATGCAAGTGGAGGTTGTGAGAATCAAACCCAGGTCTGATCTGTTGGATGTACCAAGCTCGTTCACAGCACCTTACTCTAACCTCTAGGCTATACTGCCAGCCCAAAGTACCGTGGTCCCACACACCCAAATTCCTCACTGACATCAGGGTACCCAACCCCTTGTCAGTATACCTCCCACCACCCACACACTCACTTATGTGACACACTGGGAGCCCACCCTGGTGTGTCCAAATATCCTTTTATATTTCTGACACCGGGATGCTCAGCCCCGGTGTCAGATGCCCTCCCAACCCCGTTTTCTTTGCTGACAGGGTGCTCAATCCTCCTGTCGGCATGATGATCTCCTCCCAAAAACAGTCATATGGCACACTGGGGCCCACCCCAGTGTGCCTACATTTGTGTTTTCTTTTTGTTCCTGTAAATAATGAAAACCGTCCATTGAAGTGTTTTTATTGCATTTTAACCTGTAAAGAAAGAAAATGGTCCATAGTGGTCTCCTGTCCCCTCCCCATCCCCAGCCTCCTTCTGCACCCCAGCTCCCTGCACCCCTCACCCATACTTACACTCTGGAGATCAGGACATGATCTTCTCTAGACCAGGAGACATCTGCAGTCTTCAAAGTCAAACTGCGAAATGAGGAATCGGGTAAGCGCTGTATAATGGGACTGAATAGGGTGTTTCAATTTAGGTTGATATCTCAACCAATTTTAGGACTTTTGGCCCCAAATTTTCAACATGGGGTTCTTGGGACCCCTCCTCATGAACACTGTCACAGTCATTTTGTTTCTGAGTCCCAAAACATGATTTCACAGTCGCTTGCACGGAATCACCTTTTGGGAATGATTCCTGAAATGACAGTACCACTGTTCATGAGGTAGGGTCCCAAAAGTCCATTTTGCAATTTTGGTGAGAAAATTCTCACAGATGACTGCAGTATTAGAGTGCGCTAGCAATTTCTATGTATCATAATTTTGCTAGTTTTTATTATATTTTCTTCCCAGATTTTCAACATTGCAATATTTTAACACCTCATTATGAACAATACAACTTTCATTTTCCATATCTTGCCCAAAATATGTTTTCGCACCTGTGGCGCAGAATGGCATCATCACTGCATGAAATCAACTTTGGGATGGATTAACAACATGATAGTGCCACAGTTCATGAGGGAGGGCCTATAAAGCCATGTTGAAAACTTGGTGAAAAATTCCTAAAAATGACTGCTTACAAAGCAGTGCGCACTTTCACGTTCTTGTAACTTTGCCACTTTTTCGTATTTTTACCCCAGATTTTCAACATTGCCATTTTCACACTGTCCTATGAACAGAAAAAGCTGTCATTTTGCACATCCTGTCTGGAATGCGATTTCACACCTGTGGCGCAGAATGGCGTGGTCACTGTGCAAAATCAACTTTTGCAATGGATTCACAAAATCACATGTTGAAAATTTGGTAAAGAAATCAAAAAATGAGCATGTTATGAGCTTATATTATGCAATTTCTACGCACGCTAGGTAACTTGGCAACAGTGTCCCATTTTTAACACTGTTATACTATATGAATGGAGGATAGGAGCACAGGGTCTGAAGAACTCTGGTTCCCACTGTAACATATGGATACTGTTGTACTATCTTGATGGAGGGATGGGAGCTCAGGGTCCAAAGGACCCTGCACTCCTGGACACTGCCGTCCACCATGACATATGGATACTGTTCCACTGTCTCGATGGAAGGACCCTGTGCTCACCACCATGACATATGGACACTGTTGTACTATCTGGATCATGGGATGGGAGCACAGGGTCTGAAGAATCCTGTGCTCCCACTGTGATGTACGGACAGTGTTGTACACCTCCTCATGAACCGTAGAGCTGTCATTTTTAACATCCTGCCTGAAATGTGTTTTCAAACCTGTGTCACAGAACGGTATCACTGTGTGATTTCAAATTTTGGGATGGATTAACAAAATTACAGTATCACTGTTCATGAGGGAGGTTCAAACAGCCCATGAAAATTTGGTTAAAAAAAATGGCAACTGAAGTTCTATAAAGAAGTACCAAGTAATGTGCCTGGGAAGAGGAAACCTGGGAAGTGTTATGGGATGGGTGCAGATGGTGCCGATGATCAACAAAGTAGAAAAGACCTAGAAGTTCTCTTTCTGATCACCTAAAGGTGTCAAAACAAGGGAAGAATGATAAGGCACTTGACATATGGAGACAATCGTATCCTAATTTTCAGCCCTTTCACCTGTAGAGAAATATAGTTCAGTTCATAAAAAGTGAGGCAATTAAATGCAAAAAGTTCATTCATGCATCATTTAGGGTTTCTGTCATGCCCTTGATAGGATGGAAATATCACATTAGGGTGTTGAATTATAATAGCACACAGAGATTCACAAAACAGTTATACACATGGCTAACATACAGAACTTTATCTGCAACACTTACAACCACTTATGTTACATACACTGATAAGGGTCACACTCTTAAGCCAACTCATGCCCTAACGCCAATAAAATACATTAGTCAGTTATTTGAAATCACAACTGTACTGCAGACTTCCTGTTCTTACCTATTTTACTGAGCATTGGGGCATGATTGGCTTAACAGTGCTGACCCTTAGCAAGTGTGTAACATAATTTTTGTACATGTTGCGGTTAAAGTTCTGTATCTAGTCATGGGTGTAACTGTGTTGTGAGTCTGTGTGTGTTGTTATGATATAGAACCCTAACGTGATATTTCCATCCTATCAAAAGGGCATGACAGAAAACCCCAACTGGCATGAATGAAGTTTTTTGCAATATATATATATATATATGTATATAAAATATGTGTGTATATAAACAATGGGTATATAAAGGTTCTGTGGAAAACCATGATGGTGCCATGTACATTAACTACCAAGGTATACGAGTGTACACACAGAGGGCATCCTTCCTGTTTGGATCAGCGCAGCAGACTTTGGATAACCAACAGCATCATCACATCATCATGGTTAACTCAATGGTCATCTTTCGCTATCACATCATTTGGCAAGACACTGTGCATCAGCCCAGTCAGTGCAAGAAGCATTACATGAAATTCCAAGAGCAGCAGCAGGTGACATAGTTTTTGTTGGACTGAGCGCATGGATGAATGAGTGTGGCATGAATTCATGGGATTTTTTTCATCATATGTAATGGTCTCATCATTTTTTTCAACATGTGGAGTCTGGAATTTTGTCACATTTATACGGCACCATTTCTTTGGTCCACAGTTATGGGACTGTGTGCACATATAATTTAAGATGTCAAGAAAGAGCGCAGACTTTTCAGCACATTATGGCTCATCAATATGTGTAGTCTGGAATTTTCTGGACATAAACAGACAGCAGTATTTTGGGGTACAATTATGGGGACTGGGTACATGCATGAATGAGTACGGGCATGAATTAATGGAGACTTTTCATTCCATTATATGCTCTAATTTCTATTCATCTAGAGTTGGGAATTTTCTGGACATAAGACAGCAGCATTTTGGTGGTGCACAGTTATGAGGACTGGGTGCACGCATGAATGAATGCAGCATGAATTAATGAAGACTTTTCGTTCCAGTTTGTGCTCTTATGTCTATTCATCTGGAGTTAGAATTTTTGGACATAAGACAGCAGCAGTTTGGGGTGCACAGTTAAGGGACTGTGCAAGCATAATTCAGTGTGTCAAGAAAGACCAGACTTTTCAGCACATGATGCTCTCATCATTTCTCAATATGTGTAGTCTGTATTTCTGGACATAAGAAGACAGCAGCATTTTGCAGTTGCACAATTATGAGGACTGGGTGCACTCATGAATGAGTGCACCATGAATTAATGGAGACTTTTCATTCCACTTCATGCTCTCATTTCTATTCATCTGGAGTCAGGATTTTTAGGATGTAAGACAGCATCCCAAGATTTGTATGAACACTAGCCAAAACATTCTACAGAAAATAAGCTAAAATAGTGTCCTTCCTTCATAAAAGAGATCCAACTTAATAATCTCTGTTTCCTAAAAGAAAATATTGTAGTGGTCTCAGTAATGTGTTCTTTTCTGTCTTTGTGTGTGTGTGTGTGTGTGTGTGTCTGTAAAGCAGGAGTGTTCAGTACAATAATCTGCTAACAGCATGTGTGCACTGTCAGGTGCACACCAGCCAGCCCCTGAAAACATATATGATTGTTGACTTGTTTCACTGTTGACGGTATAAAGAGTATAGAATATATAATGTATATTTTATTTGTACCATCATCAACAGCGACCAAGTCATAGAATGTGTTTTCAGGGGGCTCAGTGGGCAGTGGCAACAAAACAGTGCACACATGCTGTTTAGCAGATTATTACACTGCTCACTACTGCTTTTCAACAAACAAATCACAACAGAAAGGAAACATTACTAACATTACTGAGGCCCCAAAATATTTCATGGTAAACAGACATTATTAAGTAGGAATATAATAGGTTCAGAAGCACACTGCGCTAACACTGGGGACAGGTGCTGGTAGAGATCAGCTAGCTCCAAAAGTGCAAGACAAAACCCGAAAGCCAGCACTCCAGATGAATATATAACATATATTTCATTTGTACCATCGTGGACAGTGGACCAAGTCATATAATATGTTTTCAGGGGCTTAGTGTGCAGTGTGCACCTGACAGTGCACATGCTTTTTAGCAGATCATTGCACTGCTCACTCCTGTTTCAACAAACAAACGACAACAAAAATTAAACATTGCTGATGTCCCAAAAATATTTCATGGTAAACAGACATTATTAAGTAGGAATATATCAGGTCCAGTGGCATGCTGAGCTAACACTGGGGCTGGGTGCTGGTGGAGAGTAGCTAGCTGCAAAAGTGCCAGACTAAGTCAGAAAGCCACCACTCCAGATGAATAAATGGAAGGAAAATGTTCACTGCTAGTGCAAATTTATTGATGCTAAACAAGCCACACACAAATGACCCCTGCACTTCAGAGCTTAGGCCTTCATTAGGGGCCCCTTGGCATTTATTCATCTGGAGTGCTGGCTTCTGATTTTGTTAAGGAAGAATATTTATTTTATTTAGTTTTTGTTTACCTGTTAGTGCACTAGACAACAGGCAACCTCCATTTTCAGGCATGGCCCGGGAGAGTTAAAGACAAGATCAGTACATCATATCATAACATGAGAGATTGCAGTCAGCAAACAAAACAACAAAAATCAGTGGGGTTACAGGACTGTCACATTGCATACAATGGGCAGACCCGAGGACAAGTATTACACAGAGTAGAAAGATGTGAAACAGACATTCGTTACAGAAGAGAGAACTTATCCCATGTACAGTAAGTACTGAGGGCATATAATGGGCGAAAAGGGAAGAACATCCCTTAGAGGACTAAAGGGGAAGGAGGAAAAGACACCAGCATTTTGGATATTAGGGCAGTGAGCTGGGGCAGAGAGCCCTGGAAGTGCTGAAGGGAAAAAGGGAGAGGCAAGAGCCAGATTCAGAACTAAGTATCATTTAGGAACAGAAGGACTTGTCTTTGATTTGTAGATGCCTTTTGAAGCTTGTTTTAAGGATTTGGTGGGACTGAGTGCATTTCAGCTCGTTTGGGAAAGAGTTCCAGAGTTTTGGTCCAGATACTGCAAAGGCAGTCTCACCTATCCTGGTATTACATTTAGGAGTTTCCAGTAAAGAATTGTCCATCAATCACAGGAAGTAGGTCTGTGAAAAGGTTTGAACCAGCAAGCAATAGTTTTGGGGAGGCCCACTCTAAATAACTTGTCGATGAAACATCCCACAGCATATGATCGGTAAGAGGAGGGGAGAGCCAGCCAAGGTCAGTGTAGAGCACACAGCGACATGTACGCTTGATCTGGATAGAGCAAAGTGACAGTTGCTGTTGTAACAGGTCTCCCATTTGCTTAGAGCAGTTTTAGTTGCACCCATGAAAGATAGGAGGCCATGTATGAGACCAGGCCTAGTACACCCTTGAGCGATGGGGATTCTCACAGCAGTGGTAAGGTTATGATGTGTTTTATGCACAATGTCATGCTTAATATGGACCAACTTACATACAGTTAATATAGGAGACTGAAATCAAGAGAAGGGTCAAGAGTGATTCCCAGGTACTTGAAAGACTCCACCATAAACAAGGGAGGGCCTCCAGGCCCCTGATAGAGAGTGAGGAAGGACAGGCTCTGAGTCTTGGTGCTGAGCCAAAGAGCATGGTGACTGTTTTTTTGGTGTTGAGAAGGAGCTTGTAGCATGACAACCATGAATGGATGGTGGCAAAATCTGAGTTGAGCTTAGTGTTTGATGTTGATGATATCGGCTGCACTGGTGTATAGGACCTTATCGTCCGTGTATAGGAGCATTGCATGAGCCAAGGTGCTTGGGCAGATTGTTGATAATAGAATAAGAGCTGCCTAAGGATGGACCCCGGCACTCTGACCCCTATGGAGGCAAGATCAGATGTGGATCCACTTATTTTGACAAATTGTCATCTATCAGCCAGGTAACTTTTAACCCAAGACAGCGGGAGTGGTGAGAAACCAACAGCAAGCAGCTTATCAAGCAACAGAGAGTGATCAATCAGGTTGAATGCTTTAGTTAAGTCTATGAATATTGCTCCTGTAAGCAACCCCTGTCCGTGGCAGTTCTGATATCATTTGTCAGTTTTACAAGGGCTGTAGTGGTGCTGGGCCATCCTGAAAATGTGTTGGCATGGGGTAAGCTGTTTGGTTTGTTGAAGATAGTCTGTGACCTGTGAGGCAACAATTTTCTCAAGGAGTTTGTTGAGGGTAGAAAGTATTACATTGGACTGATAATTATCCATACACATGGTGTCATCTTTTTTGTGTACAGTGACAATCTGCACAGTCCTCCAGAGTGCAGGCACTGACCCTAAGGTGAGAGACAGATTGAACAGTCTAGTAATGGGGTCACTATAGGGAGAAGCTAGTTTGAGAATCCTTGGGTGAAGCCCATCTGATCCAGCAGAACCATAGTTGGGAAAGGATCTGAGAAGCTGTAACACTTCTCTGGTAACCAGATTAAGGTCACGGTGAATGGAGCTTGGGGCCCTGAGATCCAAAGGAGAAGGCAGATCCTGATCAAATTGGCAGGAGAAATGGGAGAGGTCCGAGAATTGGATATTTAGGGCATTGTCAATGGTAGTCAAGTTGTTGCAGTTGGTACTGTCCAGGGTAATATAATGAGGTCAGGGACGCCACTTTTGTACTTTATTTTATTTCAGCTGTTTTGGGGAGTGGTTCTACCATTTTTGAGAGGTAAACAAGGTTATGCAAAAGAAAGACAGAACACACACTTAACATTATGCACATAACAGTGGACATTGTGGGGAGACTAACAACAACAAAAATGGACAGTGACCTGTGCAGATGACTTAAAGGTATGCAAGAAATGCAAGAAGGTAGTAAGGAGGCTGTGGATGGGGTATACTGGGATGCATTGGGAGCCATCACATTAAAATGAAGTCCAAAATGGAAGTTCTTATCCCTATGTACATATATTTGGTAAGACCTCATCTTAGGTACAGCATGCAGTGATGACAGCATATCTCTGCAAGAATATACACAGGATGGAGGCTGTACAAAGGAGGGAACTGAAATGTTGAAGGGTATGCACAAGAACAAAGCCAGACAAAGAGACACTAAAGTACATTACATATAAAAGGAAAGGGGCATGATAGAAATTATCAAGTACCGAAAGGAATCAACAACCTACAAGAGAGTAGCATCATCCAGAAAAAGAGCTGTGCATGAAGAAGGGCCCAAAATTTGAAGACAGAGAGGGATAGATCAGGGCAACATCAGGAACTATTTTTTCACACAGAGGGTGATGGGTAAGGACAAACTAAAACTAATGATCAATATTGTGATGGGACAACAGCAGTTGAAGTATCCCCATAATTAGTAGCTGGTGCCCCTCAGTTCGCTCCAACTGCTGCTCAGTGTTATCAAGATGGTGGTTAGCGGCCTTCAACTCATTCCACATCAGGCCAAATTGGCCTGTGAGGCAGGTAGTTGGACAGGGTTGCCACCATCATCTGCAGAGTTGTGATGATGGAGTAGCCGGTTGATCCATGACCTCCACCACTTCACACCACCATGGGCAGGTGGACACCATGCTGCCCTCTTCCAGCAGGGCCAGCAGGTGAATTACTGCCCTGTTCTACAACCTTGGCCTGCCACTGTATGTGGTGGTGGTTGTAGAGGTAGATGTGTGACCACCTGTGCCACGGTGAGTTCCTTTGGGGCCATGGTGTACTATCACACCACATAGATTACATTTCACCACACTGCTGTCCCCGGCAGTGTAGTAAAGAACTCCCACACTAATGAGGTGGAGGGAGGACCAGGCACATGTGGGGGTGCCCAGGTGTTGTTGGGAGCCAGGGCTGCAGTTGCACAATTGGGGTCAGGGGTGCGAAACCTGATGCTGCGACTGCTGCTGCCCTCCTCCCTGACTTCCTGCTGCTGAGCCACTGGCGAGGGGCCATAGCAGGTGGTGGCATGGGGGGCATGAGGTGCCACAGGAGGTGGTGCTACCATGGCACCAAGTCCATTACCTCCTGCTTCAGGAGAGGAACACTACTCAAGATGGTGCTCTGGTCCAAACATAGTTTGCCACCACGAGTGCATACACTGACACGATCTCCTCCACTACTTCTGCAAAAATCACCTGTCTCCCCTCCATTCTGGTCTCTCTCTCTATCTTTCACACACACACACACACACACACACACACACACACACACACACACACACAAAGAGACACACAAAACAAAACTCACAATTTTGTAACATTATGTAACCTAAGTAACATACAAACTACTATATTATGTAACCTAAGTGTATCTAGGTTAAATGTTCCTTTTACTGTACTTGTAATGTTATCCTCTGTTTTAATCTGCACTGTAATAACTGTCTTGATGTCTGCCCTCCCGCACAAGGTGCCTTTGTAAATGAGTCTCTGACTGAAAGGTTGTAAACCTGATTTGTACTGAATAAATAAATAGAATAAATTAACAAATACTAAACTGAAATACTGCACAAACACAAATCCAGACAACAAATAGGCAAAATAATAAGCTAATTAGCAAAAAAATTAAAAGGTTTATGGTAGTTTTAGACTAGTTTCTAGATTTTCCTAACACTCTGTTCAACAAGTTCTTTCTGCTCCAACAAGACAAAAGTGAAACTCTCTTCAAGTATGATTCACTTCCTGCCTGCCTGAAGCATATGACCTAGACTGTGTAGCTTATGTGATGTGTGGGCTGAGTGCAAATTTTCACCCACCTTTAAAGCTAAGTAAGTGGAGTGAGCAACATGAAGTCATTATCACTACTGTTACAAGGTGAAGTGACGGTTTTCAATGGGCACTTCATGTAGCCTGAGAATAATGTGAAGTGGGCTACTTCGATCTACTTTGAGGGCAGAATTTAACTTTGCTGCATCTCTAGCTGTAACAGAGGAATTGTTGTGTGTACAGTATGTTAGGTGAGAACTTTGAATCCATGTATTCCATGGGAAACATTCCATGATAAACATTCCATGTCTTGAATCTTGATACCAGCAAAGAACAAACTTTGTCCAGCAGTAATACAATGACATCTATGACATCATTTGCAGTGGGCAGAAGGACTATTTGATTATAAATGCACACAAGCAAATCTATTGTTTCTACATATAAACATGCTTTTCCCAACCGTAGAAGTAAAAAAAAAAAAAAAAAGGGAGCCCATTTTATAAAGCATAATGGTCATTCTGGGGTATTATGAAACATATTTTACCACACTTCAGGGCGGAAAGACATGAAGCCACACCCCCCCAGAAGTGTGGTAAAATATGTTCCATACACACCCCATTGTGTCTTATTGCTTACGGTCAGTGCACCACCTGACCACAGAAATGGTTAACAGTGTCATAGACAAACATTTGCTCCCATCAGCCCAAGTGTAAGTTAACAAATGAGGGCTCAACTATACCTATAGCAGTGCCACACTTTTATTTATTTATTTAGTTTCTGATAACCAGATAAGTGCACAGACACAAAAGTGATTATTTTGAGGCACGACCCAAGAGATTACAATATCAACAGGAAAATACAGTGATGATACAGTACAATATAGGAGTACAACATATTAGGGATACAATTAAAATGGATAGCAGTTTGACCAATTTGAGGTGACTGGACAAACATTCCAATGTACTTCATATGAGAAGTGAAAGTAAGTGCATATAATACTATAGCATTTAAGGATATAGTAAAATGGATAACAGTTTGAGCAATTGCTGTAACCAGGAGACAATACAGACATTTCACATATCAAAGCACAACAAAGGTAAGTGCACATGTAACAGTTGATTATCAGTCTAGGCATCAACTCTATTCTACAAAACTGGCTATAACATAAAGAATATGATACCAAAGAGGAGAGTAGGGAAGGATTGAGGTAGCAAGACCTCACTAGGAGAAAGTGGGGGGATGTAAGAGGTGAAGTAGGAAAGGGGTGGTAAGACAAGTAGAAACTATGAGGTATAATTTTTAAGGTGTATGTTACCATTGAAAGTGAAGAAATTCCTGGTGAGGATGAAATCAATAGCTTCCAAAGGAAAACTGGTCAGTGTTGCACTGGCAATGGCATTTCCCTAGAAAGTGATCAACTGCCTTAAGACTGGGGCTGTGTCAGATATGGATACATGCATACAAAATGTGGCTTCCAAGCCTATCCAGAGAAATTTGGCTGCCGTATGAGATCCCTTAGTTTTGACATCACGTGTGTGGAATCTCAGGTGTAGGATTTTAAGTTGGTAACAATTGGTTGTAGAAAAATCCACAAACATGTTTCAATTCTCGTAAGTGAACCCACACTTAACCCCATCCTGCCACCGGACGAGTTATCCTGTCCTTGCAAATGCAGTCACTGGCGCCGCCGACGAGCAATCTCGTCCATCTGCACTTTTTTCCTCAGTTGTATACTATTTGCATAAACGCCTGTGAGAAATCTGCCCAGTGATATGCAAGGCAGGAGTAGTGGCTTACTTGCATTGGCAAGCAAAATCATCCAATCAGTGATCCTGTTCGCTCAGGAGGCATTTTCATACAACATCCTGCTGTTCCTGCTCGCACTTGCTTTTTTCCTGTGTAGACCGCAGTTCTTGCTAGAACGTCGTCTATTGTTTCTCAGCAAACAGAAATCTGCCAGATCTGACAGAAGCTCCAAAATCGATCTACAGCTTTGTGAAGTCAGCAATCAGCTTTGTTTGGTCAGTATTTCTTGATTTCGCAAAAAACGGCATCCTCAGATTTTTCTTTTTGGTGTACTATGGGCACTCGTAACTACAGCAAAATAAATTATTCAGAACATCAATACTGGACCCTGGTCTTGTTCATTTTTTACTGCTTATGATGTAAATAGATAAGGAAAGGGCCACTGTGTATCGGGATAATTATTTTCAGTCACGCCAGTTCATGTTGAGTTTTGCGGCGTCTTTTTCTCCCAAGTGAATCAGTATATTATGAGGTAGATCTGAACATAAGTCAACGAATGATTGTGCTTCCTGATCAGTTAGATTTTTTTCATCGCTATTTCCTGCAGGAGTCTCTGGTTTCCTTATTTCCTTATTTTTTTATATCATATTCAATATAAGTAAAACAATTTGGGTGTACCCATGGATGCAGGATTTCATTTTTTGATCGTCATAAATATCTCACTGTTTTTATAATTGTATGCAGTTTAGTGTAGTTTTCATGCATTTTTTTGATTGGGTGACTTTTACTTATTTAGCGATTTGAATTGTGTCAATCGGTGCAGGCATGGGCTAAAAGTAAGAATCAAAAGGAGCCTCCACCTCTTTCAGATGGTAAAGTTGGTACATTTACGGAAATAAGCATGGTAATTTTGTGATACAAAATAATGATGATGATAAAACAACAGTAATTTGCAAAACCCGCAGCTCCCAGTGTAATGGACTATTGTGGCTGTAGAGTATGTCTGTCTGCATTTACGGTGTTACTAGGAAAAACGTAAGTATCTTGAAATAGACAAGTATTTGGTGGCCTTGTGCTGTGTGAATTTTTATTAAGTATTTAGATGCTGTAGACCCCCCACACACCACTACATTTAGTATTCAGATTAATTTCCTCTCAAAAGTTTGAGCTTTGCCATAATTGCCTAGTAGATTGTTTCCAAGTACAACCTCATTTATCTGAACACAGCAAGAGACTGTGATATCGTTCGGATAAACAGGTGGTTAGGATAACGAGTTTGCATTGAAGGGGACATGTGGCTAAGTAAAGAAAGATGACTTCATTTCGTTAACAAAGCGCTTTTGCTTCATTTGTCTGACCAGTTCGTCCTCATTTGCTTGCTCAGTTTTTGTCTACTCCTCTGTCGTGATCATTGTAATCGAGTTCCATACCATAGCAAGCAGCCAGCAAAGACGCATTGTAATGTAATGATATTTCTTCAGCCGAGTTTTAGTCATGGTCTGTCAGGCTGGTGAAGGAAAGTCTGGCTCTCAATGGCTACAACAGCGGTAGTGCAAGGTAAAGGCATAAATGATATAATAGCGATGTTGTAGCACAGAGCATACAGTTTCACAAAAAACGCGATCTAAAATGTGCCCCCAGTTGGAGTTACTTCCAAACTCAGCCCTCTTTACACCAAATTTGCAGCATCTCAGAATGTAATACTACACGCTTGGTCCAAACCTTGTGCCAGTTATTTTACCCTCCTGTGCATTAATCCTCAAATATTGATCACAAGTAGGACCTAACTGCATGTCAGTTTCAAAGCAATTGCTGAGCACTGCAATCTGTTTATTCCTGGTGTCAGTGGGCTGTGTGTGTACTGGCAGGGCACGTGTAGACTGTCAAAATAATTATTTGACTTCTGCCATATCGTGGATGTGTGTGTGTGTGGGGAGGGGACTGGGAGAGATTTCTTGGGATCAAATAGATAAATTATAAATAATATTTGTTCCTGTACTCAGTGAAGCTGTGTATGCAGGCATGGCAAAGGGAGGTGAGCAAAGAGTCGTTTATGGCCAAAGAAGTAACATTTATTCATGGCCTTAGAGTGGTTTTGTGTTTACACACAGGACAAGAGCAGACTGGCAACAAATCTTTGACTTGGACTGAGGGTTGGTGGATCTACCTTTGTTATAATAACAGGACTGAGGTGGCATTGAACCACTAGTGATAGAATTTGCAGCCCCCACCATCCCTGCTTATCAGTAATACCTTTCTGGCACAGCCATGTCTGCTGGCACATGGTGTAGGAGATGTGCGTGCTGTTAGTTTTATTTGTGCCATAGGCAGCATACAAATTGATAGTGGGCTGGCCCTCCCAAAAAAAAAATCATGGTAAGATATGTAATACAATGACTCAATGGAGGTGCATGGGGCAATGTCAAGACATTGGGACAATGTTTGCATCTGTTCTTGGAGAGGATATAGGGGCTAAATTCTAATTTATTAAATGTCATCTTGTCAATCAACCTGGAAGAGAGAGTGTTATATGCACCAGATCACTGGCTTATAGTTTATAGTAATTGCACCAGCATCTGCTTCCACATCTCTGTGCCCAAAAACAACATTGCTGCCTTCTCCCCAAAGATGTATCTGTCCGCTCTTGACACTGTGCACATAATATTCTCAAAGCTAGCTGTCAAACAGACCCCTCCCCCACACACACACCTCAGTTGCCCCATTATGGTAATACTGAAGAGAGCTATGTATTGCATCATCAAAAGTGATGGCAAGGTGGGGCCTCGACCTTGCTCCAAGCAATACTGGTTCACTGACCCAGAAATGAATTTTTCTAAGCCCACCCTGGTCATTACAATTACTTGCAATTACGCTATCTTGGAGGATGTAATTTTCTTTCTCACCCTCTTCCCAACCAAAAGCTGTTCTTCTCTTTTCTATCAGTTTACAAATTTATTGTACAATATCTCTGTTTTCAATCTTAGCTTTCAGTGTAACCTTTTATGTAATGTGCCATTGTTCACACCAGTGTCTGTTGTGCTAAACCATTTCCATATATCTCCACACTCTGTTTATTATGTTGCTACTTATCTGTCTCCATAGTAACGATTTACAGGTCTGAAAGTATATGGACTACTTAACCATCAGATACTGTAAGTATTATTATGTGACTATAATTGCTATATATACTATTTTTCTACAAGAACTACAGATCCTTTGTGACTCCTTTGCTATATTTTTAATTTACAGTTTTAATCAGTCGTCCCTTCAAGATTACTGCTTCTGGCTCACTGGTACCTTGGTAATAGACTCTACATATATTACTTGAGTTTGTCAGGTTTCATGTAGCAGTTCTTGATTGTTCTTGTGCATGTTACAGAAAGGATGTATGTTTGTATGCGCATGCGTATGCATGCATGTGTGAGTATATTTGTGTGTGACTGAGGACTGTGTGAGTGAGTGACTGAGTGTGCGTGTCAGCATGTCTACTTGCACTTGTGTGTGTTTGTGTCTGTGGGTGGGTTAGTGTGTGCAGTGCTTGTGCTTCTAGTGCTCTGTGTGTGCATGTGTTTGAGTGTGTTCAGTTTGTGCTTTTACAGTGTAGTGAAACAAAGGTCACATGGATTATTAATTGATATTTATTTATTTGTTTTATTGAAAAGTTTTACGATGAATTTATCTGTGCTATCTGTCACTGACCTGTCACTGTCATATTTAGGGGTGGGGACGGATAGGTGATCCAGGTGTGAGTGAGTCTAAAGGATGGAACAAAGATACCTTGGATGTGTTACTGCAGATAAAATTGATTAAAGAATTTTGAGTTGATCTTGTTCTCCCATATTGGTTATAGGCTATGTTATGAATGCCAGCCCTGTACCGCAAGGTGGATGGTAGGGTAAGGTTGGGAAGTGGAGGCTGGAGCAGCTCTGTACATGCAAGAGCAGCAACAGAAGGCAGATCAAATGAGCTGCAGCCTGTCGCAGGAGCTTGTACTTGATGATGTTGCAGGAGGAATATATAGTTAACGATTGTTTTGAAAATAGTTTGCTCTTACATGCAGCGGTAGGATTTCTGCTTGCGATGCTGGTGACCCGTGAGCTGGACTGTTGGCTGGAGAGAGCAGGCTTGAGCATATGATGACTGCTCACCTTCTCTTGGGTGGAGGGTGGGAGGTGACCCCACACTTGTTGACTCCTGGAGTGTGGGATGGATCCCACGGAGACCTTGGAATTTTTTTCTTTTCCAAACTCCTTCCCTTTGTTCTCATCCACTCACTGTTCCCATACCCATGCTTATGCCCCTAGCTGGGACTGCCCAGGGCAGCTTCCTCATTAGAACAATGAGGTTAAGCCCAGATTACACTGGTTGGGGCCATGAGAGCAGGATCCCTGGCAGGCTTTGGAGGTAGTGGATGGTGCAATGGACCGGGCTGTCATGTTGGTGCCTGCATTTTTCTGTTTCTTTTCTTCCTGTGGGCTTGGACATGCAATGACATCAAGTGTCCAACCTGAAGTACTGGCGCTGAATGCTGTAGTGCAGCCAACCTCTGCCAAGGGTCTGTCAAGCACCACACGCTCTTCTCTCCCTCCCCAGGAGAAGGACAGCAGTCCACAGGTCACTTTCTCCATCTCCACCAGATGGCTGTCCGACTTCCGGTCCATTTCCAAACCTGGGCCATTGACTTTGCAAGTGTACATCTAACTGCCGTGCAGTGGGCTGTGTCTAGGAGTGTGTTTTCTGAAAGTGCTGGTTATCAGAGGTGGGGAGGGATCAGGAAATGTTTATTTGTTATGGTGTTATGGATTTTGGAGGGTGATGTGATCACCACGAACATCTGGGAATTCATTTTGTGAGATGGTTTCTGGGTTTCAGACTGTTGGGTTGATATCACAGACAACAGGGAATGTGTTTGTGTGATTGTGCCATGTCTCATAGGTCGGAGGGGCAGGGAAAGTTTTTTATGTTATGGTGCCGTGTTTTAGATGGTAGGATGAACATCACGCACATCTGAGAATTAGTTTTATTTGAGTTCTTTTCTGGTGTGGGGTGAAGGTCACATATGCCATGGAATGCATTTTGTGTGATGGTGCTGTGTCCTGGAGTGTTGGGTGGACCCCATGGTCTCCGTGATTACTTAGCCTTGGAGGGTAGGGTGGACTCCTGAACCCTGGATGGTGATTCCCTGGTGTCCACAGGGTCCATGCCACCAGGTTGGTAGTGAACACCAGGAATCTGGCATATAAAATGGGGAATTGATGACCATCATCAAGCATGACAAGTTAGACATCATAGCAGTAACTGAAACTTGGTGGACTGTTCACAACATGTGGGAGACAGCTATACTGGGTTGAAGGATGCTTAGAAGAGACAGGAAGGACAGGAAAGGGGTTGGGGTTTTCCTGGACACTATGAAATTGCTTTTGTTTTTGGGCCTGCTTTGTGAGGGCATGTGGACGACACATGACACTAGGGGAATGTTTTACTTGTTACTGCACCTAGCACTGGAGGGAATTTGGGAACCAGTGGACAAAAGAGAATTTTGTTTTTTTTTGCTGGGGCCTGGCATGGAAGGCTTGTGGGTGAGCCATTGGACACCTTGCAATGCTTTAAATGTGGTGGTGCCTGACATGGTAATGAGTTGGCGGTCGGCTGTCCAATTGAAATCGTTTTTTGTGATGGCACCTGCTTTGGGTGAGCATATGGAGGACATCTGACACAAAGAAAGTACTTTAATTGGTGTTGCGTTCATATGGGAGGGAGTTTAGATAGTGGACAACAAAGAAATCATTTTGTTGGTGAGGCCTGGTATGGAGGGTTTGTGGGTGGGCCATTGGATACCAAGGAATGATTAACTTGTGGTGGTGTCTGGTATGGGAGTGAATTGAGGGTCCTCTGGAAAACTGAGGATGTGTTTTTTGGGAGTAGGACCTGTTGTGAGAGGAATGGGAGGCCACTGGACAACAGGAAGTGCTTTACTTTAATGGCAAGATGGGCCTCACTACTGCCTAAGTAATACTAGTCCACTGATCCAGAAATGAATATTTTCTAGTCCACCTGGGTCATCACACTTGCTGGCAACTAAGCTATCTGAAAGGAGATCACTGTTCGTTCTCATCATCTCCCAATCAAAATTTCTTCTTTTTTATTAGCTCACTAATTTTATTGTACTACATCTCTAGCTTCAATCTTAGCTTTGACTAACTTTGTATCTAATGCACCCTTGTTTACATTAATTCATATCTCCACACTCAGTTTCTTCCATTGCCACTAATTCATCTCTATATTAACCTTTTTATTTTGTTTTTCTCTGACAGGTCTGACAGGATACTCACTCTGCCTCCAGCAGGTAAGTATTACTCAATGACTACCCATAACATATATTTACTATTTACCTAAGAACTACAGATCCTTTGTGACTCCTTCCCTATGTTCTTATTTCACAGTTTTGACAGATGTCTCTTAAGATTACTGCTTCTGACTGCCTAGTATATTGGTAAGAGACTCTCCTCATATTACTTGATTTTTGTTTCAGGTTTACTGTGGCAGTTCTTGTTGTGCATGAGAGAAAGTGGGGAACAATAGGCCAGCCAGTCCTCCTTCCTCCTTCCTTCATTAGTGGGAAGATAACGATGAAGCATATATATTTTTTTTTTACTTTTTCCCTCCGATCACTGACTGCAGGGCTATCTCAGGCATCCTGACCTGATCCTACTCTGCCTGAGGCCCCCATCTCAAGCATCCACCCAGGTACTAAACAGATGATATAGAACTGAAAGAGAAGGAGGGATGTGGGGTTGAGGGGATGAGGTTGTCGTGATGGTGAGGAGGTGGGGGTTATGTATTGCTACTCTATATTTTTGTATTAACCTATCTTTTCTCTTTAACAGATCTGACAGGATGCTGACTCTGTCGCCATCAGATAAGTATTACTCTATGACTAACCTGCCCTATACTGCCTAATTATTCATTAAGAACTGCAGATCCTTTGTGACTTGTGTCATGTACTTTTACTTTACAGTTTTGCTGGACATATTCCCTTCAAGGTGATGATTTTGGTTCCCTAGTACCCGGTAAGAGACTGTTCATATATTATTTGGTTTATTTTGACTGGGCCTGTTATGGTGATGTATCTGGGAAGAGGGAACACTGGTGAGTGCTACAGGGTGGGATGGGAGGGACTGATAACCACTAAAATTGTAGAAAGGACCTGGATCATTTCTGATGAACTAAAGGTGTCTAAGCAGAGTTCAAGGCTACAGTGAGGGCAGTAGCATGCTGGGATTCATAGGTAGAGGTATCACAAGTGTAACCCCCAGGTGGCGCTATCCCAAGGCTACTACCCTGCCTGCTTGACTACTGACAGGTGGAGTGGTCTAGGTTCTATGGCGGTGCCTCCATCCAGAGGTTGGGGAGGTAAAAAAATGTACAGTCACAAATCGCAAAGTATATTCCTGACTTCATTGTGGAGGTGTGTGTGTGTAAGAAGCTCATTGATTGGCAGGTGATCGTGACTGAAATCTCTTAGAAATGCCTGGCATGGCAGCCGATCTCAAGGTAATTAATAAATTCCTAGACGGGAGCATATTTCATAGTGAGTTCATCTGTTCTCTGCAATGAGTCCGGGAGGATCACTTCAAGAGAATGGCTCTCATGGGAGGGGAAGCAACACATAAATCAACAGCATAACTATCAGAGGGACTACTTTACCAACAACACTTTTCTTCTAGTTTTTCTATTAATTTTAAACTACTTTCCTCTGTTATTTTACTTTTAATTAAACTTGACACAGATGCCTATTTTTAAGCGCAATAATGTTCTCCAAGGGTGGTGGTACCAGACCGCCAAGAGCTACTAGCCCCGCCTGCGCCGGGCCTCATTACGCCCCTGGCCAGTCTGGTATTGCCCATCACCACCCCCTGTCGGGCATTATTGCTTACGTGTAGCTTATCCAATATGAAGTAATGGGCAGACTAGGTGGGCCATGGTCCTTGTCTGCAATCAAAGTCTATGTTTCTGTGTATCCTAGCCTCAGTGTTGTGGGGTGGAGAGTGTGTGTGTGTGTGTACACACACACACACACACACACACACACACACACACACACACAGATGGGGCAAGAACAGACTGGCAAAATAATTCTTTGACTTGCGCCATATGGGGGTTGTGGGCTAGATAAAATGCTATTTCAGATGGGGAGAGGGAGACACTTGGAGGCCATAACTTAGGAAGGACATAGAGAGAGTGGAGCTAGTTCAGGAGAAGGCAACAAAATGGTGAGGGGGCTGGATCACTTGGTCAAAGTCCTTCCTAATCCAGCCACCCTGGGCCTCCTAATGTCATTTCTGAGACCCCATCTCCACAGTCGCTGGATCACCTGATGTTGGAGCCTGAGGAAGGAGGAGGAGGAGACTGACTATTGTTAACCAAAGAGATATTTTGCAATCCAGGCAAAATACATTTTATTGTACCTCCATTTAGTTTTTACATCTCTTGTTTGGCCCTAGTTTTGGGGTGCATTGGTGGGGCTCTTACTTGTGGTGGCACTTGGTATGGGATTAAAGTGTGTGACCACTGGAAATCAGTGAACTCTAATTCTGGTGTGGGCTGGTGTATGTGGGCTTGGGTGGGTCATTGGACACCAGGAAGAGCTTTTATTTTGGAGGCGCTAGGTGTGAGAGGAATTTGGGAGGAGGCAATTGAGAATGGGCAAAGGTTGTTTTGTTTGGGGTCTGGTATGGGAGGCAAAGCTACTCAATCTAGCCTCTTAGCACCACAGAAAAGTACTAAACAGATGATATAGGACTGAAAGAGAAGGCAAGGATGTGGGGTTAGAAGGGAGGAGGTTGTGTGTGATGGTGAGGAGGTGGGGTTATGTACTGTATTGCTACTGTATTTTCATGTTAACCTATTTTTTCTTCTCTTTAACAGGTCTGACAGGATGCTGACTCAGTCACCATCATATAAGTATTACTCTATGACTAACCTGTCCTTTCTTACCACAGGAGTCCTTTAGCATTAGTGGATACGTCAAAACTGCCTTGGAAGCTACTATGTACCAATTCCACATGGCAGATGACAATGCAAGCCTCTAGGGCTATGGTCCATGCCATATCTCTGAGACGCTTTGCTTGGTGTAGAACAACCTGTCTGACCACATACATTCATTCATTCCTGTGATCAAAATATGTTGTTTGATTGCAGAACCACTGACTACATGAAAAGGTCTGAGTACAAGGCGTCCTGGCAGAGCCAATCATCCACTGGGGGTTCTTCTTCATGCCATCCCTGGATGTATAGTAGGCAATATGGCGTCCAAGCAGCAGCAACCCCATGGGGTTTAAACTTGTGAGGGGAGGGATGGAAGGAGGACTGTTCCAGGAGAACCGATTAAAAGGCGCAGGATATGGTCCCACTAAGGGGATGGAGGGACACGGTGAAAGGTCAGTGGGCAGAGCACGGGTGGCAGGAGACCACACAGAAGCTCAGGGGTTGAGGATGGGGGTAAAGTGGTGGAGAGTGGTCCTTATCAATGCCAGGAGCTTACGAAATAAGATGCCTGAGCTCCAAGCAATGTTAGTTGAGAGGACAGTGAATGTGGCCACAGTTGCAGAGACCTGTGCCACCCAGGGGCATGATTGGGTCCCTAAACCTGGAGGGCTACACAATGTTCAGGAAGGATAGGGATGGGAAGGAGGGTGGGGTAGCACTGATGGTCAAAAATGGCATCGGTATTGGAGGGGTGGAGAATGCTGAGGGGATGTAGAGGCAATTTGGGTCACCTGCAAATGCAGAGAGTTAAGAGTAAAAATAGGGTGGTATACAGACCTCCCTCCCATGCTGGCGGAGGGGCTGAAGAGAGCCTGGTGGGAATATTATGGGCCAGTGGGAGGGGAGGATAAAACGTGTCTGGTCACGACCAGATGTAACCTGGCCTGACTGCACAAGTCCAAATTCCTGGCATACTCAGTGGCAAAGGAATATGGATGTTCCCCAGACATTTTGATGTAACTGGCACAAATGACATAGACAGCAGTAGTGAACTAGAAATACAGGCAAGGTTTCTGGAGCTAGCCAGGGTTTGCCATTCTATAGAATGCTCGATCTCTATTTTCAGAAATACTGCCTGTGCCGATGGCTAATGTGGAGAACAAGTAAAACACAGAGTGGAAAACCAGTGGCTAACGGGATGGAGGGACACGTGAAAGGCCAGTGTGTTAAGAGATGGGGAGCAGTGTGATAGCCTTGAGCCACTCAGAACATAACATTATCTCATGACATACCACACTTGAAAAACATTCTTGAGATTATAAAATGACTCTGAAATGTTAGGAAAAGACCGATCTTAATAATTGTATTTTGAACCGTAATGATATACTGAGATATTGTCATGGGTCAAAGATTGATTCAGCAATCATCTTCCAGGATTTCTCCTATTGATTTTATAGTGATGCATATAAAATGGGTAGGAGAATGCAGAAACCTTATTTCTTACCCCAGGAGTCCAGTAGCATTAGTAACTTTAGCAGTTAGCTGGCTGGGTGGAACTGCCCAGTGGTGGTAGGACTCAGATGGGCCTGGGCTTCAGGGACTACACTGAGAGTCAGGAGGTGTGAGCACACTGGTGTTGGATCATGTGCACAGCATGTGGGATTGTGTGCCCCATGATGTCAGAGTGTGTGCTCACCAATACAGGGATGTGTTGGTACCTGCATGGTATAGGTAGCGACCACACACACAGCTTGGGCAATGGCACCATATGTCAGGCATGTATGCTGGCTCAGCCTACACACCTCTCTGTCTGGTACAGTTTTTATAACTCTCCTCCCTTCCCCCTCCCCTCCCTTCCTCTTCCTTCCTTCCTCCCCTCCTCTCTTCTCTCTCCTCCCTCCCTTCTCTCCTCTCTCTCCTCCCGCAACAACAAACAACATCGGATCAGACATGATAGAGAATGGCCCAGGACCATTTTGTTCTCTGCAGCCCATACTGCCCACTGGTCTGCACCAGCTGGCAGACAGCAGCAAGGATGACATGGAAGATGATGACAAACCCACAGACAGCTTGGAACAGGTGGGATCTGCCCCAGACTAGGGGAGCGGGGCCCCATCAGCTCTCATATCAGTGGCCCAGTCACTGTCCCCACAGAGCCTAGTGGTCACAGAGGTGCAGCCCAACACAGCATATAGCATAGCCATCACCTTACCACCCCTGGCCAATACTGCAGATAGTTTATGCATTGCAATCAGTCCCTCTTGAGTAATACAGCTTTGTAGAAGCCACATGTACATATTGACTTTAATTCTGCATTGTAGCAGCATGCTTTTGGCTTACAGAAGGTTACTAGGAACCAACACCTCAGGGAGCTGCTGCACAGTGAGTCCAGCTGTGGGAGTAGGCGGCTCTGCTTCAGGAAGGGCTGAGGTTCTCCTGGCCCTCACGACTACATCTCAGAGATCTGCTGCACAGTGAGTCCAGGCAGGGAAAGTTGGCCCTTCCTCCGGGAGGGCCACTATTCTCCTGCCCCTCATGACCAGCACATTGGGAGCTGCTGCACAGTGAGTCTGGGTGGGGGAGTTGGCGGTGCTCAGGATAGGGCCTGGTTCTCCTGGCCCTCAACCTACACTAAGGGAGCTGCTGCTCTGTCAGTATGGGCATGGGATTCGGGGCTTTTAGGGTAGGGCCGTGCTGTCCTTTAACTCATGACTAAGACCTTGGGGAGCTCCTGCACAGTGGGTCCAGGTGAGGGAGTCAGTGGTGATGCTTCAGGAGAGGGCTGTGGCTCTCCTGGCCTTCTCGACCTAGACCTCAGAGAGCTGCTGCACCATGAGTCTGGCCATTGGAGTCTCGGGCGCTGCTTTGGGAAGGGCTGTGGTTCTCCTGGCCTCATGACCCACACCTTGGGAGCTACTGCACAGTGAATCTGGGCGGGAGTCAGCATCGCTGCTTTGGCGGAGGGCTGTGGTTCTTCTGGCCTCACAACCAACACATCAGGAGCTGCTGCACAGTAAGTCCAGGTGCTAGAGTCGGGGTGCTGCTTTGGGGATGGCTGTGGTTCTCCTGGCCCTCACGACCTACACCTTGGGGAGCTGTTGCACAGTGATTCCAGGCAGGGTACATGGCGGCCCTTCTTTGGGAGGGCTGTGGTTCTCCTGTACTCACGATCAACACCTCAGGAGCTGCAGCACAGTGAATTGAGGTGGAAGTTGGCAGGCTGCTTCAGGAGAGGGCTGTGGTTCTCCTCGCCCCTATTAACCAACACCTTGGGAGCTTCTGCACAGTAAGTCCAGTGGCAGAGTTCGTGGCACTGGTCAGGTTGGGCCGTGGTTCTCCTAGCCCTCATGACCAACACATCAGGGAGCTGCTGCACAGAGTCCAGGCATGGGAGTCAGCATTGCTGCTTTGGGAAGGGTCGTGGTTCTCCTGGTGCTGAGTGAACCGGGCATGGGAGTCGGCGGTGCTGCTTTGGGAAAGGTCGTGCTTCTCCTGGTGTTGATGACCAACATCTCTGGGAGCTGCTGCACAGTGAGTCTGGGCATAGGAGATGACGCTACTGCTTTGGGGGCAGACCGTAGTTCTCCTGGCCTTGGTGACCAACACCGGGAGCTTCTGCACAGTGAGTCCGGGAGTGGGAGTCCACCACACTGCTTCGGGGAACAGCTGTGGTTCTCCTGGCTATCATGACCCACACCTTGGGGAGCTGCTGCACAGTGAATCCAGGTGGGGAGAATATGGCGCTGCTCGGGAGGGCCGTGGTTCTCCAGGTCCTCATGACCAATACCTGGGGTGCTTCTGCACTTTCATTCTGGGTGAGGAGTTGCGCCGCTGGTTTGTGGGAGGGCTGGGTTCTTCTGGCCCTCACAACCAACACATCAGGGAGCTGCTGCACAGTGACTTCAGGTGGCAGAGTCGGCTGCACTGCTTGGAGGAAGGCAGTGGTTCTCCTGGCCCTCATGACCAACAACTTGGGAGCTTCTGCACAGTGAGTTTGGGCGGGAGTTTCGGCGCTGATCCTGGCCCTGACAAACAATACCTCAGGGAGCTGCTACACAGTGAGCCTGGGCAGGGGAGACGAGGCTGCTGCTGGGGCAGACCATGGTTCTCCTAGCCTTGGCAACCAACACCTGGGAGTTGCTACGCAGTGAGTCCAGGAGTGAGAGTCAGCCACACTGCTTTGGGAAGGGCTGTGGTTCTCCTGGCCCTCATGACCCACACATTGGGAGCTGCAGCACAGTGAATCTGGGTGGGAGAATGTGGAGCTATTTCTGGAGAGGCCATGTTTCTCCAGGCTCTCATGACCAACATCTCGGGAGATGCTGCACTTGATTCTGGGTGGGAGTCGGCGTTGCTGGTTTTGGGGAGGTCTGTGGTTCTTCTGGCCTCACTACCAACAGCTTTGGGAGCTTCTGCACAGTGAGTCTGGGCAGGAGTTCACGGCACTGCTCCTGGCCCTGACAAACAACACCTCGGGAGCTGCTACACAGTGAGTCCAGGTGAGGGAGTCGGTGGCGCTGCCTCCAGGAAGGGCTGCAGCTTTCCTGGCCCTCATGATCAACACATGGGGAGCTGCCACATGGTTGTCCTGGCCCTAATGACCAACACCTTGGGAGGTGCTGCACAGTGAATCTGGGCAGGGGAGTCGGCTGCACTGCTTAAGGGAGGACTGTGGTTCTCTGGCCCTCATGACCAACATGTAGTAGTAGTAGTAGTAGCAGTAAAATCTTTATTTTTATACAGGATAAGCTGGAATAAAACATGTTTAGGACAAGTCCTATATTATAGATGCTACTGTTCAATCTCAGTACAACATACAATACAAAGACAATAACAAATTTAACAAACGTCATAAGTCATCATTTACACCTCACGTAATACCTGCACACTAATCATTACACATACATCGTACTCTCAATTCGTATTTGAACTCCTTCAGAAATAAATTTTAACATCACTCTGGTTGACTATGGATTCTTTATTTACTGAATTACATATTTGGAACATAATAGCTGCACAGTGAGCCCAGTCTTAAAAGTCGTGGCTCTGCTTGGGGAGGCCTTCTCCAGGCCATCAGGAACAACACCTCTGGGAGTTTCAGCACATGAGTCCAGGTGGGGAATCAGCGACACTGCTTTGGGAAGAGCCATTGTTCTCCTGGCTCTCATGACCAACACCTCAGGTAGCTGCTGCACAGTGAGCCCAGGTGGGTGAGTTTGCAGAGCTGCTTTGGGGAGGGCCTTGGTTCTCCTGGCCCTCAGGACCAACACCACAGCGAGTTGTTGCACAGTGAGTCCTGGCGGGGAGTCAGTGGTGCTAATTCAGATGAGGGCCTTGCTGCTGCTTGTCCTCACAACCAACCATAGTTTGGGGTTAGGTATGCAGCATAGCTATTTACTGTTCTATATCACTGGCTGGTATTAATTACTTAGGCTTATACGTGGTTTCTTACTGTTTGTGGGGGCTCTGGGTGATGGTTGTCTCATGGGCTGCTGAGAGGTTAATCATGTGGCGTGAGACAGATGGGAGTGCGTGTTAACCGAACCGGGTAAGTTGGTTGTAGGGGTGGGGGTTGTAGTTTGGCTAGTTTGAAATATAGGGCAGGGATTGTCTGGTTGGGGAGGGTCCATGACTACACACTGTTGTGTTGTGCAAATTAGTTTTTCCATCACAGGGCCCTGACCAGCTACAACACCGGCCTACCCGGCACGGTCCTGGCTAGCCCACTATCCTCCACCTGGGTACCCAGAGAGTGTGACTGTGTTAGGATTCTGAATGCATACACAGCTGGGTGATTGATAAGAGTATTTAAGCTAATTAACCTGATTACGCCCATCCCATGTTCAAACCCCAGAATAAATCAGATCTATCTTTTTCTGCATTCAGCCTGATTGTGGTGCCTGTTTGTGCTCGAAATACTGTACTGTTTCTATTTGCTCTGCCTAACCTTGTTTTGCAGGAGTCCCCAGGGTCAAACCGAGGAACCAGCCCTGGTGGTAAGTGCAAACAGTGTGGGTACTTGCAAGGTATATTGGTGGTATTGTGAAGGTAGTTACTGGGTATCGTTGTAGCCACTAGCGGGAAAGAGGGGGTTACACAGTAGCGGAGCCAGGTTTGGGATCATTTGGGAGCCAGGAGGGCCATTCAGTCAATGACAGGCTCCACAATGGGCACTAAACAGTGAATAAAGATGGTGGCAGGGCGCCACTACTCACACCACCATCATCTGAGACTTTTAGGAGAATTGCTAAGTTGTTGCTGGTTGAAGGGAAAACTGTAGAGGACTTTAAGAAACTGTTCCTGCCACCTGGGTGTGTTCCTTCCCAACACCCTCCCACTCCAGTGCCTGTTACTGCCTGCAGAGAAAAGCCTTGCCTCAGAGGCCTGCCCCTTGTCAACATTACTACCAGCACCCCATTGGAACTGGTCTGCATAGACTTCTTGAGTTTAGAGCCTGACCAGTGAAACATTAGTAAAGTGTTAGTGGTTACGGATCATTTCACAATGTATGCACAATCTTTCCCACCAAAGATCAAAAGGCAGCTACGTGGCCAAGGTGCTAGTGGAAAATTTCTTCATCCACTATGGTGCCCCCAGTGGATTCATTCCAAGTAGGCAGGGGAGTAGTAGCGATGCGACCTGGGAGCACAAGGAAGTTAAGGGACTTGCTCAGGATCACACAATATGCAACTAGGCAGCTGTGGGATTCAAACCCAGGTCTCCAGATTTGCAGCTCAGAGCCTTAACCCACTGCACCATACTGCCTCCTAAAAAGCAAACCTCTAAGATTGACAGAAGGGACCTCAGTTTAACATGTTACTGTATCTGAAGGATGGTACCTCTAATGTGGTGGCCCCAGCGCTGCATTGCATGGTCAGTACTGAGTATGATCCGAGGACCTCAGTGCTGGACCTGACCTTGTGACCTTCCTCCTTGGAGACAACAGTAAGACACACTGATATAACCAATAACACTAATCAGTAAACAGCAGAAAGAGTTAAGTAGGGTATTGAGCTTAGAGAGGAGGTAGCAGGGGCAGTGCCATAGACCACGTATGTGTAAAAAGAAGATTGGGAGAATCATTTTAGAGACCAGTTTGTGATGATGGGAAGGGGAGGGAGTCTTTCTGTCGATAGAGACATCACTCCAAAATCTCCCATTAGACTATGATTATGTTCTCGTATCACAAACCCCTCATATTGGCTGAAAGGTTGCTTGCTGTCCCCTGTTTATCACCTTCAGATTTTTGTATTTTGAAAGTCTCAGTCATATTCCCCTTTCCTTCTTGACTCCATGGAGTACATATTCAGGTCAGGCAGTCTCCAAGTGTCCATAGGTCCCTGCTGCTCATGTACAATTTCCATTGCTCTCCTTTAGACTGATTGTAAGCAGTACTCTAGGTGCAGCCTCACCAAGATCGTGAAATTTCTCCTTTTAGAAAAAGCTCTGCCAACTTGCATGGGGCAGTATTCTTGTGAATGTTACTTATGGTAATACCTAGGTCACTGTACTCTGAGGCCTGATCTAACCTGTCCCCCCATATCCAGTGCTATGTTTTAAGGTTCCTTTTCCTCTTTGCATGTCCTTGTACTTTTGGCATTAAATCTGCATTGCCAGGTCTTGGACCACTTTTACAGTTTTGTTAAGTCCTCTTTCCTGTTCCTAAACTCTTTCTCATGGTCCTCCACCCTATCAGATACCTTAGTTACTGTCATTTGCAAAGAGGCACATTTCGCCCTGAATCCCTTCTTTAATGTCACATATAAACAGACTGAAGAGCACTACTGGGGATAACTTCACTACTTTACTGGTGGGAGGAAGGAGGAATGGGTGCTCTTGGTTAGGAAAGGGAGTTACTTTACTTAATTTCTTGGTGGAGGAAGATGAGATGCAGTGATACGAGGGTGGGGAAAGGGTCTTTTGTTTAATTTTATTTTGGTCCCAGACAGACTGACATCAGCAATGGCAATGTGGGTCACATGACTGACTACCTAGGACATGAACAGGACTGGCAAAGTCTCGCATGACTTTAGTGGTCCATATAAATACTGTTGCACATTATGTCACGCGGCAGTGTGAGAGCAAGCAAGCAAGAGGGAGTACATGGGTCTGGAGTGATAGAGAGAGCAGTGATGAGTGAGAGGAGGACACTCAAGTGTGAAGTGGCAGAAAGAATTGAAGAGGGTATCCAATCTGGCCAGGGATGACTTGGGCACAACATTGTAGACTACATCACAGTGGGCAAATATTGGGAGGATCATCTTCGACAAGTTCACGCCTTGCCGGCAGAGTGAGGCAGTTCCTGTATAAAGCACCAATCAAAGAAAAGGATTACCTTGTGTATTTGGCTTCCACCCACACATTCAGTCATTGCAATGTGAGCTGGCGTGTACAGGCAGATCAAGGGCAGACTAGTATAATAAATCCTTGACATGATGTGCCATTGAGAGAAAGATTGTTCAGCAGACCAGGTACAGATGGGGCAGAGGAGGAACACTGAATGATCTAGGAGCAGGACAAGGAAGCATTTTCGCTTCAAAACTAGTTTTATCTTTCTTGTGGTAATTTGTATTTATCTTTTTTTCCTTTCAGGGCCCACAAGAACTGATTTGTCACGGCAGGCCATATCTGTGACCAACAAACAAAGGCTGTTTGCCAGCAGTAAGGTAGGAAAAAAGTGCATTTTAAACAAATTTGGAGGGTACATGAAAGGAAGGGATTGCAGTCCTTGACCAGAAAAATGGTTGATGGATTTCTACTACCATCACACACATTTTTTTTTCTGACCCAAGAACAGAACTCGATCCAAGATTGGGTCCCTCTTGGAGTAATACAGCATAGTAGAAGCCAAATGTCAACATATTGACTTTAATTCTGCATTGTAGCAGCATGCTTTTGTCTTACACTGAGAATACTGAACAGAAATATTCATTTAGTAAAGCTGCCTTCTGCTTCTCATCTTCCTCCCCTGAGCCTGACCACCCTGTCACTAGTTTTGTAATGGGGCAAGGAGAGACTAATGAGGTGGTATGAAGACCTGAGATTTGAAGTGGCGCCTCAGGAGCTGGGGGATGGGACTGGGGCCTGGGGTTAAGCAGTATGTAGTTAGGATTTAAGCTGTGTAGGTCATCATCTAGGAGAGGCAGTCACAGGAGCTAGAGGCAATGAGATGGGCCCGGAGTCTGGTTTTGAACAGACCTAGTGTTGAGGAAGAGGAAATGGTGTGGCTGAGACCATTCATCCATAGAGGAACCCATAGGTGAAGAAGCATTGGCCCTACATAGTTCGACAGTGAGGAACTTGTAGAATCTGGGTTGTCGAGCTCCTGGTGTTCTGTCAGTTGGTGTTTTGATGTAACAAGGCAGTAACACATGACATACCACACTCTGAAAACATTCTTGCGATTATAAAATGACTCTGAAATGTTAGGAAAAGACTGATCTTAATAATTGTATTTTGAACCGTAATGATATACTGAGATATTGTCATGGGTCAAAGATTGATTCAGCCACGGTTCTCCACACCACTGTTATTATCAGAAGATGTTGGCTTGCGCCTGCTCGCAAGCCAACATAATAATAAAAAGAGAATGACAGAACGTTAGCCCCCAAATGGAGATAATTCCCAAGGCATTTCAAACAAATCATGGAAATTTTAATAAAGCAATATTGCATGACAGGGCACAGTGAATCTTATGAGTAAAATGCTGTGACTCTTAGCTCGTCTTCCAAGGAAGCTGGTTTTAAGACCGGAGTGTTCCTAGCAAGATCCAACGGACGACTCTTACCAGTGCGCTGAACTGGGCCTGATGGTGGACTAAATATACAGGATCTTTCTCACCTTTTTTTTCTCTCTCTGTTTGGTATAGATGGCTTCACAGATCTGAAGCCTTTTGAATGGACATTGGGTGCACCAGGGATTTGGGGTTAGGTATGCAGCATAGCTATTTACTGCTCTATATCACTGGCTGGTATTAATTACTTAGGTTTATACGTGGTTTGTTACTGTTTTGGGGGCTCCGGGGTTGATGGTTGTCTCGCATGGGCTGCTGAGAGGTTAATCATGTGGCGTGAGACAGGCGGGAGTGCGGTTAACCCAACGGGGTAAGTTGGTTGTAGGGGGGTCAAGGAGAGGCTGGGGGACCTGTATAAATCACGACCCACTATAAGCTCACAACACATTCACATGTAAGGAAATTCCACTGCACCAGCCAAAAGGCTCTCCGATCACAATTAAAACTAAGAACCTCTGCCTCAGTGGCAGGTAAAGATGGGATCAGTGGCCGTGGTCCCACGACCTATGCCGAGAGGGTGGTGGAATTAGGGATTGTACTGCTCAGGGACTATTGAGGCAGAGACTGTGGAGGGGTTCAGAAGGAGTTGGACAGGAATAGGGAAGGGGTGTGCTGGAAAATTCTTTTTTTTTTTTTGTTTTGGTTGGGCCTGGTTTGGGAGGGTTTGTGCGAGTTGACATTGTCCACCAGTGAATGCTTAACTTGTGGTGGCACCTGATATGTAATAAGATGTTTTTACTATCACACTTTGTCTTCCAGCAGGAAAGCTCCTGATTGGACATCTTACAGATCGACAAGAACATCTGTCTCGAGAGGTCCTGGTTCGAGCTTTTCAGAGATTATCGAACATCAGTTTCTTCATTTGTCAAGGTTAGTTCTATGCATTACATGTTGCGCCTAATATGGGAGGGAATTGGGGTACAACAGAACAACAGGGAATGATACAATTGTGGCAGTGCTTGGTTTATGAGGGTATTGGGAGGCCATTGATGTGGAAAAGTGAGGTTGTTACACTGTGTACAGGCAGGGTAGGGGAGATAGAAAGAGTTAGAGACAGAGACAGCAGGGGAACAAAGATACATTTATAAATTTATCTGCTCATGACAGGTTGCATTGTGATTTTTTCTTCTACTAAGCGATCAAAAATGTTCATGCAATAGAGCTCCTTTGAGGATATACACAGCTATCTCCTGCATAGTTCTTTTTTTTTTTGCCGATTGAGCTGTTCACCAAACGTTCATAATGATGCCACCATTCTGAATCTCACCACCATTCTGAATCTCGCCTTCAGCAATCGAAGAAACTGGAAAGGAATTAGAAACATAGAGGTTGATGTCAGATAAGGACCACAAGGCCCATCCAGTCTGCCCATTTCTTTTGTACCTTATAAATGTGCCATTGGCCTTTGCTCTGTCAGTGGCCTATCTATTCATACTCATTGCTCCCTTATGCCTATCCCATACCTGTTTGAAGCTCTGCACTGTATTCATAGCCACCACTTCCTGAGGTAGGCTGTTCCATGCATCCACCACCCTTCCTGTGAAAAAGAATTCCTCACATTCCCCTTAATCAGCCTCCTCTAATCTCATGCTGTGTCCTCTTGTCCTGCTATTTTCTTATATTTAAACATGTTAGACTCACCTTGTTAATGCCCTTAAGGTGTTTGAATGTTTCGATCATATCACCTCTCTCCCTCCTTTGCTCAAGGGTATACATATTGAGCTCTGTTAATCTGTCCTCAATGTGCTTTTGGCAGCCGTAGTGCACTGGCATGTGGGAGACACATATGTACTGTATTTGGCACGCAACTATCAACTATGTGGATCATCAGTGTCGTCCACATATATCAGCATCGGGTGGGGACATGGTGGGTGCAAAGCACTGCCTCAGCTCACCTCCATGTTCTCATACATCATGCAGTCTATTGTACCCTGAGTAATTGTGGATGGTGGTTGTCATGGTGCAGGCACACTGCCGGACAATACATACATAACAGCACTGTCTGTGGGATGTGCAGAACACCATGTCCCATGCTTGGCAGTACCTGTCAGTGGATGTTACCTCTATCGACACAATTGTACACAGCACCTAAGGCCTTGTGTGCAGAGCATCATCACCTGTATAGTTACTTCAACATCTTTGTTGGTCAAGATGACATTGTACAGATTACACTGACCCCTGACACAGGCACATGCAATGCAGTGTATATACATTTTGGATGTGTCACTATGGAGGGCTGCAAGTGTCAGATCACATGATGGTGACAACTGGCATGTCTGTGTCATGTCTGCATGATGGCAGATGCAAGTGTGAACACTATGACCTTAGTGCCACATGGTCACATGATTGATATGGGTCACAGACATGTCATGGCAATGGGGATGACATCAGTTAGCATATGTTACATCGTGACCATGGACACTACAATGGTGCGGGCTGGGGACAGACATGGACTGTGCAGGACATGTGAAGTACATTAACAGCATGACTCACATCACAGTTCTGCAAATCCATCAAGACATTCCTATTCCTGGTGGGGTCAGGGAGTGCACATGGTGTCCATGGGAACAGCAGTACTGTTGTGGGAGGCATGCAACCTTGGGCCTCTGTGCCTAGCCTCCACACTGCATGACACTGTACTGGCAGTACTGGATGGATGTTTTTCTGCAACAGTGACATGTTTACCACACAACTTGGCATCCCAGCGTAGTGTTGGGGTCAGGCACACATGATGGCTATGTTCCAATGGGTGTCTACAGCCATACATGTTGTGTCTGTGGTGTGTGGACATCAAATTTATTGCATTGGACTAGACCTCCAACAGTGTCCCACGTGACATGCTGCAGCACAGTGTGTTGTGTCTCTGCAGGGGACACAGGTGTGCCAAGGTGTGCTCCTAAATTAGTGGCATACAGGTAGCAAGGTGGTGGTGTTAAATAGGCCACAATCATGGGACACATTGTGACACATTTGTGCCATCCCCTTTATGGACCCAAGCGCCACGCAACTGTATTCTAACACTAAATGTGGGTTTTGTGTACAGGCCAGGCAATGGCAGGCTGATTAAAAAACATATTTGACTTGCACAATCTGGGGTGGGGTGGGGAGAGAGAGAGAGACTGGATGTCAAGAGATCTCTTACCTGGTACATGACAACCACTAAGGACCATAGAAAGGACAGAAAACAACTGATCTTACTCGAGAGGGTTCCTGCAGTAGGTCTTCATGTATAGGTCTGCATCTCCTGGCATCAGAACTGCACGGCAAACTTGTAGCTAGCAGTCGCCAGCAGGGCCGTGCCCCATCGTCGGGTGATGTGATGTCAGCGTGACTATAAAGGGGCAGTCCCTTGCCCGTCATCCAGTTCTTTCCCGCCATTACCTTATTTATCCCTTTCAAGTACTTGAAGCTCCCAATCATGTCTCTCTCTCTCTCTCTCCCTCCCTCTCTTCCCTGTCTTCCAGAGAGTACATGTTCAGTGCCCTCAACCTTATGTGGATGCCCTTTCTCCCTTCGTGCAGGACTCCTCGCTTGTCCCGATGCCAGATGTCCTGATGACAGTCTCACAACCTGGACCTATTGACCAGCCTTTGCCTTTGGCCCCAGCACTGTATCAGGTCCCGCACCAAGGCCCTTCATTCTTCACAGCTGCCATCCCTCCATAGGATGTCATGATGCCGGACGCCCAGCAATTCTATAATGATGGCGGTCTGACCTTGATTCCTCGTTGCTGGATCTGATGACGAGATGTATTCCAGACTCACTTGTTGCTCCTTTTGTTTGCTTTGGCATCGGTCCTCCCCCACTTCCCTGCTCCTGCCTTGTCCTGTTTTCTATCTCTGTGATGTCCCTCCAAACCCTCTCTCCTACTTGTGTTGTTTCTTATCCTCCACCGCCACTTCTCCGTCCTTGGTAAAGGTGGGGCAACATGAATGTAGGGTGGTCGAGTTAGGTACTAAGATTTAAGGGTTGGCTATTGGTCTGGGTGGGGGTCCAGTGCCAGGAAGAGGGGTCAGAAGGGGGCAAGTGACAGCATTGAAGAGGGTCAACTAGGGGAATGTATTCAGATTAGGAGTATGTGGAGTGGAGAACCATAGTAACTTTCCTGTTCTCTTGCCTTTGAATACCAATCTGATGCACTGGTTTGTTACTTCCATTAAGGCTTCCTTTAGATGCTTACACTGTTCTTCCACCCCTGCTGCCCCATTCTCTCCAGAGCTCTTTTGAGACCTCTCCCATTTCAGCAAAGTCAGCATTTTGAAATCCAAAACCTTTGTCCTAGTATGACTTGAGTTAGTATCTATCCTTATGCTAAACTAAACTATATTGTGATTGTTGGATCCCAGTTGGGGAGTTTTGAGAGAGTAGATTAACCACCATGCTATTAGGGTGCTATAGCACATGTTATCAAAGTGCATGTTTGGACAATTTGACAGTCGAACTGTGATTCTGTGGTGGCACAAATTATGAAGGTGCATGTTGTGCCAATTTGACAGTTGCATGTTATCAAGTTGCATGTGCCAATTTGATGGTCTAAGTGAAAATTTGTGATTGCGCATGTTATCAAGGTGCATGTTGTGCCAATTTTTCAGTCATGGAACATTTGTGATAGCGCATGTTATCAAGGTGCATGTTGTGCCAATTTGTAGTCGCATGGAACATTTGTGATAGCGCATGTTATCAAGGTGCATGTTGTGCCAATTTGATGGTCTAAGTGAACATTCATGATAGCGCATGTTATCAAGGTGCATGTTGCCAATTTGACGGTCAAGTGAACTAGATGCTTCATTTACAGAAGAGGTGCAAAGAAGGAATTCCATTAAAAGGGTCAGTGAATGAACTTAACTGATTGCCCAGGCAACAATGGGACAGTGAACCAAAAGGAATATCACCTATCCCAACCGGGATACTACAGTCACTTGAAAATTGGCCATCTAGGCAGAGAGCACTAGTCTTTCTAATCATCTTTACTAAAAACAAATTTTCTTCTATTTGTTAACTAATTTTATTCCTTTATGTCACTATTAATATTATTATTATAATACTTCAACAGTAATTTTTTCTTATGCATCATTACACTGTAATGTAGTCTGATGCACCAGCAGTATCTATCCACTATCGTTTCTTATCTCATTACTGTATCTTTTCATATTAACCTATTGTTGTTTCTCTTCGCATGCCTGAACAGATGAGGACCTTCACCATCAGATAAGTATTTTCTGCTGTGAACATGTCATATATTAATAATTTATTAAGAACTATGGATCCTTTGTGACTCCATTCCTGTATTTTATTTTTCAGTACTGACGGACATCGTCCTTCAAGATTCCTGCTTCGACTCAACAGTATCTTGGTAAGACACTCTCCACATATTACTTGATTGTGTTTGGTATGGAGGGGTTGCATGGGATATGTGTCCTATAATCCTGATCTTACTTCGAGAGGGCTCTTGCAGTAGGTAGTACAATAATACCCAACAGGGTGGGCGGTATTGTGCTATACCGGACCGTCCCAGGGCTGTAATGACGCCAACGCTGCAGGCGGAGGGCCTTATAGCCCTGGAAGGTCGGTATAGCACAATACCGCCACCCTGGAGGGTATTATTGCGCTTAGAAATGGGCTATCTGTGGCACTTTATATGGGATTAAAAAATTAAAGGCAAAATAAAAAATAGGGTAAGAATTAAGTTTTTTCTTTGTCCTATAAAGTAGTGCCACCCTTTCTGGGCTATTCCATCCCTTTGCCACTCTCCACAGAGCTTTTCTCTTGTTGTCATCTGTGCCAACCCTCACCCCAGCATCAGCTCCTCCAGAACAACACAGTTTATTATAAAGTCCCCGTAGTCTCTTTACATCGCTGTTTAGTGAAAAAAAAACGTTTTCTGCCCTACTTACGAGTCTTTTTCCCACCTCGAACTTGCAACTGTTAGGCGCAGCCCTACATAACTCTGCAATGTAAAGTCACAAAATGGAGACCCAGAGGGATATTGTGGCACAGCATTGTTCTAAATGTTTCAGCCCCCACCACTTTCTCTGGCAGGATGTTCCACTTGTCCACCACCCGTCTCTGTGAAGAAATTCTTCCTCACGCTTTCTCTGAATCATCCTCCTCCAACTTCATCCCATGCCCTCTAGTCCTGGAACATCTTTTCACTTAAAAATAGTGCATTCCTGCACCTTGTTCCTCCCTGTAAGATACTTGTATGTCTCTATCATATCCCTCTCTCCCTCCTCTCCTCCAGGGAGTACATGTTCAGTGCCTTCAACCTGTCCTCATAGGTCTTGTGATGCAATCCATGCACCATCTTTGTTGCCCTCCTCTGAACCTTCTCTACCCTGTCTATGTCCTTACGTAGGTAAGGTCTCCAGAACTGCACAGTGTACTCCAGGTGCGGCCTCACTAGTGTCTTGTATAGTGGAATTATGACCTCCCTTTTCCTGCTGGTGATGCCCTGCCTATGCATCCCAGCATCCCTTTGCTTTACCTGCTGCCTTGTCACACTGTTTCCTGCCTTGAGGTCATCAGAGATGATAACTCCAAGATCCCTTTCCTGCTTGGTGCATGCTATATCCTCACCCCCAACTGATATACTGTGCCAGGGTTTTGTGCCCCATATGCATTATCTTGCACTTCCTTGCATTGAATTTCAACTGCCAAACCCCTGACCATTCTTCACATTTCTGCAGGTCCCTTCAAACAACATGAGGTCTTGCTGTATTGTGACTTCTGCGGTGGTCCACAGCTTGGCTGCCCGGAGAGGAGGGAGTTGGCTTCGTGTGGTGGAGTTCTCGGCGCGGCGCTGTTGCTGGGGTTTGTCTGGACAGTTTCAAACTGAAACTGTCAGATTCTTTACTCCTCACTGAACAGTCGCTCCGGAGATCTCTCCTTCAGCTCGGTTCATTTCTCAGTTCAAACGAGTTAATTTTGGTTCATTTAAACCGGCAAAAGTTCCTAAATTACCGCATTTCGGTTCAAAGCTCTATCTGGTAAACCGTAAGTACAGCTATCTTTTACATTTTAGGCTGTTAGATTTTAAATTTGTTGCAATACGGAAGCCTGAAGTGTGACTCTTAACAGATCTGACTTTCTGCCATAATTCCACAACCCCAGCTGCCCATTTGGAGGCCTGTAAACACAGATGCAGTGTGCTGGAGTGATCTGACAGTTGGGGTGTAGGGGCTCGCTTACGTGCCGACTTTCTCCAGTGTGTTAGATATAGGAAAATCACAGCAATAATCTGCCCAAACCCTGTGACTGGACATGTTGTCCTCCTCACCCCCCTTACAGAACCCGGAAAAGGCAGCAGCAATCCCTGGAAGCCCATATTCTGAAAAAGAAGAAGATGAGTTCAATGTAAAAGGAGCTCAAAACCAAGGCAGGTGTCCACTTCACTGTGCCCATTTTTAAGCACAATAATACCCTCCAGGGTGGACGGTATTGTGTTATACCGACCTTCCAGGGCTATAACGCCTCCGCCCGCGGCATCAGGCCTCATTACACCCCTGGCGGTCTGGTATAGCATAATACCGCCCACCCTGTTGGGTATTATTGCTACATATTCACTCAGTTCCCAGCCAGCGTGAGAAATGTTATGCTATGAAAGTGTTCATCACCACATAGGTTGCACCATCTGGTGCTTCAATGGATGCTGCTGATAAAATCAGTTCATCATTTAAAAGATAATATATAATAATACATATTTTCACTCACTTCTACTTGTACAGTAGTTATTTGTTCATGTAATATACTGTTAGTATTATGACACAATATAAAACAAATGTAATCAGAAGAACTGAGAATTGAATTCACAAACTATAAACAATACTTTGGATGTATATGCTTTATTAATAAGACATAAAATTGGTTGCTTTTATCACTGAATTAAAATGTATGATGTGTTCTTGCAAATGTTTAAGGTCAATTTAATAACACTTATCCTGACTTGATCCCTTAGAGTTTTTCGGCATCATCTTCATTGGGACAGTATCCGAAAATCAGAAGAGAACAATGGTTTATTTTACATTTATCAGTTCACTGACACATAGACACTTTTGGAACGTTTGACTTTTGATGGATATAAGCTGTACTGTGAATTGTTGATCCTAACTTGATATATGTGAAGTTCTTCCTATGTTGTGATACTGCATATTGTATGGTTAATTAAAGTTGCAAGTTCAAAACAAGAAAGGTTTCAATTTGGTGATTTTCTTGACTAGTAAGAAATACTATCTGTTTATAACCAGGTAACATCAGGAGGCATTACAACTCACTGGAGGGTGGTAACATGCAGACTGATGTTATACAGTCATAAACCTATAGTGATATATTGGGGTTGACATTGTACACTAGTGAATGCTTAACTTGATGTTGCACCTGATACGGATGGGATGTTTCTATTATCATATCACTGTGTCTTCCGTATGTGTGAAAATGAGCTTGAGTATTCCGTTAAAGATATTACATGTAACTCTTCGAATATAACTTATTTTTTTGTCTTTCAGGTTGATTCCTTGCAGTATATTGACATAATTCATCAGAACATAGAATATTTTGTGGTACGTTTGAAAATATAAATCAGTGCACAGTGGGGAGTTGGGGAGTAGGGTTTATTGAGCCAAACTGGTATTCATAAGGGCTTCAGTTTTCATATTATTGTTAGAATCACCCCACAGAGATAACTTGCAACAATGATGTGTTTTTTTTGTTTTGTTTTTTTCTCTACACCTGACAGAACAATCATCATGGCAAAAAATGACTGCATTGGATGTTTTGGCCGAGATCCAGATGTGTAGTGAGTCCGATTTCTCCAATCGCATAGTGAAGAGGATGTTGAAGAAAGATTGTACAATCTGGATCTGGTGGAAGTGCGGAATGAGTCTTCTGAAGATGAAGAAGTTACTGATCAAGATTACATGCGGATGTGGAGCAGGAAGATCATGAAGAGACCCCCACAACATCAGTAGGTGCAATGCCCAAGAAGACTCGTGGTAAAAGGGCTCGGTCATCAGCAGAACAAAGCGTTAGAAGAGAAGACGAATGGGAAGAAGTGACAACAACAAGTGACAATGGACACCTATTCACTGCAACTTCAGGTCTCCAAGTACCAGTCCCAGAAAGTCCACTTGGATTGTACAACTGTTTTGCCTGATGGATGAAGATTTGGAGCTTATTGCAAGGGAAACAAATAGATATGCCGATGATTTCTTTCTGGCACATCCAATTGATGATTTGCCACCATTCAAGGGCCAGGGCTTGGAAGATGACTGACAAAGAAGAACTGAAGAGGTTTTTGCATTATACATTGCGATGGGACTGGTAGTGAAGAGCAGTAAAGATGAATACTGGGGATTGGATGAAGTCACCACACACCATTCTGGGGCAGTGTGATGGCAAGGAACCGATTCAACCTGATTTTTTTTTTCTCCACATGGCTGACAACTCGAATCGGAAGCCTAGAGGGATGGAGGATTTGATCAACTTTTCACATTAGAGAGATACATGAGCGATTCCTGAAGAGATCACGAGAAACCTATCTTCCCGACCGGACCTCTCCTGGATGAAGGTATATGTCTGTGGAAGGAAATCTGTTACAGAACATTTAATCCACAAAAACCAGTGAAGCACGGAATCAAGGTGTACACCTTATGTGAATCAAACTTGGGATACATATGCAACTGGCAATTCTATACAGGCAAAGTCGACGAGAACAGAGCAAAGGACATACATACAGAGTTTGTTTTGATCTTGTTAGAGAAGAACTGCAGGGAAAGGCTACAGGATTTACACAGACAGATACTACACTGGACCTCAACTCTACACAGATCTATTTTTATCTGGAGTTGGTGCAACTGGAACTGTTATGCCCAACCGCAAGGGAATGCCTCCCAAAATAAAAAGACATAAAGCTGAAGATGAAAGAAAAGGTTACATTCAGGAAGACACCAATGCTCTGTATGAAGTGGAGAGACAAGAGGGACATATACATGCTGTCAACAACATCAAGTACTGAATTTGTTGATACCGGAAGAAAGGATTGGAAGACTGGGGAGTCGATAAAAACCAAAATGTATACTGGACTACAACAGATACATGGGTGGAGTGGACAAAATGATCAGCTGGCAGGGTATTACAATTTTAACACGTCGATGCAGGAAGGTATGGCAGAAGGAGTTCTTTATTTACTGAATGCCATGTTAATTCAGGGTACATAATGTACAAGAAATTTTCCCCAGAAAGAAAGAAGATGACGACTTGGAATTCCAACGAACTGTAGTTAAAGAACTTGTAACGACCAGCAAAAAATAGATGATCTTCCACAGCATAGCCAAAACGGCAATCGACAAAATTGGATCCATGCCAACGACTGCAAGGAAAGCACTTCCCATCAAAAATACCAAGAACACCAAAGAAGCTGTACCTACCGAAGATGTGGTGTGCACAAAGAAAGGGAAGCGTAAGGAATCGACCTACTGGTGTGCAGATTGCAGCAAGGGCCTGTGTGTAGATAAATGCTTCTCTGAATACCATTCAAAGATGAAATACGGATGCCGGATCACGAATACAAGTAATAGCGACACAGAATAGTAAATCGCTGACAGGCGCAGATTCCTGGTATCAAGATCGAGATGGTGGAAATAGTCAGCATTGCGTGTCCATTGGACACCATGGCATGTTTTATAGTTGCTGTTTCCCAGTGTGGGATGACATGGGGTGTCCTTTGACTCCATGGAATGGTTAATTGGTATAGATTCCCAGTATCGGGACCGAGATGGCGGAGTGATCGAGATGTAGGATAGGTGGGAGATGCTGAGTGCTGCATCCCGGAATGGACTGCACAAGACTTCCTCTATCATAGTCAGCATTGCGTCCATTGGACACCATGGCATGTTTTATAGTTGCTGTTTCCAGTGTGGGAAGCCATGGGTGTCCATTGGACACCATGGAATGGTTAATTGCTGTAGATTCCCGGTATCGAGACTGAGATGGCGGAGTGATCGAGATGTAAGATAGGTGGGAAATACCAAGTGCTGCATCCTGGAATGGACTGCACAAGACATCCTCTATCATAGTCAGCATTGCGTGTCCATTGGACACCATGGCATGTTTTATAGTTGCTGTTTCCAGTGTGGGATGACATGGGGTGTCCTTTGGACTCCATGGAATGGTTAATTGGTATAGATTCTCGCATCGAGACTGAGATGGCGGAGTGATCGAGATATAAGATAGGTGGGAAATACCAAGTGCTGCATCCTGGAATGGACTGCACAAGACTTCCTCTATCATAGTCAGCATTGGGCGTTCCATTGGACACCATGGCATGTTTTATAGTTGCTGTTTCCCAGTGTGGGATGCCATGGGTGTCCTTTGGACACCATGGAATGGTTAATTGCTGTAGATTCCCGTATCGGGACTGAGATGGCGGAGTGATTAGATGTAAGATAGGTGGGAGATGCCGAGTGCTGCATCCCAGAATGGACTGCACAAGACTTCCTCTATCATAGTCAGCATTGCGTGTCCATTGGACACCATGGCATGTTTTATAGTTGCTGTTTCCAGTGTGGGAAGCCATGGGGTGTCCATTGGACACCATGGAATGGTTAATTGGTGTAGATTCCTGATCGAGACTGAGATGGTGGAGTGATCGAGATGTAAGATAGGTGGGAAATACCAAGTGCTGCATCCTGGAATGGACTGCACAAGACTCCTCTATCATAGTCAGCATTGCGTGTCCATTGGACACCATGGCATGTTTATAGTTGCTGTTTCCCAGTGTGGATGACATGGGGTGTCCTTTGGACCCATGGATGGTTAATTGGTATAGATTCCTGGTATTGGGACCGAGATGGCGGAGTGATCGAGATGTGGATAGGTGGGAGATGCTGAGTGCTGCATCCCAGAATGCTGCCCATAAAACAAAAACAATGCAAAATACAGTTTTTCGTATCAAGTTTTTATTCAAGTACAGTTAAATGTGGATTATTTAGAATAATGCATATCATTTCTAAGAATAAGAACTTTATAAACTGCTGCCAATTAGAAATGATTTCCTGTTTCTCTTTAATCAAACTGTGGTTCCAGTTTGTACTAAAAGCACTATACTGTTATATACTGTGCCTAACCTTGTTTTATAGGGGGTCTCCAGGGTTGAACTGGTGGAACCAGCCCTGGTGGAAAGTTCAAACAGTGTGGGGAAGTATACAGAATAGGGGCTACTGTGAAATGTTTGTTGCATATTGTCTATGCTACTAGAAGGGGAAAAGGGGATTACAATGCCCCAGAAAGCTGTATCCAGGTTAGCCTTGTTACTAACAACCCTGTCCTCCAGGTGGAGGCTCCTGTGTCAGTACACATGCCCCTTAACCTGCAACTAGCCATGCAGGCAGGGGTAGTAGCCCTTGAGATAGTGCCACCTAGGGATACACAAGTGTGGATGACATGGAAGGCTGAACAACATGTACTGCTTTATTCATGCTAGGTCATCAAACATGACTACTGCAAAATACTGCTCCTATTTGGTAACCATCAGTTTCTCAAACCACCAATCACATAATGTTTTCATGAGATCTTGTGCCGCAAATGCACAATTTTGCTCTAAGTGCCATTATTAGTAATCACTCTTGAATGTTTTTTATTTCCGAAGATACCAGACACGTTGTCTTTTGCCAGCAAATGTCAGGAATTGAGCACTTACTACCTGCTGCAGATTGGATACACTCGATGCTATAATATGTATGTTTCTTAATCTAGATATGCAGGGTCCAGAGAAGACTGTATGGGATCTGTGGACACCCTTCTGCATTGGGCAGGATTCGGAGTGGTCTCGAACTGGGGACCAGTGTTGACCTTCGATACTCCAGTCAATGTTCGCTGATAGGTGAGAGGGGTATGCTGGGATCAACTGGTGCCAATGTTGCGACAGGAGTACCTGAGGGATCCAAACCAGATGTCATCGTCATCCACCTGGGAGGCAATGATTTAGGTTTGAAGACATCAGGGATGTTGCTTTGAAGATGAAGGAGGACATCGCTTGATCAAGCAATCAATGCCGAAAACCATGATCCTTTGGTCCCACATCATCCAGCCGGCAGTGGAGGAATGTTTCGATATGAAGAAATGGACAGAACAAGGAGAAAGATCAACACAGAGATGGGGGCATTCATGAGAGGATTTCAGCTGGCGTAATAAGCATGGCATCATGTCCTCTCCCAGAACTGTATCGCAGGATGGTGTCCACTTAACGGATCAGGAAGCGATATGTTCTGCAGTGACATCAAGAGGGTTGTAGCTCCAATCCTATAAAGGTATGTGCAATTTATAGATGCAGTGGCGGGGAATGTATATTATATAATCCAATAGACTATAACTTTCTGGTCGCTATTGGTATAATGTCTTTAAATTCTGTGTTTCAGATTGGAGAGTATAGGCTAAAAGTCTTTAAAGCTTAAGAACGATACGGATATACATTCCAATGCCTTATCGATCTGTCATCGGGTCGCTCTTCCATATGACAATCACTGTAATCATATATACAGTGCGTTGTATGAAATATGTCCCTGGCTTCAGAAATACTTTGCAACAGTCAGAATGGGAAATAAATTGGAAATAATAAGTGCATAAGGTAGGTTACTGTGTGATGTCACTAACGGTAAGTTACAGTTTAGCTTTAGGTTTTGAGATGTTGTATTGATGTACAGTATGTATTCATGTTTCAAAATTAATTCAGGGTTTGACCTCATGAAACTGGGTTAACAGTAAAGTTGGTCCAGCTGGGTACCTCTAACAGTGATTCACACTTATACCCATATCTCAGCAAAAGGGTGGTGTACTTTGTTTTTTACCTTTTATTTATTTATTTCTTTTACCTTTGTCATACCAGGAGAGAAACACTGCAATGATGCTAACATTACAACATTTTACATCTTGACTTCCCAAGATACTACTCAACTGATACTTTCTGGGGATTACGGTAAGAGACAAACTAGTTTGTCTAATAGGCTATGGAAACCTCATGTGTTAACATAAATAGCCTTTGTAGATTCCTACTAGTACGCAGCATTGCACTGACAAACAAACTCACCTTCACCGCTCTCATCAGTTGGAATGAATTATAATGTATGGACTAGTTCGAACACTCCAAGATGACTTCATGTGAGGGTGAGCTACATTACTTTGGTTAAATTAAATATCACAGAGTATGTAAAATGTTGATGCAATGGTGTAGTATAGGGTAAGATCAGACAGTTTTTTATCTACAGGTCACAAGCCTGAAGACTCGATATATAGAATTTAGAATAGGAAAGGTTAGGGCTTTTCTCCACAGGTTTTAGAATAGGAAAGGATAGGGTTTTTCTCCATAGGTTTTGGAATAGAGAAAGGATATGTTTTTTTTCACACATGTTTTAGAACAGGGAAAGTATAGGGTTTTTCTCCACAGGTTTTTGAATAGGAAATGGTAGGGTTTTTCTCCACAGGTTTTAGAATAGGGAAAGGATAGGTTTTTCTCTCAGGTTTTTGAATAGGGAAATCTTAGGATTTTTATCCACAAGTTTAAAAATTGGAAAGATAGGTTTTTCTCCACAGGTTTTTGAAAAGGGAAAGGATAGGATTTTTCCACAGGTTTTTGAATAGGGAAAGGATATGATTTTTCTCCACGGGTTTTAGAATAGGAAAGGATAGGATTTTTCTCCAAGGTTTTAGAATATGGAAAGAATAGGTATTTTCTCTCGGCAGATTTTAGATTAGGGAAATGAGAGGGTTTTTTGCCACATATTTCTGGCATTACCATGTCTGATGGAATGCTCTCTTGTGTATGATGATCCATACACTTGAAAAGTTTCGATCAGTGAAATGTGGAACACTGATGGTAAATGCTAATGGTAATAAAAAATAGTAAACTATTTTTGGTTTCTTTCATACTGTATAGTACACTATATAAGATACCATGGTGGTCTAAATACACACCACTTTCGTTAACACCTACTTAATTTGTTGTTCTCACTGTAACTGTGAGATACTGAAGAACTAGGTCCATTTTCTATTAATTTTATAAACTCATGGTGCCGATATCTTGTATTTCCACGCTGTGGGGGAGGGGTGGTGGGGCTCGTGGGTGGGTAGGAGGGGGGACACAGCCACCAGAGCAATGTTGGGGGATTTGTGCAGCATTTACATCCCGCCATCTGATGTGCCACCAGACCACCAGGGCTGAATTTGGGAGGGGAGATTCTACACTACTGCCCGCGATCGGGCTTTTCAGTCCACTGGACCACCAGGGATGATTTCAGGAGGGGGCGTTTACAGAACCACTGCCCGCGATTGGGCTTTTTCGGTCCACTGGACCACCAGGATACGCTCGGGAGCACATTGCTGCCCGCCATCAGGCTGGTGGGGGGATTAAACCATGCCCCAGATTGGGCCAGTGGGGGTGGTGGTGGGATTTCCGCGATCGGGCTGTGGGGGGGCACAGGATTGGTGGCCAGCCACAGGTGGCAGCTGCTGTGTTGCGCCCTGCAATGCAGCAGCTCACCTGTGGGTGGCCCTCAACTTAAGCCTTTTTTTTGGGGCTCAAAGTTGTGCAGGCGCAGGTTGGGGGTTGTGCCTGCACAACTCTGCACAGCCCTGATGAATATCGGGCTGTGCAGTTTATGCATGGTTCCTCCCCCTCCAGTTCAGCATGCATTCATTTGCATTGCGCTGTTGCTCAGCATGTTTTCTGTGGTGCAACTGCCTCCTGCTGAATATGGCAGAATGGAGCAAGTTTGGACTTGCGCAGGCGCAACCCTATTGCGCATGGCGCAACCCTTTTGAATATCTGGCCCCATGTATACTGTTGTGTGCTATTTACACTATTTCCCTTGTCTCCCCCAGATCATAACTGTAAATGAGATTTCTTTGGTCTCTGTATGGTTATCTGGTAAACCAATCTCAATAAATAAATAAATAAGTACATAAATAAATAACTAGGAAGAACCTAGGAAAGTAACTTTAACAGGTACAGTAGAGTACAGTATCTTAACATTTTTGTTGAACTGCTGCTTTAAGTGTTGTCTTTTATTGATATAACAAATGGCGTTCTAGGAAGAACAATGCATGCTGAGTCGTGAAAAGGGGTGGGGCTGGGGCAGAGCTTAGGATATGGTTTTTGCCTCATCCAAAGGTGACAACCCTACTTCAGAAGCATGGTTGTATTTTCAGGAAGAGTTTGTTAAAATTTGTGATTATCATGTTCCGATGCATAAAAGAAGAGTAAGGGTTAAAAATGAAAAGTGGCAGAATGCTACCTTACACAAACTTTAAAGAGAAAGGGATGAAAAGTGGCATAGAGCAAAATTCTAGGTATTGCTGGTGACTGGAACAAATATAGACAGGCTAGAAATAAATACATTAGACAAATTAGGGATACTAAGAAAATATATTTTTTAAAGAATTAGATTGCAATATAACCCAAAATCCAAGACTCTTTAGGAAAACAATGGTGAAACTGATGAGAAGTGCCAAAAAGGAGCAGGTAAAAAGAATTGAAATTGATGGGCAAATGGTTTCCCTAAGTAACACTGTAGTAAATACATAGATACATAGATACATAGACAATGTCGGCAGATAAGGGCCTATGGCCCACCTAGTCTGCCCATTTGAGCTTGTAAGTTCAGTTTGTTTTCCTAGAAGTCTATTTCCCCTTACCCCTGACCTCTAGAATTCCTTTATGTCTATCCCATGCATTCTTAAATCCCGTGATTGTTTCAGCCCCCACCACTTCCTCTGGCAGGGTGTTCCACTTGTCCACCACCCGTTCTGTGAAGAAATTCTTTCTCATGTTTCCTCTGAATCGTCCTCCCTCCAACTTCATCCCATGCCCTCTAGTCCTGGAAACATCTTTTTCGCTTAAAAATAGTGTTTTCCTGCACCCTGTTCCTCCCTGTAAGATACTTGTATGTCTCTATCATATCCCTCTCCCTCCTCTCCTCCAGGGAGTACATGTTCAGTTCCTTCAACCTGTCTTCATAGGATTTGTGATGCAACCCATGCACCATCTTTGTTGCCCTCCTTGAACCTTCTCTACCCTGTCTATGTCCTTACGTGGGTATGGTCTCCAGAACTGTACACTGTACTCCAGTGGGGCCTCACTAGTGTCTTGTATACTGGAATTATGACCTCCCTTTTCCTGCTGGTGATGCCCTGCCTATACATCCCAGCATCCTATTTGCTTTACCTGATGCCTTGTCACACTGTTTCTACCTTGAGGGTCATCAGAGATGACAACCCCAAGATCCCTTTCCTGCTTGGTGCATGCTATATCCTCACCCCCAACTGATATATTGTGCCAGGGTTTTGTGCCCCATATGCATTATCTTGCACTTTTTGCATTGAATTTCAACTGCCAAACCTTGACCATTCTTCAAGTTTCTGCAGGTCCCTTCTCATTCTGTCTACACCCTCTGGTGTGTCTACTCTGTTACAGAGCTTTGTGTCATCAGCGAACAGTGAAATTCTGCCTTCTATATCCTGTGCAATGTCACTGATGAAGATGTTGAATAGGACCGGTCCAGCACTGATCCCTGTGGTACCCCACTGGTCACTCTTCCTCTGTGGAGTGACAGCCATTTACCACCACCCTCTGTGTCCTGCCACCCAGCCAGTTACCTACCCACCACACTACTGTCCTGCCCACACCATATTCCCAGTTTGTGTAATAGTCTTCTATGTGCACAGTGTCAAAGGCCTTGCTGAAGTCCAGATAGGCCATGTCCACTGCCCTCCCTGATCCACCTCCCTAGTCACCCAGTCAAAAATTCAATGAGGTTGGTCTGACATGCCTCCCCTGGTGAAACCATGCTGCCTTGGGTCCTGTAGTCCATTGACAACCAGATGTTCCACCAATCTCTCCTTCAGTAGTGCTTCCATGATCTTTCCCACTACCGGTGGGGCTGACTGGTCTGTAGTTCCCTGCTCTTTGTTCCCACTTTTGTATAAGGGACTACATCTGCTGTCCTCAGTCTTTGGGTACCTCCCTGTTTCCAGTGATTTGCTGAACAGGATAGCCAGAGGTTCAGCCACCACCTCTTAGTTCTTTAATGACCCTGGGGTGCACCCATCTGGCCCCATTGCTTTTGTCAACTCTTATTACTTCCAGTTCCTTCAGGACCCTTTCTCGTAAAGGGACTTGTGTCCATTTCTGCACCATTCTCACCCTTGTACTCCCTTCAGACCCATTACCCCCTCTTCCTTAGTAAAGACTGAGCAGAAATACCTGTTCAATATGTCAGCTTTACTGTTGTCATCCTCCACGCTGCTCCCATCCTCCCCCTTCAGTCTAACTATCCCTTCCTTTGTCCTTCTTTTTTCACTTATGTACCTGTAAAAGGTTTTGTCCCCTTTAACCACTGATTTTGCAATGTGTTCTTCTGTCTGAGCTTTGGCTTCCCTTACTGACTTCCCTGCCTCCCTTTGTTTCTCCTGGTACTTCTCCCTATCCTCTTCTGCCTGTGTCTTTTGTATTGCCTGAATGCAGTCTTTTGGCTTTCACTTTCTTTGCTACCTCTTTGGAAAACCATAATGGTCTCCTCTTTTTTTTCCTCTTGCTAACCTGCTTAATGCATAATTCTGTTGTTCTTATAATCCCATTTTAAATACTGCCCACTGTTCCTCAATCCCTGATTCCTGTCCCATTCCCTTAATGCCTCTTTTCAAGCATCTCCCATTTTCCCAAAGTCTGCCCCCTAAAATCCAGGATACGTGTTTTGTGTGGTTTAGTTCTGCTCTTTCTGTGATTTCAAACCACAATGACTGGTGGTCACTGTTACCCAGGTGCTCCCCACTGTTACCCCCATCACACTGTCCCTGTTTGTGAGCACAAGGTCCAGTATTGCCTTCTGCCGAGTTGGTTCCATGACCAGTTGCTTGAGGAAGGCACCCTGAAGGAGTCCAGGATAAATCTGCTCCTAGTTGATGCTGCTGCTGGGATGCTCCAGTCCACATCTGGTATATTGAAGTCTCCAACCAGTACTACCTCACCCTTGTCAGCCATCCTTTGGATGGCTAGCATCAGCTCCCTATCTGTTTCTTCCTCCTGGGCTGGTGGTCTATAGACCACACCTGTGCGGATGGCTGGCCCCATTTTCCTTTCCAGCTTAACCCACAGTATCTCTCCCCCATTTTGTTCCTCCTGGATCTGTGTGGCCCTTATGTCATTTTTCACATACAGTGCCACTCCTCCTCCCTTCCTGCCTGCTCTGTCTCTTCTGAATATGTTGTAGCCAGGTATGGCCATCTCCCAGTCATGGTTATCATTACACCAGGTTTCAGTGATGGCCACAATGTCCAGGTCTGACTGTACCATGACAGCCTCAGATCTTCCATCTTGTTGCTAAGGCTCCTGGCATTTGCACACATGGCTTTCCATGATTTGACCTCCTAGACTGCTTCACTGTTCTACTCCAGCCCCTTCCTTGGTTGTCATTTATCCCTGGTTCTCCTTGCTGTCTGCCCTTCTGCTGAATTTTGCTCCTTTTCTGCTTATCCACCTTTTGGACACTAATCTCCAACTTTGCACACTGCTTTGCAAAGATAGCCACCCTCTGGTTCACTGGTTCCATTACTAGCTGTGGGGTGTGCAAGTAGGTACCATCCTTGCTGGCCTGCCACCCCTTTGCTAGTTTAAATGCTTGTCAATGTAGCATTTAAACTTATCATTGAGTGCTTGATTCCCTCCAGGATGGATGCAGGCCGTCAGGCTTGAACAAACCTCCATCCCTCCAGATGGGTCCCCAGTCACCAATGAATCCAAACCCTTTCTCACAGCACCAGTTCTTCAACCATGAGTTAAAGTTCCTGGTGCATGCACTCTATGTTTCCCTGCCTCACAGGTAGTACTTGAGAAAGTGACAGAAGTAGCTACTTGCTTGAGACCCTCCCAGTTTCCTAAACTCTTCCTGAACTTCTTTGGCTCCCATTTGCCAAGTCATTAGTACCTAGGTGGATAATGACATCCAGCTCACCCTCCTGTCTTGCCTTCCCAGTGATCCCCAGTATCTTCCTTCCATCCTCCATGCCGTGGCACCTGGTAGGCACCTCACCTCCCTGTCCTCCCCCTCCTGTGTTCCTAGCTGGATCCCTCTTATGATGGAGTCCCCCACCAGGATTTGCTTCCTCCTCCTCTGGGGTCCACTGCTTTCCCCACTGAGGTCACCTCCTTGCCTAACCTCCACATCCTTTCCTTCCACTTCCCTGGGTACCTCTATTTGGTTGTCCTCATTTGCCAGTGTGGCATATGAGTTCTTGAGAGGAATAGGATGCCTTTAACAATTTTTTTTGTAGATGTAGGCACACAAACTCTGGAATCTAATAGTATTGGTAATATGGATGAAACACAGGTGGAAATATCTCAATATCTGAATTGGTCTAAATTATTTAAGTTTTAAAGCATTAAGGTGCATGAAGTTAGGGATGAACTTTTGAAACAGGATGTTAAAAAAAGCCATAGGGCTGGATAACAGACAATCAAAGATGTTGAAATACGCAGCCCCATGCATCGCATACCCAATAACATATATATTTAATTTTTCTTTGTCTACTGGTGAGTTTCCTAAAGGGTAGAAAACATCTAAAATAGTACCAATCTTTAAAGGAGGAGAGCATCATATTATTGATAACTATCAACCTCTTTTCCTCTTACCCATGGTGTCCAAGATGTTTGAGAAAATTATAGCTTCAGAATTCAAAACATTTCTGGAATCAAACTAATGAATGTTCATCAGTCAGGATTTAGATTTGTCCATAGTACAAACACAATATTGACAAACGTAGTAGGGGACCTACAGCAGAGTCTGAACAGGAGAATGTCCATGAATGCTTTATTTATTGATCTATCTAAGGCATTTGATACCTTGTTGCACAACATTCTACTGTCCAGACTCCACGAAATCAGGGTGAGGGAAATGTAGTATGAATGGATTGGAACAAATGTAACAGGTAGAGAACAAGTGGTAGAATTGGGTAAACATAGGTCTAAATCAGTACAAATTAAAACAGGGGTACCACAAGGATCTATTTTAGGTCCCCTTCTATTTAACATATATATCAATAATGTACAGTTTTCAGATCCTGTGATAAACTACCATATTTACGCAGATGACACTGTAATTTATATAGAAGGGAATAAAGTTATTGACATACAAAATCAACTTCAAGATGCCTTTTATCATCTGCAGGCCTTTTTTAAAGAACATAAACTTTGTTGAAATAAAAAAAAAACAGTCAGTGCTGTTCACCCACAAATAAAATAAGATGGACATGTTAAAGATCCAATCCCTGGAAGGTGTCCAGATACAACAAGTTGGTAAGTATAAATACCTTGGAATCACTGTAGATGAAAAATTGAATTGCAAATCCCACTTAGAGGCTCTATTACTAAATGTAGGTAAAAAGTTTGGTATGCTGTATAGATTAAAATATTTCATGTCTACTGGCACAAGAAGCAGGATAGTAAATACCATGGTGCTCCCTGTAATAGACTATGGTGATAGATTTTATGCAGGGGCCTCGGGGGTAGACGAGCTAAATTGGATACTTTATATAACAGGCTAGCTCATTTCATCCTCGTCGCCCTTAGGAGAACTCACCATTGAACACTGTATAAATCCCTGAACTGGATGAACCTTAGAGATACAGTAGAAGAGAGTGGCACCTACCTACATTTATGTTTAATGCACATAAAGGTAAAGTGCCTATATATATCTAGGAATATTTTAAAATTAAGAGAACGAGAGAAAACCTAAGGTCAGCTCAAGGTTTGGAATATATAATTCCAAAATGTAACTTGAACATAGGTAGGTCAGCGGTTTGGTATAGGGGATAATTTTATGGATCTTTATGCCTATCTCTCTGCACTATGCAAATTGCACCATATATATGGCATCAATAAAAATATGGTTTCATGAAAAATCAATGATGCCTTTGCCATGCTGTGGAGAGTGATGGCATAGTGTTCCATTAAATACATTAGGATTTTGCACAATATCTGAATTTGCTAGAGTTTGCAAACTATGGATTTAATTTATCATGTGATTGTATGTATGTACTGTAATTCATCAGCTTGTAATGTTCATTGTATTAATTGTATGTATTGTATGTATTGAAAACTGTATAGGTGATACCTGTTTATGCTATATAGGACCTCCTTGGAAATGAGCCACCTCTCAATGGAATTTTGTACCAGCTATCCTTTTCATATACATTTTATGAATAAAAACTATTACTACTACATACAACTGTGCACTACACAATTCTGTAGGAAATGTGTTCTCTTTTTAATTACTACAGAATAACTGTGTAACACTTTTTCTAACATTTATTAGCTTATTGGAGTATATGAGTAGAGAGCTGTTTATTTATATTATATTGACATAAATACTTTAATGCATCCTTTTACTGTTCAAAACATAGGATAGCAAAGAAAGGCAAGGCAAGGTAATTTTATTCGTAGGGAGCCCAATCCCAGAGGCTCTGGGCACCTGACCGTGATTAAAACAGGACATAATAAAAACACCATAAATAAATAATAAATAATACAATAACAATACTAAGTATAAATTTAACAATTTAAAATAGAATAAAAAGTGGTTCAGAATATCACAGCAGAGACTAGCACAGGATGAGCTCAAAAAACTGGAAAAGCTAGGGCAAAGAGATAGGCCTTCAGCCCATGCTTGAACACCTCCACTGAGGGAGCCTCCTGGACAAAAGGTGGCAACAAATTCCACAGGGTCGGCTCAGAGACACCAAATGCATGATCTCCTGAGGTCTTGAGCTGGACCCTGGGAATGTCCAGGAGGCCCCTTAGAGAGGAGCAGAGGGAGCTAGCAGAGGTCACCGGCATCAGGAGTTCTGATAGGTAACCAGGACCCAGTCCATATAGGGCCTTGAAGGTGAAAAGACCCACCTTGAAAAGGACCCTCCATCTGACCAGCAGCCAATGCAGAGCCCACAGGACTGGTGTCACGTGACTGTACCTCAAAAGGCCCGTTAGCAACTGAGCAGCCCTGTTCTGCACTAGCTGAAGTCTGCAAAGGGTCCCTTCTGTGATACCGAAGTGTAAAGACTTGCAGTAGACCAGTCTGGAGGTCACGGAAGTATACAACAAACACAAGAAAGAAACACAAGAAGCGAGAAACACAGCTCCTTTCCTAAAGTAATCAGTAAAACATGTTAGAACATCTGCTTTACTTGCGTTTTACAATGTATGAGAACACATTACTTCCATGACTTGCAAGCACTGCATCATGGGTATGCAAATAATATGGGTTATGCAATAGCTCTGTCAGTCCCTGATAAATAAACTTCTAACAGTAGCTCACATACCCATGATGCAGTGCTTGCAACTCATGGAAGTAATGTATTCTCATACATGGTAAAAAGTAAGTAAAACAGATGTTCTAACATGTTCCTACTTTCATTGATTACTTCAGGAAAGGGGCTGTGTTACTTTGCTTTCCTGCCTTTTGAACAATAAAAATAAAAAGTATTAAAGTATTTTGGTAATTACAATGTAAATAAACAAAACTATAATCATATACTCCAGGAAGCTGTGTGAGTAGGGATATGGTTTTAGTGGGATAACCCCAATATTTGGTTTGTTGGAAGTAGTCTAGGTCACCTAACTATGGATTAAAAAGGAAATTTAATCCACGGTCACCTGATGGTGTTTTACCAATCAGCAGCTCACCTTCATTCAACCCATGTTATAAGGTGGTATAGCTTACTCTTCCCAGGAATAACCTTCAAATTAACTGGTGTGAAGTTAAAGGTAACAACTGGGCAGACAGGGACACATTTGGCTCCTTTATGTACCCTGCACTTGAAAGCACTTCCTGATTAGCCTGCACTGTAAGCAATAAAGCATAATGAAATGTCAGACAATTGTTTTCAGTCATATGAGAAGAAACTGTTACAAAGTTATTGGAGGATCTTACAGATGCTGCTTGACCCACCATAAAAAAATGAATTTGTAATGGTGAAGACAGGAGGACCAAATCTGGATCTAGAAAACTGAATCCATTTGGTCAAAAACCAAGTAGGTGGTAACCTTATATATTAAGAAAGCTGTGCTCCAGCAAACCAGCAGATGCTGAAAAAATAAGAGGCAAAAAAAAAGACTTGTAATAAAAGGAATTTAGCACTTCAAATGCCAGACAATTCAGAGAGAGTATTTTATTGCTAAAAAGTGCAATACTTACATTGATGTAAGAAAAAAATAATACACATAAATATAAACTTTGCTTCACTTCCCTCAAACCAGCCTCAGCGCTTCGGGGCTATGCCACCTCTTCATCAGGAGGCATGGCCAAGCTGTAACATACTTTGGTTTAAATACCCTCAAAGTGCAAGTGCAAACAATTAAACATAATTAACCAATTGCACTGCTCACCACTTTTTACTGAGGAATGGGTGCAGCACATCCCAGCTCTCCTTAGTGTTGATATGCTCATATATTAAAAAGTAAATTTCTAATAATATGCACACACATCACTGCTGGGGTGCGCTGCCATCGGTTCCCATTCACAAGTGATTGAAACAAATAATTTTTAAAAAGCAAATTTTTACAGTAAGCTATGGTGCCATAGCTTTTAAATGTTGTTTAACTGACCATAACTATAGCAGCATAATACATAGATTGTGTTTTTATTTAATATAATATTATAATGCCATTTTACTTTAAGGAGAATTCACACAATAAATACACCATGTACTGATGTTTATATCATACTTAAAAATGACCTGGAGAGTTCAAATATGAAGCAATGCACAGAGGATAATAATTCCCTATCACACTTCATAACTGTCAAATCAAATGCATACACATTTTTTTTATTATTATTACTAACCTATTTACCGTTTTCTATTTTACAGGATTTTTTTATTATTAAACAAAAATACATTCAAGAAGCCCAAGCTTGATTATATACTATGAATGACATATTAATAGATTTCTTGCGAAAAATGTTTTACCACGTGTATTAACAAAAATATTAATAAAACATGAGGGGGCACAAATCGGCACCTGGGACCCACCCAGGAACATGTAATAACAAAAATAATATTAACAAATACTTTATCATATTTTAAAAATATGCTTTTTTTTACCCAAGTAGGTGGTAACATTACAAGCCATATGTTTATCTGTCAGTAAAACTGCAGAGTCAATCTGTCATAGCCTGTTCTGAAACCAATACAAAATAACTAACTCTACAATAACAAACCTTTTGGGCAAGGAACGGACTGACTCCTTATGTCTCATCAAAACGTGACAGAGATTAATACAAACCCCTACAGTTTTCATAAACAAATATGTGGATGACACTTGTTCTTGCACTTCGTTTCCCTGACAGAAGAAACAGTTGCAGTGGCTGTGCGAGTCTCATAGCAGTCCAGCTGGTAGATGGAGTATTTGATTGACAGCTACCCCCTTGCACGTCATAGCCATGCTATGAGCAGCTCCTTGACAACAGCCATAAAAACTTGGCTGTGAATAAAAATATTAGAAATCATTATGTGAAAGCTCCAAGCTTATGAAAGACACGCAATACCATAAATAACTGGTGTTGCTGTTATTCTCCAACTGAATGAGAATCTTGACAAAATTAAATGTATCATGAAGTCAAAAATAATATAATTTCACATTATCTTGTACACTAAGACTGAATGCAATGTCAATAAGATATGTTTACAGTAGTGATACTCCATGGGTGAGACAGCACAGAACAAGATGAATTTTACTAAAATGTTTAGTGACTTCAGTGTACAATCAGAGATTGACTTCATGTCAGCTAGACTGCTGGAAGCTGTGGGAAGATCCACCATAAAGTGGGCAGCCTACATGTATATATTCAGACTCTGGAATCAATTCATAACATAAAGTGACATTCAAAATTATGCCACTTTATAAAATGACATAGCAAAACAGTCTCTAAATGCCACACATATTACTCCTAACTACATCTTGGTTTGTAATGTAGAAGAATGTGCAATGTCCATTTACTCCACACTTTATGGGACTCATGCAACAGGTGTCATTTGTTAGAGAAGAAATGAGGCTACAGTTAGTGAGAGCCTGGAATAGAATCCAGCAATTCTGCAGACCTTGATGTGAACAATAACATTCTTTTACTGCTCACGGGCACCATGAAATTGAACCTATGTATATGCATAAATGTAAAAAAAAGGAATCTCCCTGGTGCTCCAGAGCAGTAAAATAATTTTGCTTACATAGATACTTAGACGCTGTCAGCAGGTAAGGGCCTATGACCCACCCAGTCTGCAAATTTTAGTTTGTAAATTCCCTTTATGTTTTTCTAGAAGTCTGTTGCCCCTTATCCCCGACCTCCAGAATTCCCTTATGTCCATCCCATGCATTCTTAAATCCTATGATTGTTTCAGCACCCACCACTTCCTCTTGCAGGGTGTTGCACTTGTCCACCACTCTTTCTGTGAAGAAATTCTTCTTCACATTTCCTCTGAATCGCTCTCCCTCCAACTTCATCCCATGCCCTCTAGTCCTGGAACATCTTTTTTGCTGGGAAATAATGTATTCCTGTACTATGTTCCTCCCTGTGAGATACTTGTATGTCTCTATTATATCCTCTCTCTCCCTCCTCTCCTCCAGGGAGCACATGTTCAAGTCCTTCAGCCTGTCCTCATAGGACTTGATATGCAATCACTGTACCATCTTTGTTGCCCTCCTTTGAACCTTCTCTACTCTATGTCCTTATATAGGAAAGGTCTTCAGAACTGTACACTGTACTCCAGGTGAGGCTTCACTAGTGTCTTGTATAGTGGAATGATGACCTCCCTTTTCCTGCTGATGATGCCCCTGCCTATGCATCCCAGTATCCTATTTGCTTTATCTGCTGCCTTATTGCACTGCTTCCCTACCTTGAGGTCATCAGAGATAATAACCTCAAGGTCCCTTTCCTGCTTGGTGGATGCTATATCCTCACCCCCCATGTGATATGTTGTTCCAGGGTTTTTGTGCCCCATATGCATTATCTTGCACTTCTTTGTGTTACATTTCAACTGCCAAACCATTGACCATTCTTCAGGTTTCTGCAGGTCCCTCCTCATTCTGTTTACACCCTCTGGTGTCTCTACTCTGTTACAGAGCTTCATGTAATCAGCAAACAGGGAAATTCTGTCTTCTGGGTCCTGCACAATGTCATTGATCAAGACATTGAATAGGACCCATCCCAGCACTGATCCCTGTGGTACCCCACTGGTCATTCTTCCCTCTGTGGAGTGACAGCCATTTACCACCCCCCTCTGTGTCCTGCCACCCAGTCAATTACCCACCCACTGCACTACTGTTCAGCCCACTCCCATATTCCCCAGTTTGTTTAATATCCTTCTATGTGGCACAGTGCCAAAGGCCTTGCTGAAGTCCAGATAGGCCATGTCCACTGCCTTCCCCTGATCCACCTTTCTTGTCACCCAGTAAAAAAATTCAATGAGGGTGGTCTGGCATGACTTCCCCCCAGTGAAACCATGCTGCTTTGTGTCCTGTAGTCCGTTGGTAACCAAATGTTCCACCAATCTCTCCTTCAGTAGTGCTCCCATGATCTTTCCCACTAAATAGGATTGCCAGAGGTTCAGCCACCACCTCTCTTTGTTCCTGTAGGACCCTAAGATGCACGCCATCTGGCCCCATTGCTTTTTTGAATCTTATTCCTTCCAGTTCCTTTAGGACCCTTTCCCGTGTAAAGGAACTTATGTCCATTTTTGTCCTGTTCCCACCTCTTGTATTCCCTTCAGGCCCATTTACCTCCTCTTCCTCAGTAAAGACTGAGCAGAAATATCTGTTCAGTATGTCAGCTTTACTGTTGTCATCCTCCACGCGGCCCCGGTCCTCCCTCTTCAACCTCACTATCCCTCCCTTTGCTCTTCTTTTTTCACTTATATACCTGTAAAAGGTTTTGTTCCCTCTACCCACTGATTTTGCAATGTGCTGTTCTGTCTGAGCTCTGGCTTCCCTTAGTGACCTCCCCTTTCTTCTCCTGGTACTTTTGCCTATCCCCTTCTGCCTGCATCTTTTTGTATTGCCTGAATGCAGTCTTTTTGGCTTTCACTTTCTGTGCTACCTCCTTGGAAAACCATAACGGCCTCCTCTTCCTTTTCCCCTTGCTAACCTGCTTAATGCATAATTCTGTTGCTCTTGTAATCCCTGTTTTAAATATTGCCCACTGTTCCTCCACCCCTGACTTCCTCCCCATTCCCATTAGTGTCTCTTTCAAGCATCTACCCATTTTCCCAAAGTTTGCCCTCTAAAATCCAGGATACATGTTTTTTTGTGTGGTTTAGTTCTGCTCCTTCTGTGATTTCAAACCACAGTGGTCACTGTTCCCTAGGTGTAACCTTTATTACACTGTCCCTGTTTGTAAGCATGAGGTCCATTATTGCCTTCTGCTGAGTTGGTTCCATGACCAGTTGCTTAAGGACAGCATCTTGAAGGGAGTCCAGGATAAACCTGCTCCTGGTTGATGCTGCTGCTGGGAAGCTCCAGTCTATCTCTGGAATATTGAAGTCTCCAATCAGCACCACCTCCCCCTTGTCTGCCATCCTTTGGATGGCTAGCATTAACTCCCTATCTGTCTCTTCCTCCTGGGCTGGTGTTCTGCAGACCACCCCTGTGTGGAGGCTGACCCCATTTTCCTTTCCAGCTTAACCCACACTATCTATCCCCCATTTTGTTCCTCCTGGATCTCTGTAGCCTTTATGCCATCTTTCACATAAAGTACCACTCCTCCTCCTCCCTTCTTGCCTGCCCTGTCTCTTCTGAATATGTTCTAGCCAGGTATGGCCATCTCCCAGTCATGGTTAGCATTATACCAGGTCTCTGTGATGGCCACAATGTCCAGGTCTGACTGCACCATAGCAACCTCCAGATCCTCCATCTTGTTGCTAAGGCTCCTGGCATTGGTGGTACCCATGGCTTTTCATGATGCGAACTCCCTGGACTGTTTAGCTGTTCTTCTCCAGCCCCCTCCCTGGTTGTCCTTTATCCCTGGTTCTCCCTGCTGTCTGCCTTCTGTTGAATTTTGCCCCCTTTCTGCCTGTCCACCCCTTGGGTGCTTATCTCCATCTTTTGCACACTGCTTTGTAGACATATCCCCTCCTCCTGTTCACTGGTTCCACTGCTAGCTGTGGGTGGTGGGCAATTAGGTACCCTCCTTGCTGGACTGCAACACCCCTTGGCTAGTTTAAATGCTTGTTCATGTAGCATTTAAACTTATCATTGAGTGCTTGGATTCCCCTCCAGGATGGATGTAGACCATCAGGCTTGAAAAAGCCCCCATTCCTCCAGGTGATTCCCCAGTCACCAATGAATCCAAACCCTTCCTCGCAGCACCAGTTCTTCAACCATGAGTTAAAGTTCCTGGTGCATGTTCCCCTATGCTCACCCATGCCTTTCACAGGTAGTACTTCTGAGAAGGTGACAGAAGTAGCTACTTGCTTTAGACCCCTCCCCAATTTCCTAAACTCTTCCTGAACTTCCTTAGGCTCCCTGTTTGCCAGGTCATTAGTACCTAGGTGGATAATGACATCCAGTTTACTCTCCTGTCCTGCCTTCCCAGAGAGCCCCAGGATCTTCCTCCCATCTCTCCATGCCATGGCACCTGGTAGGCACCTTAACTCCCTGTCCTCCCCCACCTGTGTTCCTAGCTGTATCCCTCTTATGATAGAGTCCCCCACCAGGATTTTCTTTCTCCTCCTCTGGGATTGAGTGCTCTCCCCACTGAGGTCACCTCCTTGGCTGACCTCCAAATCCTTCCCTTCCACTTCTCTGGGTACCTCTGTTTGGTTGTCCCAATTTTCCAGTGCAGCATATGAGTTCTGGAGTGGAATAGGATTGGGATGTGCCTCTGCCTGACCACCCTAACCCTCCCCAAGCCCACTGTTATCCAAGTGCTCCTCATTCTTGGCATCCTTTGAGGCAGTGGTGTTGGACTGGGTGGTCTCTGGATAGGGGCAAAGGTACTCTTGACCCAGTTTACGTCCACTCCGAGCCTGGCTAACTCATCCTGCAGTCCAGAAAGATGCCTGAAGATAAAGCAGCTCCTTAGCATCCAGAAGGTCTGCCTGAATATGGCTGCTCCACATCCACTGCATTGCACCACTTAAGACATTATACTGCACTTATACTGCCACTACAGTGGTTGTCTGTTACTGAAGCTCTTCTTGTAGTTCCCACTTTATTAATTTACTGTCCTGAAAACCATGCCACCAATTCTCAAATACCTTTTTTTAAGGTAGGAAAACAACAACAACAAAAATTAGTCAAAACACTTGCGCCAAGGGCAGGCTTCCTCCCCCTTATGCCCATCCTTCTCCACAACCCTGCTATTCCCTGTACTTGGCTCCTGTCAATCATATATAATTGGGCATATAATTAATAGTGGGGATCAGTAGAGGTAGGGTAGGAGAAAATTTGCAGCAAGCAAAGAAAAACAGCACCTCTGGAAGCACAGCAAACTAGGTTTCAAATTTTCAACTGTCCCAAACAATTCTAAGTAAAGACAGCAAAGAAATAACAGTACCACTAAAAGCCCACAAATTTAGGTTTAAAACAAAAACAGCAAGTAAAGACAGCAAAGGAAAACAGCACCTGTTATATCAAGGTCTCCAGAATTGATGTTTATTTTTTCAGGCTCTTACTAACTCTACTTTCAGATCTTCCCTAACAAATAATATGTTTTGCAAGTGTCCCATAACGTATGGTGTAAATGGACTTTGCACATTCTTCTATACTGCAAATCTATATGTTGTTAGAAGTAATATTTGTGGCATTTAGAGACTGCATTGCTAAGTCATTTTATAACATGGCATAATTTTGAATGTCAATTTATGTGATGAATTGATTCCAGAGCCTGACTATATACATTTAGGCTGCCCACTTTCTGGTGGATCTTCCCACAGCTTCGAGCAGTCTAGCTGACACAGGTCAGTGGCTGGCTGGGCTGGACTTTGATCAGCAGGCAGCAGCTCTGAGTCTCCGGGGTCTCATCTCTCTCCTCTGAGTCTGCGCCGGGCTGGCTGCCTCACATAAATTGTTTTTTAATAAAATGTCTTTGTTCTTTTGTGAGTCAGCCTGCTGTTGTGTGTGGGGACTGCAGACTGTGGTGAGGTCAGGTGTCAGTCAAATCTTGAGCTGAGCTGGTGAGTCTTCACTCTCCTGATGACTTGATGACTGAGTGAGATGATGCCTGGCATGGCCACGTGTGGTGTGGTGTGTTGGCAGTGTGGTCAGAGACCAGTCAGTCAATTCTGACTGCAGCACAGTCTGTTGAGCAACTCCTTCCTAAGCTGCATGTTGTTCCATACTCTCTTCCAGTCCCTGTTCATCTTCCCGAGGCTCCCTGGTGGGGGTTATACAACTTAGCCTGCTACATTGATTTTGATTTAAATAAATCATTTATTTAATTTAAAAAAGTCTAGGCTGCTGCTTAATGTTCAGGCTGAGCAGCTGCTGACCTGAGAGTAAGCTGTCAAATAAAGCAGTGCAAGGTGTGCAGTTGCCAGTTGGGTAGTTAGTCTGAGCTGAACAGTAGGAAATAAGTCAAAGAAGACTGTTCAGCTGGCAGCTCTTACCATGCATGCAGTGAGCAGCTTTGCCCAGTGTGTCTGCAGTGATAAAAAAAATTAAGACACAATGAGCTTGCCTGGAAGAGCAGCAGACCTGACAATAAATGGCCCATGCATACAGTTTAACTGCCACTGAGATTGAGAAATAAAAGAAGGCAGAGCACAGACCTAGCACTTTGTTGTAGGGTCTACTCCTCCCTCCCTCCCTAATGCCTCTCTGCTATACCTGTACTTCTTCTAAAATAAAAAATGTAGTGAATCAGTTTTAATTAAAATTCAATTCTCACGCCCACCCCTAGAAACCAACATCTGTTCTGGGATTACTGTGGTGCCAGGCAGCAGGCTTGATGGAATGACTGACTGTGCAGCAGTCTCTCTCATTACAGTCTGCTCTCGGACACATTTTGATTTTATGTATTTTATTTCATTGATTGAATATGAAAACCACATAAATGAAGAATGATCATGATGGTGGTGTCACCCTGTCTGTTTAAAAAGAAAGGCAAACTGCATGGGATGGCCTGGCCTGCATATCTGGCTGCTGAAATTCAGAGTCTGACAGTGGGTTACTGGGCTCGACTTGCCTGAACTGAGTGAAGGTGGGATTGCAGCTGCTAGTCTGATTGTGCAGTCTCTTGGCACTGTCCGTGTGTGCCTGTCAGTGATGATCAGCCTCACTTGGCATTTTAATCAGCCTGAATAAACAGTCAATTAATTTAATGTATTCTTTATTCATCAATCACTGCCATTTAATTTAAGTAAAAAAAAAAAACTTGATGTTTCTCAAATAAATAATTCACCCATTATAATTGGCTTGTTTTGTCCCCCTGCCTCACCCCATGCCTTTTCAATTGATTCTCTTGTGTTGTGTCTAATGATAAATTACCCCCTCCTTCTCTGCCCATCCCAGAGAGTGTGTGATATAATACATTCTACTGTGACTAATTTCCCCCTTCATCCTATCCCATTCTGAACTTATTCCCAGGTGTCTAGTGCTCCCTTCCTTACCACCCGCTGATTGAAATACTGTTTCTTTTTTGTCACAAGTTGCACCCCATTCTTACGGCTACCTTGTACATTCCTATCCCTTCCAGTCAGTCCCCTGACTTCCATTGACAAGTCCAACTTCTCCAGATGTGGTGACCAGCACAGAAAAACACAAACAAATACAGTTCTGCTTGTCTTATGACAAATGATAGTGTAATCCTTTATCATGTAATGTGCTTTATGAAATACCAGGTAATTACTTGGTTTACTTGGTTGATAAGGACAAAAGAAGGCTACTGCCCATCGAGATTGTCCCCCACCACCATCGTGGGAAAAGTTATAACTGAGAATAATACGACTTCATCCAGATGTCCAGACCTTTTTAAAATAAATGGTTCGAGCTACATTTGACCAGATATTGAAGAAGCTTGTTCCAAATTCTGGGAGTTCTCACCGTAAAGTAATTAAGCCTTTTGTTCCTTTTAGATTTATCCACATCAATTTGTTTATTATGGAGATGAGAGGATATCCTTCTACTTGAATATTTTAATCCACATTGTTGCATTAGATCCTGAGAGTTGTGGATTTTATGTAAAAGAAGTAGATCACCTTTTGTACGTCTAAATTCAAGTGAATGTAATCCCGTTTTTTGCAATCTGTTCCTATAGTCCATCTTAGACAAATATGGAACTATTTTAGTCACTCTCATCTGAATTTTTTCAAGTGTATTAATATCTTGCCTTAAGTATGGACTCCAAAACTGAGAACCATAATCAGAATATGGTCTTACATAGGATCTGTATAAGGAATAATACATTCCCACGGCCCTAGTCACGAAGGATCTTTTTATTCTGGTAAGTATCGCATTACATATATTAGCTACCCATACACAGTGATCTGTTGAAGATAGTTTATTATTAACTAATATTCCCAGATCATGCTCTACTATTGATACCTTAAGAGGAGAATTATTTAAGTAATATGTCTGATTAGGATTGTTCCTTCCAAAATGCAATACATGACATTTGTCTGGGTTGAGTAACATCCTATTTGCATCTGCCCATTTTTCAATAACTTTTAAGTTATTTGTAATGGATTCCCGATCTAGAAATGAAGATACAGGCCCTCCCAATTTGGTATCATCAGCAAATTTGGAGAGGAGATTGTCAGAGTTAACCTGTAAATCACTTATAAAAATATTGAATAGAGTAGGTCCAAGAACTGAACCCTGAGGAACCCCACTAGTCACCTTGTGAACTTCCGAAAGAACACCATTTATTCTGACACACTGCTCTCTGTTAAATAACCATCCAGAAACCCACTTAATTATATACTTAGAAAATCCAAGTTCAACCATTTTATCAAGCAGAAAGTTGTGAGGAACCATGTCAAAAGCTTTGTTATAGTCAAGGAGTACCACATCCATAGGGATTCCATTATCAAGTCCCATACTTACATAGTTATAAAAAGCTACCAAATTTGTGGTACAAGAATACTCGTCTAAAGCCATGCTGAGTCCCATCGTTCAAGTTTTTTATAGTTGTTTCATTTTCTAATAATGTTTTGACAATTTTCTCCATTAATTTACTGATAACGGAGGTTAAACTTATTGGACGATAATTCTCAGGCTGTGAATGATTACCCTTCTTAAATATTGGTATAACTGTAGCTTTTGCCTCAATCATGAGGGATAACCCTTCACCTAAAGATTTATTAAAAATAAGGGTCAAAGGTTTGTTATAGCTTCTGCTGTTTCTATTAAAAAAGTGGAATTAACATTATCCGGTCCTGGACTAATATTTCTTTTGAGGGAATGAATTGCCTCAAGGGTATCATTTTCAGTAATGATATAGATAGGTGAGTTTTTATCTATTTGTGTAAGAAGATTGGGAACAGCTTTTTTTGTAAATACAGAACAAAACTGATTATTGAATGTATTAGCAATATCTCTATCAGTAGAAATAGTAGTGTTGTTTACACATAAAGGACCCATATATCTGCCATTCATTTTTTTATTATTAAGGTAGGAAAATAATGATTTATAACCATCTTTAGAGTGTGCCAAGTGAAACTCCAAGTTTTTTTTAGATTGTAAAATAGCCTGTTTCAACAGTTTTACAATTTTCCTATATTTATTAAGCAATTATTCTTTTATATTTCCCTCACTTTTTTTGACACGAGAAAAGATCTTTTGTTTATTTTTGATTACATTTTTAATAGTTTTATTAAACCATAAAGGGATTTCCCCATTTTTATTATATTTTTTTTATAATTGGAACAAATAAATCCTCCAAATGGTAGATTAAAGATTTCAAATAGTTCCATGATTCCTTAAGGGATAGCGGGGATAAAATTTCTTCCCAGGAAATAGAATTTAAATGGTCATTAATATTTTTAAAGTTAGCTTTACTATAATTTTTAAATTTGGTATGATTCAATTTTTGATGTAAAAATAATAGTGAAAAGGAAATTGAGTTATGGTCACTAGTACCCAGAGGGACACCAACTTGAATATCAGATATTGAACTCCCTATATTAGTAATAACTAAATCCAATATATTCTCTCCGCGTGTGGGTTCACTTATAAGTTGTTCAAGGCCCAAATCCACTATAAGAGTGATTAGGTCTTTTTCTGCTAGAGAGCCACCAGTTAGGGAAGTCCAGATAATAGAGGGCATATTAAAGTCATCCAATACAATAATATTACCTTTAGAGGCCATATCAGAAATTTCTTTATGTAAACTTAGAGTGTAGTCCAAGTTAGATGAAGGGGGCCTATAGCAGGTACCAACCAAAAGTTGGAGTTGTCCTTTAAACTGAATATTAACCCATAGGGATTCTGTATCACTAACAAGGGACAACTGAAATGAAGTTATATCTTCACTAACAAAGAGGCATACCCCTCCCCCAGTCTGACCTTGTTGATCTTTGTGAAATAACTTGTATCCAGGGAGATTTGGAATCCACATAATATCCGGATCCCACCAGGTTTCAGTAATAGAAATAATTCCATAATTTGCTAGTAGACACTTAGCTTCTAATTCAGCCATTTTAAGTGAATTTAAGGATCTAGCATTGAGAGAAAGAAGCTTACACACGGACGGATCACTATTAACCCTTTTTAGAGAATAGGACGAATTCCCATTCTCCCCCCCAGTGTGTTATTGTGTGTTATTATGAAAATGTGGTCATACAATGTGCATTTATGAAATACATGCACTAAGCAAATTATTTCATCATGATAAAGGATTTGGATGGTAGCCAGCCTAGAAGGTGAGCAGAGGACTGTGCTGTGTTAGTGGCTATCTGGGGGAAGGGTGCAGGACTTGCCAATGGAAACCAGGGGACTGTAGTTGTGATATAGGGATTGGGGAGGTGAGGGTGAGGGACAATATGAGACTAGGCTCATACATTGATCAGGAATGGGTGGGTGAAGGAGCAGAGCGGGGTGGCTATTAGATACTAATGAATCATTTTGAAAATGGAATGGGATGACAAAGGGGGCAACATAAGACCAGTGACCATTTTCCTATTTTTTTATGAAAAAGAAAGAAATACACAGCAAACATGGGGTACAGCATAACTTTATTGTGGGCAGTATTGCTAGTTGATTGTCCTTAGTTGAGAGTACTATGTAAGGGAAAAGAGGAAACAAACTGTTTATCCAGGAGAGGCACACTAGCCAAAGCTTGTTTCCAGGTGCAACCTGGAGCACAAGGAAGTTAAAGCAGCAGTACTACCTATGAGGAAGTGATTATCAAAATTCTTTTTTTGGCTGTAAGCATGCAGCCATAGATGAGGTTTTCATATTTGTAAATATTTTCAGAGTGATAGTACATTGCCAATGAGAAAGATAACCATGGAAATGCTCAGCAGAGCACAGGGAATAAATACATTGCACTGCTGCTTTAAATGACTTGGTCAGGGTCACATTGTATGCAAGTGGGGGAAGTGCGATTCACACCCTGATCTCCAGGTTTGCAGCTCAGAGCCTTAAACCACTGAGCTATGCTGCATCCTAAAACAGTATTCAATCAGCTGGTGCTGATTTTTATTACAGACCATAACTTTACTTTCTCAATGATGTTTTATTTGAAAAGAAAAATCAACTCAATTGAAGAAGACAAAGAAATAGAAATTAAAACATGGGTTCCTAAAATACTGTCTTCTGATTCATCCAAACAGGTCACCTGACTATTGATTAATCCCTGATACATGCACAGTTGCATGTTCACAGGGCTTTATTTTACTATTTCTTTAGGTGAACCTCTAACATAACATTACCCATGGTATAAGAGGATTAAAACCCACAACAGGGTATGGGTTTACTAAGCATTAATTCATGCCTGGGTAGTACATGGATTAATGCTCAGTAAACCTATACCCTGTCATTGGTTAATCCCTTTGATGAATATTCTTATTTTCTGGCTTATTCTATAATCCTCCAGCCCTGAGCGGGGGGTCCTGTATATGGTCTTAAGGTGTCATCGTGGCTAAGTTGGTAGCACATCTGCCTCTGGACCAAAAGGTCATAGGCTCTTGTCCCACACTGGGATTAGACTCATACCTAAATGCTGGCACATGAATGCAGTATTAGTGGGGTGCTGTACTGTTCTGGTGTGCCGTCCTTCCGATGAGACGTTAAAGCGAGGATCCTTCTATCCATCCTGGTACTGTCCTTGTGGGTGTCCAGGTGGAATTAAAAGAATCCAAGACATTCTTCACAAAGATTAGGGGACATTCCCAGTGTCCTGGCCGATATTCCCCTTCCCATAAATCACTTAACTTCATTGTGAGCTCAGGTTGTATCTGGAAACAAGCTTCGGCTTAGTTTCAAGTTTTCAAATTTAGTTTATTTTTGTTCAGCCTAAGCTTTTACAAAATCTAGAAATCTAAAACAAATTAATGCATCACATAAATACAATTTCCATAAAGTAGGATAAAATATAACAGTTGTGTAGATTCCACAATAACATAATTTCATTTAGGACATATCAGTGACAATCTTTGTTTCTAAAATCTTAAGATTATAGTAAATATATCTATAGATATCATACAAATTTTCACAAGCATACTGTATATGCCCATATTTCATATGACAGCATCATAAATGAAGATTAGATACAAATTTTACCAGTTTCTCCAATACAACCTCATTTGTATTATTAAGGAGAAATGATACCAACTGGTCAGGAGGGAGGGCAGTGCACACCAGAATATCCCCTAGGCACTTCCTTCTAATGGAATTGTAAAAAGGGCATAACAGTAATACATGTTTCAGATCATCCTCCATTTGGGTCCCACATGGGCAGAAGGGAGAATCTACTTTTCCTCTTCCCTGTCTATGATAGATGTAATTTGCCTTATATAACTCCATCTTAAATCTTACTATTAAATGTTTGGAGTGAGGGTTGGTTAATTTAATAAGATAAGGATCCAGACCAGTTTTTTGCTTTATTATTTTATACCATCTGTAGTTCTTCAAGGTAGTTATCTTGTCATTGTCCTGAGCTTTGGCTAGATCTCTAACTCTGGATTTAACCAAGGCTGTAATTTCTTCTAATGGCTTGTGATAAATATCTGTTATAACATGGCTTAACCCATTGGGGTAAAGTTTATTTCTAATAAATTGAATAGTAGGTGCTATGAAATTCATAGAGACATAATATATCTCTTCTTCTAAACACCATCCTGGAATTCTTCATCTGCCTGGATTGGTGGTAGTTCAGGTGGATGTTAAAGATGCCATGGCACTTATCGAAAAGAGTAGGGGAATTTCCCCAGTGTCCTGGCCAAATTTCCCTCATTCACTAAAAATACCATCAACAACTTAATCTGATTCAAGGTCAGTTGGCATTCATCTGAATCCCCCTTCCCTGGGTCGTGCCTGAAAACAGGCAGGATTTGTCTAGTGCACTTACCCGGTCAAAAAAAATGAAATAAAAAATTAAAATAAATTATTTGTTCTGGCAACTGTATTAGCGTTAACAAGAAAATAATTTGTTTTTCTAAAATTAAAGTTCCCAAAGGGAATTGTTCCAACTCTGAGCATAAAATTTCTTTTGGTCCTGATCGAGGGAGCAGTAATATGTGATGACAAAGTTTATTAATCACTCATTCAATGGCATCTGACTTTTGGCAGCATAGACTATGCTTGTATTAATTTTTGCCTTTATTACCTTCAGTATACCTTGTATAGAGGTTCTTCCCAGCATTGAATTGAATTGTCTGAAGGCATTAGCTGCTATTTTAGTTTTAGATTTAATATATTCAATATGTTCCTTCCAAGTTGTAGTTTGAGAAAAACATACCCCAAAATAGTTATACGTCTTAACTATTTCTATTCTATTTTGACTCATGAAAACCTTAGGTAGAGTCCTTGCTTTATTTCCAAAGATCACAACCTTAGTTAAATTTTCATTAATTGGAAAACAATCCCTGTTACATAGTTTGGAAAATGCATCCATTTTTCCTCTACAGACCCAACAGAGAGGTTGAAAACAGGACTATGTCATCAGCATAGGCCAAGAGTGATATTTGATCTTTGCCTATTCTGGGGTAGTGATAATTAAGCAATAATGCCTGACAGGATGTGTGTCCTGCTGGGATAACGTCATACCTCAGGTGGTTGGACATGAGGCCGCAGGTCAAGTGCATCCAATAATTGAGGCATGACATTATCCCAAACGACACACACCTTGGAGGGCATTATTGCTATTATATAATGGCTCGTTGTTATACAGAATAAAAAAAAATCATTTTAAAGATGTTTTTGTGTGGAAAAATATTTTTGTTTTTTAAAAGAAGATGAAACAATCAAGCACATCATCAAGCACATCAAGCAGCATATAATAAAAGCAAAAGTTCATCTACAGGTTCACAGTGAGGCTGAGACTAGACCCGTGATGTTGTACTGGGATAACATCACGGGTCCAGCCCAAGACTGACCAATCAGAGACCAGGAATTTTTCTTGCCATTGTATAATCTGAATTTTCCAAGCCCTGCAATATAGAATTTATGTATATATTAAATAGGGTTGGGGCAAGAATACACCCCTGCCTGACACCAACATTTGTACTAATGGGAGATGTCAAAGATCCCGATAGATTATATTGTACTTGCATCCAGGTGTCAGCGTGCAATCTAATTGATATGTCAAGCAAGGATCCATCTATATTTAAGTGTTTCAATTTGTTCCAAAGCAGATTCCTGCTGATTTTATCAAAGGCTGCTGTTAGATCCACGAAGCAACAGTAAAGTTTTCTGTGCTTCACTGTCACATATTTCCAGACTAAATGTCTCAGGGCATAGCAGTGTTGCACCATGGATATTCCTGCCTGGAATCCATTTTGATATTCACTAAAGATCAAGTTCTTATCAATCCAATTCTGCTATTTTTCCAATAAAATTTTACAGAATAATTTCTGTGAAATATCTATTAAACCAATTGGTCTGTACATCTTTGGATTTAATGAGTCTCCCTTTTCAGAATTGGATATACAATACTACTGAGCCAACTCAATGATATGTGTTGCCCTCGTAGTATTGCATTGTGATATTTTTCCAGTAGAGGTATCCACCAATATATAAAAGTTTTATAAATTTCCCTGATTATGCTATCAGGGCCTGGAGCCTTGTTTAGTTTTAATGACAATATTGCTTGATGGATCTCATCACTATTCATAGTCAAGGAGTCAACCAAAGTTTCTGTGGATACATTATTATGATTTGTTGCCTCCAATCTTTCTTTTTCTGAGAAAAATAGTGTCTCAAGATACTTTTCCCATATTGTGGGAGTAATGTGAGCACAAATTTTGTTGTGGTGTTGACCATAACCTCCACTCACCAGACTCCAAAAGGTCTTTATATATTTCTCCACTATAGTGTTTCTTAGCTTATCCCTTTGTAATCTGTAATATTTATTTCTCTCTCGCTCCAGAAGTTTATTGTATTCCTTCCTAGCTTGATTTAATGCTTTTATTTTCTTTTTAATTTTGTTCTCCCTAACTTTGCTTATTTTTTTAATTTAAAACAGTTTTTTCTTTTCTGCAGTATTTATTAAACCAAGTACAAGGTTTAAACACCCTTGTAGAAACAGTTTTTCAAAGAGGTTTAATATAATTTGTCAACCTTTCCCAGTTTTCCACAATATCATTCAAGTTATCATTCACTAATATTTCATTTCTCAATTCAGCTGGAGGCCCTTGTAAAAATATCTCATTAAAAGTTTGAATATAATGAGTATGCCATCTAATTCTCTTATGATTAATAATTTCCATGGAAGGATAATTTCTTTTTCTTCTTCTCATATTAGGGATTTCTGCTGCAAATTTTATGCTAACTGGAAGATGTGCTGATTCTGGTCGAGCCAATATCTTCATGTCCTATAACATTTTTCCTCCTTCCATGTTTACCCAAAGAAGGTATATTGTTGAATATCCTTTGGGTCCCACAAATATATAACCACCTGTACTATCATTTTTAGTTCTACCATTTATAATAATAATTTTTTTCTCTCCAAAGTAAGTATTTACCCATCTACCTCTTCGGTTTTGGATCTTATCCTCCAGTTTTCTATATAAAGTTAACCCTGGGTTTATCTCTACTCCTTTCATCAATAAATCCATATAAAGATCATCCTCTAAATCCTTTAATCCAATACGGGCACTTAAATCGCCCATGATAAAAACTGGAAAATGACCAGATTTTTCCAGGATGAAGTTCATATCTTGTAGAAATTTACACCAAGGGTCTTTCTAATTTTTTGTTTTTGGGGGAATATAAGCATTACAGAGTATCAATGTAAAAAAGGGTTTACAGAATTTAACTGCCAATATCAGGTTCCCCCTGGACTCAAGTTTGGAAACTGCTAAGTCCAGGGAGGTCCTGACAAAAATTGCCAACCCAGACTTGGGCCTGCCAAGCTTCTTATCTTTAACAGCCGGTATACCTACTGTGGAGAAACCAGGAATAATATTGTTTTCTGGTGTCATACTCCATGTTTCTTGTAAGCACAGTATGTCAAAGGACTCCAAAAAGGAACATGTATCACTGTCAGCAAGTTTTGAAGTAAGTCCCTTAATATTCCATGACAGTATTTTAAGCACTTGTCCTGCTTGTATGTGCTGTATTGTATGTCATGTTTGTTTCTTCCCAGGGATATCTGTCCTTAAATTCTCATTTCAAGGGGTCCCTGGGATATATCCAAAATAAAAATTCCTAGGTGTAGTCACCACTATGCCCAGGTCGCCAGTGTCTCTGTCTTTTTCATAATAACACATACTAATCTTGCTGAAGTAAAGAACAAACCCATTTGTGAAGTGTCAATTTCTTCTTTCCATACCTTAATATTTGGAATAGATTGTGTTGTTAATTCTACATCAAGGGAGAGAGTCAAAATGGAGATTAATTCTCTTCTGATAATATTTCGATCTCTTTCTCCCTTTATATTCCATCCAAAGATTGTAACTGTCTTTTCAGATTATTCTATATTTTGGTTTTGTTCATAGTTGTTGATTATTTTTATCAAGGCTTCTATTGTTTGGTCCCTGTTCTTAAATTGATTTATATTTTTTCTAGCCATTTCTGCAGGCAGAGGCACTGGTACTAGCTAGGGATCACTCATCAAAATCCCTTTTGATTGCAGTAAATTGCCTTTAGACCATATTTCTGCTGCAAGTACAGGAGAGTTTGTATAAATTATGACACAATCATTTATTTCTGAGTTTGGAAGGCATACAGCCCAAAAGTCCCTTACCTCTTGACCGATACCCACCATGTATTTCATATGGGAAGTAAGCATCATATTTGTTTCATCGGGAATCTGCTTGATACCAAAAGTTTCAAAATAATACTCCCTTAATGGTCCACTCTCCTTAAACAAACTGTTAAATGAGAGGAGACCTGTTGCAGGTGTATTATCTCCAAAGTAGGGATAAGAAAGCTGAGGGTGAAAATCTGGAGCAATGACCTCCCTCCCAACCAGTGGCAATATTTCAGAGCTAATACCAACAACATCCTCATTTAAAAGAGACAATATCTCCTGAGTGACATAATTTTGCTGAACCTGTTGCGGTGCTTCAAAATCTTTCTCTTCCTTCAGGTTTTCTAAAGTACCTGGTTTCTTATTTTTACTCTTGTTTACAGTCTCCCCCTTTTTTACTTAATTTTTTCCTTTTATTTGTGTGTTGTGAAGTTCCTTCTATTTTCTCTTTCCCTGATTTTTTTTGTTCTACTGTCTTCTCTTTATCCAGGCATAGATCTTTAATAAAAGGAGCCGGCAGGTTCACTTGAACAAATTTATTTTCAGTGGGGATAGTTTCTGTTATTTGATTTTGAGTACTAATATTTAGGTCCCCTTGATTTTCTTGGGTAAACCCTTTGATTATTTGATCTAACATCATTTTGTTTCTGAAGACATCTGCTCTCAAGGAGGACAGTTCCTCCTGGAGAGCTGTAATGTTTGTAAGAATCATTATGTCTGCATAGTAAGGATTCTTAGCTATCTCTGCCATCTGTTTAGAGAGGTTCGTACAAGAGAAGAAATCTCCCTTGTTTGTGAAATGCTCATCATCTTAGTTTTCTATTTTTTCATTTTGTTTTTTTTTCTGTAGGGCATTGGGCTCAGCCCTAGGCCCCAGTGACCTGGTCTTATGATGCCCTGATCAAACTACTAAAGTGAGGTCCAGCCTTTTCAGACCTTCTGTTGTCCTACTCAGTTCCTGCATTACAGGACATAAATCCTCTGTCAAATTATCTGTGTTTTTTAATACAGGGGGAGATGAAAAGGGCGTATACTGGAGACTCTTGTTTTCTAAATCAAAGCCTGTCTCAGAATAACATTCAGATGAAAAGACTGCCTCTGAATAATCTCCAGACAGCCCTATAGTGCTACAACTAGTTAGGCTGTTAGTATAACATACTGAGGTATCCCAATCCCCAACTATAATAGATATGTCATCCTAACCACAAAATTGAACACTTGTGTTGTTTCCACCAAGGGATGATGTATTGTCTATCACTACGGGACCTTCTGAATTTAATTTATCAGAGGGAGTACACAGTGACTATTAGTAATAGTTCCAGATGCTAAGGAACTTAAGGAAAATATCTCTTTTCTGCTGAAATAATCTGTAATGTTAACCTGCTTCGGTTTCTGAATATGGGAAGGTAAAAAAGTGTAACTGGAACTTTCTTGGCATGGTTTTTGGCTTTCAGTATGTAAATTCATTGTATTTTCCAAACTTCTTAGCTTTGGTGGTCTTCTTTTTACAGTTTTCTTAATTTCTCTAAGTTCTTTTTTTTTCTTTAGGTATCTGTACAGTTTCTTTCTGTTTACCCAACATTTTGGAAGTATATTTCTTCCTCTATTATTTTTAGATAGTACTGGATTGCAGATCTTATTGCTTTTTGTTGTTACCATATCTAATTATAGATGTTTTATAAGTTTTAGATATGCAGAAGTAATACAGCCTAGGTAAATTCAAAACAAAAATTTCTTAGAAGCAGTAATAAGTGAACTCATTTCTTTGTAAGGACTACTAGAGTGTTTTGATTATAATTTATTTACAATTAGCCACATAGTGACAGATAAAAACACACAGTGGGAATCATGTCGAAAGTTCTTATAAAGTCTGAAGACTTTACTGCATCATTCGAAATCCCAAGATTTTCTTTTTGACCGTAAAATCAAACAGGGCACAACGTTCACTCTGTGAACCGTGTTCTAATCCTCAATGTCCTCAAAAAATTCAGCACAGCAAATAAAAAGTTTTCCAATGAGATGCCATAAGATTCCTGTAGAAAAAGCTTTCTAGCCTCTGGATGAAAGTATACAATTAACTCATCCAGACATAAAGCGCAATCAGGGAAATATCTAGAAGTCAAAAAGAACTCCAATCAATCCAATGATTTTCCCCCAAAATATTTTAGAATCATAAAAAAAGACTTTAACAGACTGGTAAACTAATAAACTAACAAACTGAAACAAGCAGGCATATTATTCTACCTAAATTAAAACCAATGCAAGCAATATAAAATAATTTAAAATGATAACGTCCGCCTGCATATACAAATTTCTAATTAAAATTATACTTCTAAAACTTGGAAACAGTACTATAAATCAAAACTATAATAAGGAAGGTATTCAGCCACAGTCAGCACTGACAGGGCTCCCTAATATGTGCAATGTAGCCTCCTAAGCACATATGACACAAAAAATCTCAACAAACTTCAGAGAACTTTGTGAAATCAGCATGTAATACTAGTAACACAAGTAGTCTGTATACGCACACAAACATTGGCATTTTCATAGGCATTTTCATTCAGGTCCTGGGAAAGGCTTGAATCTCATTTACTATCCTGCAATGTTTTAAGTTTTTAGTTTTAGTTTTAATTCTTAGCTTTCAACATTTAGCGTTCAGTATTCAATGTTTATCATTTAATATTCAGTGTTCTCAGTATTCAATGTTCGCCATCTGGCATTTATTTTTTACCCACGGAATTCAAGAACTGCTGGAACTGATCATGATTTGATAAAAATTTAGATTTTAAATTAGCACTGAAGGCACCCACCAGAGATAAAAAAGAAAGCTGTGCATCCATAGAACGCTGAGCAGCTTGTAACGGTTATAGTGCGGCATATCTGAAAAAGCTCAAGCACCAACCATACATAATTAAAGGATATTTAGAGAACACTAACAGACTCACATGTGATAAACTATCCAATCATAGTTGAGATTCAAACCTGCAGTCATCTGTCTAAAGCAATCTATTGCGTGCTGACAAAGTGTACTAATTTTGCTATATTGGCAGTTAAAGGGTTATCCACTTAAGTTCATATATCTCAACCATTAACCCTTAAAACCCTCAAATAAGGTATATGGAGTTTGTTAGATTATGCATAAAAACAACAAACACCTGTGCAAAATACACTCTCCTTGATAATCAGCAAAGTTCACAAAAATTCACTCATAGTTTGGAGGTTTTTTCATAAATAAGTCACATGGAAGGTACTTTCCCAAAGAAGAGTGAGGAACAAAAGAAGGATATAAAGTTTTTTCTGAGGTACTGCTGTCTTCTGTTTCAGCTTTTCCGAAGGACAACACTATAGCAGGAAATTAAAATCGGACCTCAGCCACCACATAAGTCGTTTCTTAGCTGTAAAAACACAGTCAGCCTATAATCGGTCTGTTTTCCTGTAACAAGAGAAAACAAAGAAGTAGTACCAACCAAGGTGCAGCACAAGTCGATTGGAAAGGTGGAAATGCTAAGGCAATGGTGGCATACTCGTTCTTTCCTTAGTTTAGGTTTTTTTCCAACCCTGCTATTGTTAGTCCTCCTCACTAACACAGTGTGCAGCTGCCATCTTGGACTTCGGCTTAGTGTGCCTTTCCTGGTTAAAGATCAAATGCCAGTGTGTCACAGATTTACAGGAAACACAGGAATTCAAGTCCCTGCATCATGATTAGTGTTTCCTGAAAATATCATACTGTTTGGTTTTGTGTTTTTATTTAAATCAGCATCTGTTAATGTGCTCTGCAGTAACTGAAAACAGTGAAGAAACAGTGAAGATTCTTCTGTCCCTGTTAGTGAGTGATGACATCATTTCTGTCCAGCCTGTTGCTGCAACAATGAAGTCCTTAACTGCCTGTAATAGCTGTTACACTTCTCAGTCAGAGCAATCTGTAGGACTAATTGACTTTACTCCAAGAGTATTACCAACCAATCTGGTTTGTGTTCAGATAGATTAGTTTACAATCTATCATTCAGTTACCCAATGAAACACAAATGACCAACTCTTTATGAGAACAAAATGCTACATTGTTTACTGATAAAACTTTAGGCTATGTTCCTTTGTGTTACTGACAAGCCAATTTGAAACCTTCAGATCACTGATTAGCCACAAATCATTTTCTTTAGCTCTAGTAAATACTACGGGCCAGATATTCAAAGCTTTGCGACGGGCAAAAACCATTTGCACAGGTTTAGCACGGGATTAGCGTGGGTCTGCTATATTCAAAAGGCCAAATAGCACGGGCAAACTGCATTAGCGCCGGGCAAAATTATAATGTATGCAAGGGGCAAACTGACATGAATACAGGTGCAATGCTATATTCAGCGGCTAGCGCCACGCTAAGTGGTTTAGCGTGACCTAGTGCGACACTTAGCGTGGTGCACTTTACCGCCCAGGAAAAGCTCATCTTAATCCTGGGCAAGCAGCCTTGCATGACAGTGTGGCTTTGTGTGGTGTTTGCGCGGGTTTAGCATGACCCTAACAAATAAATATGACATATAGATAAAGCCAAACATAGAGGAAGCATGCTGCTAACTGATGGCATCACAATGATGCCATCATCTGCCACCAGTCCCAGCCATGCCAGGCAGTAAGTGGTGACCCTGCCACCAGTGGACAGCATGGCAGTGTGGCCATACAGCACACACCTGCGGACCGCACTGCTGTGGACACCAACAGATGCCAGCACACACATGCAGCACTGTGGGCATGGAGGATGTTGAGGGGAGCATGTATGAGTGGCGAGGCTGTGCTACAGACCAGGTGTGACCACAAGGCTGGGACACATCATGCAGTGTATGTGGGCCAGTATTGGGAATACCCCAACACCAGTGTGCCTTTTGGATGATAAATCCTCCCCCGGACACATACCTCACAGTTGTACAACTGCCGTAGCACACAAAGCCAGGAATGTACATGTCACTGTGAGCATCCATGCCACAGGTGCAGCATCTGTGGGTCACACAACAGAGTAACAGTAATGTCCAGTGTCAGTAAACATCCACAGGTTGGGCCTCTCACTGTGTATAGTGCAGTCATCATCACTGCCCTACACACCATAGGCATTGCTGTGTCCACACACTACTGGCCCCCCTTGCTACTGTAGTTGCTGCTGTGCACTGTAGCATGCCCTACAGTGTGACAGTTGCATGCAGCACCACCACCTCCTGTGCCTATGCTGTCCTGTCCCCTGGGGTACAATATGCTATGCTATGCTGTACTGTTTACATGTAGCCTGCAGCTATCATCGTGCACTGCCAGACTGACCTACAGGTGGAGCTGCGGTTGGACCTGGTCAGCCCCTGTACTTCCAGACTGACCTACAGGTGGCTCTGTGGGACCCTGCAGTAACGCTGGGCAAACTGCATGCAAATCAGGGTATAATGAGATGCTAATCCAGTTGTTTGCCCAGAGACTACCTAAGTAGGCTCATTTGCATGGCACTTTTGAATATGGCACATTTTAGCTCCGGGCAAACGTGTTTGCTCTGGGCTAACTGCTTAGCCCGCGCTAATGCCACGCTAATGTGTTAGTGCGGCGCTAACGGTACGGGGAATATTATACAGTTTTGATCACTGTTCTTTCACATCTGCTGCTTCCTGCAGCTGTACTGAGTCCATGCATTTTCTGGCACACACATTGGCACGTAGTTCATCTGTACCTGCCCTCACGTTGCTGTGTACTGTGTTGTTGTTGTGGTTTGCACTTCCTGGTTGCTTTATTCAGTGCTGTCTTATTCCAGGGCAATGTTTTCCCTGCACTCCCAGCCCAGTTTGCATGGCCTCATTACCATGCTATATTCAGAAGCTGTTTGCCCTGGGCTATTCCATTTGACTATAGCTTGCTCTGTGCTCCGGGCTATGTTTGCCCGCTGGGCAGTGCTAATTTTGCCCCGGGGCAAAGTTTTGAATATCTGGCCCTACATTTTTTATAACTATAAGATAGGCCAAGTTAATTGTAATCTTTTTACCCATCCAGTGTTTTAACATTGTTATCTCATAATAGTCCAATAATAGTTCTACCTGTGAAAGCCAATTGAATTTTTTTATTTTCTGTCCATAATTTATTTTTCATTTAACACATTTTTCAATAGAACATGTTATGATAATTACATATTAACCAGAAGGATAGAATATGAATATGAATCAATTCTTTTACTGAAATTTGTCCCAACTGTGACTTGACTAAAGCATTAGAGGAACTGTAAGAAAGCCCCAAAGTCTGTTTATAAGTCCTATTTACAACTACACCCATTTTCCTTGACTCTTCAAAGACTGAGACAGAGAGAGTAAGAAATCAGCCACAACTTCCTTGAATCAAGGAGGTTGTTTTCTAGACTACACTGAACTGAATTATTACTTTTTGGACCTGTGTAAATAACTTGTATTGATTCTGTTTTGGGGGTGGACTTTTCTTAGTTTTAACTTTAATTTGCCAGGGAGGAACTGTAGCTGGGAGATATTTGCAGTCATTTGTGACTAGACCTGTTACTTAGCCTTTGTGAAATAGGTGTCTGAAAGGAAGGAAGGAAGGCACGCCCCAGGGTGGAGGGTAAGAGTTGTAGGTGATTATTTATGGATGGCATTAGTTTACTCCCACCACCCTTCCCTGCATCCCACCCACCCCAACTGCATAACTTCCTTTATAGCAGAGATTCTGACATCACTTCCCCAAAACTGCTAACAACATACACCTGTTCATATCCATAAAGGAACAGCACACTAAATAGGGGGTAGAGACATTCACAAGCTTGCACACACTAAAACAAGAACAAAAAACAACAAAAAAGCATCTGTAACTGGAAGGGACACAGACATGTGGGGAGTGGTGCAATGCACTGGCTGTGGAGCAGCAGTCTTCCAGGAGACATTCTGGAGACTGCATTGCTGCCCTATTTGCAGGCACCTCTCTGGTCTAAGGGAGGAGGTTGTTCATCTCCATGCTAACTTGGCAAGGATTTGGGAAACCTGCTCCCCCACCCAGGGACCACCCAGGCCACTGCCACTACCTTAGAGGTTGCCAAGAAAGAGGAGTGGTTGGACCACAGTGGGCTCAGGGAGGGTGAGAGTGGTGGAACAGAGGTGCATCCCTCTAGTTGTGCCTCTCCACAATTCATTCACCACTCTGGAAAAGCATGGTTCCTCTATGGAGACACTTGCAGTAGAGACCAAGGAGGATGCTGGGAACCTCCACAATGGAGACCCACAGGACGGTGGCCCAGGACCCCACAGGGGAAGGAAACAACTCCTGGTGGGGGACTTAACTGTTAGGGGTAGAGCTGGGGGAGGGAGAGGAAAGGGAGGTAAGGTGCCTGCCCAGCGCCATGGCTTGGAGGGACAGGAAATGAATCCTCAGGACAGTGGGAGCAGCAGCAAGGGGGAGGTAGCTGGATGTCATTATCCACCTAGAGACAAATGCCCTGGCTGAGAATGGGATCAGAGCAGTACAACAGGAGTTTGTGGAGTTGGGGAGGGGCCTTAGACAAGTAGCACACATGGTAACTTTCTCAGAAGTGCTACCTGTCTATGGCATGGATGAGGCTAGGGTACTCTGCACCATGGGATTCAATGACTGGTTGAAAAGCTGGTGCAGAGCTCAGGGATTTGGCTTCATTGAGGACTGGGGCTCCACCTGGAGGGATGCAGGCCTATACAGGTGTGATGGTCTACATCTATCTGGGAGGGGAACCAGGATCCTAGGTGATAGGTTTAAATGCTTCAATAGCAAGCATTTATACTAGCCAAGGGGGGAGGCAATGAAAAGGAGAAGGGAAATCCTAGCCCCCCCCCAAAAAATCAGGGTAATTAGTGAGGTAAACACCAAGATAGAGCAGTCAATAGGGAGAAGGGCAGGGGTAAATGGAGAAAAAGACAAAGGCAGTAAGGACAGGGATGGGGCAGAAAGAAATAAAGTCATAAAAAAATGGAGGGTAATGAGTACCAATGCCAGTAATCTAGGTAAAAAGCTCCCTGAAATGGTGGTCTTGATGGAAAAAGGGATGCCTGGTTATTGTGGCAGTCACAGAAACATGGTACACAGAGAACCATGACTGGGATGTCAACATACCAGGGTAAACAATCTACAGGAGGGATAGGGAAGGAAGAAGAGGAGGAGGAGGAGTAGCTCTCTAGGTAAGGGAAGGGATCAAAGCAACAGAACTAAAAGGTAAACAGGGAGGAGAGGAGGCACTGTGGGTCACCCTGAAGACTGTAAATGGCTCCACAATCCACACAGGGGTTGTATACAGACCCTCATCTCAGGGGGAGGAAATGGACAAGGAAATGATAGAAGGCATCCTTGGGATGGCAGAGAAAGGGGAGATATTGCTGATGGGGGAACCGAATATGCCAGATGTTAACTGGAGCACCTTTGCTGCAGCCACATCCAAGAGCAGGGCCATTCTCAATGCCCTACAGGGGGCATGCCTCAGACAGCTAGTTTTGGAACCGATTCAGGAGAGAGCAATCTTAAACCTGGTACTTTCAAATGGGGACGAAGAGAGTATTTATGATCTTGAAGTGGGTAACCATCTGGGAGCAAGTGACCACCAAACAGTGTGGCTTACTATAAACTTAGCTGTAGAGTCAAGCCACACAAAAGTGAAGGTACTGGACTTCAGGAGGGCTGATTCTGTCAAAATGGGAGAGTGCCTCAGAAAAGCACTGGCAAACAGGCAAGAAAGTGGGGTGGAGCAACAATGGGGAAACATCAAAACGGCCATCACAGAGGCAATAAGCCTTTGTGTGAAGCAAATAAACAAATCAAAATGAAAGAAAAAAACACTATGGTTCTCAAAAGAAGTGGCAGGGAAGGTAAGGGAGAAAAAGATAGCATTCAGAAAGTATAAGGAAACACAGAAGGAGCAGGACAGGGAACTGTACCAGTTACAGCAGAAGGAAGCAGGTAAGCCAGTCAGAATAGCAAAGGCCCAAACTGAGGAAAAGATAGCCAACTCAGTTAAGAAGGGGGATAACACCTTCTGTATGTACATTAGGGAGCAAAGAAAGATGAAGGCAGGGATACTGAGGCTGAATAAAGAGGAAGGTGGTTGGGCAGAGAGTGACAGTGAAAAAGCAGGGATACTGAACAAATACTTCTGCTCAGTATTCACAATGGAAAAGCAGGGAAATACCTAATCTGGTCAATAGAAGCATGCTGGATAGGGGGGTTGATATTAGTCCTTTCACAGAAGAGAGGATTTTGAAAGAACTCTTAAAACTGAAGGTGGATAAAGCAATGGGGCCTGGTGGGATTCATCCCAGAATTCTAAAAGAACTAAGGGGAGAACTAGTAACACCACTGACTACCCTTTTTAATAAATCATGGGAGGATGGTGTGGTATCTGAGGACTGGAGGAGGGCAGATGTAATTCCCCTCCACAAAAGTGGGAGCAAGACAGAGGCATGAAACTATAGACCTGTCAGTTTGACCTCAGTGATAGGGAAAATGATGGAATCACTTCTGAAGGAAAGAATTGTTGAGTACCTAGAGGCCAGTGGGGCACAGGACCCAAAGCAGCATGGGTTCACAGTGGGAAGGTCATGTCAGACAAATCTAATTGGTTTCTTTGACTGGGTGACCAAAGCAGTAGACCAGGGAGGGGCTGTGGACATGGCCTACCTAGACGTTAGCAAGGCATTTGACACAGTCCCACACAAAAGATTAATAAACAAGTTAGCCAGCCTGGGAGTGGGTCCCAGGGTGGTAGCCTGGAAATAAAACACTGGTTGGACAACAGGACACAGGGGTAATAGTAAATGGAGTCCACAGGAAGAAAGGAGGGTTACTAGTGGGTCACTACAGGTGTCAGTACTGGGGCGGTCCTTTCAATGTCTTTATAAGTGACATTGCAGAGGGACTGAAGGAAAGTATGTCTCTTTGCAGATGACACAAAGATCTGCAACAGGGTTGATACACAAGGTGGGCTGGAAAGGATGAAAAGGGACTTGGCAAGGTTGGAGGAATGGTCAAATTTATGGCAGCTTAGATTCAATGCAAAGAAGTGCAAAGTAATGTACCTGGGTAACAAAAACCCAGGGGAAGAGTACACAATGGGGGAGTGAGATACTGACAACAACAAAAATGGAAAGAGACCTGGGGTGGTCATATCAGATGACCTAAAGGTGGGCTAGCAATGTGAGAAGGCAGTAAGGAGGGCTGGGGGTATACTGGGATGCATAGGGAGAGGCATCAGCAGTAGAAAACAGGAAGTTGTTGGCCCTCTGTACAGACAGTTGGGAAGACCACATCTGGAGTACTGTGTACAGTTCTGGAGACCCCATCTCCACAAAGACATAGACAGGGTGGAGGCTGTCCAGGGGAGGGCAACCAAAATGATGCAGGGTCTGCACAAGAAGACATATGAAGAAAGACTAAAGGAACTTAAGATGTATAGCCTCAAGGAAAAGAGGGAGAGGGGGGACATGATATAAACTTTCAAATACTTCAAGGGAATCAACAAAGTCCAAGAGGGTAGCATCTTTCAGAAAAAGAGATGTGCAAGAACAAGAGAGCACAATTCGAAGATAGAGGGGGGGACGGCTCAGAGGTAATGTGAGGAAATATTTCTTCACAGAAAGGGTTGTGGATACATGGAACAGCCTTCCTGAGGAGGTTGTAGAGTCAAAAACAGAGGGGGAATTCAAGAATGCATGGGACAGACATAAGGCAATTCTAGTGGTGGGTAGGAGGAAGTAGGCTGTTGGTTAACTAGGATCTGCAGCTTATCCATTAGGTAGGGAAATGGGCAGACTAGGTGGGCCAAGCGGTCCTTATCTGCCGACAAATTCTATGTTTCTATGTTTCTATGTAAAGCCCCAGGTTTCAGCAGAATATAACCCTTAGGGGATTAATGTAGAGTTTATTGCTTTAATCATTGGTGCTACCATGCGTCCTCCATATCTGACATTAAACCTATTCAGTCCTAAGGCTGTTTTATTCATTTTATCTGCTATAAAGGCAATATGTTTATTCCACTTCATATTTGATGAGAATATAAACCGAGATGCATAAATTTTGTAATGAAATCCAATAAAGAAACATCCAATGAGAGTTTTCTGCATTTTTTCTTAGATCCAAATACCATTACCTTAGTTTTCTGTGGATTAGGCAATAGACTTAGCTTTTACACAGACTATTAAGTTTATCCAGACTTCTCTGTAGTCCTAATCTAGTCAATGAAAAGATTGTCAAATTGTCTGCATCAGCCAACAAAGTAATCGTTATCTGAGTCAGTTTTAGAGAGTGAAAGTCGTTACTCAACATATTTCTGTAGTGGTGTCAACAATATAAGCTTTTGTATGTTTATTTTCACAACAATGCATTGTGCAGACCATATCTAGCTGCAAGACTTCTATACTGAGAGATGTAGGGCCAGATATTCAAAAGGTAGCACCAGGCGCAAATCTGTTGCACTGGACTAGCACCGAATTTGTGCCTGACTGCAATATTCAAAAGGACATCTAGCATCAGCACTAGGTGTTAGCACTGATGCTAAATTATAATGTATGCAGGGGAGGGACTAAGGGGAAGGGACCTGAATACTGGCGCACCAGCATATTCAAATGGATAGCGCCACGCCACAGGCATTAGAGCAACCTTGTGAGGCACTGAATACCACTGAGAAAAGGTCAGGTAATGTGGCGGCAATGTCTCCAAAAGCACGATTCCCAATCCCCTGCTGCAAATCGTGTAACATCTTTCCTGGTAGTCTAGTGGTGCTCCCACCCCAGCATGGCTTCCGATCCCTGTGGAAGATAAAATAAGAACTTTTCCCTGGTAGTCTAGTGGTCCTCCCACCCCAGCATGGCTTCGATCCCCGTTGAAGATAAAATAAGAACTTTTCCCTGGTAGTCTAGTGGTCTTCCCACCCCCCACCCCACCAAGCACAGCTTCGACCCCGTTGCAAATAAAATATGAACTTTTTCCTGGTACTCTACTGGTCTCCCCACCCCCAAGCACAGCTCCTAACCCCAGTTGAAAATAAAATAAGAACTTTTCACTGGTAGTCTAGTGGTTCCCCCTACCCCCAAGCACAGCTCCCGACCCCTGTTGAAAATAAAATAAAGAACTTTTCCCTGGTAGTCTAGTGGTTCCCCCCACCCGGCAGTGATGCCCCCACTCATCCCAATCAGACTCCACAAACCAAGCCAGCGACTGGCTCAGTCCTGCTCTCACCACCATGGCTGGCCGCCGACTGAGGTACAGATCAGTGCTACTATAATGAAGTAGCGCTCATTCATACCTCAGTCGGCAGCCAGGGCTGAGCCTGTCACCGGCTAGGTTCATGGAGTCAGATTGGGATGAGCGGGGGCCTCACTGCTGGGTGGGGGGAACCACTAGACTACCAGGGAAAAGTTCTTTATTTTATTTTCAACGGTTGTCAGGAGCTGTGCTTGGGGGTGGTGGGACCACTAGACTACCAGGGAAAAGTTCTTATTTTATTTTCAACGGGGATCAGAAGCCATGCTTGGAGGTGGGGGACTACTAGACTACCAGGGAAAAATTCCTATTTTATTTTCAATGGGGTTTGGGAGCTGTGCTTGGGGGTGGGGGGACCACTAGACTACCAGGGAAAAGTTCTTATTTTATTTTCAACAGGGGTTGGGAGCCATGCTTGGGGGTGGGGGACTACTAGACTACCAGGGAAAAGTTCTTATTTTATTTTCAACGGGGTCGGAGCCATGTCTGGGGGTGGGGGGACCACTAGACTACCAGGGAAATGTTATTTATGCTACTGTCAACGGGGGACTGGATTCATGCTTGGGAGTGGGGGACCACAGAAACATGAGGGGTTTCAGTGTGTTTTGGGGCTACTGGGGGTTGGGGATCATGCTGGGGGGGAGACACTAGCCTACCAGGGTGTAACAGGCACACAATGGAACAGAGACCATGATGGCAGAAAAGGACTGCCTGGCCCAGCCAGTCTGGCCTGTTCCCTATCTATTGGATATGTTGCATATCCTAGTGACCCTACAGCCTATGGCCTCCTGCCCTCACCAGGTTTGCCCCATACCTGTCCCATGCATTGCGTCCCCCCACTGTGTTTCACCCACTACTGCAGTGGGGTACCTATGTTGTTGGGGGAGGCATCCTCCAGGGCATGTATGGCCATGGGCAGTGTGTCTGTGTTTAGTTATCAATCTGTATATGTATGTATATATATATATAAAATATATATATATACACATACATATATACAGATCCTGCTTGCACAGCTGCATGGGTGTGTTGTATGCACTGACTGTGCCTGCCAGCACACAGTTCCTGCTGTTTCCAGCTTGTACTTCCATTACGACCAACAGGGGATGCTGCCTTGCCCTGCAGCATCCAGCCTGTACTTCCATTCCAACCAACAGGGGGAGCTTTGTGCTCCATGAAGTAGTACTGGGCAAACTGCATGGTAATGTATGCTAAACAACACTTAATGAGATGCAAATGTTTGCCCATGGATTACCTAAGTAGGCTCATTTGCATGGGAGCTTTGAATATAGCTCCTGTTTGTCCCGGGCTAACCAGTTTGCACTGGGCTAATGTGTTAGCACTGTGCAATCAGGTTAGCCCCAGGCAAACCTCGCTTCAGCATAGCACAAGCACAGTTCTGCAGTGTGTGGCTTACATTGTTGTTTGCAGTAAGTGTCAGACTCTGTGCAATCACACACAATGTTCTCCATCTGCAACACTGGCTTGCTCCAGAGTCTAATGAGCTGCAGTTGCAGTGTACACTTCCCTGTTGCTATATTCAGTGCTGTCTTATTCCCGGGCAATTTTTGCCCTGCACTCCTGGCCCTGTTTGCCTGGCTTCCTTTGCTTGCTACATTCAGCTGGTTTTGCACCGGGCTATTTCCTTTTGAATATAGCTTGCTTTGTGCTCCGGGCTAAGTTTGCCCACTGGGCAGTGCTAATTTCGCCTCGGGGCAAAGTTTTGAATATCTGGCCCATAGTCTCCTATTTCTGCAGTGAGCACAAAAATATAATAGCCTGTATACTGATGTACATAGTGAGGCATTGTGGGCCCAGTACATAGCTTATTTGTCTATCTAAAACTAAAAAGTAACACTGTCCCTTTAATAACTTTGTTTTCCTGGTATGATGTCACAGTTGGGTGTTGCAGCACTGAGAAAAAAAGGTCAGGTTATGCAAATGAAGCAGAGCACCAAATTAAAGGATCTTTTTCATGGAAAACTGCACTATTTGGCAGGTTAAATAGTAAGAGACTGATTGACAACACCTACAGGTTACTATTCTCATTTGTTATGGCGAATGTTGGCAAATCCCTTTAATGTCAATCATTTCAGCCATGAGAACATTGAACAGTGATGTGTGTTAAAGATACATCTTAAGATGTACTTAGCGATCTTGTGATGAATTGTGTCAGGTTTACTCAATAAGGTTTTATTTGCAGTACAGTATATTAAATTGTTGTATTCTAGTGTTGGCAATATCAACTGTTCAGCTACTTTCTTTCTAGCTTGCATATTTAAGGATCTGGTGGTATGTCTTAACACTCCTATTTTTTAATTAGTCTATGCAACTAACTTTAAAATATGATCTGAAAAAGTAAATTGAGCATTGACTATTACACCCAGGTAACTGTATTTGTTTATCTGTTCTATATACTCAGTCTTATTAATTTTAATGTTGATATTTTTGAAGCTTTTATTTGTTTTGAAGTAAAGAATTTTAGTCTTCTTTGCATTCATCTTTAGCCCTAACCTGGGGAACCACTCCCTCACCCTGGCAAAATCAGCCTGTATTTTATCCTGAAGTGCCAACAAATTTCTTCCAGATGTAACTACTGCTGTGTCCTCTGTGTACAACCTCAAAGCTGAGTTTTGTACTACTTTTGGCAGATCATTATTAAATAACACAAACAATAGGGTTCCCACAATGGACCCCTGGGACACCCCTCTAGTTACTTTTAGACTAGCTGAAAGACACTTCTCCACCAATACCCATTGTGAGTGATCCGTCAAATAGGATCTAATCCAGTCCCATGGTCCTTTGGTAACACTGAGGCACTCCAGCCTGTCCAGCAGTAGGGAGTGGTCCACCAGGTCAAAGGCTTTTGACAAACCAACAAAGATAACTGCAGTTTCTAGTCCAGAGTCCAGGGAGGAGCACAGAAGGTCTTTAGACTCCAGTAGCACTGAAGTTGTCAAGTGCCCCGTCCTGAAACTGGACTGATATGGTGTTAAAAGATTGTATTTATCAAAATATTTGAACAATTGGCCTTGAACAAGTTTCTCAAAGCACACAGATAAAATGGGTAGTAATGCAATTAGCCAATAGTTTTCCTGATCTAGAATATTCCCACCTTTATGAATTTGTATAGCCCTTGCCTCCTTCCAAACTGTTGGAAAATGCCTTGTCCTTTAGCTTCAATTGAAAACATAAGTTACTGTTGGTGCTACAGTATATAGTACGCAGCTAATTTTAAAAACTTTCCTTCCAGCCTATCAAGTCCTGATGATTTATGAATATTAATATTATTTAGTCCTTTACAAACTTCTTGTATTGTTAACTCTTTAAAACATAATGGTGGATTGTTGGGCTTTTCCCCCTTGTCCTTATCCTTATTATCCTGTTTTATAACCATTTCACTTAAGTTCAACTCAGGTAAATTTACAAAATAGGAATTTAGTGTATCTGAAATAATACTAGGGTCATCTACCAGTTTATCCTCCTTTCGTATTTGCATAGGTTTTGGAGTATCCGCAGAACTTGGGCTCATTAATTGCTTTATTGTCTTCCAGAATTTCATTGGATCACTATTCTTCTTCAATTTGTTTCCATAGTATATGGTTTTAGCTTTCTTTAATGTAATTCTACACTCATTTTGTTTTTGCTTAAAAAATCATCCAGTCTCTGTCCTATTTTTTATTTTTATTTTTTGCCTTGTGCCATAGTTTGTTTTTTATTCTTATTATTTTCAGAACTCTTTCACTTATTCAGGGGAGCCTAGCTTTATTTTTTAGATGTTTATGTTTAGGGTTGTGTTGATCACATATTTGTAAATGTTTCTTATATTTTAGTCACACAACATTCCTTCTCTAAACTGGTTCACCTTGTTCAGCAAATAAATCAGATGAAAAGTTTGAGGAGGCTCTTCAGACCTATTTTCCTTTTGAGGTTCAGAGTCCAGCCCTGTGGAATCCTAGTCTACTTCTTCAAGATCTATTTGAGAGGATGTCTACTCATCCTACACCACCCAATACTAAGCTAGAGGTACCTGTGGTGGTGGTCTCTAAGACTGGAAAATGTACAGACCATTTCTTTCCTATAGTAAGAGAGTCTACAGAGACTGTGGGGTTACTTTTGGGAGTATCAGCAGACTGTGACAAAGGCAACAGGTCTGTGTCCTTCCTTTCTCCATTTTCACCAGAAAGCTGTGCTGTTATAGTCTTTCCTGCAGGTTTTATGTCAGCCATATCGCCTATCTGGCTTTCCCCTTTGCCCTCTGTATAATGTTGTCCTCCTTCCACGTGAAATAGTTTGTGGGACAGTACTTACAGCAGTTGGGCTACCAGACCTCACTTGTACTGCCAAATTTTCATTGTTTCCAGGTAGCCATGGTTTTCTGTCTGAGCCCCATACCCAACCCGCCTAAGCTAATGCTGAGTCAACTGTCCATCCTTCTGATTGCTGCACCAATGAAGATGTGTCATGTCTGACAGTTGCACAAACTCATCCCAGCCCAAGACGCATTCTAAACTTCCCTGGTCCCAATATGCTTTCAGGTTATAATTTATGCATTGCTATAGCACTCTCCCTTTTGCTGTCTTGTCTGGATTGCTTATTTTGTCTTTTTTCTACTACATGTTTTTTCTGCTGCAGCCACACCTCCATATCTCCAGATGTCTGCAAGTTTGTTTTCATTCAAGACTATCTTCTTACTGAAAGGACCTCAGGGCCACCATTCTAGTTCTGACATCTACAGTGGTGGTAAGAATGCTGTTTTTTTCCATGGAGTTGCTTAACATCTCACTGCTGATTGTGACTTTAGGGGAAGACTTTTATGCAGCCACTTTTGCCAGTGCTGAGAATATGCTGTCAGGACAAGTCTTTGATGCTGCTACATCATGGAAAGAAATTGAGACTGTCTCCTCTGATGCACCAGGCCAGCTGTCAGATACACCTGCTGGCTATTCTGCCCTTGCCTGAGCCATAACCAGTTTCTCTTTTTCAGGCAAAAAACAAGCTTTTTCCTCAGCTACCATGTGTAGCAATGGCCTTTTCCTTTCTTCCATCACCTTTCTGAATGTTAATTCTTCCTCTGGCAGTTTTATGTTCTGCCAAAGTGCTCTTTCCATCTGCAGGGTAACTTGACACATCCTTCTTATTGTCTACCGAGAATTTCCCTATAGCAGCAGCACTGTTCTCTGAGCTCTGGACCTCTGTAGAGAAAGTGATAGGCAAACAGGTCCACTACCCTACATCTGCCACATCCTCACCACCTCCATCCAGGCTGGCCAGCTTGGCAAACAGTCAGGTAGCCATAGGTTTCCACTACTTGCAACAGTAGGTGAATTTCCCCTGGTGTTCTGGTCAAATTTCTCCCTATCAGTAGAAATGCCACCAACAGCTTAGTCTGGTTCAATGACAGTTGGTTTTTATTTGTATCCCCCCTACCCCTGATACAAACAGACAGAATTGCCTATCCCTTCATTCCTGTTCAACAAAAACTAAATAAATTAAATAACCATGAAGTGCTTGGGATTTAATTGGTGCTCCCTATTTGGTATTTTCCTGTACTGTACAGCATGCCTTATTAAAATCTTATATGCAGCATTCACTGCAGCCAGTGTGTGCCTATTGTGCTGCTACCTTCATGTCCAACCTCCTGCTTCATAAGCAGCTATGAATCAGTATGCTGTGCAAACATGTACTAATTTAAAAAGGTTCCCAACCCACTCTACTGAGCAGGGTATCCAGCGATTCTCCTGGTAAGCTGGAATTTGTCTATGCTCATTAAGCCTGCACTGTTTTCTTGTCTACTGCATCCTGTGGTAGGATGTTCCATAATTTCACCCCCTCTGGTAAACAAGTGGCTCCTAACATTATCCTGAATTTAGCATCTCTAAACTTAAGAGGGTATTTCCACATTCTTCTGAAGGACACCCAGATAAAACATCGCCCTGTTTGATCTTGTCAATACTTGTGAGTACAGTAAGTATCCCCTCTTATGTTCCTGCTTAGCCTTCTCTTCTTCAATATGCACATGTTAAAGGCCACCAGCCTTGCCTCAGAGCTTTTGTCTTCCATAGCACTGATCATTTTTGTAGCCCTGTACTGCACAATCTTCACTGCCTCTGTGTCCTTTTTGCATGAATGAGCCCAGAGGTGCACAAAGAGCTACCTGTGGGTCTGATCAGTATCTTGTACTGTCACAGGATTACTTCCTATGCTGTGTTGATCACCCCCTTTTGATAAGTTACAGCATTCTGACAGCCATCTTGATGACAGCTATGTAGAACTAGTTTGTTTTTTTCAACAGTGTAGTAGGAGGAGGCCAATGCAGTGTGAAAGTCCTATAATACCTTTGCTTTTCCTTCCCAAAAGTTAACCCCTAGCAACTGGCTACACTGAATCTGAGACTGAATGAGTCTGACCAACAGTGTTTATGCTTGTACTAACTTCGCTTACCCCTTTGTACTCCCCCCCAATGCCTGGACTGCTCAATACAAAAAGGACATATAGACCACCAAAACTGATCAAAGGTATTGTGACTAAAGCTATCTGGTGGTCCTTAAACTTTTCACGTATGCCAAAAAGGCTAAGAGGAGACAAGATCTCAGTCTTTTGCATGCTTAATGGTATTAGTAAGATGAAAGAGGAGGAACTGTTTGATTGGGTGTCCTCCTACAGGACCCATGGGCTTGCCCTGAAGCTCAGGGTAGAAAATTAAGGGATAACATTTAGGGTCATTTCATCTTCCAGAGGGTGGTGAAGCTATGGAAAATCCTCTCAGCTGAGAGAGTGAAAATGAAGCGAGTCTTCAAGACACCCCTGCACAAATTTATGAAAATCAAGGGAATCAGGAGGTATCCTGTTGAGTTGTAAGGAAAAATGTTGCAGTGTACTGCAAGGCACAGTGTAACTCTACACAATTAAACCTTTTTGTCATGCAGTATTTTGTGACATGTCATGTACTGCAAAGTACAGCATTCCATCCTGGATGGCTCCACTGTACCTTAAATTCCTGTAATTATGTAAGCATGTTACATACTGAAAACAAACACATGGAGTGTGCACAAGGAAGGGGGTGCTCACAAGAATCAGTTTATGGAGACTGAAAACAGAACTCCATCAAGGTGTGCTATGTATGTGGTGAAAAGGAAAAAGCGTGCAACTTGGCAAATGGGTATATTAAAGAGTGTTTAAACACTTCAACTATATAAATTTCATGCAAGACCTAGAAAAGAAGAAGAAGAATAATCAGCATTTCTATAGTGCATTTCATACACAATGCTAGACTGGTAGTGAAGTGACTGAATGTGTAGTGGCAGCCATATCACACATCAACACCCACACAGCCTGGACAATTGCATGAACCAGTTTTCATGGGAAGGGGAATACTGGCGAAGACACTGGGAATGTCTCCTACTATTTGCAAAGAATGCTTTGGGTGCTTTTACTTCCACCAGGACAACACAAGGATAGGTAGATAGGACCTTGGTTTAACATCTCATCTGAAGGACAGCACAACCCAACAGTACAGCATGCCCTCTAATACTGCACTCAAATGTCAGTGCTTTTAGGTATGAGTCCAAATATGGTGTGGGATGGGAACCCATGATCTTCTGGTTCAGAGGCGGATGTGCTGCCAGCTGAGCCACGCTGTCACCTTAATCTTAGAGAAGATAGAGTGATACAGGGTACATTTAATCCCTACTGTAAATGAGGCATGGTATTGTTTTAAACATGAATTTATGAAAATATGTAATCTTCTTGCCCCTATAAGAAAATAGTACCTAAGAACAAAAGATGCAATGTGGTACAAGGGTGAGTTGCATAAAATTAAGAAACAATGAAATAAGCAGTGGAAGAAGGCAAAGAAAACAAATGCACAATCAGATTGGAAAGCATACAGGGCACTAAGGAAAAAACATCTAAAGGAAGTAAAGAAGGACTTAGCAAAGTGTCTGCTCTTGCTAAGGTTACCAGTGACTGGCAACTTGGCACTTGACTCTAAAAACCATGTGTGCGCTTTATTTCTCAACTTGAGCAAGGCTTTCGACATGGTGTATCACGACCTTCTGCTCCTCATACTTTCCAGCATTGGTGTTGATTCCACCACACTGTGATGGTTCACTTGTTACTTCATTGGCCATCAGCAGCAAGTCAAGCCAGAAGGGGACATCTCCCCACTGAAAACACTCACGAGAGGTGTGCCACAGTGGTCTATCTTAGGCCCACTACTATTTGCTATCTATAATAATAATATCAACACCGGTATCAACTCAGCAAACATCCATCTGTTTGTTGATGATACCGTCCTCTACATCGCTAGGCCCACCCTTGAACTTGCCTGCAAGGATCGGCAGCATGAATTTAACTTGTTGCTGCAAAACCTCCTGCACCTAAAAGATCTGTTAAACGCTAAAAAAAAAAAAAACAAAGTCATGCTCTTCCTCCCGCATGTCAACTCTACAAACCTTTGTTTATTTAGTGCGTCACCATGAATCACAACCCTCATTGGGGAGCCACTGGAGTTTGTGGACAAGTTTAAACACCTGGGCTTCTGGGTTGACTGTAAACTTTCCTTCATAGATCATATTGGGGAACTGAAAAAAAAGTTAAAACTAGGTCTCTTTTTTTGAATTAAACACTTACTAACACAGGATGCCAAAACAAGACTGGTGCAAAGTACCTTCCTCCCTCTCCTGGACTATGCTGATTTTCTTTATGGACACGGTCCCAGCACTGCATTATCCAAGCTTGACATCCTATATCATAGAATGCTTTGATTTATTACTGAAGCTCTGTACTCCACTTATCATTGCTCCCTCTATTCCAAGCTAGGCTGGAAGTCACTTAAATCCAGAAGACTAAAAAATGCAGTCACTTTGACCTATAGAGCATTTACCAATATGCTCCCCCAATATAGTTCTGATTGCCTGTCAACTAGTACCTCTGGAAGTTACTCCCTGAGAAGTCTCTCCTATCTCTCTTTCATTACCACTAGAGATAGAATGTGTTTTGGTAGATCTTCCATAAGTCATGCCCTTTCTATCCTTTGGAATAATCTCCAAAAATCCCTGAAGCTAGCCAGCCTTGTTAAAGTGTCCACCTTTAACACTCTCTTTGCACGTTCTATCAAAGATTCCTCTGATTGCTTCTCCTAACCCCCTATATGTCTGGAGCTTTGTATACTTGTACTGTACTTCATCCCTCAGCTTGTATTATCTGCTGCTGTTCCTTCTAACCTTTCCTTCTTCTTATTTTGCCTATTTACCCCCCATACACACACCTTGTTGATTTGTTGCTGCCTCTCAACTTATTAGCTGTCTCATTTTGTCTCTTTGTTCTTTGTTGAGCTGTACTATATTTCTGTATTACATTGTGTTCTGTAAATATTGGATGACTCTATCCTGGCCTGTTATTCACTGTTGACTTATGTTCACCTGTGTTCAGGTCCATCTTGTAAATGAATCCTTCTCATGGTGTTTCGCCTGTTAAAATAAAGACTGATTGATTGACTGATATTGCCCATCCTCTTACAGTAATCTTTAAACTGTCTTTGAGTACCAATGGCTTCCTTGATGAGTGGAAATTAGCAAAAGTAATATCAATTTTTAAATCAGGCTCAGAGAATAAAATGATTAACTATAGACCAATATCTTTAATACCAGTGGTTGCTAAAATGTGTGAAAAATTATTGCAGTTCAAGTGAAGTCATGTCTCAATGATTACAGTCCTTTACATTCAAATCAGTCAGGTTTTAAGGAGAAACATAGCACCCACACAGAATTACCAAAGGTCACTGGAGACATATTATCAGCAATGGAAAATGGGATGCAAACAGGTGCTATATTTATAGACTTGTTGAAGGCTTTCAACACTTTAGATTATAGTACCTTACCACTAAAAATAAAATATTTGGGTATTTCAGATGACACAGCAAACTGGTTCCATAGCTATTTGAAGGGCAGGAAACAAAAAGTCTGTTTAAATCAATATTGTTCAGAAGTAAAGGAACTAAAACAAAAAGTACCTCAAGGGTCCATTTTGGGTTCACTTCTTTTTAGTTTGTATATGAATGATGTTGAGTTTAAGTATTCAGGACCAAAATACCATCGCTATGCAGATGACACTATTTATTTATTTTATATGGATCCAAGATACATTATATACCAGTGCATTGGGGAGGGGACGTATAGGACTAGGGTGCAAAGCTGCACAGCACAGTTCTGACATCTCACCATTTTCTCTCCCTGCAGCTCAAGCAGACATAGCCAGTGACAGAGGCCAGAGAACCCTGGTGAAGCAGAAATAAGTGCAGTCCCCATTTCATGATAGGTCCCCCTCTGAGTCTGGTGGAAGGTGGAGACCAAGTGAGTATGTGGTATTATTTGCTTATCCCCTGGCTACACTGTAGGTGAAGACAACACTGTTGTTGCACTGCCTCACTCTGCCACACGAACATACCCCTATGATGTGTAGTTTCACCCTCTTTGGTGTATAGGGTGGTGGCTGTGGCATGGGATGATATCCCCTGCCACTGCCACACATGCTGCCATTGGACACATACCTACATGTCCAGTCCTGATGCCATGTCATGTGGCAGCATCTATGATTACCCCTGGGCTCCCTTGGGGTTATCTGGCTGCTTACACTCCAGGTGCCTTAACCATCCAGGAGTTTGGGGTGAGAGCCACAGGCACTTAGCTGTATTCCTGTGTACACTATCCTGATGCACCTTACCCTTGGGCTCCTAACCTGCAGTGTGTCCAATATTCAATGGCTATGTGGGTGTCTGACAGGGGCCCTGTTTCCTGTGGGCTGCTTGATCCTGCCATTGGCACATTCCCTATGCCACACTAGGCACCTAGTTATGCTAGGTGCCACTTTGGAGTACATGCTAGCCATGCCCCAGGGCAAGCCATCCTGTGGGCTTGATAGCTTGCATGGGTAAGACCTGAGTGTTGCCTATGTACCCCTCAGGTCACCTCAGTGCCAAGCATTTTCCCTGCATCCCCAGTGGTTGGGAATGTCTGCACCATGCCCTGTGTGGCATCGATACACAGGTGCTGGTCCCACCACCACAGGGACCTGCCAGGCCACTGACAAGTATGCTACTGACCAAAGGCCCCTGGCTCATGGCACTCCTGGGTACAGTGGCAGCCACACCTCTCTACCTTCCTACCCCTGATTGTGTCACATTGTGCTTCATAGTATGGTCATGCTGACCAGCATGTGGGACATCTCCTCAAATCCCTAAGCTATAGGCTCTGGACACTGTGAACAAGTGTATTAGTTGTTCACAAGGTTTTCTTTTTGTTGCAGTCACACATGTGTTAGTCTATTTTGTGGCTCTCTGCCTCACGCTTGCAGTATACCTGTGACCCAATCCCCAGGTCTTGTGACATGGAGTACTTTTCCGAGGTGATAGGGGGCACTGTAACACGCACTGTTGTACAGTTCATAGGTATGGTGGCAGCCCAGGGTCAGCATCCAACCCTGCCTGTGGCAAGGTTTTTTTTGCCACTGTGGTGGCACAGTGGCATGTGTTCAGTACCATAACACAGCATACTCCCCTACAGCAGCATTCAATGCACTTTATTTCAGTTGGCTGCTGTCCTCTCCACACCCTGGTATCAGCTGTTGTGTCACACTGAGTATGACTATGTCACCCCACAACACAGCACAGCACCTCTGGCTAGACTGCCCAGTATGTCACAAGTGCCCTGCACATTACAGACCCCACCATAGCTATGGGATCTCCATGCAGTGTAGTAGCCAGCTGTCCTGCAGCTAACTTATAGCAGCCAGCATGTTGGTACCACTGCATTTGCCCATCCCACACATGTGTCAATGCCATCTTGCTGCTGTGGTGCACACATGTCTGCCTTGAGTGGCAACGCCACTATGCATTGAATCCTGTGACTGTGTAGCCCAGTGGCACTTACTGTCTCCTGCTGTTCTTGTCATTATGCAATGGCAACACTATGGGGTCCAGATAGGGAGGTGTAGGTCAGTCCTGCCCATGCCCCCCAGCTCCACAGCTGTGTGCTGTCCCAAGGTGCCACACTGCTCTTTCTTTGCCACAGGTTGTGCCACATACACATCATACACAGCTGGCCAGTCCACTTGTGCACGGTGTCTTGACATTTGGTCTGTCATTTTACCCACCAGACCACCCCTTTGCTCCAGTGCAGTATTCTAGTGTATGTGTGACAGCCACACATGACCAGATGTCCAGGAGGTATGGTGTGTCTCCCCTCAATGGGGTGCCTGTGCCACCCATGTCCATCTAGTTCCATGCTGGTGGCAAAGTTTGTGGGGAAGGGGGGAACAGCTATGTGTGCTAGCACACCCTACTTGATCCATTGCATCTGCACAGTTCACTTACATCATATTCTTTCTCCTCATAGATTCCCATTGACACGTGGTGGACAGATGCCATCCTGAGACCATGGAGGGGAGGGATGACCTCTTAAGGCAGATAGTATGACAGCAGCACCTGATGCTCTGCCATATGGAACAATGAAAGTCAAAGGTTTGCTGCAAGCTAGTGTGATATGGAACAATATCTTGGCCAGCTTCTAGAGGTCCTCCTTGAAGTGGCTTGTAATACCTTTTAACCCCACCTGCACCCTAGGCATCCTCCCATTTCAAGCTGAACCACCTGACTCCTGCCTTCCAATATCTCCTCTTGTTTTTGGCCCATTGCCACCCACTATTTATTATAAATAGTTCATAAGTAGTTAGTTAGTAGTTTATTGTTCAACAATTTGTCATTACACATAATACAATAAAGAAAACAATATAAGACTATAAATGTTACAAATTTAACACATACCACAGTTAAATAATGAACAAGACATACTGTATCTAAGATCAGTTGCATTATACATTTCATTCACACCCCTATTTCATAGCATTCTATTGCATCCTTATTCCTGCCACCATTCTTTTCCTAATTCTTGTTATGGTGTTAAAGAAGATGGCTACAGCTTTCATTGCCAGTGGATCCTCACTATATATTAATATTTCCAAAAGTGTCAAATTATCAATTTCCAATTGTTCAAAAGTAGCTAAATGAAATATAGTTGTAACAAGGGTAGTTCTTGGCAGAATATACCAAGAACAGAGACAAACCACAGGTTCAAGATTTTCAGGACCCCCTTGTCTACAATCACATTTACTTGACAGTTCATTATCCTTGCTATATCTCTTCTTCAAGACATTACTTTCAAATGTTTCAAACTTGTAGATTATGAAAGCAGATCTCAGTTTAGGTTCAATCAAGACTTCCATATAGAACTGTAATTCAAACTTATTCTTGTTATTAGTTGCAAACCATAGAGAAAATTTGTTTGCCGGATTTTCCCTCTGTTCAAATTATGTCAATATTTTTGAACTTTCATGTTTATATATTTTTTTACTGATCACGTAATGTAATATTATTTGCCACATATTTTTAAGTATATTTAAATTATATTTTTCCAGCATTTTATAAACTGTCTCCAACCATTTTGACCTATAACAATCTCTAAAAAAACAGCTCTCCTTTTCAATCAGAGTTTTGTCAGTTTATCTGATGATTGTCTTGTTAGCCTTAGCCAAAAGTTACATTTTTTAGCATCCACACCAGCCTCTATATTTGGTATCCCAAGTTCTGCCCTAATGGCCCATGGCGAGGGGAATGATCTGGGTACAGTAAGTATCTTTCTTAAAATGTTATGCATGGGGATTATAAGTTGTTCCCTCTTCTTCAAATCCCAAATCTCAGCTCCATAGGAAATTTGAGCTATGTACTTTGTCCTAATTGCTGTCATCATTGGTTTTAAAGAGAACCCCCCCATACATGGAATTACATTTCTCCAATGCCAAAGCTGTTTTTTTTTGCTTGGGCAAGAACTCTTGTCACATGTTTAGTCCATGAACCAGATAAAGCCATCATGACACCCAGGTAAACACATGTATTAACTATATTTAGTTTTTCTCCTCCTAATCTCCAGTTTCCTTTTATTTTACCCTTTCCAAATATAGTTATTTGGGTTTTATATCTATTAATTTGTAGGTCCAATTTTGTTGACGTAATATACAACTCATTGATCTGTCTTTGCAGTCCGTTTAGTCAGTGAAAATAATATAATGTCATCAGTGAAAGCTAGAATAGTACATGGATACTCTTTAATTTTTGGACAATCTACTTCTATTGTTATATGTTTTTAGATCAAAACATCAATATAAATCGAAAAAAGGGTAGGTGTTAATACACATCCCTGCCTTACTCCTCTATATGTTTTTATTGGTTGTGTTAACTATCCATTTGCACTGTACCTGACTTTAGTCCTTGTATCCTTATAAAGCCTTTGAATTATATGTATTAACTGCCTGTCAACACCCTTCTTTATCATAATATTCCATAATGTACTCCTATTGATAGTATCAAAGGCTGACTTAAAGTCAACATATACCACATACAAGTTTTGTTTTTGTAGGTATACATATTTTTCTATTAAGTGTGTAAACACAAAACAGTTGTCTAGTGTGTTATAATTTGCCCTAAATCCTGCTTGAAATTTACTAATAGCCCCCCTTCCCCCTTCCGTCTATTTCCAGTAATAGTTTGTCCAGTATAATTTTTGAAAACAATTTTAAAGAAGCATCCAACAAACTAATTGGCCAGTATTTTGCAGATCATGATAGTTTCCTTTTTTATCGATGGGACAATAATTACCCCTTTCCATGATGGAGGTAAAAAGGTTCCAAGTAACAATTGATTATATAAAATAAAAAAATACATCAATCCAAGCTGAAACATTTGCTAGAAATACTTCTATAAGTATTTCATCAGGTCCTGGGGCTTTGCTTGTTTTCATTCTTTTTAGAGTAGTATATATTTCTTGACTTGTAATCTTTCAATGTGGTTCATAATTAGTCATTAAGGGTATTGGTGTTATCTCCGTAAGTTCTCCATAAACTCCCTCAAAGTAAACTATCCACTCCTGTTCTTTAATATAAGTATCTATTTTTATTTTACTAGTACTTGTGCCCTTGGAAACCATATTCCAAAATGTCTTGCTATCTCCCTCATTTATAATTTTTAGCATTTCTTGCCATTTGTTCCATTGGTACTGCTGTTTTTTCCCCTTTACAAATTTATTGTATATCTTCCTCTACTGGTTCAAAGTCTTGAATCTATATACATCTTTAGAGTATCTTGCCTCCCTTATCCTATTATTTAATAACTTTTTTTGACCTATACAATCCTTATCAAACCATGTGCTAGTTGCTTTAACATTTGTCTTTAATGCACAAGCTGTTTATATATTTTGGTTTTAACTATCTTAAATATATCCCATATGGCATCCCAAAATTTAGTTGTCCTATACTGCTGCCCTGATTCTAATATAGCATATATATTGTCCTCAATGTATACTGAGCGTTCAGCCTCTAGCTGTATATTCCATTTGTGTCTCTTATTATATCTTATGTCCAATAATGCTCTTTCATTACTACATTCTGGTCTTGGCATATCTTGTGGATATAAGTTTCCTGACAAAAGAACAGGTAAATGATCACTCTCAGATCTTGTTGGAATACATAGATTATTCCAAATTCCTATATCACCATCCAGTATATCATGTCCAATAGGGAAGTACCTGCTGATCTTACATAAGAACAGTAACCCTGCAGGTCACCAGTTATCCTTCCATTCAAGGGGTATAAGTTAGTCAATTTCAATAATTAAATTAACTTAGTTCCAGCATAATTGATTTTGCAATCCATAGAGGATCGATATGGTATGGGAGAAGTTAATGACTGGTTAATACACAAATTATCAGAAAGTCTGTCAAATAGACCAAATCTGACATTTAAATCTGCCATCATTAATATATCAATGTTGGGATATCTCAACTGTACTCCTATAAGTACATTTTCTAACAATTGCCAGAGTTCTTCCTTATAATATCTGGATTGCCTAGGGAGAAAATAAACATTGAAAATTATCACTTTCCTATCTCGCTTTGTTAAAAGTAATACCAAAAGATTATCTTCTCTATGTAAGAGCATATGGGAAATAAATATACCTAACCACACTTGGGTCACTAATCCACCTAAGGGTCTCTCCTGTTTATTTTCCCTAATTGCAAATGAGTGATATAAATCATACTCATTTAATATAATGGAATCCTCTTTCCCATGCCATGTTTTCTGCAGGCATATTATGTCTGCGGTTTGGATAAAAGATAAAAAATCATTATCAATCCACTTATTATTCAGCTCAGCTATATTCCATGTGGCAATTTTGTTCATTCCCCTTATAGCATCTTTAACTTGTGTCATGGTGGTATCTACCAACAGAAGTCAGGAAGTATCCTGACTTCTTGGATCCAGTCCATGACTAATTCTAGTACTTTGTGATTAAAATATTTCTTCAGGGTCTACCGTATGTAAGCCCAGTATATCAAGTCTACTACAGTTCTGTAGAATTTCATAGACAAGATTTCTGTCTCTAATTTGGATATTGATCTGAGAGGTTCCCTCTACCCTAGTTGTTTTTATAATTTGCTGGGTACCCAATTGTATTTGTAATATATTTCTAAAAAGGTTACAGATGGTACCTTTCAATTTCCAGTTATTCTCTTTATACATAGTAGCCATTACATACAATGATAATAATAAATAAATAATAATAATTTTATTTATATAGCGCCTTTCGAAATTATCAAAGCGCTGAACAAATTAATAACATGAATACAAATATCCATGCAAACATAAACTTATAAAAACACATCATAAATACATCATAAAAACTTAATAAATTACAATAAAATCCAATCAATTCTAACTAGCTTAATCCTCCAAAAAGGCCATAATACAAATGGGGCTTCCACATCTGCAACTTGTGGTTTAGTATTAAATTGCACTCCATCTGGAAAGCTATCAGCCCTCTTTGCTCAATCAAGCCAGCATTATACCAGATATAATTTGCTGTCTTTGGTGAAATTAGAAAAATCTCTAGTGTTGTTGCACGTCCATCTCTTGATATTCTAAGATGTATTTTATCATTTATATCTAGATTTAGGTCATAAAAGTAGTTGTTCAACACTAGGTCTTTTAATTCGGTTTCATTTACATAGGCCAATCACTAACTGCAGTACACCTAATCATAGGGAATTTGTCCGCCAAACAGGTAGAATCTAATCCCTTAGTTGCAGCTGGATCTGCTCCAGTATTTACATCTGTCTTCGTGTCAGTTGTAGTCTCCAAATTAGTAACATTTTTTTTGTCAAGTCATCATACTCCTCAATGCAGCATTTCTTGAGTGCTTCTGTTTCTCTCTCTAATGCTACTAAATGGTTACATAAATTAGTAGTCAATCCAATATCATCATATTGATCACCTGTAATTATTGATTTCTCCTTTTCCTCATATTCCCTAGTAAACATAGGTTCCACTATATGTAGTTCACTTTGTACTTTATCTTTAGTTCATAAGTATATTTGTTCTTGTTATTGTTGTGGTGTTACATTTATTACATAGTAAACTATTCATTCTGATGCACTTATGTTTTACGTCTGTTGTTGTGCTGCATTGCAATTGTACTGTAGTTTTATGGAGTGCACTCCCTGCCCACCTGCGATAATCCCCTTGGGTTATCCATCCATGTCCTCTACCATGGGCTCTACACTGGTGGTCCAATGGGTGTCTGTGGTGGCACTTCACCCTGTGCAGGGTTCCACATCTGGTAGGCATATGGCCTTATTGACTCTCAGGTTCTGTTCCACATGTGTCATCTTATATATTCACATCCTTCCTGTTCCTGTCTGTTGCCATCAGACAGTACATGTACTTCAGGCTACTACCCTCCTGTGCAGCTAGCCATGGCTGTCTCTGTCTCAAACATGTCTGTTGTAGTGTCATTCTTGGCATGACTGCCTTCCATCCCCTGTGTACCTGCCCTGTCTGCCATTTTGTGTGTGGTCACATTCTCCATGTTGGGGTTCCCTATGTCTCAGCCTTGGGTGCTGGGCTGCTGTGGTGGTCTGCACTGCTCATATGATATATTCAGTGCTGGCCAATGTTTGTGTTGCACTCTGGCCCATGCCTTGTGCATCAGCAATTATGCCCCATATTCAGTGGTGTTTGTGCACGTGCTATGCCTTTGAATATTGCATGCCATGGGCTTTGGTCAAATGCAATCTGCCAGGAAGCAAAAACATTGTGCATGAGTGCTGATGCCTTCAGCAGAAGCAGGGAAAAATTATGTTGTTCAGTTACCTGATCCTGGTGCCAACAATGGGGAAGGAAAACATCATGGAGATACTACAGATACTCAGTGGGACTGATACAAAAGATCCCACTCAATAAATATTTTTATCTGCACTAATGGTTATTTTACACTTTTGGTGGGGAGATGGGCTGCCACAAAATATTTTGCAAAGGGCCACTTAAAGTTTTTGGCACAGCAGTCATGTTGAGTTGGGAAACAATGGGATTCTTCAATGGTGACTGTGTGGTTATTGCTCCCTGACTTCTGGGTAGACACCGCGGTTGGGAGTAGAATTGAAATATTACTGTTATGGCAAATAGGGACAGTTTTACTGGGTGGGGGGGGTCAGGACTACCTCAGGATTTTTGGGATGCAAATGATTGTGGTTTCTTTGTTTCAGGAAAGACTTGTCGGTTGTTTATAGTACTCCTACAATGCTATATAGATCTATCTATATACATACTAACCTTATCCTGTACTGAAATACTGACAGTACTAGTCAACTATTATGATAAGTGTATATTTTAACCTAAGTAGCTGTAACTGGTCTCCATGTGAGTGATACCCTGCTGCTATAATTTGCCCTGTGGACCCATTTGAAAGCTAGATTCTACAATTACAGTAAATGTGACTTCCATGAAACTGAACTTTCTAAAGAAAGAAAGACATAAGGGGGTTCTATTGGTTACCAGAATCTTGAGATTCCATTACAGCTTCATATGGTAGGTGTAGTTTGGGGTATTTTTTTCAGTTGCAAGTTTGCATATATCTGCTGTGGTGCCAGCTGACAGGTCTATGACACTTCAAGTTAGTACTGTAAGAGAGATTCGTTTGTGGAGGCCAATACAAAACAAAGTTAGTAGAATACCCTTTGTGTTTCAAAATCTAGAATGTTTACTTCCACGCCTGAAAACATAAAGGTTATATACCACACACACACACACACACACACACACACACACACACACATATACTACCCACCCCAACCCTCAAATCCTTCCAACTATTTTCTCTGTAAGTTTTTTTTTACCTTATTGTTGGGAGTCAGGCTTCCAAAAATGCAGTTAAACTGAGCCCTGAGTGTTACTCAAATTAATCTGAAAGGTCATATAGGTACAGTAGCTGCAAACAGGTGGGGTTCTACAGGGGCACACTTGAGTTGAAGTTTTAACATGCAGCTTGCATGACAATTTTTATTAAACCACCAAAACAAAATAAATAAATAAATGAAAAAAAATATATATGTATATTATATGTATGTGTGTGTGTATATATATATATAAATTTTTGTTCAAGTATCCCCAATAGCAGTAGAAGAGGGATCACAGACTTTTCAGAGCTTTCTGCCAATCAATAGCACATAGGGGACATGAAGACTTGCATGTCCATCTCTAGAGCAGGACAGCACTCTTCCGACCATATGATCTGTTTTACATCCCAGGTATGTGTCTTATATACCCTTCCCTTGAAGACCACATGATCTGACCCCTTTTCACATAAAAATTTATTTATTACAACACATTTTATGAAGTAAAACCTTAGTTCATAAAAGAAAAGAAAGACAATTAATTAAATAACTCCAAATATTTATAAATGTGCTTCTTTTACAAAAAAAATAAATGCATATCAAATCAGACCAGGCTCCTCCTATTTCATGATGTCATGGATTTAGCTTACAGAAACATAGAAACATAGAAATTCTCAGCAGATAAGGACCGCTAGGCCCATCTAGTCTGCCTGTAAGCCCTGTACTTGTAAGCAGCCACTGAACCTATATAGTCATTGGCTTTTCATCACTCCCTCCCCACCTCAAGGTTCCCTTCTGCCTATGCCAGGCATGTTTAAAACCCTCTACTGTGCTTGCTCCCATCACCTCCTGTGGCAGACTATTCCAAGTGTCCACTATCCTGTTAAGAAAATCTTTCTTACATTTTCACTTAAATCCCTGTCATTGGAGCCGACTGACTCCTAAAGAAGCCCAAAATTAAATGTAGGTCAGCTTTCCATTTGGTTATTTGGCATTTGCCAAGACTAACCCACAGTGCAAATAATAATAATCATAAAAAAATCATCAGTTTGAGACAGTTTTTTTTTTGGGTGGGTTGCTTATTTACCTAGAAAAATAGACTGACCGTAGTTTAGAACACTGGAGAGAGAGAGAAAGAGGGATAGTGAGAGTGTACTTCTCCTCTCACTCCTCTTGGTGTTCTGAAACCTGACAGCCCAAAGAACAAGAAACTAGAAGGCATTTAAAGTTTGGCAAAAAAAAAAAATTAACATCATGCTTCTTGGAAATAGTGGAGCTTTTTTGTTTTCTTTATTACCGTTCAACACAGAGCAGCCACCTGACTCTTTGTCGTTGGGGAGTGCAAAGTCAAGTAGGTGCCAAGGGAACACTCAGGTGCTTTTCTTGTTTGTTTTTAACTGGATCTACCAGTCTTAAAACAAACATTTACAAAAGAAAATCCATGGCTTATTCAGGGGAAAAATAAACCTGACAGAGAGACATGCAGCTTCTAGCTGGCTGCATTGCAACAATGCATGAGCAGCCTACCAATTACCTGGCAACAGAAAAAGCAAAATAAATGTTGCAGGGTACATTTTACACATTTCCTGATACTTTTTATTTTATATATTTTTTAATTATTGAAATGTTTCACTAGGAAGGCACACACTGAACAAAAAGTTGCTTGTCTCCTGGTGTGACCTGGGAGAAAGGGGTACAAAGGAGTAGAACAATTACATACAGTACATTAGGATCAAGTAATAAATGTAAACAATCCACAAGACACAGCAAATGGCACAGAGCATAACAATTACATACATTAGGACCAGTTTATATATGTAAACAATACATGAGATACAGCAAATGACAACAATTGGCAGAAGTACAGGAATGCAATATACAACAGGTTAAAGCAGAATAACAATTATTTGAATAGTAAGTGTAAGTTCTTTGCAGATAAATGCAACTGGTAAAGTAGGTTTCAGTCCCAGCTGGGGGGGCGGGTGGTGCTGGAGAGAGAGAATGGGTTGCAATTAAAATTGAGAAAAACAAGCACAGTTAGAGGAGAGGAAGTTATGAAGGGCAGTGGAGAGGGAGAGACAGAATGAGGAGTGACAAATTTTCTGGGGATGGGCATTCCATAATTTGGGGAAATTATATATGAGAGCATACTGGCCTGCCAGGGTAGAACACCACGGATCACAAATGTGTGTGAGTCTATTTATCTTAAGGAATGGGCAGGAGGCGGAGGGGTGGAGAGAGAGAAGGATAAATATGGAGGTTGAGAGCCTAGCCAGATTTTAGATATGGGTTTGGTGCAATAGGAGAGGCACCTGTTAGCAAGTGAAGGTAAGGACTGAGAGTGATAGAGATCACAGTGGTAAGTACGGACATACTCTGGAGTATGTTCTGGAGAATTTGTACCCTCTTGACATGAAGCATCTCCAAAACTGCAGCTTGCATAGAGGGACTGAGTGAGGGGCAGGGGAGAAGAAAGGGAAAAAAAAAAAAGAAAAAGAGAGAGAACTTCTGCAGGTGACCAGCCTGCCAGAACAACATAAAGACAGGAAAGAAAGAAAGAAAGAAAGAAAGAAAGAAAGAAGGAAGGAAGGAAGGAAGGAAGGAAGGAAGGAAGGAAGGAAGAAAGAAAGAAAGAAAGAAAGAAAGAAAAAGAAGCACTGTTGCAACAGACTTGAGGGGTAAAATGAGTAGAAAAGGTTCCTCATATACAGAGGTAGGGTCCAACTCTACCACACACATCCTTATTCAAGAGGGAAACAGTTGCAAGAACTGCTTTCCACCTTTTGTCTCCTTGGAAGAGATGCAGCTTCCACCCACCTTCTTCAGAAGCTCTGCCTCAGGGTCCCTTTGAAAGTCTTAGCATCTTTAGTACATCTTATATCATACCTCATACTCTGAGGTTATATGCAAGTTAAATGACTAAAAAAAGAGAGGTCACCAACCGGCTGCGGTTGTGCCAGAGTAACCATACAGCAAGAGTAAACAAAAAAAACTCGCAACCCTCCCAAAGGCAAATTCAATTAGAAAAGGTTGCTTTAAAAGCCAGGATAATTTATTGGCAACAAACTACGTTGCAAGCTTATTTGGCAGTAGAATGACTACCACAGGGGTCTTAGAATTTTGAAGAAACATACATTTGGAATGGACAGAGAGAGAGTATGATGAAGGTATGGAACCGTGCGTTGTTGCAGGGTGGTGCTTTACTTATTGAAGCAATTTTGGAAGATTCTAAACTGTTTCAAGTAGAAGTGGAGGGAGACTGGCCCACCGGTGCAGCAGTTGGATTTCCACTTGTGACGCTGGTGACCCTGGCTTCGGAATGGACCTGAGGAGTCAGAGGGATGGTCAGGGGAGAAGGAGTAAGCGTCCCATTGACTGCTCTCCTTCTTCAGAGGGGAGGAAACAGTAGAGCTTCCAGCACCTGAGAGACCCATGGTGGAGGCTGGGGGAACCACAGACAACTGGTACCAGCACACAAGAGGGCGGGGCAGACACTGGACATCATTGCATGTCCCTGCCCCTGGGGCAGTCTAGAAAAGTGCTGCTAGATGCCCCTGATGAAGCCGTCCTTGGCTTCAATTAGCTCTCAAGCCGGCTCCCTGATCTATCCCGTTGGATGCAGCACTTAGGGCCGGTGTAGCAACCCGCCTGGGGGGCATGCCAGAGGGTATCAGGGAGTCACAGACAATTTGAGAGTGGAAGTTGTGGGGTCTGTCAAAGGGCTGAGGTACCAGGTGGTCGGTAGCAGGTCAAAAAAGTATAGTCAATTTAAAAAAAAAAAGAAGTGGAGGGGGATTTAAAGGAGAAAGAATGAATGATACTGACCTTCTCCGATGCTCCAGAATATCAGATCTATCAAAAAGCAAGCTATCAAGACTAAAGCTGTTAAACAGAAAAAAAATGTGAACGAGACCAAAGGGACTATGAGCAGGGGGAGAATCGTTGACTGGAAGAAAAAGGTACATAGGACATTAATCCCTCAATCATTCTACACCACAGTCTACCAGGTACCTCCATTAATACTAATGAATCGGACTTGAATAGCACAGGATCTACAATTTTTTTAGCCAGAACATCGATGGAAGAGGATCAACAGAACAGCTGCAGGATATGGTTCAAAAGCCCAGGGAGAACAATAGGAACAAAAAGAAGAACAGAAGTGGAAGGAGAGGCAGAAGAAGACATGAGGGGAACCAACAATCAACACTGGCACCAGAGAGGACATCCATACAACAGGAAGAGAGGGAGGTTTTGGCATCAGGGACAAGGTAGATTTTAAATACAGCAAACCTAGTGGTAAATATCTTTCTTATGCTTTAAATAAGATTGAACTGTGAATTACAAAAAGGTTTATCTTTTGCAACAACTCAAGGTGTATGACGTTTTACTTATATTATTGACTTGTATTAATTCACAAGAAAGGTGTGCCTGATGCACTAGTTTAATAAATCTAACATTGGTGATCAGGGATCAGGTATAAATTATTGGGCTTAACAATAATTCTACATTCTGTCCACCTGCCCCTTCCTCCCTTCAGTCTCTGTTTTGAAAATCTTTGTGAAATGAAATAAATGCTCTGCTTACAAATAATAATAATAATCATAATAATACTTTATTTATAGCGTGTCTTTCAACAACCCAAGGTGCCTTAACAATAAGATAAATCAAAAAAATAAAAGCAATAAATATAGGCTCTTATCAAATTCAGATATCAGATAAAATTAAACAGGGTAGGCTTGATGCCACAAATGGGTTTTAAGGGCCTGTTTAAATCCCTCCACGACCACGCACTCCCGGAGCTGATGGGGTAGAGAATTCCACAGGGCTGGGGCCATGTACATAAATGCATGGGCCCCCAAAGATTTTAAAAGAAACCCTTGGAATATCTAGCAACCCCTTGTCAGCTGAGCGGAGCAATCGCCTGGGGCAGTAAGGAACCCAAAGCTCTTTCAGGTAGTCTGGGCCCTGTCCAAGTAGGGATTTATAGGTCAGTAGTCCGACTTTAAAGGTGATCTGCCACTGCACTGGCAGCCAGTGCAGTTTGCGCAGCACCGGAGGGATGTGACAAGACCAGGCAGTTCCTGTCAATAACCGGGCTGCAGCATTCTGCACCAGCTGCAAGCAGTGGATATCAACCCCAGGTAGCCCTAGATAAAGGGAGTTGCAGTAATCAAGGTGCAAGGTCACAAATGTGTGGACCAATATAGGAAGATTGCCAGACGGAAATACGTACTTAACCCTGGAGATGTTTCTCAGATGGTAGAAAGGATTTGGTGACTGCCGACACCTGCGATTGCAGTGTCAGCCCAGCATCAAAAATCACCCTAGATTTTGCACCTGTTCAGAGGTGAGGAGCTGGGAGCCTTCAAGGAAAAGTCCAGAAGGCAAATCTGTCCCCAACCCCTTTATCCAGCACCCTGGGTCCACACCATCACTTCAGTCTTTTCTGTGTTTAGCCTCAGCCAGCTCAAATTCATCCACCCCTGGATTTCAGTGAGGCAGTTATTAAATACCAAGACAGCTCTATCCTGGTCAGGTGCCAAAGGTATGTATAGCTGGGTATCATCAGCATAGCAGTGAGACCTCAGCCCATACCTTCTTACAATGTCTCTGATGGGTAGGATATACACTGCTAACAGCATGGGGTACAATTCTGAACCCTGAGGTACCCCACATGACAAAGATACTGGGTTGGAGGAATGAATCCTCGACACCACCCTCTGAGTTCTGCCAGTGAGGAAAGATTTAAACCACCTGAGGACTGTACCCAACAGGCCACAGATAAATCTCAGGCATTAGAAAAGAACCCCATGGTCCACAGTATCAAATGCTGATGAGAGATCTAGAAGAACCAAGATGGAATATTTTTTCTGACCTCTCACCATCAGGAGATCATTGAGCACCCGAACCAGCACAGTCTCGGTACCATGCCTCTTTCGAAAACCAGATTGGAGAGGTTCATAGATGTCTTGGATGGTCAAAAGGTTCTCCAGTTGTAGGGCCACTACTTTCTCAATCACCTTCCATGCAAAGGGAAGGTTACAGATTAATCTGTAGTTAGCAGGGCAGTCTGGGTCCAAAGAAGCTTTCTTCAGGAGAGGTGTCACCACCGCCTCCTTCGGGGAGCTAGGAAACTCATCTGTCTCCAGGGAGCACCAGACTATCCATGCTAGGACCAGGCCGATGATATCACATCAACCCATAATCAGGGTAGTTGGGTCCAGGTCCAAACTACAGCACATAGGGCGCATACCCTGGACAATCGCATGACATCAATGAGCACCAGCCAGTCGAAGTTACTCCAGGAAAATTGAGGGACAGTGACCGAGCACCGATCCAAAGAATCTCCCATAGAGTGTGCCAGTTGGAGCTCCTCCCTGATGTCAGCCCCCCTAGCCGCAAAGAATCGAGCAAGCTCATCACACTTCACTTCTGAAAAGGCTCTTCAAATCTGCAGGCAGGCTGGGTTACACAGTCCGTCTACAGTTCAAAAGACCGGAGCTGGTCGGTTCTGAGCAGCCACAATCTCCCTAGACAGGAACTCTGCCTTCTTCTGGGTGATTGCAGATTGATAGACTTGATAATGTTCCATCAATCTAAGGTGGTCGACCTCCAGGGTGGATTTCCACCAGCAAAGCTCTAACTTACGTCCTAGTAGCCACATGTCCCTCAAGGTCCCATCAAACCAGGAGGTCCGTGGGTGAAGGGATAGAGAATGAACATGGATAGGAGCAATGACATCTAGAGCTGCAGAAATGGTCTTATTATAAGCCAGAACTAAAGCCTCTGGGTCATTGTTTGCCCCAGGAAGCACCGAAAGGTCAAGCACCACCCCCAGGCCTTCAGAGTTTATATCTCATAAAGGGCGGTACCTGACCATCTCCACAGGTGTAGGTCTATGAAGGGGGGCATGGAAACTGAACCCCACAGTGCAGTGATTGGACCATCCAACAGGTTCCACCCCCAAATCGAAGGCTTCAATCCCCAGAAGGAAGAATAGGTCAAGAGAGTGACCGTGTTTATGAGTAGCAGAGGTAACAATCTGTGTAAGGCCCAGAGATGTCATCAACTGGAGGAAGCATTGTCCAAATTGCAAGAGTTCATCATTGACCCAGGCGTTGAAGTCACCCAGGACCATCAGCCTGGGCAACTTGAACACCATGTCAATCACGAAGTCTGCTACTTTCTGAAGAGAAACAATTCTCATCCCTGGGTGGACAGTAGATGAAGGCAATTCTACAACCTACACCTGCTACTACAGTACACTCAAATGATCCAGCCTCCTCAATTGGTACATTCGTGAGGCCCAGGTCAGTCTTGAAACAGACTGCAACCCCCACCACGATCCAATCTCAGGCGGTGTATCACCGAGTACCTGGCTGGAATTGTGTCCTCCAATGTGGGGCCAGAGTGCTCATTCAGCCAGGTCTTGGTGTTGCACACCATCAAAATAAACTAAAATCCAGGGATCTTCATTTTCTTTACTGCCGATCACAGCCAGTCAATCCTCGACAATTCACCTCCTCTCACTACCTCCTCCCCTCCCATGTCTCGACTCTGGGATTCTTCATTGGCCAGCTGATCAAACAGGACTGAGCCAACACAAAAACAGCAAACACCACCAGGTAATTCAACTGCGAACCAAAGGCGAATCCAGGTCAGGAAGGCATGAATTTCAAAACGCCCAGTGGTCAATCCAGGGTGAGTCTGGCCAGAGGACAACTAAAACAGCAGGCCCGGCAAACTGTGTGATCGAGCAGTAATGGGGCAGAAATGAAACAGCCCCAGTGCACACTTCGAGGTGGTCTCAGAACACCCCGGTATCATTCTCAGAGATTCAGAACACTCCCCTGATAGTTCAACTCCAGCTGGGCTCTCAGAGCAAAATTTAAAACCATTTAGTGAAAGAGCAAGATATAGTCAAATAGATAAGATAAATGAAATAAACTAAACAGAGGAGTGCAAAAATGAACAAAATCAGTAAAAGAGCGGTAGACAAACGAACAAATTAAGCACTAGGTTGCCGGAGCAGCCAGCAACACGCCCAGCCCAGCGGCTATATTTATATTGTAATATTGTACAGTATATTCATAATACAAGGAATCAGTTTGTGAATATATCTACAGTAACAGGGAAAGAGGAGTCTTAAAATCATTAGGCAGAAATATATTATTTTTATTTTTTTATTTTTTTTATTTTAGTCTTTGGTAACCGGGTAAGGCTCACTAGGCACAAGTGCCTGTTTTCAGGGGCAACCCGGAAGCACTGGGCAGTAAAGTGACTTGCTCAGGGTCACACAGAATGCAAGCGGAGGCTGTGAGAATCAAACCCAGGTCTGGTCTGCTGGATGTACCAAGCTCGTTCTGTACTTCGGAATTTAAAGCTAAGATTGACAAATGTTTACAAGATTCCATTGATGCAGGGGTAATAGATAATGAGACAAAAAAAGTTACTTACTGTTGATAATCCCATACTTGCAACATTTTATATACTTCCAAAAATACATACAACTTTGGTGAACCCTCCGGGACACCCTATTGTTGCCAGTATTGGTTCCCTTATTGAACTGTTGTCTCATTTTGTTGATCATTATGCAAAACTGCTTGTAACTATGCTTCCCTCATATATAAGGGACTCATTTGATATTTTAGTACAGTTACAAGATTTTGATATTGATGAATCCTAGCTTTTACTAATCCTGGATGTAGAGGCATTTTATACAAATGTACCACATTGGGGGGCATGGAAGCATTACCTCATTATCTGCTGAAGAATGAGCAATTATCTGACAACTTTATCGAATTCCTGGTATGGTGTGAAGAAATGGTCTTGAAATTTAACTATTTTTTGTTTTGTGGTTATCATTATTTACAGGTCCAAGGTACTATGATGAGGGCATCGCTAGCCCCAGTTATGTAAACCTATATTGGTGTTTATGGGACCAGTTAGTGATGCATGATGCTGAGAGGAATCAGTTTTTTGATTGCATAAAAATGTTCAGATGTTTCATTGAAGATCTGTTCATTGTATGGAGTGGAATGGAAGGTTAACTTTATGAGTTTGTGAAATATTTACATTTCTCAAATTCTAATTTAAAGTTTAACATTAAATGTGATGGCACATCTATTCCTTTTTGGGATTTGATGCTGTTTAAAATTGAGGGACACATCTTATCAGATCTTTATAGAAAAGATATCAATACAAATTTAATCTTATTAGCCAGCGGTTGTCATCCTTTACATTTAGTCAAAAGCATACCTAAAAGTCAGTCCATCTGTTTAAGACAAAATTGTTCTGCATTAGAGACATATGACAATAGAGCAAATAAGATGCAGAAACACTTTATTGAGAGAGGTTTCTCCAGGGACTGGGTTCATGGAGCCTGTGATTGGGCTTGCAACAATGACATGAAACAACTTTTGACACCTGGGGTCCAATTCTAAAACAGGTTACACATGTCACAAGGTGACTTGCGCCAAACCCAATGGAGCAAGTCTCACCTTGTGACATGCATTAAACCATTTGCGATTCTGAGAGGCGGCCTGCACCATGGCGTGGGTGGACTGCATCCATGGGGCCTTCCACCAGCCACAGCCCCTACAACACAATGGAAGGAGAGGGGTTTATGGCAGCAACTGCACCCTATTCTGAAAGGGCAGCTGCCATAACCCACTTATGCGATTCAAGACACTATGGCACTACGGGGTTAGACCAGCAGTTAGCTGGTCTAAAGGGCATCCATCCATGCCAACTGGTGGTTGCCACCTGCAGTGCCACAACACACACACCCAGATGTGCCCAATGGACACCCCATCACACAGATGCCCCCCCCTGCAATTCTGGGGTGCCAACTGCCGACACCCAGGTCCATTGTCTCCGGCACCATCCTTGCACCTCTGCCACACTGCCACCCCCTCATGGCCCAGGAGGGCTTTTGGGCTTCTTCCATGGCTGGAGGAGTTCAGGGTGCTAATTGCGGTCAGCGGTTTGCAGCATCCAGGTCCATTGAGCCATTCCCATGGTGCAACCCTGCGGCTGCCGCAAGTCACAGGACGTACGTTCCGGGGACCCTGCCTGTCTTGGAATAGGATATAGGGTCCCTGGCATAGCAGCACATGTCACAACTCACATACGTCTGTGAGTTGCAACATGCGTCTTAGAATCGGGCCCTTAAAGTAAAGAATTCTGATAACTCTCAACAAAAGGTAAAATTTATATCTACTTATTCCTCAGAAGCAGGAGATGTCAGGAATGTAATTTTAAAACATTGGCACATTATAAAGTCAGTTCTGGAACAAGTATTACAAGACACTCCCCCCAGTTTGTGTATGACAGGACAAACTCAGAAATATATTCTAGTTCACTTCTTGCAAACTTTTAACCAGCCCAACAGCAATATATCAATGGAATGGCTCCTAAAGGCTGTGTACCATGTGAATGGTGCAAATTTGATAAACATATTAGGAATAGCAAGGTTTTTGTATGCCCATAAATGGTAAAAACAATGAAAGTAATGACCTAGTAACGTGATACTGTGAACTTAGTTTACATAGCAAACTGTCTTTGTGGATCTTTTTATGTGGGAAAAACAAATCAGATTTTTAAGTCCCAGGTGGGGGAACACATACAGAGATACTGAGAATGAAAACATAAAAAAAACATTTTATCAGCTCATATAAAATACACTCGAAGTAATGGTATACATGCTTGGATATTTATAGGAATCAAGGTGATAAAATTGGGACCACAAGGTGGGGTCATTGAATTGTTAACTCTTTAGAGAGAAACATATTGGACTTGTATATTAGGTGCCCTGAGATTCCCTGGCCTGAATGCTAGAAGCCTAGATTAGAAATAGCACAATACAGTATTTGTAAGATGGTCCGTATGTTAATATTTTGTGCTCTTGCGAGATCTTAGAAAGCTCCCCCCCTCTCTCTCTCACTCTCTCATTTATTATTTGGTAAAATGTGATTAGAAAGTTTGGATCATTTGCAGAAATATTTAGTATGTAAGTTTTACAATTTTTATATCTATTTAATCTGTTTTATCTGCCTTTCCTTCAGATGCTGCTTCCACAGTTTTAAGTATATGTGCATGTGTTTACTGGATCAGTGAAGGTTCCCATGGAAACTGTATACAAACTGTAACTTTTATCAGCACAGGACTTTGAAATGACTTCACCCTTAGAAGAATACATTACCAAGGATGTCTCCTTTTGGATAGGTGGAAACAGATTGGAAAATTAGCCATCTAACTGAAGAGACTGTTTTCTTCCAGCTGTATCAGACATTAGTCATATTGAAAGAGTACTGAGTGTCAAGAACATAGAAGATATTGTGGCATTCCTTGGTATTTTTTCCTCCAGCTCTTTATTGTATTTTATTTCAAATGTATTGTTGCCATAAATATTTATCTGCTTTTTTATAATTAAATTTAATTGAAGGGGAACTGTGTAATATGTTTATGGTGGATAGTTAGAAATGCTATGTATTAGTTAATTTTTTATGAACTATGAACATTTGAAATTGCCAGCAGATGCAGGCCTTACGTTCTGTCTGGTCTGCGTAAGTGTGCAGCTTCAACCAGTTAGATTGCAGCTCCCCCTTCCCTTGGCCCCCACTTTTTTTTTTATATATTTATTCTTTTTACAGCCCCCTTCTCTCCCCCTTGACTGCCACTCTTCAGAGACCCTACACTGTGGCTCCCTCTGCTCCACCCCAGGTAACTCTCCACTGGAACTCCACCAGACCAACCCTCATCCAGCCACAGTTTTGCCCCCCCCCTCGGTGGGGAGTGAAGGGGACCATTTACCTCCATAGTCCATAAGCATGTATTGGGTGGTCTGGGTGATCCAATGAGGAGCCTGTTTTGGAGGCTAGGGGCAGGTGAGTCTCCTCTACTGGCAGCCAGGGTGGGGTATTTTCTCTTTTTTCACGAGAGCACAAGCACTCGGGTGAGTCTAAGGAGGTGGGGCACGCTGAGATGTGCCACTGCTTCCAAACTTTGTCCGACGCTATCCCCCCATGTATTTTTGCATTCCTGCTGCGCCTCCACCTGTGGTCACCCAGGTGGTGGTATAGCGGAGGTATGCACATACCCCCCCAGAGGAGGAGGAGGAGGAGAGCAGCCTTCTGGGTGCTTGATCCTCCTCCCCCTGGCTGGCCCTCCAGTATCCTGAGGTTGCTCCTGACCCTGGGTTGCTGGCTTTGCAAGCTGAAGTCCTACTGCTGTGCCGGTGGGCCATCCCCCACTATTATTCCTCCTGTTTCACTCACACCCACCCCTTCCACTCCCAGTTTGAACCCTCCCTCTAATCCTGTCCCACTCTGTCCTGAAACTGCTCACTGTCCACAGTGATACCACCTCCTCCAGAAGTGCGTTCCACCCTCTGATGACCCTCGTGAAATAGCACCTCCTCATTTCCCTCCACAATCTGCCTTCTTCCAATTTCAGACTGTGTCTCCTGGTTTCCCTCCCACCTTTTAGTTTGAAAATACTCTCAGTGTTTACTCTGGTCATGCCCTGCAGGTACTCAGAGGTCTCAATCATATCCCCATCTCCCTTCAGTCCTCCAGGGAATACATACTGAGCTCTCTCCATCTCTCCTCATAAGGTTTATCTCCCAATCACAGGATTATTTTCATTGCCCTGCACTGCACCCCTTCCAGTAGCCTGATGTCGTTCTTAAGTATGGGTGGCAGTACTGCACACAGTACTGCAGGTGTGGCCTCACCAGGGACCTGTACAAGAACAAGATTACTTTCCCTCTTCTAGAAGTAATTTCCCCTTGCAATGCACCCAACATTCTGTTGGCCTTAACCACTGCCTTCCTGCACTGGGCTGAGTTGTTCATTTCCCCTGTTACCAGTACACCCAGATCCTTCTTCTCTGCTGACGTGAACTTATTTATTTATTTAAAAGTTGATAACCAGGAAAGGCACACTGAGCTGGGGCTTGTTTCCAGGTGTGACTCAAGGAAGGTGAAGGGAACAAGATACAATGTTTCACAGAATACTATCTTACACAAAATTCAGAGTTACACAGAAGTACACAGAATTACAGTTTTTCACAGCAATACAGAGTTACACAGCACTGAGCATTAATACAGTTGAGTGAGCAGTAAATTGAATTTCACAGGCAATGGATGGTATAGCAGTTCATTGGCTGTAGAAGCATTTTGTGTGCAGCAGGCTAGATGAGGGTAGTGCTTCAGTAAGGGAGGTTTCCGCACAGAGGTAAGAGCTGATGTTGGCGCAAAGACTGGGGCTGGGAGTGAGGGAGAGGGGAAAGGAAAGGAGCCCCCAGTGGTCAGGGGGGGAGTGACAGAGGCAGGAAGGAGGGGCAGGTGTTTGAAGTAGTTTTTGATAGATGCTGCGGTTGGCAGACCATGCACAGTGAAGGGGAGAGAATTCCACAAGGTGGGAAGCTGGTAGGCAAAGGCTTGCTTCCCTGTGAGCAAGTGATGGATAGCTAAGATGAAGAAGCGTGGGTCCCAGGAGTGTAAAACATAGCCAGAGTAGAAGGCAGGGGCCAATAGGGAGGAGACATAGGAGGAGAGAGTATTGAACCAGAATTTGGAGATAAAGGTTGTACAGTGAGCGAGCCGGTGATTTTGCAAGGCAGGGGAGGGGAGGGAGGCCGTGTGGTATGGGTGGCAATGATGCATGTGGTATGGGAGATTGGTGGTGAAGCAGCAGAGGGCATGGAACAGGGGGTCAAGCTCTGCTAGGGAGGATTGGGGGACTGAACTTTAATCCACATCAGCATAGTCAAAGGAAGGGAGGATAAGCTTGGTTATAATATCTTTCCTGACAGGAAGCGAGAGACATTGTTTATGCCTATATAATATGCCTAGTTTGGGGCAGAGCTTGTTGTGGATTGAGTCAAGGTGCAGGGAGAAATCTAGTTTTGGGTCAAGCCAGTCTCCCAGGTACTTGTAGCTGTCAACTTCTGAGATGTTGGACCCATCCAGGGCGTGGAAGGGGGTGGGGAGAGAACAGTGTAGCCAACTTCTCTGCAAACCCGAAAACCGTCGTAACTGTTTTTTTGGTGTTGCATTTGAGAGATTTTGTGTTGAGCCAATGCAGCATGCTCTCAAAGTCGGATTGGAGGGTGGATTCCGTTTGGGCAAAGGAAGGGTCAGATGCAAAGATCACAGAATCTTCCGTGGATAACTGTGCCCCTCCCAACCAGTAACTATTTCCAGGTTTTCTGGCTCCCAAGTGCATGGCTTTGCACTTCTTGGCATTAAACCCAAGTTGCCATGTGTTCGACCATCCCTCCAGTCTTGCCAAATCCACCTAGAATACTTTGCCACCTACCTCCTTCCATGAAATGTTCACATTTTGAGATTTTCCTCAGGTTTTGATTATCTTGGGGTACTATTTATACCAGTTGTAAAGTAACTCTGTTAGCTCTTGACAAAGCTCCAGTACTGGAATTGAAATGCCGTCGGGATTTTTTGCAGGGGTGGCTTTATGAATCTTTCTTATCAGAAGTGTGCTTACATTAAGCAAAAACAAAATTATGGCTTTGGTTTATACACTTCAGTTGCAAGAATCCTTGACTAAATTTTATTTGCCTTGGGGAGGGTTGTGAGGTTATTTACAAGTTACACACATCTTTGCAATATGTATTGAATTTCAGTCCCTCTACACCCTCTCTTTTTTCTTTTTTTTTTAATAACGGACTAGTCAAACAATCAAAATGACAGATAAAAACAGAAACAGATTGGAATAACATGTCACTACAAGAACAGTACAGCCTCCAAGTGTCCTACACTTGCCAGATGCCCCTGTCCCTCCTTTCCTCCAGGGTGTACATGTTGAGCTCCTCGAGCCTCTCCCCGTAGGTCCTTTCTGTCAAGCCCCAGACCATTTTGGTTGCCCTCCTTTGTACCCTTTCCAGGAGTGCAAAGTCCCTCCTTAAGTGCAGTCCCCAAAACTGCACACAGTAATTAAAGTGCGACCTAACCAAGCAGTTATACAAAGAAAGGATCACTTCTGCCCTTCTAGAGGTAATCCCCCTAGCGATGCAACCCAGCATCCTATTGGCTTTTGCCGCTGCCCTCCTACAATTCTCAGAGTTGTTCATTCTGACATCCACCACCACCCCCAGGTCCCTCTCACCCTCTGAGACTTGTAGTGTGGCCCCCTTAGGGTATACCCTTGGCCCGGGTTCCTGGCCCCCAGGTGCAGAACTCTGCACTTCTCTGCATTGAACCTCAGTTTCCACTTTCTCGACCACCTATCCAGTGTCTCCAGGTCCTCCTGCAGGACCACTTTCCCCTCCTTCCCATCCGCAAAGAGACTCATTTCACTCCTGCTACTCTTCCTTATGTCAGAGACATATGCGTTAAACAGGAGGGGCCCTAGTACTGATCCCTGGGGAACCCCACTAACAACCCTCCTTGGAGAAGAGACTAGCCCCCAACCACTACCCTCTGTGTACACTCCGAGAGCCAATTTCCTATCCATCTGATCATTTGTGCCCCCACCCCCATTTCCTCCAGCTTAGTCAGCACACCACCATGTGGTACCGAATCAAATGCCTTGCTGAAGTCTAGAAAGAGGACGTCCACCAGCCTATCCTGGTCCAGGGCACTCGTCACCCAGTCATAGAACTCTACAAGGTTGGTCTGACACGATCTTCCCAGGAGGAATCCATGCTGTCTATCATCCAGGTACCCCATTTTCCCCAGTACCCCCTGTCTTTCCTTGACAATACCCTCCATCACCTTCCCCACCACAGAGGTCAGGCTAACAGGCCTGCAGTTCCCTGCCTCCTCTCTTGATCCTCCCTTGCGGAGAGGCACCATATGGGCCACTCTCCAGTCATGTGGTACCCACCCCGTCCTCAAAGAGATGTTAAAAAGCTCTTCCAGGGGGGCCATCAAGACATCCACCAGTTCCCTCAGTACTCTGGGATGCATTTCATCCAGCCCTGGTGCTTTCTCCATCTGAAGGGACCTGAGGGCTTCCTTCACTCTCTCTATTGGAATTTCAACCTCCACAACCCCCCGCTCCCTGTACTGTCATCCCCCTACCTGATGGTGCTGGCCCTTCCCTCTCCCCAGACACATCAGGGATCCCTATCTCTAAGGGTCCACCCCCTGCCCAGGTTACCCCCACCCCCTGGACAGATGTAGCTCCCCCCTTCTCCCTGGTAAAACTGAGGCAAAGTACTCGTTTAGTAACTCAGCCTGCTCCCCTGACCTAATCCTACAGATCTGCCCCCTCACTTTCCTTTTTTCCCCAATGCATCTAAAGAACCCCATTGTCCCCTCATCTGATTTCCCTGGTCAAGATCTGCTTCTTTCTTGCCTTAGCTGCTCTCACCACCCTGGTGACACCCCCTGCCATCTGCTCATACTACCCCTGATCCTTTTTGCTCCTTGAGCGCTTGAAGTACTTATAGGCTGCCTTCTTATCCTTCACCACCTCCTGGACCTCCCAGGTCCACCAAAATGGTTTTCTGGCCTTACCAGATTTGTGCCTCTCTCTTGCACAGGACCTGGTAGCCTCATCTACCCCCTCCTAATAGCCCCCCACCTGCTGTCAACATCCATGTTTGGCCTTATCCTGTCCATTATGACCCTTAAGGATCCTTCCCATCTCCCTGAAATCCACACCCCTGAAGTCAATTACCACTGTCTTTGTGTGGCTTACCTTCCCCCCAGGTCCAGGAAAAACCAGACTGTGGTATGGTCACTCCCCACCAATGGTTCCCTCACCTCCAGGCCTCAGTCTGGTCATTGTCTGCCTGAACTATGTCCAGTGTCCTGGCCTCCCTAGTCAGTTCCCTCACCTCTGGGTCAGGAATACATCCTGGGAGGCATCCAGCAACCTCTGCTCCTTGGCCACTGGGGACGTCATAGTCCCCCAGTCCGTTCCTGGCATATTTAGGGCCCCCATTACCACTACCCCTCCCTTGCCCAATCTACAGCGACCCACGATATTTGCTACCAAACTCTCTTCCAGGGCCTCCGCCAATGCTGGTGGTCTGTATACTACCCTTAACTTTACTCTCTTACCCCCCTGCATTTGCAGGGTGACCCAAATTGCCTCTATGTTCCCCTTCCGCCTTCTCCACCCCTCCTATACCTATGCCATTTTTAACTATCAGTGCTACCCCTCCCACCCTCACCCCTGTCCTTCCTGAACATAGTGTAGCCCTCCAGATTTAGGTCCCACTCATGCCCTTGAGTGGCCCAGGTCTCAGTGACTGCTGCCACATCTGCCTTCCCCTCAACTAGCATTGCCTGGAGCTCAAGTATTTTATTTCCTAAACTCCTGGCATTTATCAGGACCACCCTCCACCCCTTTCCCCTCCTCCCATTTCCTACCCATGTGCTCCCGTTTGGCTACGTGCGCCCCCTCCACTGTACCCTAATTGTTGCCATTTCTCGATAGTCCTCCAGCCCCTTAGGGGAGTGGAGACTGAGACCCTCCTTTATTGTACACCTTGCAACAGTCCCTTCTTTGATCCCTCCCCCTTCACAAGTTTGAATTCCACCTTTCACTGATGAAAATGGAGCAGGAAATCTAAGATACTTAAACAGCCACTGATGCTGCAGAAAGAACTTTCAGAAACATAATATTTGGATACAAAATAGCTTATCTTTCTCATCAGCTCAGTAGTTCTTATCCTCATTACTTATTACTGAGGTAATTTGTTTCAAAAACAGGATAGTTGTTTCTTAATGGTTCATCAGCTCCTATTGCTACTTCCCAACCTGATGTCATAATGCTTTGCTTGTGACATCACAGTTATTCCCATAGCAACAGACTGTGGTGTCACAATAGGGCATTATGATTTCAAGTAGGGAACAGGCTATAGAGACAGATGTACTTTAAGGGATAAATATCTTGTCTGTGTGGGAATTTTTTTTGGTAATAAATAATGGAGAGGAGAAATCTGTACAAGGTATATGAAATTCAAGCTGATGTGTGTCTAAATATTATATTTTCCAAAGTTTTCTCAAAGGTGTCAGCTGTTCTTTAACAGAATTTCAGGTTGAAATGAATAGTGTCATTGTAGTGACAATTCAGTGTATCACTAAGGAAAGATCTGATCCGAAAACGTGATATCGCACTGATTTGATCTACATATAAATCACTTGACCTATGTATGGGTAAAAAAAAAAAAAATGAGTACACCCACTGAAAAGTGGCGAGTTATTAAAAGGTCCTCAGATCTCTTAACTCATATGATATCTATGAATCTATATATTTTAAAAAAATAAATAGGATTTTTTGAACTTTACACTATTGGAGTAAGTGGGCTCATGTTATTACAGTCTGTTTCTGGAAGTTTACTATTGCCATGATTGGATTTGGGCTACTTCTCTGCTAATTTAAACATTTTCATGTCTTGAACCAAGGTTTGTTGAGCTGAACCACTTTGAGATGAAAACAGTTACCATATTTCATTGTTCATTATCAATGCCGGGACCTTATCTAGATAGGAAATCAACATTTTTTGTGTTGGGATCCAGCCCTAAGATGTACAGAAGATCAATATGGCTGCAATGCCAAGTACCATCATATTATTCTTGGGTTTTTCTCCTTCATCTATTGTAATCAACTAAATGGATTATAGTCAGTTATCAGCTTAAATTCTGCACCCCGTAAGTAAACTTTCAAGGCTTCAATAGCCAATGTTATGGCTAAACATTCCTTCTCAATGGTGGAGTATTTTCTCTCCCGTTCATGTAATTTCCTTCTAATAAAAAATCACAGGATGTTCCTCCCCATTTACTGTCTGAGAAAGTACAGCCCTTATTCTATTATCTGAAGTATGTGTCTGAACTTCAAAGGATTGAATAAAAGCAGGGCTTTTTAATATTGTACTAAAACAAAGAATAGCTATGATGTTCCAAAAGGCTTCACCGCATTTTGGTGTCCATTGTACGGATATATTATGAAATATGGAAACTTGCTTTCCAGTGTTTCACAATCCTGATGCTGGCTGCCCAAAACACAGGTGCCCAACATCAGGATTTTACCTACGACAAATATTTTTTGATGTTTTAGGGTCACCCCCCATACTTTATAGAACAAACCCCACTGCAGGTAAAATCCGAACATCAGGCAACTGTGTTTCAGGCAGCAGGCGTCGGGATTGTCAGTGTTGTGAAACAGAGTTTCTAGATTTTAAATAGATACCCATTGTGCTTTGTTAGGATACCTTTTCTTAGTAAGGTTAGCCAAAGGACTGGCAATGGAAGTGAAATTAGGAACAAATCTATAATATCCTGCCAGTCCTAGGAAAGAGCTGACATGTTTTAGGGTCTGAGGGGCTTGGCTGTTGGCCACAGTGTCTACCTTCCCAATATCAGCTTTATCTGCCCAGTTCCAAGATAAAACCTAATTATGTATTTTTTTGTCATGGCTACAGCACACTTTAAAGGATTCACTGTCAACCCTGCCTTGGTAATAGAACAGATGCTTTACAAGTTCTTCCCAACTAGTCCTAAATACCACCACATCATCCAAATATGTTGCACAATAGGAAGTATGTGGGGGTCAGGATATGATCCATAAATATTTGGAATGTTGCTGGTGCCCCATGTAACCCAAATTTCATGGTTATAAAATTATGTAAGCCTACTGGGGTTATAAAAGCAGTTTTGTCCTGTGACTCTTTTGCTAAGGTAATTTGCCAATATCCCTTTGTGAGCTTCAAAGTAGTAATACATCGAGCATTTCCAAGTCTATCAATAATATCATCTATTTGCAGCATAGGATACCCATTGAATAGAGATACCGCATTTAACTTTCTAAAATCCAAACATAATCGAATCCCACCTTCTTTCTTTTCTACCACCACAATAGGTGAGGACGGTTCACTGTCAAAATAACGTCGTATTCTTAGCGCGGTAAATATAAGCGCATACAAATGAGCGCTGCACATTAATCGCGTAGCTACATAATGGCGTATAATGTCGCAAGGTGTACTGCATGTTGTGATAGCTGACTCGATCACTTCTATTAAAAAATCACAAACCTTATTTCGAGTGTACTAACAAAGTGACAAACTGAGGGGAGTGATTTCAAAGTCGTACTGTCTAAGTGTCTCATCTATAGTTGTCCCTGGGGATGGAACATTTAGTTCCTACCTGCAGTTGTCATGTGAACCGTGCCTTGTTTAGCCATTCGGGGACCCACACCAATCCCAATATCTAAGAAAAGCCATCAAAAGGTAACATATATTTGCCAAAACTTTAATCATTAATCATTCAAACTGGGACGGGGGACTGTTTGGGTAAAACTATTAACGTTGCAAGCTGTTTGATACTTGCTTGTGCCTGCAATTGAAAGTTGTAAGCAACTCCCCTCAAGAACTCCTGTCTGGGTCTTGATCCATACTGTGCCACAATGTCTGCAATTCTTCGAGCAGTATCTTTGTATTTCTTGCGTGTTTCAGACACTGCTGTACGCGCTATCAACTACTCCATTACTGTTGTGTTGAAATGCTGCTCTGATTTTAGAAATTCAAGAAACCTCCAAATCGAAGGATGGTGAGCACCCACGAAATGATTAAATTTTCTATGCCAAGCTTCAACAGAATTAATTGTTCAGGGCAAATCAAGTTGAACAGCATCATTGCAGTTCCACATGTCAGTTGCAAACATTGGTCACCATCTTCCACCCCTGGCTAGTGGCCTACCTAACCAGGTGTCCTCAAAATAGTCAGTCAAGGGTGAAAATAGCTCTGCATTTGTGGTGTAAAAGTCATATTGCAATAGTTCATCAAATGCTGACATGACATCTTGCAGTGGGACATATGCCAGGGCAGGTAGATATCGTACATGCAATGCAAACTCAGGGTCTGATGTGTATTTTTGGTATAATGCGGGTATATCTTGTACTTTTCTCCACAACGCTTGACATAGGTGAAAAAAACAACCACGCATTTTAGCAGTTGGAAAGGCAAGCTTGAATCTCTTTATGGCAGCCTGCTCGAAATCAATTAGTATAGTTTCAGGCTGCAGTGTCCCACAAAGGTGATTCAACTCGGCAAATACTTTATTGTAAGAGGCAGCAGAGCGGTTGGCCATAAGGATGTACACAAGGGGGATGACAGAGCTATATTTGACTGCATGAATGGTGTATAACTGTGAGAAGTTGAAGGGCAACATTTAAATGTACCATCAGCAAACCAATGGGGTGATGATTTTAAGTGCTGTAAATCCTTTCTTGTAGAGAAAATTAGGAATCTATCAGCACTAGCGCCAGAATCAAAAAGTAGAAATGGCTCATTTGTTTCGGTAATGCTATATTCTGGTGGCAGTGCTAATGATAGCACATCGGAAGGCTCTGGGGGTGGCTGGGCAGTGGCATGCCTATTTCTTCTGACTATCCATTTGAGCAGTGGTATAGCAGGAAGCTGGCAAGCAACAGATGGTGTTAATTCTGATATCCCTGAAGCAACAATTTGATGAGTTGACTCGCATGTAGTTGCAGTGCGGTCTTTCATGCCAGCAATAGCAGCCTTAGTTGCAATAGTTGCAGGGTCAGGGACATGATTATGTTCCCCAATGTGTTTTAATACATTCCCTTCGAGGTGCATTCGAGCACTACAATGTCCTTTATCATACTGCAAGCATTTCCAGTATGTTTTGCTACCTGCAGTTCGTTCCTTTCTGAAAAGAAATCCATCAAGGGATGCAAGACTGCCAAGGAGAGATAGCATGGGGGATTTAATGATTAGTGCTGACATGAGCTGTTTTGTACTTGCGCTGTAGTGTGTTCACGCTAATATATTGTGGCGCTGATTTGTATGCCCTATATTATGCCGCGCTATGTTGTTTGCGCGATATTGACCGGATACCGGTGAGGACCATACACTAGTGGAAGGAACAATAATGCCTAGCTGCTTGAGTTGTGTGACTTCTTTTCTAAATGCACCTCTTACTTTTTCTGGTAACCTATAAGGCTTTCGATGTATAGGTTTGTCTTTATAATGATGTTATGTTCAATCCCCTTGGCCCTTCCTGGAATGTTTGTAATATTCTTTTAGAAAATGGGCAGAATAGATTCTATATCCTGATTGTCTCAAAGTACCTTCAAACTGGGCATCTATTTTTCAATAGATGCCCAGTAAAAATGAAGTGCCAGTCCAAGTGGCACCTCACTACACAGCATTTGTAGTGGTGCCCAGCTTGCTTTTTACTTGGCTGAATGCTGCAAAAAAAATTTAAAAAACCCATCTTTTTTCTCTCGCTTAGTGAGAGTCACTGCTCTCCCCAACCCAAAGCAAATTTTATTGACTTGCAGCCGCTCCGCCTTTAAAAATCAGATGGAAAAAAAACCCCACACACTTCAGTTATCCTCCACTTGGAAGAGTGACACAATGGCACCACTTTCCCAGCTGCAGTGTCACACTACCCCGCTAACCTGACCACGGTCTCTCGCTCCTCTGCTGACCACAAACAAACAGGTACTACTGACTTGGCACAAGTCCCCCACAATGACTGAGCCTATAATTTGGCTCATTATTTAAAGAAATCCCAAAGAAACATTTTCTTTTCTGGCACATCGCACTCCTTCCTCGTACAGTACATTGCTCCTTCCTTGAGCTGAAATGTTCTTCTTCCTCGGACATCGCGGTTAAAGGTCGAACACCGCACATGCAGAATTTCAGATCAAAAGAAGAAAAACATGCATCAAAAATGAAAAACAAACTTGCCATGAACTACTACAAATAATGTTCACATAACACTGCCTTTCTTCTTTAGGAAGCAGTGCCTGTTTGTGTGTGTCTGTGATTTGGGGGGGGGGGCAGCAATCCACCAGAATGTGGCAGGGAGGAGCAACAGCACCAAGAACAGCCTATGCACTACTTTACCAATACACTGATCTGTAATACCTATATTAATTTTATTTCACACTCATTTACTGTATTTACAGTATTTTACAACTCCAATAAAATTTACATACATGCCCATTTTCTAAGCACAATAATACCCTCCAGTGTGGGCATTATTGGGAAATACCAGACCGTCCAGTGGCTATAAGGCCCTCCACCTGTGGTGTCAGGCCTCATTATGCCCCTGGGCAGTCTGGAATTTTCCAATAATGCCCACTCTGTCGGGTATTATTGCTTATGTAATACCTTCTGCAATTCTCCTTGTTGTCTGGGGTCTAGTCCCGGGTTACTTTACAGTTCCCCTAGCTCCCCTGGTTTTTCCAGTCTCTGATAGGCTACTTCTAGTTCAGTTTCTTTTTCTTCAGAACAGACAAAAAATAAGGGAATTGTTTTCTCATGCCACTTTTTAGGAGGTTAGTGTGGTAGATCTATTTTGGTGATTTTTTCCGGGATTTCAATTTCATAATTTACAGGTCCTGTTTGCCTGAGGACCATAAAAGGTCCTACCATTTCATTATCAGTTTATTGTCTGTTGATGGTAATAAGAGAATGACATTATCCCTTGTCTAGAATGTCTTTGTAGTGAGGCCTTGGTCATAGCTGCCCTTCTGTTCTACTTGTTTTTGGCTCTTGCTCTTATGAGCCATTTCTGCATATTTATTTATTTATTTGAGTTTTGGTGACCAGGTAAGTCCACTGAGACAATACAATCCTTGTTTCAGGGTCGACCCAGGGTTGAATTACATACAGTAGCAATGCAAATGAACAGAGTGGTATTACATTGAACATACAGTAGAACACAATAACAGAGTGGCAACATATTCTTGAACAAAATTTGTCAGGTAGAAGATCAATGAATATAGTGGTAAGTATTGGCACAAGTTAAAAACTTCAACAAATCATTAAGTAGTGAAGATAGTGAAGAGAAACATCTGGGGAAGATTTAGAAGGGGAGGGATGGGGATAGGGCAACTGAACAGAGAGAAAGGAGGGATGGGTGCAGGGAAGGTAGTAGAAGGGGGGTATTAGGGATATAGAGGGCGCATCTTCAGGTAAAGAAAGAACAGGGTGAAGAGGTGGATAACGAGGCAGACAACTTTCATTGGAACAAATGAAGAGAGGCACAAGACAGGATAGTTGGAGAAAAAGAGTTCCAGTCAGAGAGAGCAGTGAATGAATAAGATCTCCTGGAGGTGGTTAGACATAGTTTTGGTACGACAAGCAGGGGAAGTGAGGCGGAGTAAAGGGTGCGCGGTGCACATCAGCGCTAGTTCACCAAGGCAAGGAGGTGTAAAGTCATGGACGAGCTTGAATATAAGGCTCAAGGAGTACCTTAATTTAACAATGTAAGAAAACCATCCTAGTGAGGAGAGGACATCACAGTGGTGAGAATGGGCATTAGCCCCCAAAGCAAACTTTCCAATCCTGTGGTATGCCTGAGACTGGAGGGTCATGGAGGCAGAGTTCATAGAAAGAAGTAAGGGAGCACCATAGGTTATGAGAGGTAGGAGGGAGGAGGAGGCAATTTTCAGGCATGAGGCAGATGTGAGAAGCAGATGAATACGGTAGAGGAGATCTAGTTTCTGATTAAGAGATTTAACGATATTTGAGGCATGAATGCTGAAGGATAGCATAGAGTCCAGAGTGAACCCCAGGTGTTTAAATGAGTGCACTACCTCTAAGGTATCGCCATTAAGGGTTGAAAAGTGAAAGGGTGGGGGAGTAGGATTAGGTATTGGATGAAGTGAGAAAAGCATACATTTAGTTTTCTTTGTGTTAAGGACAAGATTATTGAGATTGAACCAATCTTCAAGGAAGCAAAGTCAGAGGCAAGGTCATAGTTAATATGGTCAGTGTGTCAAGAGGAGCGGTATAGGATTGCATCATCTGCATAGAGATGTATGGAGGTACCACCACAGAGCGGGGAGGTCGTTCATGAAGCGAGAATAATATGGAGCCCAGAATGGATCCTTGTTGTACCCCATGGGTAACTGGGCATAGGGTCGGAAAGGGAACCAACCCACTTCACTCTCTGGGACCACCCTGTCAGATAACTTTTGACCCAGTTCAGGACTCTGTTGTCCATACCGATGAGAAGAAGGTGGTGGAGAAGGAGATCACGATTCACTAGATCAAATGCCTTGGTGAGATCAACGAAAATGGCACCCGTGGCGAGACCTTTGCCCATAGCATGAAATATGTCAGACGTAACTTTTATCAGGGCAGTGAGAGTACTATGTTTCCTTCTAAAGCCATGCTGACAAGGAGAAAGGCGTTTGCTCAGTTGGGTCATATACTCAATGACAATTATTTCCTACATTCCTTCCTTCTTCCCAATATTCTTTGTTAACATCCAGTAGCTACCTAGGGTTTCTCCATATAACAAAGCAACATGAGAAAACCTCTGGATGCCTGTGGGACTTCTCAATAGGCATATAAAAGGAAAGGCAAATATTTGGCCCAATCTCTTCCCTCCTCCTATACGAACTTCCTCAACATGTGTTTTAAGGTCTGGTTAAACCTCTCAAAAGCACATACTATCACAACACCCAACTGCTGGTACAGTTTCTTCAATTTCACAGCGTTAAAATTGCTGCCCTGAACCATCAAAATTTCCATCAATGTACTGACTGCTAAATAACTTGTCTAGTTCCTCAGTTATTCTGTGGTAGCATAGTTTACAGAGATATGGCTTCAGGGTATTTAGAAGTGTAATCACATATTACTAGGATATACTGATTGCCTTTAGAACTTTTTCTAATGGACCCACAATATCCATGGCCACTCTCTCAAAGGGTGTTGTAACCAGTGGCAGGTGATGATGGAGAACTTTATTTTTTGCCCACTTGTGCCACTTTTGTCATTCTACACACAAGTGGCAGTACTGTGACCTGCTCACATAAACAGGACAGTAGAACCTTTGTTAATAAACAATTAATGGTGCAATCCTTCCTGCTTGGCCTGCCAAGGGAATATCATGGGTCTAGTATATTAATTTTATTACAATATTTTTCAGATACCATCAACTATTCAACTACTTCCCCATGTTGGGGTTAACACACTCCCTGTATAACATACTCTCTTTCAACACATATTTAGGAGAATTATTCTCTGTACCCTTGTCAACCTGCAAAATCAAAAGGGTTAGCATTTTGTCTATCTTTTATTCAGTCTCAACATCACACCCTTTTAGAGTTTGTCCCAAATCATACTCATCTGTATGGGAATGGAAATGAATCCACTGTTTTTTCAATTATCTCTTTACAGTTTTGTCCATCTGGTCATTCCAGGAATCCCAAAATTTCCTTGTAAAGAGAAAACATACTTGAAACTGTTCTTGTTTAGCCTGGGCTCTTGTGGTCACTGCTGCCGGTCCTTATTGTCTTTGATCAAAGGTTCAGAGTCTGGATCATCATGTCCAATAATTACCAGTACTGGCAGATGAAGCATATCGACCTACTGATATATTGTGTATATTCCCTCGGATAGTCATATTCATATTTATTACAGTAAAGGCCTAGTGGATATTTAGGGAAAGTGGGCAGACTGGGTGGGCCTGGCAGTCCTTTTCTGCCATCACCTTCCTATGTTCCTGTATTCACTGTTGTGGTGGGAGAAAAATGAGTGTCCCCATGAATACAAATTACTCCAGTGTTAGACTCTTTAGGTGAGGAACAGTCCACCACATCAGCTCACACTAGGGTCTGACAGCTTCCTCAGTCTATAAGTTGGATGTCCTGACTGGAGCCAATGTCCACAGTAGTTGTATATTGCCCCTAACTGGCCAAAGTTAAATGTGTTTGTTCTATTCACTTTTGGATCAGTTCTCATGATATGACCTTTCCCTGGCAACTTAGGCATATAATATCAGGTGGCAATGACTTCCTTCCTGTCTTGCCATCTTGTTTTGTATAAGCATTAGTTGGTGTTCAAGAAAATGTAGGAGTTCTTACCAGATTTAATGGGTGGACATCAGTTCTTTGAAATCCTCTCTGCTTGGCTGGTTGGGCTGTTAAATAGTCTTCAGCCATGAAGATTTTTTCTACAACTCAGATCTGTGTTCTCGTACCCAAACTTGTATATCCTGTGGTAAAATTCACATAAATTGCTCAATAATCACTTTCTCTATGACTTAGTCCATTGTTTTATTTTTGGGTTGCAGCCATTTGTAGCACAGTTCCTTCAACCGCACATAGGCCTCTTGTGGTGTGTCTGTTGATTGAAATTTAAAGTTCAAAATCTCTGTCTATATGTTTCTATGTTGATTTCATATATTCTTAATACCTCCTGTTTCACTAGTTCATAATTGTTGGCATTTCTGCTCTCCATACGGCTGCATGCAAGTTGTGCTCTTCCAGTCAAGTAGGGGGCTAACTGTACAATTCCTGAGCCAGTTACATGCCTGGGCTACCCTCTCAAAAGTGATCAGGAAGGCTTTCACATCATCTGCTTCAGATATTTTAGTCAGTTTTATGTCCTTAGAGAGGCCTTGGATCTGGTTGGTTGTCCAGTCTCTAGGGCTTGTATAGCCCTCATAGGGTCGGCCCATTTTTCATCCTGCCTCTGCTGGTCAATTTCCCTCTGCTAATCCATCTCCAGCTGCTTGACACAGAGCCACCTCAGCAGCTCGCTGACATTCTCAGGAGGTTCATCTGATATGTCATTTCCTGTTTCCTGCATGCTGGTATCCAATTGGAATTCAGGCCTTGTTTTACTCTGGGCCCCCATGCTGAGCCCAGGAAGAGGCTTCCCACCCAATTTCTCAGCCATGGCTCAAGTCATCTCTCTTTAGGTCTTGTTGTCTAGCAGCTCTTCTCATTGCTCCTGGTGCATCTGCCTACCTGTGTATCAGGGCGATATCAACGGAAATGGTTCTATGTGATAATAGCAACTGCACAAAGCGATCACTATTATCATGACCTGCATTATAATATGCAGAAAAGGCTACTGGGAATTGTGTTTGTGTGGGGCTTTGCCCTGTACCTCCTAAATAAAGATTCTCAACTCCAGGGGGTGGCATGTTGGGGAGGGGCACATCCCAGATCAAAAAAAACTAAGTCCCACAGCCACAGGAATCACAAATGAACACCCCCCCAGTCCCGAACCTGGGACCTGCTCTGTCGGAGCCATGCATCCTACCCACCACACCACATGGCTGGCTCAGCAGAAGCAGGTTCCCCATGGCTCACATCCCTGTTCCCCATCCCTCCACATCCGGTCACCCACCCTTCCTTCCTGTCGCCATCTTAACTTCATTGAAGCATTCGCCATCCTGGTATGGTCGCCCATGATGAAAGCGCTGTTATATGGGTTGCCATTATGATGGTCACCCATATGCGGTTGCCATAATCATGGGCTACCACTTGAAATGTTCCCCACCCAGTTTAGACATTCCAGTTTATCCCACGTCTGATACCAAGTTTATGGAGGGATGTGGGTAAGACAGGTGGACAACACACAAGTGTTGAAGTTTTGACATACAGCTTACATGAACATTGTTATGAAATCACATAAACAAACAAAATATAAAAAAACTGAAAATTAAAAAATAAATAAAATTGTACAAGTATCCTAATAGCAGTAGAAGAGATCCCAGGCTTTTCAGGCTTTCTATTTTTCACAAAAAAAATGAATATTGGATCAGACTAGGCTCTCCTATTTTGTGATGTGATGGTTTTAGCTTACAGTATAAAATCCCTGTCATTGGTGCCCACTGGCTCCTAAAGAATCCCCAAATGAGATGCAGGTCAGCTTTTCTTTTGGCTATTTGGCATTTGTCAAGATTAGCCCACAATGCAAATAATAATAATAAAATAATCATCAGTCTGTTTGAGACTGGGTTTTTTAGGACATTTTGCTTATTTACCTAGAAAAATAGACTGACGATTAGTTTAGAATGCCAGAGAGAGACAGAGCGTGCTTCTCCTCTTGCTCTTCTCGACGTTCCAAAACCTGACAGCCCAAAGAACAAGAAACCAAATGACATTAAAAGTTTGGCAAACAGAAAACAAAATGAACATCACATTTCTTGGAAATATTGGTGCTTTTTAATTTTCTTTATTACTGTTCAATACCACCTGACTCTTTGTCAATGTGTAGTGCAAAGTCAGGTAGGTGCTAAAGGAACACTCAGATGCTTTTCTTTTCTTGTTTTGTTTTTATGTTTTTTTTTAAACACTGGACCTACCAGTCTTAGAACAAAAATTTACAAAAATAAAATGCATGGCTTGTTCAGGGGAAAAAATGCACTGGAGCAGCTGAAAGACACCACTATTATTTATTGAATATTTACAGCCACTCCGAGGTCTGCCCTGACAGAGAGATGCATGGCTCCTAGCTGGCTGTATTGTAACAATGCGAGTGCAGTATACCAATTACCTGGTAACAGAAAAAACACAATAAATGTTGCAGGGTACATTTTACACATTTGCTGATACTTTGGAATATACTCTGGAGAATCTGGAGAACTGGTGCCCTCTTGATATGAAGTGTCTTCAAAACTGTAGTTTGCATAGGGGGACGGGGAAGGAAGAAGAAAGAAAGAAAGAAAGAAAGAAAGAAAGAAAGAAAGAAAGAGAGATTCTGCAGGCAGCCAGCCTGGAAGAACAATATAAAGACAAGAAAGAAAGAAGAAGAAAGAAAGAAAGAAAGAAAGAAAGAAAGAAAGAAAGAAAGAAAGAAAAGAAAGATGGATGGATGCAAGCACTGTTGCAACAGACTTGAGGGGTGAAATGAGTAGAAAAGCTCCCTCATATACAGGGGTAGGGTCCAACCTACCACACCAGCCAAAGTCGATCTGATGATCGCCATCTTCACTTCAGATCTTTGTCGGGCATGACACAGCTATATTTTAAGAGAACACACACTGAGCATGTGCAATTTGCAGGCACCACCTGACTTTCAGCAACCAGTCAGAGATATGGAATCTCGCAAAGCAAGCATTCTGCAGCTCTGTTTGCTATTAGAGCTCTGGTGTCAGGGGACAAAAGGCCTTATTGTGCTCTCACTCTGTGCTATTTTTATTTTTTGTGTCAGAAAAAAGAAAGTTTTTTGTTGCTACAAGCAAGTCTTGAAGAAGAACAGTTTCTTGCAGCTGTGTAAACTGTCCCAATTGGTTGGGTTCCATAGGCAGGAAATGGAAGGAAAAGAGCATTGTGAAGGCAAACAGGGGAGAGGGAGGGACCCTGGCCTGTTCTTGCAGTGCTGTTATGCTGTTTGTTGTACTGAAAGTGTCCAAACCAAAGTTTTTTGTAGTTTTCTTCGCTGGGTGCCTAAGCCCCAAATCTGTCAAAAACGTTATCAAACTGTGGTTCTGGTGATTTGGGGTGGCTGGGTCCAGATGCCACCACTTGTCTGATCCCCCACAACCCAGATCTTAAGAAATACTTGATCAAAGTGCAGTGTAGTTTTGGTGAGTGGTTGAGCTCCTCCCCCCAAAAAAAATCTTGTAAAAGACTTTATCCAGTTGCAGTGTAGTTTTCGTGACTGGCAATGGGTGCCACTGCCTGCCTAATCACCCCCCCCAAATCTTGTGGAACATTTTATCCAATTGTAGTGTAGTTATCATGACAGGCAGTGGGTGCCTAGACTGCCTGAGGGAGCTGGAGCTCTTCACAAAATCTTGATAAACACATTATCCAGTTGCAGTGTAGTTTTCATGACAGGCAATGGTGCCACTGCCTGCTTGGCCTGCCTGAGCCACCCCAAATTTTGTGGAAACACTTTATCCAATTAGTTTAGTTTTCATGAGAGGTAGTGGCTGGGTGCCTGGCTTGCCTGTGGGATATGGAACCACCCCCAACATCTTGTGAAACACTTTATCCGATTGCAGCATAGTTTTTGTGACAGGCAGTAAGTGCCTGTCCTACCTGAAGAGCAGACCCTCCCAGTCTTTTGAAACACTTTATCCAATTTCATGAGTCATACTAGGACTCATACTAGGAAACTTCGGTACAACAAGCCCTTAGGCCCATAAAGACCCAAAATTTACATATAGCTAGGTATACTTGTATGAGATAACAAGTATCTATCCAGCCTGTTTTTAAATGTAATTTTATTATTGCTTAGAACAATATCAATGGTAATTTATTCCAGGGTTTCACCCTTTGTAAAAATAGGATGCTCTTTTTTGTATTATATTTACCTTGTTCTAACTGGAGTGAATGCCCTCTAGAGTATTTAGTGTACAATCACTTGTTTATATACTAGGCCACAATAAAGCAATAGATTTACATCATTAACTATATCCCAGCAAATAACAGGTCACCTCTAAGGCACCTTAACTCTAAAGACATTAAATTCAATTTGAATAACCTATCAGCATAACATATATTTTTGTTAGAAAAAAAGATTTTGTAATTCTTCTTTGTACTCTTTCTATTCTGTCAATATCTTTGTATAAATATGGGCACCAAAGTTGAGAAGCATAGTCCAAATATGGACGTACATATGTACAAAAAAGAGGAAACAGAACATTGGCACTTCTAGAAGCAATATGTCTCTTAATTGACCGCCATATTTTATTGGCTTTATTAATACAATTTGTAATTTGAATATCAAAATTAAACTTGTGGTCTGTCGTAACACCAATAACTTTTTCATGTGCCTTACTCATAATTGGCTCCCCATATAAATAATGTAGATGACTGATATTTATTTTTCCAAAATGCAAAACTGAACATTTTGATATATTAAATCTTAAATTCCAATGTATAGACCATTCTTGTAAAGTATCCAAATCTCTTGGAATGACTAAATCATCATTCAAAGAGCTTGCTATGTTTACCATCTGACAATCATCAGCATACTTTGTGATCTTACTATCAATATTACATGACAAATCTGAAATAAAGCATTGAAAAATAATCGGTAGGACAGACCTTGAGGTACACCACTCAGAACTGGATTCCAAGATGATCTAAAACCATCAATGGATACAGACTGTCTTCTATTTTTTAACCAGTTGTTAATCCAATTGATCAATAATGGGTTAATTTTTAATATTGATAATTTTTTTTATCAAAGCCCAATGAGATACTGAATCAAATGCCTTCTTAAAGTCCAACACACCAACATCACGACATTCCCTTGTCAAGTTTATCCCTAATATCATAAAAACTGACAAAATTTGTAACAACTGATCTTCCTTTTATAAAGCCATGTTGAGTAGTATTCTTAGGTGCAATAGTTAGAGACAATTTCTCCTTAATAATATGCTCAAGCAATTTATATACTATTGAGGTAAGAGAGATGGGATGATAATTTTCTACCAAATTTCTATCCCCTTTTTATATAATGGAGTGATATATGCATCTTTCCAATCAGTTGGCACATGTCCAGATCTTAAACTTCTATCATATATTAATTTCAAGGGTAAACTTAAATGATCTTTCATTAATAACATGTCTCCAGAAATTCCATCTGGGCCTGGGGAGTGCCCTTTTATAGATTCAATTTACTTTTTATATTTTCTAAGGAAATTTCCATAGTTGTACCCTTGTTATTAATGTTGTAATCTAATCTGGTGTCAGTTGATTGAAAGAATTACAAAAATGAAGTTAAGTTCATTAGCCATTTTATCGCTAATGACTGTCCCATTTATTTTCAAAGGCCCACTTTGCAGTCCTGTTTCTTTAAGGAATTTATATAACTATATAATATTTTATTATTTCCTTTTGTGCTTGAAATGCTGTATTTTTTTGGAAATTTTGTTTTGATTATCTTATTTCTCTTTTACACTTTTTTGCAAGTTTTTAAAAGAAGATTGCAATCTATCACAATTACTTTCTTTATATTTTTTAAATAATTTATTTTTCTTCTTAATCATCTTAATTATTTTAACAGACAACCATTTAGGACAATATTTCAATTTTCTTTTTCTTTATTTTAGGGATACACTTATTTACTACTCCTAATAATATTTCTTTGAAGGTTAACCATACTTCATTAACATCATCTGATGTCAATAACTCATTCCACTTTATCGTAGATAAATGTTCCATTAGAGCAACCCTATCTACTTTATTATATTGGTAGATTTCAGTGATGTTGTCAGAAACCAAGAAGGAAGTTTGAAGACTAAAACTAACTGCATTGTGATCACTTTTACATAATGGTCCAGACACTGAACAATTTAATATTTTTAGTGGTACACTACTCAGAACCACATCCAATATATTTAAACCTCTGGTTGGTGAAGAAACTGATTGAATCAAATCTAATTCACTACAAGTTTGTAGAAAATCTTTTGAAATCATATGTACTGCTTTATTATTTACTCAATTGATATCACCCATATTCAGATCACCCATTAATATAATATCTCCTAAATCTGCTGTTATAGCCATCTCAGACTTTAATTCTTTTAAAACTTGTTTATCTGAGTTAGGTGCTCTGTAACAAAGACCCAAAATAATATTTTTTGGCCCTAACTCTAACCTTACCCCTGTTGATTCTACAATGCTTACATTAATTTTTATTTTATTTGATATCTCTGTAGCAGTTATCTCAGAGTTAACAAATAAAGCAATTACACCACCTCTATGATTTTCCCTACCTAAATGAAATAGTGAATAACCTGGAATAGAAGATATCTATTCCGGGTTCTTTGGCCACCATGTTTCCGTAATACCTACAACACCCAGTTTTTCAGACAATACCCTGACAACTAATTCATCAAACTTTGACACCAAACTTTGGGCATTGAACAATTGAAAATCTAAACTGACATAATTGTTGTTTCTACCAATACCTTGTTTATTTTAGACTTAAGCCCCCACCAATGGTTTAAACACAAGGACTTAATTGAGGTCTGAAAGTGACTACACAGTTCATATACACCATTTTTATTCAGGTGTAGTCCATCTTTTGAAAACAATGATTTATTATTAACAAAACTCTCCCAACAGTTAATGAACTGAACATTTGCATTCTTACCAATTAAACAGTCTAGCATTGATACGTCCAATGGTGTGATTTTTTTCCAGTTTAGCACATGGAACAGGAAGAATGTTAAGAATAAAAATTTTACAATTCTTAGAAGCAGCACATTTTTCAAGGTCAATAATATCTAAACAAATATCTTTTCATGCTCATATCTGATATTGTTTGTCCCACATGAAAAATAATATTGGATGGTTGTAAAATTATATCCTCAATTTTCTCAGTAATATCTTTGACTTTTGCACCTGGGAAACAATGTATTGTCACATTGTTATTTTGAAACATATTACTAACAAATTTTATAATAGAATCTCCTATAATCAAGGTAGGTAGTACTGGGTCAAAGCTCTCATCCACTGAATTAACAGTAGGAGGAGGTGGCAATAAGGCACTAAATCTGTTTCTAATCTCAATTCCAGATAGCTGTTGGCAATCATTATCTGGGATTCCAACAGCTCTTCTTCCTTTTTTAAATTTCATTTTGGGTATAATCACCCATTCATCTTCAACATTGATATTTCCTTCTCTGGGCCATTTGTTGTTCAGAACTATAAGTTTTCCAACTTGTTCACTATGTTCATGTGGTATAGAACCATGATTTAACTCAATTTCATTAGTAGGAACAGTCAATGATGTTAAGACTGTTACTACTGGGTCAATTTGGGAATAGCATTATTGGTGCTCTGTAATGGAAGATCACAAAGCATATTATCCATGTAACATTCTAGATCTCTTAATTCTTTAATAGAATTCAATTCTGATGATATTTTAAAAATGTCCTTTTTCAAAGTGTTTAACTCAGAACAATTTGAGCAACCCTGTGGTTGGGGTATGCCATCAGTATTTGACAAAATACGTAGTACTATTTACAAACAGTACAGACTATCATACAATGCCCTGTATGTAACATAAATGATAAGATGTTATCTGTAATATTATCCATTTTGAATTTTTTTATGTGTACCACTAAATTATCAAATAAACCAATGCAAGACACCTACCAATTGATTATTTGACTTTAATAACCTGTTATGTATATAGTACTACATGCGTAGAAATTCTGCGCTAAACTCATGGTATGAGTGTCTTATGGAAAGCAGGACCCAGAAGTCACTCACACATGCCCAATTTCAGGCGTCCCACCCTAGCAACCACTGCTAGAGTCTGGAAAGTCCTACTACTCCCCAGATTTAAAATATGTCCTAGATTCTGGTGTTGTTTTGTGACAGGCAGTGGGTGCCTGGCCTGCATGAGGGAGCCAAAGCCCTGCCCAAAATATTTTGAAACCCTTTTTCCAATTCCACATAGTTTTGTGACAGGAGTGTGTGTCTGCAATCCCTTTTGTGAAAGACTTTATCTGGTTGCAGCAAGCTGCCTATAACTGCCATAAAGATGAAGCAAGGATGTCCTGAAAGGGAAGTATGGAGGACTGGGAGAGGAGGAGGGCAGTAGGGAAAAGGTTTCCACTATTGCACTTTTCCCACAGCAAGTATGAAATTCTGTAAGTATTAGTCATAGTCATGTGGCCCATGGTGGGGGTGATGTACATGGTGAGGACATTAGAGGAGAAGGACAGAGACAGGAATTGGTGTTGGTGTTGCTAGTGGGTCTGAGACTGAGAGGTGTACTAGAATGGGTTGTACAATAGTGCATCCAAACAAACCATGAGGATTTGTTAGTCCACAAAAATCAGCTGGTTGTATGCCTGCTGTAAGCAAGAGCTTTCTCAGTCACAGTCAGTGTCTTTTTCTCAGTCAGTCACAGTCAGTGTCTAGTGGTGCATCAGGTGGTGCAGAAACCAGCCAGAGCAAAGCAGAAACACACAGATCTTTCACTGCTCATGGTCCTCCTCCTCACCTTGCTTTCCCTTACTACATGTGGTGGTGATGCAATGCCCAGGGATCCTACATCACATACCGAAGATGTACAGGTAAACCATCCTCCTATGCATCTTGTTGGAACCATACAACTGCAGCTGGCAGTACAAGGTGAGGTGCCAACTCAGCAACCCATACACCTACATTGTGCTGAACACCATGGGCATTTTCCAGTTAGGTGCTATCTTGAGGCACTGTATGGTGCTCCTTCTCCAAATGTACCCACAAACCCCAAATCAGAGAGTGAGTCTGGGTCTGACACTGCTGTTATCCTGTCACCCAAGGAAAAATAATTGCTTGGCTTACACATTTGAGGTGCTGCTTATGGTATACCAACCACTCTGTTTTATAAAAGCAAGCCAGTGGTACATCCACCTCTAGCACATCTGTTTGCAGTGGAAGAGACTGCCACAGAGGATGAGGATATGGAATTGGAGGTGCCAGAGGAGGGAGAGGTGCTGATGATTCAGAAGGTGGAAGCAGATGCACAGGAAAAAGAAGAGGAAGCAGGGAAAGTAAGTAACTAAAATGTCATCTATAGGAGCCACCCTTCCATTGCTCAGAGTGCCTTTACAATGTAATTGCAGACAGCACAATGAAACATCTTAAAATACAAACCATAATCCACTTAAACAACACAGAAATACTACAATGTCATGTTCCTAGAAATGCTTTTTCAAAGAAATGTGTTTTGAGGGAGTTTTTAAAAAGGGCATGAGAAGTATTAAGCATCAGATGAGAGCGAGGTGGAGACAGGTGGGGAAAGACAAGTCATGGAGGAGAAGCAGAGAGCATTGGAGGAGGAAGCAGGAGAAGGGAACAGAAGTGTAGGTTTAGAGTCTGTTGTCAATCACAACAATATCTTCTGATGAGGACTTTGAGTCTAAGGAGTACAGGCCACCACCACCACCACCACCACCAGTTCAGGAGGACAAGACTGGAAAAGTAAGAGAAGCAATGAAGAAGAGAAAAGAACAAATGTGACTTGATGAAATAGGGAAATCCAAATCCCAAGCCAAGTTCCCAGTGTCACCTGATAAATGTACTGCCTCTGGTGATCATATGATGCAGACACATCATTCCTCCCTCATGACCAGGAAAAACAAATCTCTCTGTGGTCACCCTAGTTCTTCTTGGGCCCCCTGATCCCTCAGTCTGGTACCATAGAATTTGACGGCAGATAAGGATTGCTTGGCCCACCTAGTCTGCCCATTTTCCTACCTAACAGATAAGCTGCAGATCCTAGTTAACCAACAGCTTACTTCTTCCTACCCCCCACTAGAACTGCCTTATGTCTGTCCCATGCATTCTTGAATTCCCCCACTGTTCTTGACTCCATGACCTCCTCAGGGAGGCTGTTCCATGCATCCACAACCCTCTCCGTGAAAAAATACTTCCTCACATTACCTCTGAGCTGTCCCCCCTCTATCTTCAAATTGTGCCCCCTTGTTCTTGCACATCTCTTTTTCTGAAAGATGCTACCCTCTTGGACTTTGTTGATTCCCTTGAGGTACTTGAAAGTTTCTATCATGTCCCCTCTCCCTTCTTTCCTCAAGGGTATACATATTAAGCTCCTTTAGTCTTTCTTCGTATGTCTTCTGGTGCAGACCCTGCACCATTTTGGTTGCACTCCTCTGGACAGCCTCCACTCTGTCTATGTCTTTGCGGAGATGGGGTCTCCAGAACTGCACACAGTACTCCAGATGGGGTCTCACCAACTGTCTGTACAGAGGGATAACAACTTCCTGTTTTCTACTATTGATGCCTCTTCCTATGCATCCCAGTACCCCAGCCTTACTTACTGCCTTCTCACATTGCTTGTCCACCTTTAGGTCATCTGATATAATTACCCTCTGGTCCCTTTCCATTTTTACTGTTGTCAGTATCTCACCCCCCATTGTGTACTCTTCCCCTGGGTTTTTGTTTCCCATGTGCATTACCTTGCACTTCTTTGCATTGAATCTGAGCTGCCATACATTTGACCATTCCTCCAACCTTGCCAAGTCCCTTCTCATCCTTTCCACTCCATCTGGTGTATCAACCCTGTTGCAGATATTTGTGTCGTCTGCAAAGAGACATACTTTTCCTTCCAGTTCCTCTGCAATGTCACTTATAAAGACATTAAAAAGGACCATTCCCAGTACTGAACCCTGTGGTACCCTGCTAGTAACCCTCCTTTCTTCACTGTGTACTCCATTTACCACTACCCTTTGTGTCCTGTTATCTAGCCCATTTGGCTAACTTGTGTATTAATCTTATGTGTGGGACTGTATCAAATGCCTTGCTAAAATCTAGGAAGGCCATGTCCCAGCCCTCCCTGGTCTACTACTTTAGTCACCCAGTCAAATAAATCTATTAGATTCATCTGATACAACCTTCCCATCATGAATCCATGCTGCCTTGGGTCCTGTGCCCCACTGGCCTCTAGGTACTCAACAATTCTTTCCTTCAGAAGTGATTCCATATTTTCCCTTCCACTGACATCAAACTAACTGGTCTGTAGTTTCCTGCCTCTGTCCTGCTCCCACTTTTGTGAAGAGGAATCACATCTGCCCTCCTCCAGTCCTCAGGTACCACCCCATCCTCCCATGATTTGTTAAAGAGTAGTCAGCGGTGTCACTAGTTCTACCCTTAGTTCTTTTAGAATTCTTGGGTGAATCCCATCAGGCCCCATTGCTTTGTCCACCTTCAATTTTATTAGTTCTTTCAGAACCCTTTCTTCTGTAAATGGACTGGTATTGACCCCTGTCTTCAGAGTGTTTCTCTTGTTTGGTTTAGGTACCTCCCCCTCCTCTTCCTTTGTGAATACTGAGCAGAAATATTCATTCAGTATCCCTGCTTTTTCACTGTCCCCCTCTACCCACATTCTCTCCCCTTTATTAAGCCTCAGTATCACTCCTTTGGTCTTTCTTCGCTCCCTAATGTACCTATAAATATATGTACCTATATGGTAGTTATACACTGTAGCTAAGAAAGCCAAGAGGTGTTCCACAGTATGAAACCATTTTGGGGATGACTCCCACAAATCCATTGAGAGCGTGCTGCACTATGTGTGTGTGAAACAAACAGCAGGGGTAAATCCACATGGACATTGGGAACCAGTGTTCTGGCTGATCATCTAAAATGTGAACACGCAATCTTGCAAGTAGTCACATTTCTTCATAATTCACACCCAGGCCAGTCTCGGCACCAGCAGCAGCCAGTTGCAGAATGTGGGATCAGATGGTTTGCTCAAATTATGAGCCACATGGCAACAGCAGCCAAGGTCAACTGACACTAGTGGCGCTTCTGGGGGTCGATACCAGTCCATTTACAGAAGAAAGGGTTCAGGAAGAAACATATATATATATATATATATATATATATATATATATATATATACATACATATATATATATATTTATATATTACATATTGTATATTATAAGGGAGAGGGACATGTAGGGAGTGGTGCAATGCACTGGCTGTGGGGAAGCAGTTTCCAGGAGACTTTCTGGAAATTGCGTTGCTGTCCTATTTGCAGGCAACTGTCAGCTCTGAGGGAGGAGGTAGCCCACCTCCAGGCTGAACTGGCAAGGACTAAGGAGGCCTCCCCCACCCAAAGAGCACCACTGCCACAGAGACTGCCAAGTATGAAGAGCAGGTGGACCACAGTGGGTTCTGGGAGGGTACGGGTGGTGGAACAGAGGTGAAGCCCCCTAGTTGTACGTCTACACAAACCATATGCCAGTCTGGCAGAGCAAGGTTCCTCTATGATGGCACCCTCAGTGGAGACCAAGAAGAATGCTGAGGACACCCACAAGGGAGACCCACAGAAGGGTGGCAAGGGACACCACAGGGGAAGGAAACAGCTTCTGATAGGGGACTTAGTTGTTAGAGGGGTAGACCTGGGGAAGGGAGAGGAGAGGGAAGTAAGGTGCCTGCCTGGTGCCATGGCTTGGAGGGACAAGAAGTGAATCCTCAGGATTGCAGAAGCACCATCACAGGAGAGGGAACTAGATATCATTGTCCACCTTGGGACAAATGACCTAGCTAGGCATGGGATCAGTACAGTGCAGGATGAAATTGTGGAGTTGGGGAGGGGCCTCAGAGAGGTAGCAAGCACAGTTACCTTCTCAGAGGTGATGCCAGTCCATGGCAGGGGTGAGGCTAGGGTACTACACATCATGCAGTTTAATGAATGGTTGCAAAACTGGTGCAGAGCACAGGGCTTTGGCTTCATTGGGGTCTGGGGTACACCTGAGAGATGAAGGTTTATACTGGCACGATGGTCTGCATCTGTCCATGAAGGAACCAAGATCCTAAGTGACAGGTTTAAATGCTTCCTTGGCAAGCTTTTAAACTAGCTATGGGGGGAAGGGGTGCTAATAAGAGGCAGGAAATTTCAAGCCTCCCCCCACAAAACATGATGGGTAGTAAGGTAAAGTCTGAGGCACAGTGCTCAACAGAGGGCAGGACAGGTGTAAATGGAAAAATAGACAAGGGCAAAAAGAGCAGGTATGGGGGGGAAAAAAGGATAAAGCCAACATTAAATGGAGGGCAATGAGTACAAACATCCATAGTCTGGGAAACAAGCTTCCTGAGCTAGTAGCCTTGATGGAAGATGAACACTTGGATATTGTGGCAATCACAGAAACATGGCACACAGGAACCATGACTGGGGTGTCAACATACCGAGGTACACAGTCTACAGAAGGGACAGGAGGGAAGAGGAGGTGGAGTAGATCTATACATAAGGGAAGGGATCAAAGCTACAGAACTAAAAAGTAAAGGGGAGGACAAGAGGCACTCTGGGTCACCTGGAGACAGGGAATGGCATCACAATATGCACAGGGTTGTATACAGACCCCCATCTCAAGGGAGGAAATGGACAAGAAAATGATAGAGGACATTCTCTAAAATGGCTGAAAAGGGAGATACTGTTGTGGAGACCTGAATATGCCAGATGTTAACTGGATGACATGTACTACAGCCACATCCAAGAGAAGGGTCATTCTCGATGCCCTGCAGGGGGCAGGCCTTAGACAGCTAGTGTTGGAACCCACTCAGGAGGAAGCAATACTAGACCTGGCACTCTCAAATGGAGAGAGGATTACAAATTTAGAAGTTGGTAGACATCTGGGAACAAGTGACCACTGCACAGTGTGCTTCACAGTAAGCACAACCATGGAGACAAGCCATACAAAAACAAGCATACTGGACTTTAGAAGGGCTGACTTTGGCAAAATGGGTGAATACCTGAGGAATACACTAGCAAATAGGCAAAAAGGAGGGGTGGAAGAACAATGGAGAAAATCAAAACTGCCATCATAAAGGCAACAAGCCTTTGTGAAACAGATAAGGAAAACAAAGCGGAGTGAAAACCACTATGGTTCTCAAAAGAGGTGGCAGGGAAGGTTAAGGAAAAAAGGCTGCATTCAAAAGTATAAGGCATCACAGAAGGAGCATGGCAGGGAACTGTATCAATTAAAACAGAAAGAAGTGGGGAAGGCAGTCAGAACAGCAAAAGCCCAAACTGAGGAAATAATAGCCAAGTCAGTTAAGAAGGGGGATAACACCTTTTATAGGTACATTAGGGAGCATAGAAAGGTTAAGGGAGAAATAGTGAAGATTAATAAGGGAGAGGGGAGGTGGGCAGAGGGAGACAGTGAAAAGGCAGAGATACTGAATGATTACTTTTGCTCAGTATTCACAAAAGAAGATGAGGAGGAGGAGTTACCTAAACCAGACAATAGAAGCACTCTGGGTAGGGGTTGACACCAGTCCATTTACAGAAGAAAGAGTCCTGAAAGAACTCCTAAAACTCAAGGTGGACAAAGCAATGGGGCCTGATGGGATTCACCCCAGAATCCTAAAAAGAACTAAGGGAGGACCTAGTGACACCACTGACCACACTTTTAACAAATCATGGGAGGGTGGGTGGTACCTGAGGAATGGAGGAGGGCAGATGTGATTCCTTCACAAAAGTGGGAGCAAGGCAGAAGCAGGAAACCACAGACCTGTAAGTTTGATCTCAGTGGTAGGAAAATGATGGAATCACTTCTAAAGAAAGAATTGTTGAGTACCTAGAGGCCAGCAGGGCACAGGACCCAAAGCAGCATGGATTTACAGCAGGAAGGTCATGTCAGATGAATCTAATAGATTTCTTTGACTGGGTGACCAAAGTAATAGACCAGGGAAGGGCTGTGGATATGGCCTACCTAGACTTTAGCAAGACATTTGATACAGTCCCTCACAAAAGATTAATAATCAAGTTAGCCAGCTTGGGAGTGGATCCCAGGGT